>OY856413.1:525754878-526954878 GCA_963693085.1 Alisma plantago-aquatica | reverse complement strand
AATGATCTCATGACGAACATTAACATACACGATGAGAACTTTAATGAAAAGAATGTCAAATTACCTACTAATGTAAAATTGACTGTCAATTTTACTATTGGTAAGAATAAAGATAAGAAATCAAGCAAAATACATACACCTAAGGCTAAAATATAGAAGAAACCAAAGAAGAACCCTTTTTGGACTGGTGGATAGGTTGGCCAATGGAACAAGGATTGTCCTTTGAAAAAGGAAAAGAATGATTTTTCATATTCTACCTAGGAGGTTGTAGTCAACATGTTGGTTGCATCTTTGAATCTCAATGATGGCTACACACCTATAAAACCTAAAATTCTTTAATTTTTTATGAACTTTACTGGATAATTGCCACTAGGGAAGACAAGTCCCTATTTGTGTATTATCAGGCCTCTATGGGTCGGTCTGTGACTTTAGAAAACTCCATCTTTATACAAGTAAAAGATGATGTTTCTGTCACCTCATAGAGTGATACATGTTCCATCCATTAGGCGCAATATCCTTAGTGTCCAATTCTTACTAGGGATGGTTTTAGATTAGATTGAAAATGTAATGGGCTATTATTAACTGCATTCAGGACTCTTTATTTCTTGCAAGTGTATTTATGTGACATTGGAGAACTTATTTAAGATTCTTGCTAAACGTTTTTCCAATTAAATTTTAAATTTGAATTATAACAATTTTGTTTGCATGAACCTTGGATCTTTTGATGTATGGATTAGTCATTTGGGACATTTTAAATTTATCTCAATTAGATGAATGTTTAATCTAAAATTAATTTCTAGATCCAACATTAATGTCAGTATATGAAAAATCTAACTATAAGCTAAACAATCCTGGAAGGTTTTTCATTCTAGGAATAGGAATTTGGAAATCCTTGATTTAATGCACATAGATATCTATTGGTTTAATAGGATTGCAACTAGGGATAAAAAAAAATTGCATAACTTTATTGACAATACATGTAGATATTGTTATGTCTATTTATGAAAAAAGTAAAGTTGAGGCATTGGATGAATTTAAAATATATAAGGATGAAGTTGAAAATCAAACTAGTAAAGTACTTAAAAGATTAAGGTCTGATAGGGTAGGAGAGTACACCTCGAACTTATTCTTGGAATTTTGTCAATTCCATGGTGTAGTTAATGAGGCTATTTGTCCTAATTCACCATAATCTAATGGGATTGTAGAATGTAAGAATTGAACTCTAATAGATATGGTTAATACCTTACTCTAAACCTTAGGTCTGCCCCACTTCATGTGGGAAATGCTTTGAATATGGATACTGAATAGAGTTCCCAATAAATATAAAAAAAGTAGTTCATTTGAGGTATTAATAGGGAGAAAACTGAGTCTCAAATATATTCGAGCATGAGTGTGCCTTGATACAATACTTGTCCTCCAACTCAAAGGGAACAAATTGGGACTGAAACTGGTTGATTCCATCTTGTTGGATTATGTAGAGACAAGTTATGACTATAATTCATGATTGTAAAATTGATATCTGAAGCATTGATGTCAATTCAATTTTGGAACTACATGATTTGCATTCTTTGAGGAGATGTTATGCATTAAATATGGTGTTCGAAAAGAAGTATCACAAGGGGATTCATTCACCATTGAATCCATTCTCAAGTATTTGGAAAGGATGACAATTGTAGCGAGCGACTAAGATAATCTATTTCTAAGTATGATGATTCTAGAGAAATGGTTGAACCAAGAAGAAGTAAGTGGCCTAGGACATCCAAAGAGTTTGGAAGCGAGTTTCCTACTTACAGTATTGAGGATAATCATGGGTATTTCAAACAACTAAAGGATTCTACAGAAGCTATGTTTTGGAAAGAAGTTGTTAATGATGAAATATAATCAATTATCTAAATTAGAACTTGGGAATTAGAGGATTCACCTAATGGATGTTTTACAATTGGATGCAAATGGATATTTTAGCATAAACTTAATATATATGTGACAGTTTATATATATATGGCTAGGTTAGTTGCTAAGTATTACACACAAAGGGAAGGAATATATTATTTTTGTATTGAATACCATGTTTCCTATATAACTACAATATGAGTGCCTATAGCATTTCCTTCCATTTATCCATCAGGTGGAGTTGAAGGCAAAATTCTTACATAGTGGTCTTCAAGAGGAGATAAATATGAAAAAACTTAAATTATTTTTGGGCCGTGAGAGTGAGTCCAAAGTGTATAACCCTTGTTAAGTCATTGTATGGCTTGAAACAAGCCCCTAAGGAATGGCATTGGAAGTTTGATTATGTATCATCATTTGTTTTTTTTAAAACATTTTGATAAGTGTCTCTACTACAAAATTGCTAATGATGGATTCATTCTGTTGTGCTTATATTTTAGTGATATCATACGTTTTGGTTCTAATATGGAAATAGTTAATGAGACAAATTCATTCTTGTGTAAAAGTTTGAAATGAAGGATAATGGTACCGTTAATGTGATTTTACGTCTTAAAATTATAAGGTTTACTTATTGTATAACCCTATCTCTCAGTCTCACTATGTTGAGAATATATCAGACACATTTGAGTACCCATCACGTAATGATGTCAAGACTCCGTATGATTCATCCAGAGACTTTTTTAATAATAATAATGGAGTTTCAATGTCTCAATTATGATACTCTCAGATTAACAAAAATTTTATGTTTCTTATGAACTGCACATGAATATACATTGTGTTTTATATGAGTAAGTTAAGTAGATATACTAGTTGTCCCAACAAGACCCCAATTGGGAAGCTTTGGATGGATTTTTGAGGTATATCAAGGGAACTTGTTCCCTTGGGCTGAATTATGAAAAACACCAGTGACGTCCCTAGATATTCTAAAACATAATCTGATGTGTGACGTCCAAACTGAAACCTCACCTCAGCGAGAATCTCAATTTAAACACCCCACACCAGGCTAAGAAGAAGAAAATCAAGGGAGTCAGAAGGAAACAAACGGTAGCACATGCACATAAATAATAATAAAACCATAGAACACATGTTCACCATTCAACATATAATTACAACATGAATTGTTACAACATTTGATATTACACATTGAACAGCAAACTCTACATATACATGTAATACCACTAAACAATAGGATCTTAAGACAATAGGTCCACCTGTACATCAGCTCGCCACACAACAGTCACTATCTAGGATCTTCAAGAGCATAACCACAACCTAAAAGAAAGATTACATGTGGTACACATTAGCACAATATTCAAGAATACTGTACTGAGTACGCCTACATGTCTTTTATATACCTCTCATCATATCTTGGCAATAAGATAAAACTAATATACTTGGCAGTAACAGAAGAATATAAGAAAATTGTATACTTGCACAATGGTATTCATTTGTAAAATAGAACACATATTTTAAGCACATTTTCCATTATATATCCATGCATTTGCCACCTGAGGGAATAATGCATCATCTCATCTACCAAAGAGTATGATATGTAAGGCCTTATGATCTACTACCAAAGAGTTGTATCATTGTACAATGTGATCAGTTGCCAAAGAGAATCATCACTTTCCAACATTATGCTACCAAAGAGAATTAGTTCTTTCATATAATGGAATAGATATGAATTATGTTTGATGTGTTCATTGCAATAAGTATGGAAAATCATGCAATATATCATACAAGAACAATCATTTCATCCAATATCATATGCCAAATATTTTACTACACATATAACACAAGCATATTGTATAATAAGCCAAGTAAGAGGTAATGGCGTACCTTAATCAAGAGATAATCTAAACCACATACCCTTCATGTCATCTATATATTTGTTAAACGTAAGTAAGATAGGACCACACACTGTTATCAGATTATCAGCCTTTTATATCTCCTCTTAACTCTAATTATGTCCATTAGGGTTTCACTTTATCTCATTAGTATATTTTCGTTATTACTTGTATTCTGGTCTTAGATTTATCTTACCGATGTCATATTCCAGATTATAGTTCATCAACTAGATATACTCATGTGTCACATTATTATGTGAACATATTTAACATTATGCCACTTTCATTAACCATATTAGGGTTACATCACATGTAATAAGGGTGCTCTTCATATAACATGAATTTCGTGTATATAACTAATCTCATAT
Source organism: Alisma plantago-aquatica (assembly GCA_963693085.1). Lineage (NCBI taxonomy): Eukaryota > Viridiplantae > Streptophyta > Magnoliopsida > Alismatales > Alismataceae > Alisma > Alisma plantago-aquatica. The sequence goes on along the minus strand of OY856413.1, from coordinate 526,950,716 downwards.
TTATATATTATCTTCCAATTATTGATATGAACTCATTCTATAAATTTCATCATTTATTGAGTATGTACGTATTTATTGCATTTTATTTAGGGTTACTAGCCATAATTATCCATAATAATCAAATTATATGCTTTTGTGCATCAACATGACCATATCTAACATCATATGCATTATAAACATGATTATGGATTTACTAACATTTTATCATGATTTTAGGCCATCATCATATATTTATGACTCATCAAATGAGCATTTCACAACTTACATGATATCACTGAGATTAATGCTTCAAAAGCTTGATATTATAGTTCTATTGTGTTCTACTCATTTATCTAAGATCTGTAAATTTGTGAGATATTTACCTTTTTAGACAATCTAGTGTCACCATGTGGCTCTGGGGAGGCGCTGCTCTCGCTTGGGCCCACCGGTTCATTCCCTAGACTCAGTCTGCTACCTCCCATATTGTCTTGAATCCCATGCAAGTATACGCTTCCGCTGCGTGAGACTTTTTCTTCTGCGGGACACGCCACTACCTAGACTAGCTCTGGCGAGCAACAGGAGGAATCACGATACTCCTCATCAACCATTAAGTCCTCCCTCTGCTTCTTCCACCTTGGAGAGACCTCCATGGCTAATCTAGTCCTCGGGTTTGCCTCTGGAGCTCCATGTCCATGACCTTACCGACCATGGTGGCCACCGCGACGCTGGGAAAGGGGAAGAAGGCTCCCCTTCCTCGAATCTCATGGATGAGGCACCGAAAAGATTCATTCGAGCTTTAAGGAATAAAGGGACCCTTTGATTTAGTTGCATAGTCCTGGATTAACATCCCCAACTCTGTCTTCTTCCATGGTGTGAGTGAGCTCGGCGCCAAGTGATACCATCATCAGATTGTGTGAATCTGCCTGGAACCTAACACTACAATCTCTAGTTATGCTCTCCACCACTTAGTCTCCTCTGAAATACCATCCCTCTATTTCTTCCTTTTCCTTCCAACATGTTTTGTATGTGCTCAGGAAAAGAGAAGAGAGGGAAAGCTAGACCTTGTTCTCCCTACTCCAGTCACCCTGAGAGGTTTGAGAGGGGTTACTTCTTTCGTCTCAATGCATAGAGGGAAACTGCCCACCTAGTCTTGCCTCTCGACCCAAGTTCAAAGATCGTGGTGGTGATGCATCAAGGACTGACGGGTTTCCCTCCCACTACTTCCGTTGTGCCCGAGCTTGAAGAAGACAACTCTCCACCTCCCAATCTGCATCCAATGGCCAGGGTTTTCTCCCTTCGAAACAGAATCCACAGTTACTTACTAAGGTCAAGCCAACTAAAAGTCAAAGTGGGTGATCGCATAACATACCATCCAATTAATTACAAATTGTGTTATTAAAAGTGATAAATTGGTCCCAAGTACATCATCATTAATCCTATTTAAAACCTAAATATCATCCTCTAGGAGTGTCAAAATCTAATGAAACTTTGACCATAGAATTTTTATCATCCAAGCTACATCCCATACAATATTTGTGTCATAAATCAAATGTTAGACTTTTCAATTAATTATTGTTTAACGTATAAACTTATGAAACCTAATCATGATGTTAAAGTCAGTCAACACTCAACTTTATCAAATACTTGGAACTCCCAAAACAACTCAACATGCATGAACTCACTTATTTCATTAGGTATCCAAAAGTTCACTCCATTACATCCTACACACCTTAAAAGAAATTTTGACCTCGAAAATGAGCTAGAAACCACTTTTTCACATCATATACATCTTAAAAGAAATTTCATCCTCAAAATTAAGCCACCTCTTACTTTAAAAGAAACCAAAGATATTCATCCATATTTAGGGAAGCACTCTAGGTGCAATATATACACACAAGATACCTAGAACCATATACCCAAAACACTTCTAAAAGATTTTAAAACATCTAAGGTGAACCACTCAACATATAACATGATTTAGATGCTTAGGTTGTGTCATATCATATTTCACATTGGGATTGTCATACTCATTTCGCCCTATCATTAAGATTTCAACACAAATTTTTTTTTGAGGGAGTTTATTATAATTAACTCACTTTATCCATCTAGATCATATCAAGGTGTTATAATTGTTATGTTGTGCTAATTGTCAAACTTTATTTTTGTCAGCTTTATTAAGCACTGAAATTAACACCTCATATTACATATTCATTCATATGGTCTTATTTCATTGCTCATAATAAATTACAACATTTACTAGTGATTTGATAGTAAGATTAACCAATGATATCACATAATCATCATTATTTATGTATATGTTTAACCGTTTATGCATGGATATCTATTAAACCATCTCTATATTTTCCATCATGTGATGATCATATATCACACCTTTACATATATTATGTCATGGTTGTGCTAAACAACTTATGTGAGTGGCTAATCCAACACATATCAAAACTTTATGTAGTCCAACTGAGGTTCTCCCAACCCTTATCATGAGGGTAGTTCCATGCTCAGTCTCTCTGAGCAAACTCAACTTTATGAGTATTTCATATGCATATACTTTATCTTCCCTCTCTTAGTCTAGGGTTATTGGGTATATCTCATTGGCACTAGAGATAGCCTTACAAGCTATAGCCACATAAGCACAAACTAAAACATTATATGACATACTCCTCATAGGTCTTTACTCATGAGACATGCTTACCCAAAACTCTCTTATATACACCACTAGACTCCTATGTCAGAAACCACCAACCCGAGCATGAGGCTTCAGAAAAACTAACATAGCTACCTCCTCTAGGGTCTTGGGCTCTCTCCCTCACCCAGATGGAAGGCATTCATATTGATGTTCACATATGCACATATATAACCATCCTCACTCTGTCTCTAGGGTTTGGTCCTCCCAAGGACATCTAGGGTTCAACAATACTATAGGAATTATGCATTAAGCAACACAACTCATTCACTCAGGAGTAGTCTAGTTTAGGACATATCATATCACATATCTCATAATTCTTATATCTTGGAGTTTAGGTTCTATAACCTTCTCCCAATGAGTCTCACTCTCTCTGGAGTTAACGCCAAAACCGGTCTTAACACTAGAGGTCCTCCTTCGTAAAAGAGATTGAGGCTCGTGTTGACTCACAACCTAGTCTTAACTTAAGATATCTTATCTCATAAAAGCATAGTTACTTGCATCATCAAGACTTATCTCAAAACATCAAACCTAACTCATGTCCTGAAAGACAAACATAAATTCACATAACCATCTTATATTATCTATATAAGACTTAGAATGTATCATCAAAACTTATTTCATCTATTCCATCTATCATATATTCCAACAAGGCTCAAACATCTAATCTAGAACTACTCTCTCTTCTAGACTGATGTCATTCCCTTTCACTTAGGTTTCATGACCACCTCCTACTCGTACATGTGTGGGGACACATTCTTGTAATACATATATATAATAAAATATTATATAGTTTTTCTTCGATAAAACATGGATCAGAGAAAACTGCCTAGGTTCAATCCATTTGGAATCAAAAACCAAATCCTAAAAATGAGTGTCTCACACATAGTAGAGAGTACAATGTCATGAAAACCAGTGAAAAGGGTGAGAACAAGGGGTAAACTAGTATAGCTACTCTAGACAACATGCACAATATGTCTAGGGTTTGTCTTCCTGTGACGTCCCCAAATTTTCTAAAACTTAATCCGATGTGTGACGTCCAAATTGAAACCTCACCTCAGTGAGAATCCCAATTTAAACATCACACACTAGGCTCAGAAGAAGAAAATCAGAGGAAGTCATACGGAACAATCAGTAGCACATGCACATGAACAATAATAAAACCAAACACACATGTTCACCATTCAACATATAATTACAACATGAATTGTTACAACATTTGATATTACATATTGAATAGAAAACTTATACATATACATGTACTACCACTAAACTAAAGGATCTCAAGACAACAGGTCCACCTATACATCAGCTCGCCACACAACTCTCAACTATCTTGGATCTTCAAGCGCATAACCACAACCTAAAACAAAAGATTACATGTGCTACACATCAGCACAATATTCAAGAATATTGTACTGAGTATGCCTACGTGTCTTTTATTTACCTCTCATCATATATTGGCAATAACATAAAACTAATACTTGGAAGTAACAAAGGAATATAACAAAAGCATATACTTGTACAAAGATATTTCATTAACAAAAGAGAACACACATTTTAGGCTCATTTTCCATTATATGCTTGTGCATCTGCCTACCAATGGGATAGATGCGTCCATGCCTTATGATCTGCATACCAAAGAGATAGATCATTGTACATGTGATATGCTTACCAAAGAGATAGATCACTCACTAGAACTATGCTTACCAAAGAGATATAGTTCTTTCATATAATGGAACAAATATATTATGTTTCATGTGTTCATAGCCATAAGTGCAGAAAATCAGGAAACATATCATACAAGAACAATCATTTCATCCAATACCATATGCCAAGTATTTTACTACTCATATAATACAAGCATATTGTATAATAAGCCAAGTAAGAGGTAATGGTGTACCTTCCAAAGAGACATCCTAATCACATATTCCTCATGTCAACTCTAACCTTGTTCATCCCTGATTAAGGCAAGATCATAAACTATCATTAGGTTGTCATCATCTTACATCTCATCTTAACTCTAATTGTGTTCATTAGGGTTTAGCTTATCTCTTTATGATATTCTCATTATTACTTGCATTCTTGTCTAAGAATTATCATACTGATGTCATTTTCCAGATTATGGTTCATTACCTAAACATTAGGTTCCATATCCTTTTTATGCACATATTAACCTTAGGTTACATCATTAACCTAAATTAGGATTTTAAACCATGTATTAAAGGTCAACTTCATATAACATGAATTATATGCATCTAACTGATATTTGATTTTCATCTCATCTTCATATTACTGATATGAACTTACTCTGTAACTTCCATCATTTATTGAGTATGTCTGTATTTGTTACATTTTATTTAGGGTTATCAACCCTAATTAGCCATATTAATCAAATTATATGCTATCGTGCATCAACATGACCATAATTGATATCATATGCATTCTAAACATGATTATGGACTTACTGGCATTTTCTCATAATTCTATATCATTGTTTGGTATTTATTATTAATTAATCAAGCATTACACATATTATATGATATCACTAAGATTAGTGCTTCAAAAGCCAGATATTACAGTTTCATATTGTTCTACAAATTTTTCTGAGAATAACGGTACCTTACTTGCATTTTTCTAATCAACAGGTTGTCTTCTATAAATTATTGAAGATATAGAATTAACTTGGATTTTTACCTTTTTCAGACTATCACGTACCGCCACGTAGCAATTAGTGTTGGCACAACCCATTGCTTGGCCCACTTGAGCTGGCTGGTTTGTGTGCCTGGACCCGGTCCATCTAGTTGAGTGGGAGTCCAGACTGGCTGCTCCACTTCTCTTTCTCGCCCTCACACGACACAGACTCTGCGTTCGTCTTCTATTTCTCTGCAACATGGCCGCCGCCACTCCAGGATCTCCTCTGCGGTATGCACGATCTTGCCGCCTCCAGCTTCGTCAAGCTTCAAGCTATACTGTTGTATGGGTCTACGCCGATGAGCACAAGGTGTGCTTCTCCTCCTCGTCGAGCATCCGCAGGAGTCGTTCGCCTCTGCCCCAGAATTGTATCCGCAGCTATGTGCTCCAACGAGCAATCAGACACCGCCAGGCCCCAAAACATCTGCTCCAACCACCACCGGGAAGCACCACACCTCTGATTGCCTCCTTTGCTCTCACTCCTGATCGGGATCCCCTAGAAAGCGCCGCCGTCGCCGCAGCTAGGGACGCTCCTCCTGTGTTCCATAGCTTTTCGAGCACCGTCACTGGGAGGATGATCTCCAGCGTGTAATCAGCAGAACCCAAATGTTTAATTGTCTCCCAAGGCTGCCTCTGATGTGGCCCAGAGCTCCGATCAATGATCTTAAGGGTCATGACCTTCCTCCCTATTCTGGGTGTTGCCTTGGTTTCTTGGGAGTTGTCCATCTGCCACGCTATTGTGGACCATCCTGCCTCCCTTCGTTGCCTCACATGACGATGAGCCTGCTTGTGCATGTATCTCCTCCGTCTACGCTCTGGATGCTCGACACTGGTGCCTTCTTCATCTGTGTTCTGATCCTCCTCCTTCCTACTTGTCGTGGAAGAACTGACATTGAGTAGCAGTCAAACTCTCTTTCTTTCTCGTGGCTTCTAAAACTACTCTCGTGAGGGTTCTTTATCCTCGTTACATTGTGAACAAAGCAACCGCACACTTCGGATCGTGTCTTGACCCCTTTCTTGCGACGTGTGATGGCCAGGGAGTCCACGATCCCAAGCAGTTGACGTAGGAGATAATACGAGTGTTGTTATACATTCATCCCGGATGGCTGAATCGATCCACTTATTGGTAATCCATGGCTCTTCCATCAGTAACTAAAGGGGTGTGTGACATCCCAAATAAATGTCATACTTAGGCTAAAAGATCAAATGCCATGGTCAAACTTATATAATTCCCCAACAAATTCACCTGCTTTCAAACTCAACTAACTTCCAAACTACATCACTCATGAAATGCACTTGTATGATTCGCCAAACTTGGATGATCATCATTCGATAATATAACTCATAAGACCATCTACCTTTATAGTCAATTTTGTAAATTCGGCACAAGGGAAAGTGAGATTATCACCACATCAACTATTATCTATTCTCAAACTTATGAATTAGATTATATGATTGTGTATCCAAAACAATCTCAAAAGTCACTCCATCAAATTCTACACACCTTAAAACAAATTTTGTCCTCGAAATTCAGCCATTCATATACTCCAAGAAAAAAAAACAAGGGTCTTCATCGACATATATGGCACTATTCTAGGTGCAACATATCCAAAAGAAAAAGCTCCAGAACTATACTGCAACCACTACCAAGAGGTTTTAAGAGCTTTTAGGGTTAAACCCTGACCATATAAAATATTTATCATGCTTAGGTTATGTCATTACACTACCCATATGTTATATTTGCTTCCTTATCTTTACCCATGCATTAGGGTTCCCACATCATATTAACATGTTCTAAAGGTGTTATCTAAAGTTAACCCATTATATCAAGGTGTCATCAACATTTTATTGAGCTAATTGTTATAACATGTTCAACATTAGCATATGTTTTTTAGGAGAGTATTAACTATAATTAACTCTCTTTATATATATAGATCATATCAAGGTGTCATAATCATTATGTTATGCTAACTATCAAACTATATTTTCCATCTTTATTGAGCACTAAGATTAACACCTCGTGTAACATGTTTCATTCATATTATCTTATTTCACTGCTCATAATAAATTACAACATTTACTAGTGATTTGATCTTCAGATTAACTAACAGTATCAAATTGTTGTCATTATGCATGTATATGGCTAACCATTTATGCATAGAGATCTATCAAACCATCCCTAGCTTTACATCAGGTTGTGTCTACTTATATCACATATCAAGATTAGATTACATCCTAATGTGAGTGGCTTATAAAACATATATCAAAACTTCATCTAGTCCAACTGAGGTTCTCTTGACCCATATCTTTAGGGGTAGTGTCATGCTCAGTCTCTCTGAGCTCACTCAACTCTATGAATATCTCGTAACACAACTTTATCTTCCCTTTATTAACTTAGGTTCTCGTATTACCTCATTGGCACTAGTGATTAACTTCACAAGATCTAGCCACAAATTCACAAACCAAAGCATTCTATGACATCCTCTTATATACACCACTACATTCCTATGTGGGAAACCACCAACCCGAGCATGAGGTTGTCCAGAAACTAACATAGATACCTCCTCCAGGGTCTTGGGCTCTCTCCCTCACCCAGATGGGAGGCACTCATATTCATTTCCACTTACACACATATATCGAGCCTCTCTCTCTATCTCTAGGGTTTGTTCCTACCAGGACATCTAGGGTTCAAGATAACTATAGGAATCATGCATTAGGAAACTCAACTCATTCACTCAGGAGTATTCTAGTTTAGGACATGTCATATCACATATTTCATAATTCTCATATCTTGGAGTTTAGGTTCTCTGACCTTCTCCCTCGGGGTCTCACTCTCTCTAGAGTTAACCCTATAACTGGTCCCAACACTAGAGGTCCTCCTTTGTAAAAGAGCTTGAGGCTCATGCTGACTCACAACTTTGTCCCAACTTAACATATCTTATCTCATAAAGGCCTAGATACTTTCATCATCAAAACTTATCTCAAATCCTCAAAACTGAACTTAGATCCTCAAAAACAACATATATCATCATAAACTATCTTATATCATCTCTATCAAACTTACATCATATCATCAAAACTTATTTCATCTATTCCATCTATCATATATATCGAAAAGGCTCTAGACATCTAATCTAGAACTACTCTCTCTTCTAGACTAATGTCATTCACTTTTACTTAGGTTGCATTACTACCTCCTACTCATACATGTGTGGGGACACATTTTTGTAATACATATACATAATAAAATATTATATAGTGTTTCTCCGATAAAAAAGCGTCAAAGAAAACTATCACAGTTCGATCCTGATAGGAATCAAAAACCAAATCCTATAAATGAGTGTCCCACACATGGTAGAGAGTATAATGTCATGAAAACTAGTGAAAAGGGTGAGAACAAGGGGTGGACTAGTGTAGCTACTCTAGACAACGTGTGCAATATGTCTAGGGTTTCTCTTACCTTGATGCACATCATTTCCAAAAAGTGCAACGTCCCATACCGCTGCACTACAAGGAAAGAATGACATCTAAGAACTTGCTATTAAACAAGCACCAGTCTAGACTTAGTTCTCAGACATCTAGGTGATAACCTAGAGGCTAGGTCAGATCTAGTCTCTAAAAGATGACTAATCTAACCCTAAAAGATTATTAAAGTTCAAGGTTCTTTAGTTTTGTGTTGCATAATGAGCAAATGTCAGGCTTTGCTATTGTTCATGCTCTGATACCACCTGTGACGTCCCCAGATTTTCTAAAACTTAATCTGATGTGTGACGTCCAAATTGAAACCTCACCTCAGCGAGAATCCCAATTTAAACATCCCACACTAGGCTAAGAAGAAGAAAATCAGAGGAAGTCATAAGGAAACAATCAATATCACATGCACATGAACAATAATAAAACCATACACACATGTTCACCATTCAACATATAATTACAACATGAATTGTTACAACATTTGATATTACATATTGAACAGAAAACTTATACATATACATGTACTACCACTAAACTACAAGATCTTAAGACAACAGGTCCACCTGTACATCAGCTCGCCACACAACTCTCAACTATCTTGGATCTTCAAGCGCATAACCACAACCTAAAACAAAATATTACATGCGGTACACGTCAGCACAATATTCAAGAATATTGTACTAAGTACACCTATGTGTCTTTTATTTACCTCTCATCATATCTTGGCAATAACATAAAACTAATACTTGGCAGTAACAGAAGAATATAACAAAAGCATATACTTGTACAAAGATATTTCATTAACAAAAGAGAACACACATTTTAAGCTCATTTTCCATTATATGCTTGTGCATCTTCCTACCAATGGGATAGATGCATTCAGTCCTTATGATCTGCTTACCAAAGAGATAGATCATTGTACATGTGATCTGCTTACCAAAGAGATAGATCACTCACTAGCACTATGCTTACCAAAGAGATATAGTGCTTTCATATAATGGAACAAATATATTATGTTTCATGTGTTCATAGCCATAAGTACAGAAAATCAGGCAACATATCATACAAGAACAATCATTTCATCCAATAACATATGCCAAGTATTTTACTACTCATATAACACAAGCATATTGTATAATAAGCTAAGTAAGAGGTAATGGCGTACCTTCCAAAGAGACATCCTAATCACATATTCCTCATGTCAACTCTAACCTTGTTCATCCTTGATTAAGGCAAGATCATAAACTATCATTAGGTTGTCATCATCTTACATCTCATCTTAACCCTAATTGTGTTCATTAGGGTTTGGCTTATATCTTTAGGATATTTTCATTATTACTTGCATTCTTGTCTAAGAATTATCATACTGATGTCATTTTCTAGAATATGGTTCATTACCTAAACATTAGGTTACATATCCTTTTTATGCACATATTAACCTTACGTTACATCATTAACCTAAATTAGGATTTTAAACCATGTATTATGGTCAACTTCATATAACATGAATTATATGCATCTAACTGATATTCGATTTTCATCTCATCTTCAGATTACTGATATGAAATTACTATATAACTTCCATCATTTATTGAGTATGCCTGTATTTATTACATTTTATTTAGGGTTATCATCCCTAATTAGCCATATTAATCAAATTATATGCTCTCGTGCATCAACATGACCATAATTGATACCATATGCATTCTAAACATGATTACAGACTTACTGGCATTTTCTCATAATTTTATATCATTGTTTGGTATTTATTATTAATTAATCAAGCATTACACATATTATATGATATCACTAATATTAGTGCTTCAAAATCCAGATATTACAATTTCGTATTGTTCTACACATTTTTCTGAGAATAATGGTACCTTACTTGCATTTTTTTGATCAACAGGTTGTTTTCTATGAATTATTTAAGATATATAATTAACTTGGATTTTTACCTTTTTCAGCCTATCAGGTACCGCCACGTAGCAATTAGTTTTGGCACAACCCATTGCTTGGCCCGCTTGAGCTGGCTGGTTTGTGTGCCCGGACCCGGTCCATCTAGTTGAGTGGGAGTCCACTGCTTCTGCACGCATCTCCTCTGTCTACGCTCTGGATGCTTGACACTAGTGCCTTCTTCATCTGTGTTCTGATCCTCCTCCTTCCTACTTGTAGTGGAAGAACTGACATTTAGTAGTAGTCAAACTCTCTTTCTCTCTCGTGGCTTCTAAAACTACTCTCGTGAGGGTTCTTTATCCTCGTTACATTGTGAACGAAGCAACCGCACACTTAGGATCGTGTCTTGACCCCTTTCTTGCGACGTGTGATGGCCAGGGAGTCCACGATCCCAAGCAGTTGACGTAGCAGATAATACTAGTGTTGTTATACTTTCGTCCCGGATGGCTGAATCGAGCCACTTATTGGTAATCCATGGCTCTTCCATAAGAAACTAAAGGGGTGTGTGACATCCCAAATAAATGTCATACTTAGGCTAAAAGATCAAATGCCATGGTCAAACTTTTATAATTCCCCAACAAATTCACCTGATTTCAAACCCAACTAACTTCCAAACTACATCACTCATGAAATGCACTTGTATGATTAGCCAAACTTGGATGATCATCATTTCATAATATAACTCATAAGACCATCTACCTTTATAGTCAATTTCGTAAATTCGGCACAAGGGAAAGTGACATTATCACCACATCAACTATTATCCATTCTCAAACTTATGAATTAGATTATATGATTGTGTATCCAAAACAATCTCAAAAGTCACTCCATCACATCCTACACACCTTAAAACAAATTTCGTCCTCGAAATTCAGCCATTCATATACTCCAAGAAAAAAAAACAAGGGTCTTCATTGACATATATGGCACTATTCTAGATGCAACTTATCCAAAAGCAAAAGCTCCACAACTATACTCAAACAACTACCAAGAGGTTTTAAGAGATTTTAGGGTTGAACCCTCACCATATAACATGTTTATCATGCTTAGGTTATGTCATTACACAACTCATATGTTAGATTTTCTTCCTTATCTTTACCCATGCATTAGGGTTCCCACATCATATTAACATGTTCTAAAGGTGTTAACTAAAGTTAACCCATTATATCAAGGTGTCATCAACATTTTATTGAGCTAATTGTTATAACATGTTCAACATTAGCATATGTTTTTTAGGATTATATGATTGTGTATCCAAAACAATCTCAAAAGTCACTCCATCACACTTCCCTTGATGCACGTCATTTCCAAATAGTGCAACGTCCCATACCGCAACACTACAAGGAAACAATGACATCTAAGGACCTGCTACTCAACAAGCACCAGTCTATACCTAGTTCTTGGACATCTAGGTGCTAACCTAGAGGCTAAGGTCAAATATGGTCTCTTAAAGATGACTAAACTAACCCTAACGATTGTTAATGTTCGAGGTTTTCTTTTGTTTTGAGTTGCATAATGAGAAAATGTCATACTTTGCTATTGTTCATTCTCTGATACCACCTGTGACATCCCCGGATTTTCTAAACTTAATCTGATGTGTGACGTCCAAATTGAAACCTCACCTCAGCGAGAATCCCAATTTAAACACCCCACACCATGCTAAGAAGAAGAAAATCAAGGGAGTCAGAAGGAAACAAAAGGTAGAACATGCACATAAACAATAATAAAACCATAGAACACATGTTCACCATTCAACATATAATTACAACATTTGATATTACACATTGAACAACATACTCTACATGTACATGTAATACCACTAAACAAAAGGATCTTATGACAACAGGTCCACATGTACATCAGCTCGCCACACAACTCTCACTATCTAGGATCTTCAAGAGCATAACCACAACCTAAAAGAAAGATTACATGTGGTACACATCAGCGCAATATTCAAGAATATTGTACTGAGTACGCCTACGTTTCTTTTATATACCTCTCATCATATCTTGGCAATAAGATAAAACTGATATACTTGGCAGTAACAGAAGAATATAAGAAAATCATATACTTGCACAAAGGTATTCATTAGCAAAAGAGAACACATATTTTAAGCACATTTTCCATTATATATCCATGCATTTGCCACCTGATGGAATAATGCATCATCTCATATACCAAAGAGTATGAGATGCAAGGCCTTATGATCTACTACCAAAGAGTTAGATCATTGTAAAATGTGATATGCTACAAAATAGAATGATCACTTTCCAGCACTATGCTACCAAAGAGAATTAGTGCTTTCATATAATGGAACAGATATATTATGTTTGATGTGTTCATAACAATAAGTATGGAAAATCATGCAATATATCATACAAGAACAATCATTTCATCCAATATCATATTCCAAGTATTTTACTACACATATAACACAAGCATATTATATAATAAGCCAAGTAAGAGGTAATGGCATACCTTGATCAAGAGATAATCTAAACCGCATACTCTTCATGTCATCTATATGTTTGTTAAACCTAAGTAAGACAAGACCTAATAATATCATCAGATTCTCATCCTTTTATATCTCCTCTTAACTCTAATTATGTCCATTAGGGTTTCACCTTATCTCATTCGTATATTTTCATTATTACTTGTATTCTTGTCTTACATTTATCTTACCAATGTCATATTCCAGATTATAGTGCATCAGCTGGATATACTCATGTGTCACATTATTATGTGAACATATTTAACATTATGTCGTTTTAATTAACAATATTAGGGTTACATCACATGTATTAAGGGTGCTCTTCCTATACATGAATATCGTGTATATAACGGATCTCAAATATATATATTATCTTTCAGTTATTGATATGAACGTATTTTATAAATTTCATCATTTATTAAGCATGTACGGATCTATCCCATTTTATTTAGGGTTATTAACCCCAATTAGCTATATTAATCAAATTATATGCTTTCGTGCATCAACATGACCATATCTAACACTGTATGCATTATAAACATGATTATGGATTTACTAACATTTTTTTATGATTTTAGGCCATCATTTGTTATTTATGATTCATCAAATCAGCATTTCACAACTTACATGATATCATTGAGATTAATGCTTCAAAAGCTTGCTATTAAAGTTCTATTGTGTTCTACTCATTTTTTTTTAATGTTTGGGTATATTATTTGCATTTTTCTGATAAGCAGACTATTTTCTATGATTTATCTAAGATCTATAAATTTCTGAGATATTTAACTTTTTGGCCGATCCAGCGTCACCATGTGGCTCTGGGGAGGCGTTTCTCTTGCTTGGGTCCACTGGTTCATGCCATGGACCTAGTTTGCTACCTCCCATATTGTCTTGCATCCCATGTGAGTCTACGCTTCTGTTGTGTGAGACTGTGTCTTCCATGGGACATGCTGCCGCCTAGACTAGCTCTGGCGAGCAATAAGAGGAGCCATGATACTCCTCATCAACCATTAAGGCCTCCCTCTACATCTTCCACCTTGGAGAGACCTCCACAGCTAATCTACTCCTCGGGTTTGCCTCTGGAGCTCCATGTCGATGGCCTTAGCGACCATGGTGTTCGCCGCGATGCTAGGAAAGGGGAAGAAGGCTCCCCTTCCTCAAATCACGCAGATGAGGCACAAAAAAGCTTCGTCAGAGCTTCAATGACGTGAAGGGACCCTTTGATTTAGTTGCATAGTCCTGGATTGACGTCCCTAACTCTGTCTTCTTCCATGGTGTGGGTGAGCTCGACGCCCAGTGATACCACCATCGGATTGTGCAAATCTGCCTGGAACCTAACACTATGATCTCTAGTTATGCTTTCTCCCCCTTAGCCTCCTCTGAAAGACCTTTCCCCTCTATTTCTTCCTTTTCCTTCCAACATGTTTCGTCTATGCTCAGGAAAGGAGACGAGAGGGAAAGCTAGGCCTTGTTCTCCCTAGTCCAGTCACCCTAAGAGGTTTGAGAAGGGTTACTTATTTTGTCTCAATGCATAGAGGGCAACTTCCCACCTAGTCTTGCCTCTCGACCCATGTTCGGAGATCGTCGTGGTGATGCATCGAGGCATGACAGGTTTCCCTCCCACTACTTCTATTGTTCCCGAGCAAGAAGAAGACAACTCTCCACCTCCAGATCTGCATCAAAAGGCCAGGGTTGTCTCCCTTTGAAATAGAATCCACGACTACTTACTAAGGTCAAGCAAACTAATGCAGCGTTTGGCAACATGATTGGTGAGTCAACATTTTGGTGTGGTGAGATGGATCACCGAAATATTTTTGTCCGGTGATAAAAGCTACCGTTTAACGCTACTCAACACTAAAAACAATATAAATTTAATGCGGTGAGTGATCTTGCATTTGGTGGCAATGGTTACGAGTGATTGCTACCTGCCCGACCTTGTCCCACCGTTGTCCGTGCAATCACACCGCTTTACCAAACGATGCATAAAAGTCAAACTGGGCGATCACATAACGCACCATACAATTGATTGCAAACTATATTACTAAAAGTGATAAATTGTTCCCAAGTACATCATCATTAAACCTATTTAAAACCTAAATATCTTCCTTTAGGAGTGTCGAAATCTAATGAAACTTTGACCATAGAATTTTTATCATCCAAGCTACATCCCATACAATTTTTGTGTCATAACTCAACTTCTAGACTTTTCAATTAATTATTGTTTAAGTCATAAACATATGAAACCTAATCATGATGTCAAAGTCAATCAACACTCAACTTTATGAAATACTTGGAAATCCCAAAACAACTCAACATGCATGAAGTCACTTATGTCATTAGGTATCCAAAAGTTCACTCCATCACATCCTACACACCTTAAAAGCAATTTCGTCCTTAGAATTAAGCTAGAAACCACTTTGTTACAACACCCTTTTGTAGTTGAAGGATATAGTGATGAAGGTTAGGTTTCCATGAACTCTGATATTATTGGTGTCTTAGGATATGCATTCCTATTGGGAGGAGGTGTTGTTTCCTGGAGGTCAAAGAAATAGACCATATTGTCTCAACCTACTTTTGAGTCAGAGTTTTGTGCTTCAGATGAAACTAGACGAGAAGTTGAATGGCTGCATGGAACAATCTCCAATTTATGTATGTTAAAGCATCCACTTCCTACAATTTTAATTTACTATGATATAATAACAACTATTCCTACGATAAAGAGTTCCAAGTACAATTAAAAACAATATAGACACATCCAAGTCAGACTCAGTCTGTAAGGGAATTAGTGTCTAATGGGTTCATCCTCGTAGACTACGTCAATACCAAAGATAACACAACTGAACCTTTCACTAATGGTATTAACTTGTCCTTGGAGAAATCTAGGTTGGCGATGAGATTGAAACCCATTTAGATTTCTAGGAAGTAGCCACCAAACCCAAAAGAGTAGAGAAACTAAAAATTAGGTTCAATGTGGTAATAACAAGTTGTTGGGTGATTTAGATGACACTACATTTTTATTTCATTGATGCTTCTTGCATATGAGTGTCAATCCCCTGGAAAAATTATTAGTGTCATGACTGCAAGTTAGTAAGAGATTAGTCTCAAAATGGCATCAAGTTTTAATACAAGATGTTAGTAGTACATCCTTGATGACTTTAACAAAATTATTGAGTGTTGTGTTGGCCACAATAGGGTAATTGGGTTGTTCCTGATATCTATCATGACATGTACTTTTGGATGAATGGGCTTAATGGATCCTATTTCTTTTTATTCGATGTCTTTATTGTGTTGTTAACAATGGCTACTCTTGTACCCAACTGTCAGATTCAATATTGTAATTCACCTAGCTCTTGTGGGGGTCAAAGTTGGATAATTCAGGTAGATTCAAACCAAAAGGTATCTACTGAAAGCATAGTAAAGAGTACTAAAGTTAGATCACACTACACATTGACTCTTTGGAGGATAGTGAGATATATGGCTGCTACAACTATTTATTTAACAGGGGTTAAGTCTAATGTAAGTGCAATCAATACATAAGTAGGGCGGAGGAAAAAGTAGTTTATTGTTTTTTGCGAACTAGGAATTGGACTAGGGAGTTGTCTTTCATTTTTTTCCATCTGCTTTTTATTTACCAAATATATAACTTCTTAATCAATTAATTGAATCTTTAGTTATTGCTTTCCAAATTTGAAATGGACTCCTTGGTTTCTTTATAAAATGAAAAGAGATGTTTTATTTAATATGTGGAAAGAAATGTTTTCCTTATTAATTGGAATGAGATGTTTCCCTTTATTATTAGAAAGAAACATTTCTTTTTCAATTGGAAAGAAACAATTTCCTTATTAATTGACATGAGATGTTTTCCTTCATAATTGAGAATGGACTCCTTCCATTTGTACGTGTGCAAGAGAGATCGAGTGATCATGTTTTTCTAGGAATAGGACCCAGAGGTGTGAAAGGGATATAAATAAGTCTCTTGTCGTTGGGGTTGTTCAACAAGTCTAACATACAACCATCATCTGTTCAGTGTATGAAACTAAATTCTAGACTTATTTTTCTTCTACTATCACTCATGATTTAGTTTAGGATATTTCTCTTATGTGAGAAGAAAATATTTCCTTCTTCTCCCAAAAGGAACAATCTTTCTAGGTGGTGGTGTTACCTATGATCATTGGGATACATTGGTATTGCATGTTGATTAGTGTCAAGTGCCAGTGAGACAACTACTTTTAATAGGTTTTTGATCACATCAAGTAGAAGAATGACTCTCATCATTTTGGATTGATAGCCTCTAATTTCTTCAAGTATTATGTTCATTTTTAAACAAATGATCTGGTATGCGGTTCTAGCTCTAATATATTTATGTTCTCCTATATTTTTATTCTATATGTTTTTGCAAGATTTGGCTAGAAATTGTTAATCTATTACAATTTTTTTTGTTCTGTGCAATGACACATAAAATTAATAATGATGGATCCCCTTAGATCATTCCAACATGGGAAAAGACAACATAGGGTTTTCGTAGTAACATATCCTTTGAAATATGGTGCTCTTATGAACAAACATAGACTCTAGAATGAAAATATTTTTGTGATAGTGCAAAAAGATATTAGACCTCAGAAAACTAATAAAAGGAAAACTATTTGACCTTTCATGTTTTTTCAAAAGGATATATGACGTATAGGAGTATTTAAAATCCCACATTTATTGTTGGATTTACATTAAGCAGAATAACACTTTTCCACTTATTCCTCCAAACCATCAAGACCAATGAATTTTGTATACTATATAAGTTTTGCAAGGATCTATTAATCATTTAAATGGTACAAAAAATGGTGAAGAGAAGAAAATAGAAAAAGGTCAATCTTCTTGGACAGAAGATTGATGGACACGTGATTGGGAGCAACGTATATTAACCCATGTTACATCCCCTGTGCTTCTTTTCCAATTGAATTAGCACAGAATAGGATATAGAAATAATAAAATCAATTTTATATATTAATTTTGCTTCACAAAAGATTAATCAATATTTACTATTTAAATTTGTGCATCCCTTCCCAATCACATATTAACCAAACTAGTTATATATAAGTCATTGTGTATCTCCTTCCATCATTTCCTTTTTTTTCATTCATCCCCTTCCCTTCCTACCCTTTAATTGATTTGAGGGACCAATCAAAGATTGAACCATACCAAATTTGGTACCCAGGCCAACTAGGATATCAAGAATCCATTTTTTCCATCGATTTGTTTTTTGGACTTATTAACTAGTTTATTTAATAGTTTTGTCTTTAAGTTATATTCTCTTTCCTAGATAAAACTAGGATAAATGAGATTGTTCAATTACTGTGAAAAATTAAATAGAAACTAATTTTTGTTTTTAAAATCCAAATTTGGGACCTATTTCCATTTTTGAAGACATTTAATAATTTATTTAACAAATTTTGGATTTTTGTCCAATTTTCTTCTCTAAATACATTTAGGATAATTATGATTGTTCAAATAATATGAAACTTGGCACCCAACCTAATTGGGACACAAAGAACACATTTCTACCATTATGTTTCAGTTTTGGGATTTCCTTTTGTGAGTTATATAACCATTATGATTTACACAATTTAGCTACATATATATTGATAACCTTCAATTAGAGTCTCATAATTGACATTATTATTATAATAGTTATATATTATAGTTATGAATGAAATTTAATATTTTACTCATTTATCATATTTAATCAATTAATTTCACTTTAATATAGATGATTGGACATGAAAATCCAAATTGTTATTCTGATACATGTTTTAGGTACAATATTCCTCTTATTTAACCATTATGTGAACATTGGTTAGCAAAAGATATGATTACAACATATTTCATGAATTAACTTGCATATGTGATGTAGATTATAGAATCTAATTCCACATAATATATTATATGTATTAGCATTATTCATTAGAATAACATTTTATCCTAATTTGGTCAAATCTAAAGAACCAAACATTCTAATCTCCTAATCATGGGAATAGGATAAGAAGCTAGATTTTGGGACGTTAAAACACTCCATCCTTAAAATGATTTTGTCCTAAAATTCTTATCATCAATTTATTATCCATCAATACACTCCACCCCTTAAAAGATGTAACCTAATAATCCAAACCAAACCACATAAAGGTATTAGGGTCACTTATGGATCAATTCTTTGTGAGAATTTTATGTGTTTATGTTCTCTGTATGTCATGCATCCAACTAATGAGTCAAAACAACCTAGGATTAAATTTCAGGTCCTTATGATACTAATGTATCAATCCAAAGGTTCACATGAGAAACCAAAAATTCATAGGGTATATGTCAGATTAAACCTTTAGCACAAAAGCCTTACCATACTAGTCACCACTTCCACTCAAAACTAAGGTTTATGATTTCTACTGGAACTAATTGTAGGGTTTCCCTATTAAAAGTTCTTGCATCCATTCTCCTGACTTGGTTTAAAAAAAACTCAACAAAATCCAGAAAACATTTTTTGTACATATAGTATTATAAGGAAAGTAATTTGATGCCAAAAGTATGCGATACAAAATTGAATATAGGGCCCAAAATCGAAGTGTTAAACCAAGTCATATGCTTTCCAATTATTTCCTTATCATACTACACTAACAACATCATGTCAAACCTCATAATATCCAAAGATACATGTTGAATATTCCCTTCATCCTATAGTATGATCAATTAATGTCTCATCACATTAGGGTTTACTAATCATAATTCTTATGTGTACCTAATATGATCCTAAATCAATCTTTCATCATCTCATGAATAGCATAGGTCAAGTCTAGGGTAAACATCTCACTTAGATGGTGTCTATGAAAGGTATGGGCTCTAATTAGTGGGACAAAAGTATTAGAGTCAAAAATCTAATGACATTGGCTTTGATACAATCTTGTAAGGAGTGGAACCTAAGAGGGGATCCACTCCCTACTTAATTTGAGAAAAAAATCTATTCCAAATGCACTTTCCAGGTACATTGGAATGGGTGCATTTTTATTTTTTTTATTTCTCAGGTGATGGTACATGAAGACCAAAGTATAGAAGCATAATAATAAATCATGACTATCTTGAATTTATCAACTTTACATAATAATCTTCCATCAAGGGTCTTACATGAAAGTTACAACATCATTAGGATCTAAGTAGAGGGATATCCAGCTATCTACAGTCTATCTCCTATTAAGAGTCATCTGCATAAGCTAGGTCTGCATCTGCATGTCATATCCTCCATGTCCTACACCTGGGGTTGGAATCATACCCCACAAGAGAAGAAAAAAATGGAAATTAGCAGTATACAAGCTGGTATGAGCATATTAATATCATATTGAGCAATATAAGGGATAAAGATCATCAAATAAACAAGACTTCCAATATAACAAAAAGTATCACCCATGTGGGTATCAGAAGAAAGACATTTCTTGCCATAAAACAATGTCACAATAGAAATATCACAAAATACAATAGTTGCATGGTGAGTAATAAAAAGACTAGTAAATACTAAAAGTAGGGTAGGAACCCATATGTATGCATACTAAAGGGTAGGAGGACCGAAACCTCAATTCAAAACAAATATAGTATTTTGCAAGGGAATAAAACCCAGTGCATGGCCGGGGATTAAATCCCAATACCTAATATTATATGTGACAAGGAAATAAAACCCAATTCTTGGAAGGGGAATAGGACCCAGTTCCAAAATATCAAAGATGATAGGGAATAAAAACCAGGGCCTATATGGTGCCTCTACTTATATTTTATGACTAATCAATCACCCATGTAAATAGGGTAGGAAACATAAAGTATAGTCAAGAAAAATTAAGGAATGAGATTGTTCGACTAATATCAATAACATCAGAGTACCCAATAACAAGTATTCAATTAATACCCCAAGTAAGATACAACAAATGATCATAAAAAATCCACAACTTAAGAAATTAGGTTTTTAACATTGGATAAAATGAACAAGATATATATATGAGTCTAAAAAGAATATCCAACAAAGATTCATATCATCTATGTAACATGAGTCAACCTCACATAGGAAAGAGTGAAAAGTGTAATGGGTATTGTGTCCCAAAGGACTAAGAGAAAGAGTGAATGTAGGTTATTGATCAAAATGAATTATATGGAATGTAACATACCTAAAATGAAGTCTACATATGTCCAAGGTGAAAACCCTAATTCCATTTCAATACACAAGAAACGTATTAAAGGCATATATTAGATTAGGTTTAGGATTACAATAATTGTATAAACCCTTAAAAAATGCCTTTTTATCATTAGTGGATTAGGTTATCAAACCGTGTGATCTTATAGATTATATATATTTTTTATTTTATAGCAATTTTGTTTGCATGTTTTGACTTATAGATTATTAGTTATAAATTTTAGAAATTTTACATATAACAAAATTCCTTATATCTACCATAAATTAATTTACTAATTTTTTAAAATTTACACTAGTTGACAATTACCCAAATACTCTACATATGATTATTATTTTGTACAATGTGACTGGATACATCAGTACATGTACAAGGATCCAAAAGATATGCATATGACTCTATTCAAATTGTGGAAAAGGTGAGAAAGTCCAAGGGAGGTGTGACAAAAAAGGATATCTCTTTAGACAGAGAAGTTGTTGAGAGCTAGCAGGGTTCTTGTCTGACAAACAACCTGATGTCATCATTTCTAGAGCTTGATTCGTGGATCTAAATTGCTTATCCTAGCCACTATGGAAACTAAGAAACTCTTTCGTTCATAAGACAAACGAATGTTAAAGAATCAAAAGCTCAAGTGAAAAAGGAACATGAACCTCCCCACTGTTCATCGCCATTGAAGACTATCTCAAAGCTTCTTAGAGAGCACTCCAGAGATGAGGACAATGAAAACATAATCATCATAGTGACTCACTATCACTGGTCGAAGGAAAATTCATCGAATTTAGATGGAAAGGAGAGAGAGAATCTAAAAGTTCACGGGGGAACGAGCATTATTAGAAGAACTGGTCCAAAAAGGGGGAAAACCCATAATACTTAAAAATGAATCAAATCAAGGTGGAGAAGAATTCTAAGGGATCATCTAAAGCTATTCCATGACCTATCCAAGTATCAATATGGACATCGATGGATGGAGGATTTTTGGGTTGCAAGAGAAGACTGTGGTCATGGAGGAGTCATCATGGATTGGATCAGGGAGCTTTAGATTAACTGAAGTAGAAAAACACAGGATAATAGATACGAGAGGTAAAGTGGAGGTAGCATGTATGTATATAAGGGTCTGAAACCATTGGCTTGTGAGAAAGAGGAAAAGAAGAGGGAAATACGGCATAAACAAGGGAAATAGAAAGTCTGGATGGAAAGCATGGAGGTGATAAGACCATAAGAAAGGGGAATATACCATTGTAGAGAGGGAAGAGGATCACAATGGCAAAGAAAAAGCGAAAAAAGACTGAGAGGAAAACAAAGTTATGTGGGAAAGAAAATCTAAGGAAACTTGGTTTGTAAATCATAGAAGAAGGATTCAGACGAAACTAAGAGAGAAAATAGTCAACGCTCAATGAAAATTTGATGGTTGATATAGAACCAAAATTTGGCAAGGGTGCATGATAGATCAAAAATGTGTCTGACAAACATTTCATGCAAGAAAAAAAGGGCACCATATATATTGAGTATCAAGTATTTAAAGTCTAGTCTTCTTTCCTAATTAATTTGAGGGCCCAAATAAAGATCAAAACATACCACATTTGGTACCCAAACCAATTAGGATATCAAGAATCCATTTTCAACATCAATTTTATTCTTGGAGTTACTTTCTATTTTATTTGGTATTTTTAGCTTTAAGCTATGTTTTCTCTCTTAAATAAAACTAGGATATATAAAATTGTTCAATTAATGTGAAAATTTTTATAGGAACTAATGTTGGTGTTTAGAATCTTAATTTGGGATCTATTTACACTATTGAATACATTTGGTAATTTGTTAAACACTTTTGGCTTTTTCTCTAATTTACTTCTCTAAATAGAATTAGGATAACTATTATTGCTCAAAAATACGAAACTTGGCACACAAGCTATAGGTACCCAATGAACTTGTTTTTACCATTATGTTTGAGTTTCGCATTTCATTTTGTGAGTTATATCACCATTATGATTTAGGTACTTAATCTATATATATATATATATATATATATATATATATATGTATGTATATATATACATGTATATATATATATGTATGTATATGTATATATATACATGTGTATGTATACATATATATGTATATATATTGATAGTTTTCAACTAGAATCCCATTAATTTCACATTATTACTAAAAGAGTTATATATTATTATTATGCACGAAATTCCACATTTTACTCATTTAACATATTTAAACCATTAGTTCCACATTAATTTAGATGATTGTATGTGAAAAGTCCAATTGTTATTCTATTACCTATTTTAAGTACATTATGCATCTTATTTAACAATTATGTGAACATTAGTTAGCAAAAGATATGTATGTAACATATTTTATGAATTAACTTACATATGTGATGTAGAAGATTATAGAACATAATGCCACATAATATATTATATGTATTAGCATTATTAATTAGAGTACAATTTTATACTTGTTTGGTCAAATCTAAAGAAAAAAAATTCAAATCTCCTAATCATGGGAATAGGATAAGATCCTAGATGCTCGGATGTTACAACACTCCACTTTTTAAAAGGATTTCGTCCTCGAAATTGCATCATCCATATTTTATCGATTAGTACTCTCCACCCCTTAAAAGGTGTACCTGAATAAGCCAAACTAAACAACATCAAGGTATTGGAGTCACTTACAGATCATTTCTTTGTGAGTATTTTTGGTGTTTATGTTGTTCATAGGTCGTGCATCCAACTAATGAGTCAAAACCACATAGTGTTGAAATTTAGGTCCTTATGTTACTAACCTATCAACCCTAATGTTCACATGAGAAACAAAAAAGTCATAGGGTATATGGTAGCTTAAATCTTTAGCACAAAATCCTGACCATACTATTCATCACTTCCACTCAGAATAAGGATATCAAGAATCTATTTTTAGTATAACTTTGTATTTTTGGAGTTATTTATTATTTTAATTAATATTTTATATTTAAGTTATATTCTCCCTCTTAAATAAAACTAGAATAGATAAGATTGTTAAATTAATCTAAAAATTTATATAGTAACAAATTTTGGTGTTTGGAATCTGATATTTGGTATCTATATCCACTTTTGAAGAAATTTATTGATTTTGTTTATAACACTTGGCTTTTTTTGTAATTTTTTGCTCTAAATAGAATGAGGATAACTATTATTGTTCAAATAATATGAAACATGGCACCCAAGCTAATTGGGACCCAAATAACATATTTTTACCATTATATTTGAGTTTTAGTATTTCCATATGTGAGTTATATCACCATTATTATTTAGACAATTTATCTACATATATATTGATAACCTTCAATTAGAGTCCCATTAATTTCATATAATTACCAAAAGAGTTTTATATTATTATTATGCAAGAAATTCCACATTTTACTTATTTAACATATTAATCCATTAATTCCACATCATTTTAGATGATTGTATGTGAAAATTCCAATTGTTATTCTAACACATGTTGCAAGTACACAATTCCTCTTATTTAATCATTATGTGAACATAGTTAGCAAAAAATATGTATGTAACATATATCTTGAATTAACTTACATATGTGATGTAGTTTATATATATCATATGTATTAACATTATTCATTAGAGTACAATTGTATCCTTGTTTTGTCTAATCTAATGATTCAAACAACCTAATCTGCTAATCATGGGAATAAGATAAGGTCCAAGATATTGGGATGTCACAACACTCCACACCTTAAAAGGTTTTTGTCCTAGAAATCACATCATCCATATATTATCCATCAATACTCTCCACCCCTTAAAAGGTGTAACCAAATAAACTGACTAAACAACATCAAGGTATTAGGGTCACTTATGAATCATTTCTTAATGAGTATGTTAGGTGTGTATATTGTTCATAGGTCATGCATCCAACTAGTCAGTCAAAACCACCTAGTGTTGAATTTCAGTTATAAACCTATCAACCCTATGGTTCACATGAGAAACCAAAAAGTCATAGGTTATATGTTACCTTAAACCTTTAGCACAAAAGCCTTACTATACTAATCATCACTTCCACTCCAAACTTATTCTAGAGTTTCCATATCAAGACATCATATAGCACTTCATTATGACTTGCCTCCAGAAAAACCTTGATAAAATCTAGAAAATTGTTTTTGTACATATAGTATTATAAGGAAAATGATTTGATGCCAACACAATGCGATCAAAAATTGAATATAGGGCCCAAAATCAAAGAAAAAAACCAAGTCACATTTTTTCCAATTATTTCCTTGTCATACTACACTAACATCCTCATATCAAACCTAATAATATCCAAAGAAACATGTTGAAACGTCCCTGCAATCTAAGGTACGATCAATTAATGTCTTGTCACTTTAGGGTTTACTAATCACCATTCTTATGTGTACCTCATATGATCATAAATCAATCTTCCAGCATCTCATGAATAACATATGTCAATTCTATGGTAAACATCTTACTTAGAGGGTGAACATGAAAGGTAAGGGCTCTAATTACGGAGACAAAATTGAATTATTCAGAAATCAAACAACTATGAGCTTTGATACCATTTGGGAAGGTGGGGGAACCGAGAAGGGATCCACTCCTTACTTAATTTGAAGAATACACCATCTATTCCAAATGATGGTATGTTGGAATAGGTGTATTTTTTTATTCCCCAAATGATGGTAAATAAAAAGACCAATGTAAAGCCACAAAATAATAAATCATGACTATATTTAATTTATCAAAGTTACATAAGAATTTCTTATCAATGATCTTACATGAAAGCTACAACATCATCAGGATCTAAGTAGAGGGATATCCAACTATCTCAAGTATATTTCCCATTAAGGGCATGTTTGGTTCTGAGTAGAAATAGTTCACATAAGGAAATCAAATTGGGTGATCAAAACTAATTAGCTCAAAAGACAACATTTTCATTCCATACAACGTAAGTCAAACTAAATGATCTACAACATTTTCATTTGGTATAATAGAGTTCGGTAAAATATTCATGCCGGCCAGTTACAAAAATCTTAGTTAGCAACTCCTAGTTGTATAGGTTATATTGTGGTTATACTTTTTAACATGGAGATGTGCAGTGTAGAAAATCAGGAAAAGGAACTACACCTATTTCCAGTGTAGTTCATCTTCAGCCAATTTGTACATAACCTGATCAGAAAACAGATTTTGAATTCACGGTGTGTGTTGCACTTACTTCAAACCATACATGATTAGTTGGAAAACACATATTGTTGGCACTGCAAGTGTTGGTTTTCTAATAAACCAAATGATCCCTAAGAGTTATCTTCATAAGTAAGGTCCATGTATGCATGTAATGTCCTCCATGTCCTACACCTGGGTTTGGATGAATATCCTGCAAGATAAGAAAAAATGGATATTATAAATATACAAGCCAGTATGAGCATATTAATATGGGATTGAGCAATATAAGGGAAAAATTTCACCAATAAACAAGGCTTGTCGTATAAGAGAAAAGTACCATCCAAGTGGGTATCAATAGAAAGACATTTAAAGAAGAAATATAGTAAGAGATTTATTTCCTTAAAACAATGTCATAATAATAGGACCACAAAGTATGATAGTTTCATGGTGTGTAATAAATAGACTAGAATACACTAAAAAGTAGGGTAGGAACCCATATGTATTCATACAAAAGGGCAGGAGGACTAAATCCTCTGCCAAACAAATATAGTATTTTGTTGGGGAATAAAACCTAGTGCAAAGTAGGGGAACAAAACCCAGTGCGTAATATCATAGTTCCTGGTAGGGGAATAAGACCTCATGCCTAAATATCAAACATGGCAGGGGCAGAAAACATATTGCCTATATGGTGTTGTGACTTATAGTTATGACTAATTCATCACCATTCCAAATAAGGCAGCCAAGATAAAGTTTAGTCAAGAGCAATTAAGAGATGAGATCATTTGATTGATATCAATGGGGTCAGAGGACCCAAAAACAAGTTTTCAATTAACTCCACAAGTAAGATTCAACAAATGATCACAAAAAATCCACATCAAGAGAAATTGGGTTTTAAAGATGGGATAACATGAACAAGATATAACTATGAGTCCAAAAAGAATATCTAACAAAGATTCCTATCATCTAAGTAACATGCTAAACCTCTTAGAGGAGAGAGATAAAAGTTTATAGGGGTATTGTGCCCCAATGGAATAAGATAAGGAGTGAATGTTGGTGATTGCTCAATATGAAAAATACAGAATGCAATATACCTCAAATAAAATCTACATATATCCAAGGTCAAAACCATAATTCCATCTCAATCCATAAGCAACCTATTAAAGGCATATATGAGATTAGGGTCAAGTTTATATTAATGATATAAACCCTAAACATTGCCTTTTTATCATAGTGGATTAGGTTGCCAAAACCTTGTGAACGTATATATTATATTTTTTGAGTTCATAGCATATTGTTCTTCACTTTTCTAATCTAAAAATTATTAGTTTTGAATTTTAGAAATTCTTGGTAATAAAAAAATTCATTAAAATCAAAATTTTATAACATCAAATGTACTACATGAAATATATATCATTGAATACATAAAAACACCATGATCTCAAAACATGTTTTATCTTATTATTCTGAGTTAGTAATATTTAGTTATGAACTATCTAATATAAACTAATTTATTGAATTTTTAATTAAAGTTGATGGACAATAACCCAAATCCCTTGGATATGATTATTATTTCATACAACGTGATAGGCTATATAAGTACATGTACAAGGATCCAAAAGCCACGCATATGACTCTATTCAGATTGAGGAGAAGACGAGAAAGCCAAACATGGATATCTCTATGAATATAAAAGTCATGGAGAGCTAGTTGGGTTCTTCTCTAATGAACAACATGAGACAAACATTTTTGGAGCTCAATGCATGGATCTGATTCACGGATCCTATCCACTAAGGAAACTAGGAAACTTCTTCAGTGGACTAACAAGACACACTGATGTCAGAATTAAAAGCAACACTTCTTGGTGAAAAAGGAACAAGAACCTTCCCATAGTTCATCATCATTGAATGCAAAAGAAAAGCTTCTTGGAGTGAAGCCCAGAGATGACAAGAAGGAAGATGAAATCTTCTCAGTGACTAGTGCCACTGGTTGAAGGAAAAATCATCGACTTTAGATGGAATGAGATAGAGAATGTAAAAGTCCATAGGGGAACGAGCAGTATCAAATGAATTGATCCAAAATAGGGGAAAACATGTAATACCATGAAACGAATCGAGTCAAGGTGGTGAAGACTTATGAGGGATCATTTGAAGCTATCCCATGTCCTATCCAAGTCTATATATGGACAAATATGGCTTAAGGATTCTTGGGTTGCACGTGAAGATAGTGGTCTATGAGGCATCATCATGGATTTGATTAAGGATCTTGAGATTAATTGAAGTGAAAAAGCATAGGAAAATAGAAAAGAGAGGTGAGGTGAAGGTAACAATGTAGTTCTATAAAGGTCCTAAACCATTGGGTGGTGAGGAGGAAAAGAGGAGGGGAATAGGGAAATAATAGGGGGAATGGAAAGCCGATTGGTGGAAAAGAATGGAGGTGATGAGACCCTAAGAAAGGGGAATCAACCATTTCAAGTAAGGGAGGGGGATCATAAAGGAGAAGAAATAGTACAAAAAGACTAAGAGGCAAACGAGTTATGTGTGAAAGAAAATATGAGGAAACTTGGTTTCCCAATCACGAGAGGAGTAGTAAGACAGAGGTAGGAGAGAAAACAGTTACCTCTCGATGAAAATCCAGTGGTTGAAATAGGACTCAAATTTGGTGAGTGTGTGTGACAGAACCAAAATGTGCATGACAAACATTTCATGCAACAAACTTTAGGAAATCAAATATAAATTGAGTATTAAATATTTAAATTATAGTCTTCTTTCCTAATCCCTTTCAGGATCCAAACAAAGATTAAATAATACTAAATTTGGTAGCTAGACCAATTAGGATATCAAGAATCCATTTTTGGCATCAATTTGTATTTCTGGAGTTGTTTACTATTTTATTTAATATTTTTTACTTTAAGTTGTATTCTCTCTCCTAAATAAAACTAGGATATATAAGATTGTTCAATTAATATGAAAACTTACATATAAAATAATTTAGTGTTTAGAATCTAAATTTTGGATCTATTTCCACTTTCTAAGACGTGTAGTAATTTATGTAACACCTTTGTCATTTTCTTAGATTTTCTTCTTTAAATATAATGTGAATAATTATTGTTGTTCAAATATTATAAAACTGGGCACCCATGCTAATTGGGACCCAAAGAACACATTTTTACCATTATATTTGAGTTTTGGAATTTCCTTTTGTGAGTTATTTAACTATTACGATTTATAAAATTTATCTACATATATATTGATAACCTTCAATTATATTCCCATTAATTTGACATTATTACTAAATAAGTTATCTATTATTATTATGCACAAAATTCCACATTTTACTCATTTTACATATTTAATCCATTAATTCCACTTTAATTTAGATGATTGTACATGAAAATTCAAATTGCTATTTTAATACATGTTTTATGTACATTATTTCTCTTATTTAACCATTATGTGAACATTAATTATCAAAATAGATGTATGTCACATATTTCATGAATTAACTTGCATATGTGATGTAGCTTATAGAACCTAATGCCACATAATATATTATATGGATTAAAATTATTCATTAGAGTAAAATTTAGTTCCTTCTACTGTCAAATCTAAATAACTAAACATTATAATCCCTTAATCATGGAAATAGGATAAGATCCTTCATTATGGAATTGTATAATAACATTGTATCCAAATTTTAATGTGCACCCAATTACAACTGCAATATGTCCAATTTGGATGTAAATGCGCCCATTTACTAGTGAAATGCACCGACTTGGATTTGAATACCCCCAACCCTTCAATGTCGTGCCTATTTTTCATTATCATAATCAAAATCATCATCGTCATCATCACTATCCTTTTTTCTAGTCTTAGGGAGACCCCCACTCCCCCTCCTCGTCAAACAGGTGCTAGAGCCCGGATGACCCAAGGAGTTGGTAATTACAGTGCGCTCAGGGAGATTTGAACTCGGGTCCCCCAATGAGGACAAGCGGGACCGAACCACCTGAGCTGCACTGGCCGAGTCATCATTACTATCCTTGTAATCATTATCATTATCATAAACATCATATTCTTCTTCTTCTTCTTCTTCTTCTTCTTTTCCTTCTTCTCCATCTTTCACGTATGCAATGAGCCTAGTTACAAGTGAAATGGTCCCAATTTGGATTTGAATTTTCCCAGTTACAAGTATATGTGCCTAGTTCAGATCTGAATATGCCGAGTTCATAATGTTATGCACCTACTTATTAGTGTTGTGCTTGTTTGTCGTACTCATCATCATCATTGTCGTCGTCATTTTTGTTGTCATAGTTGTCATCATCATCATCATTTACGTCATCATCACCATTGTAATTGCCATCATCATCATCACCCCCATCATCATCATCATCATCTTCTTCTTCTTCTTCCATGTATGCCGCACCCAGGAACATGTGCAATTCACCCAATTAGATCTCAATGTGCTCAGTTACAAGTGCAATGCACCCAATTTGGGTTTGAATACACCCAACTTGTAATATCATGGACCTACTTCTTGGTATTGTGCCTATTAATCATCATCATAATCATCATCATTATCTTCTTCTTCTTCTCCTTCTTCCATGTATGAAATGTGCCCATTATAAGTGCAACACATCAAATTTGGATCTGAATGTGCCTAGTTACAAGTGCAATGTGTCTAGATTCTCAACATGTCATTGTGTGCTTATTTTTCATGATCGTCATGGTCATGATGATGATCAAAACAATAACGATGATAATGATGATGATGATGATGATCATCATCATCATGAACATCATGATTATCATCATCTTCATCATGATCATCATTATCCTAATCATCATCATAATTGTATTCTTCTTATTATCCTTCTTTTCCTTTATCCAAGTATACAATGTACCCAGTTGTAAGTGTAGTACGGCCAGTTTGGATCTAAAAGCTCCCAATTACAGGTGCATGTGCCCACTTCTACTAGTAATGCACCCACATTTAAGTGGAATGTGGCCGCTTCTACTAGCAATGCACCCATATTTTAATTATTGCATTGGTTGTAGGAGTGGGATCATTCTACAAGGGTGTATTGCTAGTAGAATTAGAAGCATTCCACTCAAATGTGAGTGCATTACTAGTACAAATGTGTGCATTCCACATTTTATTGGAATACGCCCAATTCTACAAATAATGTACTATCATTTCAATGGGCACCTGCTTCTACTAGTACTGAGCCTACATTTAAACAAAAGACACCACCTTCTACTAGAAATAGACCCACATTTTTATATACATTACTAATATAGGTAGGCTCATTTTGCAAAATTTGGGATCATTGCTAGTAGAATTGGGTGCATTCCACTGAAATGTTGGTGCAATACTAGTAAAAGTGTGTACATTCCACAATTTATAGAATGCGCTCACTTCTAGTAGTAGTGAGTTATATAATCTTTTTATATTATGTATTATTTTTCTCAAAGTATATCAACATTATTATTGTTGGAATGCATATATTTTGTAAGAAATCTAATTTTTATATTTCTTCGAAATGTTTAGTATAGATTAAATATCATAACCAAATAAAATTTGTCTTTTCTTTTTATCTTTATGTTACATATTCATTTTTTATATTTGTTATCATTTTCTAATAATATGTCAACATTAATTTTTTTATAATGTACTTCTTCTAAGGAGTGTGATGGTTTTATTACGTCAAAAGATTCATTATGGATAAAAACTTATAACCAAAAAATTTATCTCTTCTTTTTTGTTTTTGTTGTACTCATTCTTTATACTTTCTATCTTTTCCTTGAAGTGTATTGACATTATTCTTGATGGAATATAATTTGTTTAAGAAGTCTAATGATTTTTATTTTGTTAAAAAATCCATTACAGACTTGAAGTTATACACAAAATAAATCTCAGTCTCGTGAATTTTCTTTTTGTTGTCTTATTTTACATACTATTCTACACAGTAAAAGAAAAACCAAATTGGGGCCTAGTATAGGGAAAACCACCCTCTTGAGTGGAAAAATCACTCATCCATGCATCAAACCTCTTGTCTAGCATGTGTCGCGTGCCACCATAGAAATTTCGATGATTATACTAGCCTTTAGGATGTATTTACTTTGAGAATGTGATTTGGGAAACTCATGTGCTTTGGGATTTTCTTATAGCAGACAGACTTCCAAAAAATAGATAATAGAAATAATTTATCAATAATTCTATAAAATCTCAGAGGAATTTTTCCCTTTGTTTTAGATCTAAATCATTAATGTGCATAATTGTTTTCTACGCTAACTTTTCTAATCCTAATGTAGGTTGAGCTAGTACATAAGGAGTACGGAGAAAAAAATAGTTTTTGTCTTTTGTAAAAATTAAGAATAGGATTGGGAAATTACCTTCTATATTTATCTTCTTTATAAAAAAAATAGGATAATTAATCATTTAACTATCACTTTTCAAAGTGGAAAGTGACTCTAAGTATGCTTTTTGAATCAGAAAGGGACTCCTTTTATGCTTTTCAAACTGAAAAGGGACTCCCTGTATTCCTTATGAATTGGAAAAGGACCCATCATATTCATTTTTATTTGGGAAGGGGCTCATCCTATTCTTTTAATGTATACAAAAGTGATCATATCATTGTGTCAAATGAGGAATAGGGTTGAGCGGAAATGATATATATATATATATATATATATATATATATATATATATATATATATATATATATTCACTTAGTGTTAAACACACATCTCAAATCGCAGATCAAAAACATAGTCTTTCGTTCATCTTTTTCTTCTCTCTTACGATTTCCTTATGTAGTCGCTCCCTTTGTACGTCTCTCATGGAGTTCATTTCCTGAACAAGAGACTTCTTGTAGCAATGTTGCAAAATCCAAAAATCTTAAGAAAACTATATTCATTCGTTAGTTAACATGGGTGCTATGTTATTTACCTTCTTAAAATTGAGACATATGATATGTCCAAATAATTTAACATCGTCATCTTTACACATTGGTAGAATTGTATGGATATTTGACATAGATGATAGGATTTCTGGTCTATCTTGTAAAAGATGAACCTAATTCTGATTAAAATGATCCAAGGAATGCTAAGTAAATCAATTAGTTGTGTCAAGGATTTAAACTCTTATAAATGATGAATGAGTTACATGATGTATACTTTAACCCTCATGTCACAACTAGCAAGGTTATGTGGGATGCATTAGATAAGAAATAGAAAATAAAGAATCGAGGTGTTGATAATTTTTTTGTCCCTAAATTTGTTACATATTGGATGGTAGATGGTAAAAATATTTATGATCAAGTACATGACTTCCAAGTCTAATTTCATAACCTCTGTAAAGTGAGTATGAAAATACTAGATAATTTACTAATATATCTATCATTTAAAATATTCTAGGTCTTTGTAGGTTTTTATTCTGAATTTCAATAAAAAAGAAGGTGATATAATGCTAAGTGAATTTATGCTAGATATCAAAATAACAAAACAATACTTAAATAAGGAATTTCTTAAGTTACCAATTATGTCATCCCTACTGTCAATCATACGCTTTGTAAGAATAAAGATAAGAAAAATAAGAATGTACTTGAACCTAAGGTCAATATTTACAAGGAACCAAAGAAGCTATGAGTCTTGTGGATATGTTGGACACTAGAACAAATATTATCCTCTAAAGAAGGCAAATAAAGCTAGTACATCTATAGTTGAGAAGGTTGTGGTCAACATGATTACTAAGACATTGAACCTCAATGGTATGTACATGTCTATTAAACTTCAAATCCTTCTATATTTGAGTTGTTATATTAGATTATAGACACATGGGCTAATATACATATTTTGTGATGATAAGACTTTGTTGTTTCTTACCAGACCTCTTCAGGTCAATCTTGACTTCTAGCAATGTAAGTGATGTCCAAGTTAAATACAAAGTACATATGGATCTGTAGTTTCCTTCAGGCGGGGTTCTTCTTCTCATAAAGCGAGACATGTTATGTATTTGTCGTTATATTATTAGTTGCACAATATTAGATATAGATGGTTTAAGGATAGATTGCAAATGAAACAAAGCAATTATTACTTGCATATGGTATTCTTTATCTCTTTGGCAAGAGGTACTTCTATGATTTAGAGAA
The DNA here is from genome assembly GCA_963693085.1 of Alisma plantago-aquatica. Classification (NCBI taxonomy): domain Eukaryota; kingdom Viridiplantae; phylum Streptophyta; class Magnoliopsida; order Alismatales; family Alismataceae; genus Alisma; species Alisma plantago-aquatica. The sequence goes on along the minus strand of OY856413.1, from coordinate 526,915,888 downwards.
CATGTTTAAGATTCATTTTAAACCTTCTATTTAAGATTTTATTCTAAATTTGAATGATACGTTCATTTATGTGAATCTTATTTAATTTAACTTATGGCATTGTCGTTTGGGTCATTTGAATGTTGTCTCTGTAAATAAATGATGAATCTAGATTTGATTCCTAAATATAAAATTAACAATAGTAGTGCACTAGATGAACTTTTTAGGAATTTCTTAATTTTAGATTTAATGAACACATTTCATGAAGGAGTAATGCAAAGCAAGTGACTATTCATTATGAAATGTGTTCCTCGACCTTGCCATCGTTGCACTTCCATATGTCAACTGATTCCATTTCATAGTATGGAAGTGCAACGATGGGGGTGAGTTTACTCCACTCATGAAAGCACTCCTAGATACCGAAACAGACATATGGTGACTACATACATCTAAAACCAACATTCAATCGATATTCAGATCTAAGGGTACAAACATAGACAATTCATACCGAAAGATAATAAGTAACACAAGTTGATGATCAAGCAACTAGCATTCATTAAACGATTGATGTTGAACTGAAAAGGAGAGTATCTCTATTGCAAACAATTGAATTACATTGCATGTAATGAAAACATGGGTAGCGGGGCTACTCCCCGCACCCTAGTGAATGAGACTACTCGCTCATGTCAAGGACAAAGAAGGAGGTGAGAAGAGAAAGAAAGAACGTCATCTCCACGGAGGAGGGAAGGTTGAACCCTTGGTGAAGAGAGCAACGATCTTCGCACTTCGTGGTTACCTTGATGAAGGATCTTCTCTTCCCCACCTTCTTTGTTGTTGAGAGAGAGAGAAGGTAGCTTGATGATGGAATGTGGATCTCAAACCGGCAGCCTTGGGGCGATGGATGAAGGATGGAATTGCTCTGGAACTGGAGGGGCAGCCTTTGGGCATCTGAGAGATCTCTCCTTTGAAGTGACCCTTGGGGTCTTATTTATAGGCTCAAGTTGAGCCCAAACGGTCTTGAGACCGTGTGGCCCTCACACGGTCTTGGGACCGTGTGGCCTTCATACGGTCTCGGGACCGTGTGACCTTCATATGGTCTTGGGACCGTGTGGTCTTCATACGGTCTTGGGACCGAGTGACCTTCACACGGTCTTGGGACCGTGTGGTCTTCATACGGTCTTGGGACCGAGTGACCTTCATACGGTCTTGGGACCGTGTGGTCTTCATACGGTCTTGAGACCGAGTGACCTTCACACGGTCTTGGGACCGTGTGGTCTTCATACGGTCTTGGGACCGAGTGACCTTCACACGGTCTTGGGACCGTGTGGTCTTCATACGGTCTTGAGACCGAGTGACCTTCACACGGTCTTGGGACCGTGTGGTCTTCATACGGTCTTGGGACCGAGTGACCTTCACACGGTCTTGGGACCGTGTGGTCTTCATACGGTCTTGAGACCGTGTGGAGTCTTTGTAATTTTTTTTTGTGTTTTCTGTAATGATAAAGAAGAAAAGTTAGTTTATTGGTAAATCCACAATAAGGTAAAAAGTTAATGATTCTATCTAATTTATCTAAGAAAGAGTATGGAAAATTAAGGATAACTAATAAGATAACGTCACAAAACGGGAGGTTATCAGATTCCTAAATATAAAATTAACAATAGTAGTGCACTAGATGAACTTTTTAGGAATTTTTTAATTTTAGATTTAATGTGTATTGATATGTGCCAATTTAATGAGATTGTAACTATACATCAGAAATACTAGTTTTTTACTTTATTTGATGATGCTAGTAAATATTATTATGTCTATTTTATTAAAAATAAACATGAAGTATTAGATAAATCTAAAAAATTAAACTAAGTGCAAACATAAATTGGTATGAAACAGAAAACATTAATATCTCATAGGGGATGAGAGCATACATTGAACTTTTTTTACAATTTAGTCAATTTTATGGTATAGTTCATGAGGTTATTACACTTTACACACCATTACTAATTGGATTATTTGATGTAAGAACCGAACTAGGATACATATGGTAATACTTTCCTCCAAACTTTAGGATTGTGTAATTTTATAATGGGAAAAGCTTTAAATTATGTGTTTTGTATTCTGAATGGAGTTCTCATAAACATAAAAAGAGTACTCCATTCATTCTATGGAGAGGCTGAAAGGCAAGTCTCAAATATCTTCACTTTTGGGGGTTCCTTGTAAAGCTACTTGTCCCTGAAAAAGGAAGAAATTAGTAATGAAATTAGTAGATTTCTTTTGACTTTGTTTCTAACTATTTTGATAAGTGTGATTATTGCAAGATTATTAATGGTAGATGTGTCATTTTATATTTATATGTATATGATATTCTACTATTTGGTTCTCATAATAAAGTAGTAAATGAGATAAATCCATTCTTGTTTAGAAAGTTTCATATGAGAGTTATAGATGTCAGATATGTGATTTTATCGCATAAGAGTAGAAGGTCTACTGATGGTGTTACACTCTTTCGATCTCACTATATTGAGAAGTTAAACGGGAGGTTTGAATAGACATCATGTTAACATGTTAAAACTCCAAAAAAATTATCCAAACCCTTGTTCAAGAATGATAGTGGTTTTCTTGTGTCTCAGTTATGATACTCTCAAATTCTCAGAATCTTGATGTATCTTATTAATTGTGTGTGACCAAACATTGCATTTTCTATGAGCAAGTTGAGTAGATACATCATGTAAGGCCCCTAAACTTGCTTAATGATTTGAATAAGCTTAACTACCATAATTTAATTATTAGAACCCTAATATAACCTTGTGATATGATTTAAAATCATAATACAAGATTAAGTATCAAATTTGGTCTAATTTGGACATTGTTTGAGCAAGTTATGCAATTTTATGCACATTTTGGACTTTTCTACAATTTACCCAATTGAGAGATTTTATTTGCAATTTATCACTTGAATTATATTACTTGTATATTATCTCATCATTCTTGAGCTTTTTTATCCATGGGGTACCTATTTAATCCTTGGTTTGAAGGTGTTTTCTCTAAGGGTATTTTAGGGTTTACCCCTTCACGGATGAGCTACCTTTAGTAGCTATCAACTAATAAATTATGCGATAGTACTCACTCATTCTGAGTGACAGAGAGGGCGATAGAGAGGGAGACTAGGGCATGACTCTCCGATCCTGGGGGAGGGGGCTCAACGGCCAGGCTCGGTGCCCTGCTCCCCCGGGGGCTGCCTCAGCAGCTGCTCCAGCCGGATCGGGACTCCTTGGTTTGCTTCATTGTGGTTTTCTCCTCTCCTTGCTACACGCCCCTATTTGTGGCGGCTGGGAACAGGATCTTAGATCTGGTTTTTTCGGGTGCTTTGAAGGGGTGTCGTCGTCTGGGTAACCCCTTCGGGTGTTGCCGGAGGTCGCTGTGACTGAGGAACCGAAGCAAGCATACATGGTTTCCCCATCTCTGTAGTGGTTCGCTGCTCATCTTCCCCCTATTTCACCATCCTTTTTACTGCTTTCTGTTATTTCCGTGGTTTTTTGTGTTGTCTGTTGTTTGTGGCAGTTCATCTTCCTATTTAGCCGTCGTTTATCGGTGTGTTTCAGTCCGCTCCGTGCGTTCCTCTCTTGGAGAGTGATGAGATTTTTAGCCTTTGCTAAGTCTCAATTTTGCACCGGTTTCATCTTGTTACCTGGCTATGTGGTGTCTGAGGAGATCATACATCAACGAGATATGTATCAAGTTCAGTCTCTCTACTACTGCTCAATGCTCAAGTTGAAGGATTTCCTCGTGAAAAGATGCCCGTGTCAGCCTCAGAGAAGAGGAAACAATACAAAAGATCCCCAATCTCATTCCGATATGAGCCGCAGTGGTTTAGTGCTCCTGATCTTGTTTAATGATTGTTATGATGTATTTACAATCCCCTCTTGTAGATGTCGTATGGCTATCGAGTAATGAATCTTTCCATTTTGCTCTAAAAAAAAAACTAATGAATTATGTGATTGGCTGGGAAATTCGACAAAGGAAAGCTAAGCAGGTCTATATGGACGGTGGGGGAGCTTCTTGTGTGTGTGCTTGTATATTCTTCATAGTTTAAGGCCATAGAAACATGGGGAAGCTACTTTTACACCTCATGCTTGCTCACATCCTTATCCATAGGTTATATTTACCTCTTCCTTGCCCAAGTACGAAACTTTTCTTGCTTTCTCTTTCCACTAACCTTGAGCAATGACTCCACTCAATTTGTATGTATAACCAAGTGCTCTAAGGTAGAAGACAACCTCTTTTTGGAGAAGAAGGTCTCCTAAAGCTCCATTTAGCCCTACCTAGGGTTTCCAAGGTCATCTTCTAGGGAATTTGACCAAGGTAAGTTATTTTCTTCCTTCCTTCTCAATTTCTCTTGCTCTTCTCCTTCCTTAGACCTTCCTCCAGGTCGGAACCTTGCTTTTCCATGGTATAAATTGCTCCAAAGTTCTAAGACCCTACCTTTCTTGCTCCTTATGCTTAGGGTTTTCTCATTTGATGAAGAAAGGTGCTAGATGGACGAGTTCATAGCTTATGCTTGGATTTTCTACCCTACATGCTCGAGATTTCTTCTATGTGTGGTTTCATCTTCTCATTATAGGAAAGTTTTATAACTTACTCCACGTTTATTGCTTACCATAAGCTTTCTAGATCATGTTCTTTCTTAAAAATGATGATCCATGTACTAAAAAGCTATGGTTGACTTGGATTTTGATTTTGATAATATTCCCTATTATGATTTCAGTTATAGATGAACCTGTGATCATGTGTACATTATTCATAAGGTATAATATGACTTGGATCAGGTTGGTTTGACAACCTATGGTGCTAATCACCTATCAACCAATAGTCAATTTTATGGTTTTAAGTTGATTTCTTCTATAAACCCATGACCTGATGATGGTACCATTGCAACAACCCTATAGTGTTGTCTTCATAACAATGGATTGTGGTAACCAAGGGTGTCAACTGACGTTCACCCCCTTAGGTCATGTTTTGCCCTAATTAGAAGCCTAGTGATTAAAACTAAGTACCCTAATGATGCTATCAATCAATGGTGATATTAGTTTGATATTTGATGTTTATTACGAATATAGTGATGATCTAACAAACTATGGTGACTTAATGGTCACTAATGATGGTGGATCAGTCTCCAAAATCTATGGTGAGTTAATTATATAGTTTTATCATCAATTAAGCCTTAGACCAATGGTTTCTAGGGTAACTTGATGCAATGGTTTGACCTATATTGTAATTGATGGTTTTAATATATGAACTTGACCCAATGGTAAAGATATAATGTTTATTCCTCAAATAAAGTGGATTGATGGATAATGTAATATGTTTTTCCTAATAATGTGATTTAGATGGTTTCCTTTATATGATCAACTTAAGGAGCTTACTTTTTGACAATGGATGGCTTGTTTTAAATGAACAGTTGATTGTGGGTTTTACCCTACTCTCAGTAGAACTTTTTGTGTTGTTAATCAAGGGATGTCTAGGTTTCGATGGTGAATCTTTATAGAGAACAAATCAAGGACTTCATGGGTGGTTTATCCAAGGTGTTTACTTATGTAAACAACCAACGGTCTTACCTTTTAAACATCCAATGGTTCAGGGCAACATTGTGGTATGGTGATATGGGTTGAATGATGATGGAATAAATGGAGGGTTACCCTTAATAAGGTAGTATTACCTATTCACTCATATGAATAGAAGGGGTGATAATCATATTGTGTTGATATGTAACCCTAATCACGTATAGCTTGTTATACTTAGCTTTAATATAACTAAATGATGATAATTGGGTATGAATAGTCCTTGAATGACTAATACAATCATGAAGCATTATGCTAATGTTGTTGAAACCCTAGTATGATATAACCCAATGGTTACACCTTGATTTATGTCTGGGTTCATACTTTAGAATAGTATGGAATGTGATGGTGATGCTTCACCTTATGCATCCATGATCCAATGGGGATGTTGTAAGTTAGGATTTGGGTATGAGTGTTGATTAGTAACATTAATATAATTTATCTTGTGAACCTAACTCTATTGCAAATAGATAAATATGAGTATTCATGTTTAACATTCTTATATGATGGAATGATGGTGGAATAACCTCCTTAATATGAGCATAACCTTGATATGTTAATGGGTGGTTATCATAGCGACGTGGTTGATACTTTCTTATGCTAAACATGTGCATTATGAATATGATGAGGGTTAATCATATCTAGATTCCTTGCATATTGATGTAATAAAGGAATGTTCCTAATGTTAATATAACCCTGGTATGATTGTTTATGAATATCTCCTAGCTCATAAATGCAATATTGTGTTGATCCCACATATTATATGTAAGTGATGTTGTTAAGCCTTGTCATACAACATGTAAAGATAATGATGATCTTGCAGGGAATAATATGATGGTATTAATGACCTTTGGGCATCGTGGAGCCCTAAATGAGGTGTAATCCTCTTATGTCGATAAGGGTTGATACCATGTGATATTGTGAAAAGGATTTATATCTTGTGATAGTATGATGACTAGTGTGGTCTCATGAATGGCAAGTGAATAGTACCATGTGATGATGAGATGAGAAATTATGTTTCACACATTTTATATCTTTTCAAGTTTTGATATTTATATGCTTTCTATAAATGAATTAGGGTTTGTCTGTCCACTTATTTGATGCAGCCTTAATTCACCCAATTGGGATAACTAATCAAGTGCAACTCTAATCATGTAGTGCCCTGTGTCATAGAACCATCTTCAGTGTCAGAACTTGTTGGATGGTGAAACGAGTATTCCTAAGGGAAACTTGGGGCACATATTGTTGAGTATGTGGAGGTGGTAGGTTGAGGATATATCCTTGTCATCCACGATGCAGATTGTGGAGGTTGGATATGGTCATTCCTCATACATCTGATGTGATTGAGAACGGCTATGGTCGTGTCTCAGTGATTATAACATGATGTGATTAGAGGACAACTATGGTTGTACCTCAGTGATTGGGTTTGTATACCCTAGTTTCTAGTGTCATGACCTATACCAAGGGCAGACTAGTGGTTAGCAGCTTGACTATATGTCGTTGTAGTGGCTTCTTTGACTGATATGTCACTACCTTTTTACTCATACGGACTGAAGGGAAGAGATCTTAGGATACCAGAACTCCTAGATCTTGTACGAAACTGAATAGCCCTTCGCAGGGGTCGGTTGGAATTTGAATGGTATGATTCAAATTCCGCAGGGCATAATAAAAGATGTAATACAACTGTGTAGCATATCTATTTAGGGTTATACACGACACTTCACATTGGATGATAACCCTTATTTGTTCTCTTTACAAAGATGATGCTTAGTGCAATTAAGAGATAGTAATTATACTTATGTTGTGGATATGCATAAGATTGTAAATGTGTACATACAGTAGTCATGCTTATGTTGATATCTATACTGCTACTACTGATTATAATTAGGATGCTAGCTATATGATGTTGTTAGTTATGTTTAGAATGCTAGCCATGCCTCTATAATTAGAAATGCATATACTGTTAATCATGCTTATGCAAATACTCGTGCTTATTTTTATAGCTCTACTTATGATATTGATCTGTTCAAACTATTAGACATGCTGATGTTGTTAGATATACTTATGATGCTAGACTTATTCATGTTAATCTAGGTAATATGCTACTAGACTTGCTTATGCTAGTTATGCATATGTTCTTGAACCTCTTATATAGTTAATAAGGAAAATGATTATAGTTAGCTTGATGATGATAATTGTTATCAGCTCCTTTAAATATTTTGCTAATCATCAGTGTTGCTGAGCCTATTTGTTATATATGATTAAACTACTTAAACGGCTTCATTACCTAAAATGTTGTAACCAATAAACATTGTTGGAGGTTATATCTCTTGTTGGGACATGGGTCTCACCCTTGTGGTTTGTCACATTTTTTAAGGTGATCGAATGTGACAAAAACAAACATGTGGCAGTAAAGAGGAGATATAGAAATGAATATTTGATAAAGTTGATTAGATGTCTAGTGTGTCCTAGAGTCATCCTTGTACTCTCAAGTCCGGGCGAGAAAAAGTTTATATATGGTGTTTCAAACAAATTAGACTTTTATTAGCATATTAATGCTTATTTTTGTGGCATATATGAATATTGTTCTCCTGTGTATATATGTCGTGGCTAAGATGACATAACAATTTATATCAAATTCTTGGCATTGTATGGATATAAGAATAATGTTGGGCGCTTATGCAAATGTTTCTGAGCGGGTGTTGATGTTGAAATCGGTTTTATTTTACCCATATTTTTGGGTATGTTATTAATTAGTGATTGATTGTGTTTTATGCTCTGAGTAATCTTGTTTAGTGTAACAGGTTCTCACACATCCGTTTCCCGATAAGATAAATTGAGAATCTCTTGACAGAGTGTTGAGGTACATCAAGGGATCTAGTTCATTTGGGTTTCATTATGGCAAGTATCCTTTTGTTGTTAATGGATATAGTGATGGAAGATGGGTTTTCATGAACTCTAGGAGCATGGTTCCTTAGGATATGTATTCCTATTCGAAGGAGTTGTTATTTGGAGGTCCTAGAAATAGACCATATTCTCTTGGTCCACCTTGTGGCTGAGTTGTATTCTCTAAATAAAATTGGATTGGAAGTTGAATGGCTACATGAAGTTATGTCTAGATTTCGTTTGGTAAAGATGTCACTTCTTACAATATCTGTTCACTGTGATATCACAACAAACCTTTCCAAGTAAGGAGTTCCAAATATAATAAAAAATATAATAGACACATCCAAGTCAGACTCAGTTTTTTTAGGGCTACTGTATAATGGTGTTGTGGTTGTGGACTTCATAGCAATCAAAGAAAATACAACCGATCATGTGACGAAAGGTCTTACTTTTCCTTATTTGCAAAATCCAAGTTGGGTGTGGGACTGAAACCCCTTATGATTTACATGTAAGAGGAAACTCAATACAAGATAGTGGACATCTCACAAATCGGGTTCAATCTAAACGAGTTGTTGGGTGAATTGGTTGACACTTTGTGATTTTCTTTATGCTTTTAGCATTTGTGGTTGTTGCATGAAAATTTGATAGTGTCATGATTGGAATTGATTAAAACATTAGTCTATAAATTTTGTTAACGTGGCAACACATCCCACTATCACTCAGACAGCGAGGTGTTACGCGAAAACGTGCGGAAATCACCATAACCACAAATTATCAAAAACACGGGTTAATTAAAACCGATTGTGGAAAACTGATAAACTGAGAAACTATTATATTCAAGTCCACATCCTGCAAGAAAACATGTTATATGCATTCAACCCAGCCTTGATACATGTCCACAGCTTAGAACAACAGTTGTCCTATCATAACATGAGTTCACCACCTGTTCATATGCATAAAGGCCCACATCTGACCAGCAGCAGGATATCCAAAACGTCTATAGATGTACATCGTGAAACAACATCAAAACACAGCCAAGGACCTGAGAGTACAGGGATGACTCTAGACTCTATCACAAACATCCAAAACAACATCATATCCATCGCTTGCCTTCTACTGATCTTCTTGCTGCTCGGACGCAACACCGCGACCACCACCACGTCTAGCTCGTCCACCTAAAAAGGGTGTAAACCAGCGGGGTGAGACAATTGAACATTGTCCCAGCGGGAAATATAACTCCCCTCCCAAACTACAAAACCTCAGATGGACATATACATAAAGCAGTTAACTGATGAAAAGTATAGCAAGAGCAGTCTATGAAATAAAGCTATCTAAGCTTTACCCGATGTATCCAAGTATTACATGTGAAACATGATTGACAAGGCAAGATATCTGAGTTCTACTTCATATGAAGAACATATAGGTAACTGCAGCATATAATGAGAGTATCTACACAAACAAGGCCTCAACCAAGGATTTCGTGTTTGTCTTAAGCAGTAAGTACTAAACTGCTGGATTATGTTTTATTATACCCTGAGGAAGTGAACCATACCGTTCAAATCCAACCTTCGGCTGCGAAGCCCATAGCCGGTTCCATACAAGGTTAATGGAAGAGCCAAAATCCACGACCTCACCCCTCGTGTTCAGTACATGAGAAATAAAGCAGGACCGCAGTCTCATGCTCAAGTGGTCTTAAGCCACAGGGTCAGCTCCTCAGGCTACCCTTCCTCTAGCCCGCCTTGGTACAGGTCACGGCTCTAGTAAAACTGAGCCACAGGCCTGATCATCGTGCTCTGAGCCATGAACGCATTCATGCTCATCATATCACATATCCGGAGCCATGGGCCTGATCACCATGCTAATCACATTTCCGAGTCTGCAACTGCAGCTGCACTCGTTTACCTCTCTGTTTGAGGCTAGGAGAAACCTCGCATATTCAAAAATATGTGCTTCGGGTCAACCCGCAGGAGAACCCGTTTCACCATCACCAAGTCCTGACGATGATGGATCTAAGGCCAGGGCAACTACATGATAGATTTCACTATGATTAATTAGTAACTTTTAGATGGATTGCAAGATTCAACCAAGTTATATAACATGCAAGATATAATAGAAAGTAAACAACATAAACTCAACATTATGCTATTATTGTAATCACATCAATCTGATTCATCTCAAGGATCTAATATCACATGTTATCACTTGGCATCTTGCCAACCATCCAAATCCATCTCAAGGATCATCACATACCATGGGATCTCAATCCCTCATCACATAGTGCCACTGCCTCGCAAGGCCTATATCATTATCATGGAACATCATTCATAATGTACTTGTCATTTCATTGTTCTCATAAATTCATTCCTCGTAGCCTTTCATTTGGCTATGCATTACCTACATGGTTAGCACTATAATCATCGTGAATAACTTAGAAATGCATATTATCAACACAGGGTGACATTTAGGATTAAGCGCATTATCAACACAAAGTGACAGTAGAGATTATATCATTTTCTTAATCATGCATCATAACACTCTGCATTACCTGCTCATTATTATTCTTGGGTATTATACCGATGATTATGATGATTAAGATAAAAGGAACTAACGTTGCCATCATCATTATTAAGCATTGTACAAACCATCATCATGGTAAACGTGGTATGAGATTAACACCTCAGTTTCTATGGCTGACGGAACCCTCAGTAGAGGTAACTTAAGCCCTTACTAAAAGGTTGTGTCGGGCATCATGCCCTCACCTAAGGCTCAGCCATAAATCTCACCTCATGACGGCCGACACACTCAGCCATACCCACGACGCTATGTCGGGCATACCAGTCGCAATGCCCGTCACACTGAGCATGTCGGGCGACACACTAGGCTAATGTGATGCCCGTCACAGGTCCACCAGCCATGCCAACCAGCTATGTATAAGTCTGGTGTTCTAAACTCAAGCAACCAGCAAACGGGTCTATCATCCAACCTATTAACTTATGGCCTATCGGCCGACATAAGGCATAGTAATGATGTGACGCCCGTCACAACTTCAAGTGTGTCGCCCAAGACCAAACCAAAGGAAAGGGTCATCCGTTACAACAGATACAAAAATCAAGATATCATCCAAACCAACATACCATATCGCCCAAGAGTTTAGGTCAAGAGGGCTGTCGGGCAGCACCTCCCCAAAGCTTATATCGTCCAAGGTGTTAACTTTCAAGATCATCTACCACCTCACACATGGACACCCGAAACCCTAGTGGGTCTAGAGAAGGCTCACCTCAATCAACTAAGAAGGAGGGGTCTTGCACTTCTTCTATCACCAAACGGGTCTTAAGGAGAAACCCTAGAAGAGAGTCACTTCTAACGGAGCTCACCTTCTAGCCCATGGTGAGAGGAGAGTATTGCTCAAGCAACTAGAACACAAGCTCACCTCAATCGACCAAGAAAGAGGGGTGTTGCTCATGCTACTAGAAGCTCAAACTCACTCCTCTAGACCAAGGGGAGAAACGAGTGTTGCTCACCTACAAACCCTAGATCACAAGATCGGCCAACAAGGAAGCTAAGCAAGAAACTAAGCTACTAACATGTAAACAAGATCAAAGCAAGAGATAAAGCAATTAGGGTTAGAAGTTATGGAACCCGCCATAAGCTCTAAGCTCCAAAGAAGAAGATGAGCTCCAAGCTTCAAGGGATGTCGACCACCACTTGCTTCTCCAAGGTGTGTCAGCCACTAAGCTACTCCTTCAAGGGGTGTATCGGCCGACACAAGCAATGAAGGAGGGAGTGTCGTATACTCAAGGTGGAGAAGGAAACTAAAGGATCAAAGGAACTCAAAGCAAGGGAAAGAACCAACTATATAGAAGGAAAGGGAGGAGAAAACAAGGTAGAGCATGGTAAGGTGTCATTTTCTGAGGGACACTTGTCCTAGTGCACGAGCCACTACTCTAGCAAGCTCCATTCACATGGCCAAGATATGCACCAAGTGTCCACTAAACAAGGTCAAAGCTAGGTCAAGCATCATGGGCGACACAACATGTTGCTCCTTGGGTGACACACTCCATTGCCATGGGAGACACACCTCTTGGCCGATACTCATCCACACTTGGCCGATACAACGCTCAAACCCTAAGCAAAGCAAGGCACCACATGGTCCAACAAGCTCATCAAGGTCCAAAAGAACTCAAGCAACAAGCCCAAGTGTTCCTCTCAACCCTAGAGGAAGCAAAGAGAGGGAGGAACACCTCACAAGGTGGTAAACTTGCCCACAAAACCCTAGACTTGGGTTATTGCAAGTAGCACCTCCAACTCTCAATAAAGCACAACCAAACCTTAATCACCATTAAAGGTGATTAGCAAGCACCAAAGCACCAGGGTTAAGCAAAGCAAACAGGGTAAGCCCTAAACGAAGGTTAGGGTCCTTACAAGCTAACCCCCTTTAAGGGATTTCGTCCACAAAATCCAAAGAGAAAAGCGAGGGGTACTTCCTCCTCATCTCTTCCTCAAGCTCCCACATAGCTTCCTCAATTCCACGACGCTGCCAAAGAACCTTCATAAGAACCAGGTCCTTCCTCTTCAGCTTCTTGACCCTTATGTCAAGGATCACCACAGGACCTTCCTCGTAGGTCACATCCTCATCAAGCTCAACCTCTACTGGTTGTATCACTGTTTCTGAATCTGGATGACTTTTCTTCAGCATACTGACATGGAACACTGGATGTAACTTGTGCAACTCTGGAGGTAACTCTATCTCATAAGCTACCTTGCCAATACGTGTTATGACTGAGTAAGGCCCCATATACCTGGGTGCTAACTTACCCTTCCGACCAAACCTCAGCACACCTTTCCACAGCGAGACTTTAAGATATACTTTGTCTCCTACCTGGAACTCCAAAGGTCGTCAGCGATTGTCCGCATAAGACTTCTGCCTGTCCTGTACCACTTTTAATTGTTGTTGTATTACCTTGATCTTTTCCATTGTCTATTGTACCAGCTCAGGACCCACCAACTGATATGCACCAGACTCGTACAAACACAAAGGATATCTACACTTCCTTCCGTAGAAAGCCTCATAAGGAGCCATGTCAATGCTCCACTGATAACTGTTATTGTAGGCAAACTCCATCAAACTCAGATGCACATCCCTTCTGCCTAGGAACTGCAAAACACAAGCTCGAAGGAGATCCTACATAATCTGAATAGTCCTCTCAGACTGTCCATCTGTCTGCGGGTGGAAAGTTGTACTGAATCTCAACTGAGTTCCCAACGCTCTATGCAACTATTCCCAGAAATGACTTGTGAACTGAGGACCTCTATCAGAAACTATCATCGCTGGCACACCATGCAAACGTACTATCTCATCCACATATACTCCAGCGAGTTTCTCAGCTGTATACGTCGTCTTCACAGGTATGAAATGGGTAGACTTCGTCAATCTGTCCACAACCACCCAAATGGAATCATGATTCCTAGTTGTCTTGGGTAGACCAACTACGAAATCCATGGTTACACGATCCCATTTCCACTGCGGTATTGGAAAGGGTTGCAACGTACCTACCAGCTTCTGATGTTCAGCCTTCACTTACTGACAAACCACACATCTAGCCACGAACTCAGCTACATCTTTCTTCAAACCGGGCCACCAATACAACTCCTTTATACTATGATACATCTTGGTGACACCTGGATGCATAGTGTACATCGACGTGTGTGCTTCCTCGAGCACTAACTTCCTCAAATCAACAACATCCGGGACCACCATCCTGTCACGATAGCAGACTAGTCCATCCTCGGACTCATGGAACCCATCACGCTTTTCGCTGCCAAACTCTGATCTGATCAACTGTACCTCATCGTCTGTCTGCTGTGCATCTTTGATCTGCTATCTCAGCGTAGGCTTGACTTGCATCTGTGCTAAAAGTCTGGTTACCAAGGAGACTTCCATCTGTACATTCATCTGTCACAGAGAAACAAACATATCTCGCCTATGGCATACCAAAGAACTCACCTGTGCCTTCTTGGAAGAAAGAGAAGAAGACTTTCTGCTAAGCACATCAGCAACCACATTCGCCTTACTAGGATGATACTCGATAGTGCAGTCATAATCATTGATCAAATCCATCCATCGACATTGTCGCATGTTCAACTCGTGCTGTGAAAAGTTGTACTTCAAATTCTTATGATCCGTAAAGATTTGACACACCTCCCCATACAGATAGTGTCTCCAAATTTTTAACGCATGAACCACTACTACCAACTCCAAGTCTTGAGTTGGATAGTTCTCCTCGTGTTTGTTAAGCTGTCGTGAAGCAATAGAAACCACATGATCTTCCTACATCAGCACACAACCTAAACCTTTCTTGGAAGCATCACATAAAACAACATAGCCCTTTCCAGGCTCCGGTAGGATCAACACTGCAGCACTGGTCAACTTCTCCTTCAAACTCTGAAAAGCTTGCTGACATCGATCATGCCAGACAAAAGGTACATCCTTTTGAGTCAACTTCGTCATTGGCAATGCAATCACACTGAAGTCCTTGATAAACCTATGATAGTATCCTGTTAAACCCAGAAAACTGCGAACTTCTGTCGGCATCTTCGGCTGTTCCCATTCTGTAACAGATTCCACCTTCTTCGGATCTACTTTGACTCCTTCAGCAGATATCACATGACCCAAGAAAGTCACCTCTTCCAACCAGAACTCACACTTACTGAACTTGACATACAACTGATGTTGGCAAAGAAGAGTCAATGCTCGACGAAGATGTTGCACATGCTTTTTCCTGTCCTGACTATAGATCAAGATGTCATCTATAAAGACTACAACAAACTGATCTAAGAACGGACGGAACACTTTGGTTCATCAGGTCCATGAAAGCAGCAGGTGCATTGGTTAGCCCAAACGGCATAACCACGAACTCGAAATGACCATACCTCGTCCGAAAAGCTGACTTTGGTATGTCATTCGCCTTTATCCTCAGCTGATGATACCCAGAACGTAGATCGATCTTCAAAAACACTGTAGCACCACACAACTGATCAAACAGATCATCTATCCTCGGCAACGGGTACTTGTTCGTTATCGTGACTTTGTTCAACTGTCGGTAGTCTATACACAACCGCATCGAACCATCCTTCTTCTTGACGAACAACACAGGAGCACCCCAAGGCAACGTGCTTGGTCAGATGAAACCTTTATCTAGCAACTCTTGTAACTTCTTCTTCAGCTCTGCCATCTCCACTGGAGCCATCCTATACGGTGTCTGTGAAACTGGATGCGTACCTGGAACCAGATTGATCTCAAAATCAATTTCTCGGGGCGGAGGAACACTAGGAAACTCCTCAGGAAACACATCTACAAATTCTCGGACAACTAGCACTTTTTCAAGGCTAAGGCCTTTCGTCTTGGTCTCCATAACGGTATCCACCACGTGAGCCAAGAATGCCTCACATCCTTGTCATAACAACTTATCTGCCACCATAGTTGATACCAGACATGTCGGAAGAATCTTCCTATCTCCTTGGAAGATCCAATTTTCTCCCGCATCATTAAACACTGCCTGCTTGGAACCACAGTCCAAAACCACCTTATACTTTTCTAAGGTATCCATCCCAAGGATAACATCAAACCCATGCATATCAAGTGGCATGAGATCCACTTGAATGCGGTGTCCCGAGAAAGACAAGAAACAAGATGGACACTCTTCTTGAAGCAACGAGGAACCATCAAGAGGGGTTTCAAACAACAAACTATCTTTCTTACGACTAACAGGTAAACGACAGTTCTCAAGCATATTATAGGCGATAAAAGAGTGTGTAGCACCCGGGTCAACCAGAACAGATATAAGGCAAGAAGAAGACATATCAGAATGAAATAACTCCATCTGACATGTCACTACTCGCGGGTGGACTATCACCTCCAGCTGACTCATGGCATAGAATCGAGCTGTCGCTTGTTGTCCACGCCCTCTGCTTCCTTGAGCAGACGATCCAGCTTGAGACGCTTGACCGCGTCCTCATCCTCTGTTGCCACTGGGCTGCTGTTGATCCGATCCCTGAAGGTTCAGTCTCAGCTGTTGCGTCACCTCATCATCTCTGTAGGGGCAACTCGTCTTGACATGTCCTATCTGACCACAGGCAAAGCATGTCCTAATATCAACCTGTGGTCTAGATGGCCCTGTCACTGCCACGGAAGCTGAACTTTGTGCCTTAGATGGTGAAGAAACATAACCTCTTCCTCTACTCTGAGACCACTGAGATGGTCCACCAGAACCTCTCATCACTGCCGGTGCTGAAAACCTGGGCTTCTTGAAGCCACCAAACCTCTGACCCTGGAACTGAGCAGGTCTATTCTTAGCCATAGACTCTCTCTTCTCTCTTACAGATCGTTCGATCCTCCGGACGGATTCCACAAGCATCGCAAACTGCTCTCGATTCTCCAACACAGACACAGGGGTGGTCAACTCAGAACTCAAACCCTTCTCAAAATGTCTGATCCGCTCCACATCTGTCACTGCCATGTGAGGACAAAACCTCAACAAATCCATGAACTTGGCCTCGTACTCGGTGATATTCATCGTTCCCTATCGTAAACTCTCAAACTGATTGATCTTCTCATCCAGATACGTCTTAGGAAAGTACCTAGTGACGAACTCGCGCCGGAAGACCTCCCAACCGATCACCTCACCAGGCCGCTTCTCTTCATCGATGGTCCACCAGTGACCATCACTACCTTTCAGAAGGTAGACAGCGTACTTTACTTTGTCTGCTTCGGGGATGTCAAGGATCCGAAAAGCCTTCTCAAGACTTGTTAGCCACAGATCTGCATTCGTTGGGTCAGTCGTTCCAGCATAATCTGAAGCTCCAACTCGGCGAAGCCGCTCGAAGGTCTTCCCAATACCCGATGCTTCTCCATGGGGAACCTGTGCTCGCGGAGGAGGCCCTGGAAATCTCTCAACCATGAGATTCATCGTAGTCATCATTTGCCCCATAAGCTGTTGGTAGGCAGGGTGTTCAAGAATGGCTGGGTCAAGTTGGGGAACCTCAGGCACCTGATCTCCATGTGCTTGTCCTTCAGCTGAAGCTGCATCACTGTACTCAGCTGAGTGTTCTTCATGGTTTCCAGACATCTTGACTTTACTTCTGCTGAGGGCAGAAGACGATTGTAAGAAAATCTGGACAACACACAAGAACAGACGACCTAGTCCTAAATCCCTATAGACTCAGCGAACCTAAGGCTCTGATACCAAAAACTTGTGGCAACACATCCCACTATCACTCAGACAGCGAGGTGTTATGCGAAAACGTGTGGAAATCACCATAACCACATATTATCAAAAACACGGGTTAATTAAAACCGATTGCGGAAAACTGATAAACTGAGAAACTATTACATTCAAGTCCACATCCTGCAAGAAAACAGGTTATATACATTCAACCTAGCCTTGATACATGTCCACATCTTAGAGCAACAGTTGTCCTATCATAACATGAGTTCACCACATGTTCATATACATAAAGGCCCACATCTGGCCAGCAACAGGATATCCAAAATGTCTACAGATGTACATCGTGAAACAACATCAAAACACCGCGAAGGACTTGAGAGTACAGGGATGACTCTAGACTCTATCACAAACATCCAAAACAACAACATATACATCACTTGCCTTCTATTGATCTTCTTGCTTCTCGGCCGCAATACTGCGACCACCACCACGTCTAGCTCATCCACCTAAAAAGGGTGTAAACCAGCGGGGTGAGACAATTGAACATTGTCACAGCGGGAAACATAACTCCCCGCCCAAACTACAAAACCTCAGATGGACATATACATAAAGTAGTTAACTGATGAAAAGTATAGCAAGAGCAGTCTATGAAATAAAGCTATCTAAGCTTTACCTGATGTATCCAAGTATTACATGTGAAACATGATTAACAAGGCAAGATATCTGAGTTCTACTTCATATGAAGAACATATAGGTAACTGCAACATAGAATGAGAGTATCTACACAAACAAGGCCTCAACCAAGGATTTCGTGTTTGTCTTAAGCAGTAAGTAATAAACGGCTGGATTACATTTTATTATGCCCTGAGGAAGTGAACTGTATCATTCAAATCCAACCTTCGGCTGTGAAGCCCATAGTCGGTGCCATACAAGGTTAATGGAAGAGCTGAAATCCACGACCTCACACCTCGTGGTCAGTACACGAGAAACAAAGTAGGACCACAGTCTCATGCTCAAGTGGTCTTAAGCCACAGGGTCAACTCCTCAGGGTACCCTTCCTCTAGCCCACCTTGGTACATATCACGTCGCTCGTAAAACTGAGCCACGGGCTTGATCACCGTTCTCTGAGCCATGAACTCATTCATGCTCATCATATCACATATCCGGAGCCATGGGCCAGATCACCATGCTGATCACATATTCGAGTCTGCAACCGCAGCTGCACTCGTTTACCTCTCTATTTGGGGCTAGGAGAAACCTCACATATTCAAAAATATGCGCTCCGGGTCAACCCACAGGAGAACCCGTTTCACCATCACCAAGTTCTGACGATGATGGATCTATGGCCAGGGCAACTACATGATAGATTTCACTACAATTAATTAGTAACTTTTAGATGGATTGCAAGATTCAACCAAGCTATACAACATGCAATATATAACAGAAATCAAAAAACATCAACTCAACATTATGCTATTATTGTAATCACATCAATCTGATCCATCTCAAGGATCCAACATCACATGTTATCACTTGGCCTCTTTCCAACCATCTAGATCCATCTCAAGGATCATCACATACCATGGGATCTCAATCCCTCATCACATAGTGCCACTACCTCTCAAGGCCTATATAATTATCATGGAACATCATTCATAATGTACTTGCCATTTCATTGTTCTCATATATTCATTCCTCATAGCCTTTCATTTGGCTATGCATTACCTGCATGGTTAGCACTATTCAATAATCATCGTGAATAACTTAGAAATGTATATTATCAACACAGGGTGACATTTACGATTAAGCGCATTATCAACACAAAGTGACAGTAGAGATTATATCCTTTTCTTAATCATGCCTCATAACACTCTGCATTATGTGCTCATTATTATTCTTGGGTATTATACCGATGATTATGATGATTAAGATAAAAGGAACTAACGTTGCCATCATCATTATTAAGCATAGTACAAACCATCATCATGGTAAACGTGGTATGAGATTAACACCTCGGTTTCTATGGCTGACAGAACCCTCACTAGAGGTAACTTAAGCCCTTACTAAAAGGTTGTGTCAGGCATCATGCCCTCACCTAAGGCTCAGCCATAAAGCTCACCTCATGACGGCCGACACACTCAGCCATACCCACGATGCTATGTCGGGCATACCAGCTGCAACGCCTGTCACACTGAGCATGTCAGGCGACACACTAGGCTAATGTGACCCCCGTCACAGGTCTACCAGCCATGCCCACCAGCTATGTATAAGTCTGGTGTTCTAAACTCAAGCAACCAGCAAACGAGTCTATCATCCAGCCTATTAACTTCTGGCCTATCGGCCAACACAAGGCATAGTAATGATGTGATGCCCGTCACAACTTCAAGTGTGTCTCCCAAGACCAAACCAAAGGAAAGGGTCGTCCGTTACAACAGATACAAAAATCAAGATATCATCCAAACCAGCATAACATATCGCCCAAGAGTTTAGGTCAAGAGGGTTGTCGGGAAGCACCTACCCAAAGCTTATATCGTCCAAGGTGTTAACTTTCAAGATCATCTACCACCTCACACATGGAAACCTGAAACCCTAGTGGGTCAAGAGAAGGCTCACCTCAATCAACTAAGAAGGAGGGGTCTTGCACTTCTTCGATCACCAAACGGGTCACAAGGCTAGAAGAGAGTCACTTCTAACCGAGCTCACCTTCTAGCCCATGGTGAGAGAAGAGTATTGCTCAAGCAACTAGAACACAAGCTCACCTCAATCGACCAAGAAAGAGGGGTGTTTCTCATGCTACTAGAAGCTCAAACTCACTCCTCTAGACCAAGGGGAGAAAGGAGTGTTGCTCACCTACAAACCCTAGATCACAAGATCGGCCAACAAGGAAGCTAAGCAAGAAACTAAGCTACTAACATGTAAACAAGATCAAAGCAAGAGATAAAGCAATTAGGGTTAGAAGTTATGCAACCCACCTTAAGCTCTAAGCTCCAAAGAAGAAGATGAGCTCCAAGCTTCAAGGGATGTCGACCACCACTTGCTTCTCCAAGGTGTGTCGGCCACCAAGCTGCTCCTTCAAGGGGTGTATTGGCCGACACAAGCAAGGAAGGAGGGAGTGTCGTGCACTCAAGGTGGAGAAGGAAACTAAAGGATCAAAGGAACTCAAAGCAAGGGAAAGAACCACCTATATAGAAGGAAAGGGAGGAGAAAACAAGGTAGAGCATGGCAAGGTGTCACTTACCTAGGGACACTTGTCCTAGTGCACGAGCCACTACTCTAGCAAGCTCCATTCACATGGCCAAGATATGCACCAAGTGTCCACTTAACAAGGTCAAAGCTAGATCAAGCATCATGGGCAACACAACATGTTGCTCCTTGGGCGACACACTCCATTGCCATGGGCGACACACCTCTTAGCTGATACTCATCCACACTTGGCCGATACAAGGCTCAAACCCTAAGCAAAGCAAGGCACCTCAAGGTCCAACAAGCTCATCAAGGCCCAAAAGAACTCAAGCAACGAGCCCAAGCCTTCCTCTCAACCCTAGAGGATGCAAAGAGAGGGAGGAACACCTCACAAGGTGGCAAACTTGCCCACAAAACCCTAGACTTGGGTTATTGCAAGTAGCACCTCCAACTCTCAACAAAGCACAACCAAACCCTAATCACCATTAAAGGTGATTAGCAAGCACCAAAGCACCAGGGTTAAGCAAAGCAAACAGGGTAAGCCCTAAACGAAGGTCAGGGTCCTTACAGTTAAGTTTTGACAAAAGATGCAAGAAATACATCCTTGGAGACTTCGGCTAAGTGATTGATGTTGTAGGCCGTAACAAGAGAACTGGGTTGTTCCCTGATGTTAATCATTCTTCTTGATTTGGATATATGGACTTTAATGTATCATTTTTATTATTTTTATTTTCTTTATTGTGTTGTTAACAACATATAATCTTGTACCAAGGTCCAACTTCAAAAGGTTAGCTCACCTAGTTCTTGTAAAAGTCTATGTTAGATAATTGAAGCATGATTCAAACCAAAAGGTACCTGCTAAAAGTACAATATGGAGAATTGAGTGGAAGGACACAAAATACTTTGGATTTTATGGAGCACTGTTTGGTGTATTAGATTTTCTAATGTTAGTTAGCATGGGTTAAGACCAATGTAGGAAGTGAACACACAAGAAATGTGGAGGAAAACGTAGCTTTGTATATTTTGTACAAACTAGAAATAGGACTAAAAAACTACCTTCCACATTGCATTTTTTTTTTGCATAACATGATAACTACTTAATTATTTACTTAATTGATTATTGTTTAATTAATATATTTTTAATTAGATGGTGAATCCTCTTACTCCTTGTGAATTGAAAAGAGACTATTTTTATTCCTTATGAATTGGAAAGGGACTCCTTTTATTTCTTCCGATTGTAAAGGTACTCCTCGTATTCATTTTATGTGTGTAAGAATGATCCTGTGAGTGCCTTAAAACAAGAATATAATTGAGTAAAAAAATGTTATGAATAAAGCCTCATGCTTTGTGTTAAATCACACATATCATATCACTGATCAAAGATATAGTTTGTTCTTTGTGTTTTGTTATCTTGTTGTTGCTGCCTTACATAGACGCTCTATGTGTGCGTCTCCCGTGCAGTTCATCTCATAGATAAGAGACTTCCTCTCCACCTCCTCTTCCTTGGCGTGATCAGTTGGATGGTGTTACCTAACAATTACTTAATTGCACTAGTGGTGTTGTTGTCCATTGCCTATGTGTGAGAGAGATGACATTCTTCTATAGGTTTGTGATCGGATCAAGATTGGGAGAACATTGTGTATCCGGTATATAATAGTGCGTTGATTTCTTTAGTAATCTCTCTCTTCTTCAAGACAACAATTCTGATTTGAGTTTCTAACAGACTATTATTCTTTTTCTTTTTTGTTTGTATTTATATTTCTTATTTGATTCTTAGATTTGGCATGTAAATCTCTTAATCTAATAGCAATTGTCTTATTACATGTATTCGATTCTTAAACTTAGTCTGTAATACACTTTTACTGTTTATTCTTCTATGTTTGTTCTTATGTTTCTTATTAGATTCTTATACTTTACATGTAAACCTCTTAATCAAATTGCAATTGCCTACTATTGCTTATAACAACGTACTAAAATCCAACAAAAACGTGTGCACGACCTCTGGGTCAATCCAATGATATAGTTAGTGATCTTCATTTTTTCATTCGTTTGATTGGATTGTTGACAGCGGACAACTTCGTCAACTAAATTGAGTGCAAAAATATCTCAAGATGGACTTATTCCCTTGGTTGATAGGCTTTTTGGTTACGAAGTGCACTTGAAATATATCACAGTTGTGTTACTTTTGGCTATAGCCAAGCACTGCATTCACATCCTTGCTTATTAGGAGCGTCAACTTGTCCGCATTCGTTGCACAAGTCCAACCATTAAAAAAACGGCAATCCCTTTAGAATGCAGGATGATTGATCCGTAGTAGTATCATGCATAGTTGTACAGTCATATTTCAGAAGCCTACAAAAAGGATCATGTGATTATGATCTGCCAGAAGCAATCATAGACCCCAAATGGCCAGAATTAAAATAATATCGTCCAATATTCCAGAAGCACTAGCATTACAAAATTCCACTCCAACGACTATAAATACATACCAGCTCCAACCCAAAGCGCCATCCCAAGCACTCTACTACAACCTGAGTTCAAAATACACGATGGCCGTCACCAAGACTACCACCGCAGCAGCAGCTCTCTTCCTGGCCGTCAACCTCCTTTTCTCTCTAACAGTCAGTGCCACATGTAATACTGGATGCCCGAGCTATAAGCCACCAAAGCCCAGCCCTTCCGGCGGAAGTACTCCGGGTGGATCTGGCTCAGGATCAAAAGGAAAGTGCCCCATTGACACTCTCAAGCTTGGCGTGTGCGCCAACGTCCTCAACGGGTTGATAAACGTTGTCGTGGGTAAGCCGCCCAAGACACCTTGCTGCCCTCTCATCCAGGGTCTTGCCGACGTTGAGGCAGCAGCTTGCCTTTGCACCGCTATCAAGGCAAACATCCTCGGCATCAACCTTAACGTTCCTGTCTCACTGAGCCTCCTCCTCAACTACTGCGGCAAGAAAGTTCCCACCGGATTCCAATGCCCATGAGTGGGGAATCGGAATTGATTATATTATTAAGTTCATCATTGCCGATTCGGTTTGCGCTTGGTTTGTTTAAAACTTCGTATGGGCTTGATAGATGATGCTCACTACAAAATTGCTTGTAATTCCGTATTACTGTACCGTATCTGTTTGTGCTCCATGCTCCATGCTGGCTTGGGAACTACGAACTGGTTCCGGGGCTAATCAAAAATTCATATTTGTTAAACATAAACTATCTATTCTTGCCTGTGCCATTTATATATCGAAGATCGTGATGCCATCCTTCCTATTACACGCCAACAATTGTACTTCATCGAAATATTTCTGGCTATGAATTTCCAGAAAAAGTTAATTACATGGTTTATCTTCGAAGATTTGTGTATTTTTATTGATCTTGTCATCCAGTTTAAGATATGATATGATTACTGTATAAATTATTATTTCTCATGAGTGATATATCCCATTATCTCTGCACATGAACGGATACACAAACGGTTTTTCTCTCGAATTGGGATGCACATTTCCTCTTACTCGACGCCAATCTTATTTGATACATTGGAAACCGAGGTACAAATTATTGTGGCAATAGACTATATTCATCATGTGTTCTGGCATTGCATATATCCACCATCTACACTTCTCCAAATCAATCACCAAACATCTCCATCACGAAATCCTAGCCTACCTAGTTAGGTTAAGGGTGTGTTTGGTACACAGTTGTGTTGAGTTTAGTTGCTACCGGTAAATTAGCCAGTGTTATATTAACTTTCTATAAGATAACTATAGTTTGGGATAACGACAAATACACTTGATAGTAAATTGTTCACTGTTTGGTAGACAGGTACGCAATCTTTATTTGTGAAGATAAAGTTCATTTAGCCAACCATTGCATGTTTAAAATATTTGTCAAGAGGGGGTTTAGTGGGCATTTCATGTCAACGGCAGATTAACTCCTTCTCTGCTGTGAAAAATTCACCTGGCAAGTTATCTGAAGAAAACCCAGTTAACAAAACTCTACGGCAACCAATCTGTCCTCTAATCGGTGTAACAAACATTCAGTAATTTGCCACAACAGGTCTGCTTGTCGTGCCGGCACTGCACCGGCCAAACAACCACTGCCTTAGACTCCCACCGCTCCCATCCACCAAGAAACCAACATCTCCTTGTAATTTCACCGGAATCCCCATCGTTCTACACCATTTCTGGCCAGTTTCATATCCATTTTCAGACACCACCCCACTTTTAAATTCAAAGCTCTGGGTGGACCCAAATCTGTGCCGATGTTCTTCATATCTTGCATTTGAAGTGCTTTTGGTATTGGATGAGCAGTCAAAAGGAAAAGGAGCAATCTTAACTTTCTAGATCAAAGTTGATATGGTCTCCCGTGTCCATGCATTCGGCTTTTTATGATCTGACCACACAGAGAGCAATCGATGATTTTATGGTTGCCGCTTGAGGCAAGAACCCCCTTCGTCATGGCATACCAGTATCAGACTCCATTATCGATTTGTAATTAGAGGTCAGTGCTGCTAATGTAGATCGTTGGATCTGGACGGAAGATATTGCTGAAAATAAGCTCGAGGAGAGGAAGCCACTAAGGAGGTAGAGCATTATAGCCACACAAGATCGCTTGTCGAGCAAATACTATGTGATGAACAATAACACTTAAAATGACAAGGTAGGAAAGAAAAAGGGAATATGGGTATAGCTGTCAAAATATGTATGCAAGGATAACTTCACGAATTGGGATTTTAAATTCATCCAGAAAAAAATCATATGGCATTTTGGATTATTCAACTGCAATCTGTTTGTAATTTCCTTTGATATTGCAGTAGTTTCTAAGATCGTTCAGGCACCTCTTCTACAAAAACATTGCAAAAATGATTAAGCTTGGAGTTTTTGTGGCTTGAGCATACACTAAAGGTGACAAACATCACTTCCATTCAAGTTGGAGGTGATGTAGAGTGGTTTTTCAATGCAAGATACACAATAAGAATGAATAATACGATGCTATAATATTCGAAAATTGTAGGGAAATATTTGGCATGAGTCATCATTCCCAGAGGTGCTATGCGTGGGGTTGTTACTTTCAACAATCTTACTAGATGTGGTGTATGTTGAACATTGAAGCAATCAAATGGGTTGTGCTACTCATCAAGTAAATGCACTCATTCCATCCACCTCATTCGCATGGGAAAGTCCATTCACACACATCTTTTCATATTTTAGCTAGATGCATATTTCTTACACAAGATGGAAGGGAATGAGTAAATAGATTTGATGTACCTTAATGACATCCACTTTATCTAGAAGAATAGGGATCTATACGTTTTCCTCTAGGGCTCAAGGAATTATGTGTGGTTCTAGCCCTACAAGATCATGATCCTTTTCCAAATCTAATTCATCTATAATAGTGAAGATCTTGAGATAAATATATGATACCTCGATATAGAAGTCAACAATAGGAAGGGGAGAAGAAGAAACTACACCCTCTAGTGGTATGTCATCCTTTGAGGAACATGATGAAATAATGCCCAACTCTGATATATATGAGGTACATTCTTCATAGTCTCTAACCCATAGTGTGGTTTCTAAAATGAGAATAGAGCAGGAGAAATAATACCGATGTTGTCAACTAAATCACATTATTATGTGAAGTGTGGAACATCTAATGGAACGTGCAATAGAATTACTATATGTTTCACATCCACCTTGCCAATGGTATGACTATTAGTGCCCCACACCAGAGGTCTGGTTATTGAGGACAAGGGATGGTTCATGATTACCATACATAGAGCTACAACCATTTAACAATGATACCTACTTGATGTAGGAATAGTGTCCAACACCAAGCGATAACTTTTATGCTTTGCAGAGTTCTCATCTTACACTACATCTTGAGTGGTAGGATTTCACATAGAGGAGTAACTTCCAAACATAGGGGTGGAGTTTGGGTGGTATGTATCTCACTCCTCGCATGCATTTACTTATAGATAAAATAATTATTTATTCTAAAATTGCTTACCATTCATTTATATCTAGTTAATTTAATTAATTTGTATCTTTTCTTAAATATTGTATTGTTTTAAATTGTAATAATCTTTTTGAAATCATTACTTATCTTTTTAGTGTTTCCTTCATACATAAGCATTATGCCATTTCATGTAGACTTCATCATGTGAATCACACTTGTTTAGTCGATCCTTGAGTTAATTACATTTCTAAAACATGTCAATTATTGTAAATCACCCATTGTAGAAAAATGAGTATTATATCACAATCGTTGAAGTATGGTAACTTTTAGAGAACCAATTAGGATCAATGTTATTCCTACTAATCTACAAATCATGTCCAAGGAACTATGATTTGTTGATCATGACATGTCTTTATATGGGTCTAGTCAAATATGATAAATGAATCGATCAATTAAATATAAAACAACAATCATGCATATAACCCATTCTCACTCTACACTTATTCCATTTTCTTTTCTTACATACCCCACAAGTAATAAAAAATCCAAAAGGTATATCTAAACCCAATAATCATTGCTTCCCATATTTATGCTAGCAGGGTTTCAAAACAAGGATAAAACAAAACAATGTGGAATTTCACAAACACACAATTTTTTCAACAATTCTCAAATGAAAAAAGGAAATAAAATAAATCTCATGTTCAATAAATATGAAGGTGTACAATCTTCTTCTATACCTCAATTCTTCTTTTTCCACCTAGGAGTGAAATGCATGTTCTATTTGATAGTTTTTTCTACTACCCTTATAGTGTAATGTGTGCATAATTCTAATATTGTTTTACTAATCAATTGTACATGAAACTATTTAGCAATATTGATATTGTAATGACCCCAACTCCTGACAACCCCAAATTAAGGAAGGCCAAGAACCTAGAGTCATTATCCCAAACAAGATCATATGATTTTGCATATTAAAAAATAATTAATAAATTCTAACACAAATAAGCTTAATGCAGAGTAAAAAAATATTTTTTCACATACCTTTCAAAAAATGGGATCTCGGTAGTTTACCCAAGGAGAGAACTATCTAACTATATTCCTCCAAAAATTATATAGCCTTGTTCTTTATCGATGCCAACTTTTATTGAATATCCTCTTTCCATTAAGCTCGTAGAGGTAACAACATATTACCCTAAAATGCTAACAAACAAAACGTCGGTCAGTATAAAAAACTATACTAGTATGTGGGGGAAATAAAATTTTCATATATACTTATAACAACATAACCACAACAATTATTTGCTATAGAATCATAATTTACATTTTCTTTATAACTTCTCAACCTATTTTATTCAACCTCTAGGATACACTATCTTAGGATTTTGTCCGTGCAACAGACTTTAGGCCACCTTCTCAATTTGGAGCCCAGGTGCCATGTTGTCTTCCCAATCTGGGGCCTAACATCATACGACCTTCCCAATCTGGGGCTTGGTCTTACCTCATATGACCTTCCCAATCTGGTTCTGGTCTTAAGTCATCACCATGACTTTTCATTCCTTACATTTTCAAACCTCCAAAGTTGATATGTGGGGTTCGACCAAGTTATAAGCATAATATTGTGATAGCCATAGTGACTTTATAGTTTGTATAAAATAAATATTATCCAAGTAGTTCAATCAAGAAATTCAGTATACCTCATAAACCGTACTGAAACTAGAGTGATTAGCCATTAACATATCCACATACCTGATTTGGTAGTCTCAAAACTAAGCAAGATAGCTAATCCAATCAAGAAGTCAATCAACAAAGTCAAGAAATAAATCAAGAAACTTGATCTTGAAAAGTATTTATAACACCTAATTGTTATAATCACATCCAAATATCTTTTATTGACTTGGGATTCCATTCTCGGGTTTTCTAAGCCTTATTAGGGTTTCCTTAGGGTTTCTTAGTTTTAGTTTCCAATTTTACCCTTTTTAGGTCAACAAACCCTAAAAGAACTTTTCCACTCATCAAAACCCTAATTACTCCAATTATCCAAATTAAGGGTCTTTATCCACAAATATGTTCAAGAACATCATTTTCATACCTTCTTTATTGATTTCCATATTTAAATCCCATAAACCTCATAATTATCAAAATTAGGGTTTCTAAGTCCATTAACCCACTTCTATAATCTTGGAAACTAATTAAACAAATCATGAACAATTATCATCCAATTGGATCTAGTCTATCATGTTATATTAAAAGGCTAAACTTTGCTCATATCTGTCAGGGAACATAGTTAGATCCATTAATCTTCAAATAATATGTTTTCAAATTAATTAAAACTATTAAAGATAACATCTTTACACACTTTTTGAGTTATAAGAAGGTTTAGGCCTTCAGTTCATTTTTAATGGATTCCAAATATTTTTCTCATTAAAAACCATACATTACATGCTCCCATTGGATAATCCTACAATTAGTTAAGATTTTTCTAAATAAATCACTTTTAAACCAATGGGAAAATGCCAACTAATTATTTAATCTAATTCTGTCCACACCAGTGGGGCTAGGCCGAGCCAATGGGCTTTAGCCACCTGAACCTAATTTCTCGTATGGTGACAAGGCAGGATCGAACCGAAACACGCAAAAAAGATGAAAAAGGCCTTACCTTCTCTAAAGGAACTAGAGGGTGATTTAGTAAAATTAGTAAGGACTTTCTTCTTCCATAGTTCTCTTCTACTTATAGGCTTACTCAGTCAAACAATGGGTTGAGTTGGATGTGTACACCTCCCTTATAGAGACTTGGTGTTCCTCTTCCTTCGCCTGGTTTCGACAGACTCAAAGAAGGCTCCAATTGCCTCGTTGGTGGTCGGAGATGATCGGATGACGAGTGACTTTCTCGGCTTAATAGCATGAGAAGATTGGAGAGTAGGAAGGGAGGGGGTAAGCAATTATTGGTAGAGGTGAGTTTGAGATGCTCCATGCAATCCTTGTGAGTACATAGATAGGTTGCAGAGGGCGATTAAGCCTCTATCTATACATGGATATGGTAGAAGGGTACATGGATATTAGGTGAATCTCCTAGAACCCACGAACCTAGGTGAAATCAAGGGTAGGTCGGTTCAATTTTCTCTCTTGAATCCAATGGGGAAGGTATTTAGTGTTGAGATAATCGAGGCAGAGAGAAACCTCTTGGATAATTCATTCCCTTTTTGTTACCTATTTCCAAATCTGTTGTGAGCTACGAGATGACCGCACACCGTTGGATATTGGATCTGATGGTCCATATCACACTCATTATTTAAAAGATTCCTAATATAAATGGAAATGATGTGATATTTAATAATTTACAATCTATTAATCACACATAATGGATTTTCGTAAAATCCATATCTCCAAAAATATTAACCCTTTTAATTCCAAAATTTAAGGGAAAGTCTTTTATGACTGAATCCACTTGTGTATACAATTTAAGACCAAAACCTCAAAAGGAATAATGCTTTTTCTTCATGTGCAAGTCATCCGCTCAAAAGAATATATTATGCAATTAAAATGCTTTTTTTCTCTTTCTTTCCCTTCCATTTTCTTTATGTTGATTTCTTTCCTCATTAGAAACCAAAAGGAACCAAATACTAATTAATTGTGGTCATCCATACTTCTAGAGTATTATACAAAATTTTCATATATTCACACCATTAACTTTTATTTCTTTTTCCTTTTACTTATCATAGGATATTATTTTATCCTTTTTCCTTTTTATCAGTATTTGATTTATCAAAATAGTATGAACCATGAAATCATGCATCCAAGGAACATTTTAAAAAAGAATCCATTCTTTGAAAATGAAACATACAATTTTCCATTCAAATCCATTTTTTATTTGAAAGAAGTAGCTTGCATTGAGCTGAAAATCATATACCATAACCCACAGAAAGAGAAAACCTTATCTCATGCACACACCTTGGGTTTCTTTCTTAGCAAAGACACATGTGCTAAGAAGGCGGAGGATATATCTGAAGATTGGGTTATGGATAGTTGTTGTCCTGGCCTTCTTGGCTTCATGGAATTCCTCATCAGTGGTCCCATTCCTAAAAACATTACTTTCAAAAGCTAGAGGGTAAGACAATGCACCCTCATAATGGCATTCTAAGAGCTCACAAAATCTTTTGAAAGTAATCTTGAAATTTTGCCCCAACTTGAAAGGTGTTGATATAAAAAGGTTCCGGCCTATTCTTTGGGTCATCCTCAACCTTAAGAGTAGTAAAAAATTCAACTTTCAAGTGAACTTGGGTCACGATAAGAAATTATTGAACTCAAAACACCATACAGTCGAACTATCTCTCTAATATATAGTTCAACTAGGTTTATCACCTTATCATTAGGTGTTCCACCAAAACCCATATTTCATCATGACCTCTCTATGTATTATTGAGACCGACCCTGAAATTCGTAGTGTTATGGTCCCATTTCCTCTTGCAAAACTCAATTGGTTGTAGTAATTTATCGGTTTGCTGGTGTTCAACCTTCACTATCTAGTCATGTGAGACAACTAGCTACATATGATGCTATGCCTCTCTTCATTCTAGACTACCAAAAATATCAATGTTAGTCTTTAATCATCTTGATGGTGCTTGTGTGTACCATACACTTATAACCATGATCATTTTTATTCAAGAGAGAATCCTCAAGAATTCAAATACATCTTTCATATTGGATTCCACCATTCACACCCATCTAGGGATGTGTCTTGAGGCTTCTCCATCAAAGCCCTACATCTCAACTAACTTTGGTTCCTTTATCTGGGTTGTTACAAGCTCGGTCAATAAGTCAATCTTGATTTACCTTTATTTGGTACTTAAATGCTTGCATCCATCATTTTAATTACTAGATTCAATCTTGTAACTACAATATTCAAATTCCATTCAATCCTCATCTGGATTTTTAATAACGATGACCTTGCTGATCTAGTTTTCCAAACCATTCAATCAATATCCTCGCATGGGGTGTGGTAATACCTCAAATTCTCAATTATCATAAATAAATATCAACTTAAGAATTTATTCCTCATGTCACTTCTATTTCTAGTATGGCATGCGTCTGGCCCATCTCTCACACCCATAACAAGATGAAATAAGCATTTGGATGCAGTCCAAACACAAAGATCATCCCTTTCTAAGAGTAGAGAAGGTACATCTAACATCACCATTTTATTTTCAAGTCTAGATTGAATCATTCTCCACATGACTCTAAACCATGAATACCATAATCCCCTTAATTCCATGTGTATATATAGGTAAAACACTTCCCATAACCTTTGAGTCTTATCATAATTTATGTTTGTGACCCTTAGTCATTTCCTCAAGGTCTCTATGGTGCCGATAATTTTGGAGTGATCTCATATTTATGCATGAAGAGAGTGCCCCTCACATTTACCCCTTAGACACATGGACTCATGAAGGTGGCCAACCTCCTAACCCATGGGCCTCAGGAAAACATAGTTGTTACCTCCCGACCCTATGGTCTTGTGCATTCAAGAAACAATCAACTCCTACTCACATCGGTCTCATCCCTTCTTGACCTTAGGATTTACTTAGGGTTCTATCGTTACTTTATTCTATTTCATCACACTTTTTTATTGTGTTTCCTTTGATAATATCAAAGCACATTGTATCATTTATGATTCTCACCCAAATTTCCTTCTTTTCTCAGGGTACTCCTAGTTTTCTCTTATGTCCCTTCATGGTAAATAGGGCAACCTATCCATCAAGGCCTGGCCCCCATTCCATCGATCACTTCCATGGTGACTTTTCTTCATGTCCCTTAGAGATGGTCATACATGGGTCTAAAGAATCATACTCAATCTATGTGCTTTTGGGCTTTGTTCACTTAATCTCTCAACTTCTTTTAAGTGGCCTTTAATGATACCCCAATTCTTAGGATAATTTTGGAACTCACCTTTTTAATAAGGGTCGCTTCGAGGACAAGATAAAACTAATACTTGACAATACTAAGGTTCAAAAAAGCATACTGGAACCCAAACTGTTATCATCACTTGCGAGCATACTTCCTACTATTTCATCCATGCATTTTATTCATGGATGTCATATTATTATTACACCATGTGAGCTATCATTCCAAAATTGGATCACTATTAAAAATGTCATTTCTAATTTGGTTACACTAAACCTGGTACATTATGCTCTACATGCCTGAAACTACATCCTTTCATTAAACCTGACTTTCTTAATACAAGGTGTACTATAACCTTCTTAGATATGGCTGCTTCCATGGAGTCGTTTGCTTTATTCGGAGCTTCTTTATCATTGGTGGTGAAAATGTGAATCTCTTCAGCGTTCTTCAGTAACTAGGACTATCCCTTGAGGCTTTGTAGTCCTTATCTAAGCTGTTATTAGGTTCTCAAGGATCAAAGAGAGGATAGTAACTCAGAAATCATCTTCCTACTGACTGATGTAGTACACCTTCTTCTTAAAATGGCACTTGCTTTGGTGTGTCTTCCCAAAGTTGCGACACTTGGGGGGGTCGATGCTTGGTGCAACATTTCCCTTTTCCTTCTTTCTTAATATGAAAATATTAGCAAACCTGTGCTTTCCTATTTGCATTCATTGGGCCAGTGTTTCCTATATCAAAGTTGAGATATCCTTCTGGTGGATGTTGAATAACTATCTTCCCCATATTCTGGGTGAAGTAGGCTGAGAGGATGGTGTGGAACTCCTTCCAGGCCATTCATTTTGCGATCCAATCACAATCAGTGATGTAATATTCCCGCCAAAGTTTTGTGAGTCCCTCCAGTAAGTGAGTTGCAAAGAGGACATTCATGTTGGGTGACACTCCTAGAATATGAAAACCATTTTCCACAACATGAAGCCAAACTTCTACTTCAGAACTATCTTTGGCCCAGAGTCTCTCTATCACCAACTTAAAAAAGTCGAGAAGGGTAATTTCATTATCAGGGAAAATAGGTAGGGGTTCACCATTCTTACTCCTAGAAGAACTTTTGAGTGAAAAGGCATTGATCGTCTTTGTGAGTTCCATATGTTGTCCTAAACAAAGACCATGAACTTTCCCAACGGTAGTGTAACATCCCTGACCTGGGTTATGTTTTAACCCTAGGTGTTTTGTTTAATAAAAGTGATAATATGCTTTCTCTTATATTTTGAAAAGTAATTAAGGCTCAAGAGGAACTTATATTGCAATTTTAGTCCTTTTTGAATATTGTTGAAATTAATGTTTTGCTTGTTTTCGACTAAAGTGCAAATTACCCAAGTTGAGGGCCTTATTTGCAAATTGTGCATTATAATATGTTCCTCATGTGTTAAAGCATCATGAGAGTGAATATGATGCAGAGGTATGGCTTGTGATAGCCTGAATACCAAGAAACAACTGATAAAGCAATGTTTGTGCACTAAAACCTAGTTTTGGTGTAATGTGCAATTTACCCAAAACCTATGGTCCAATATGCAAATTACCACTTCAAAATGGTCCCTACTGCTTCTTGGGATCATGTGGAGCAAATAAAATGAGAGGGGCGTCTCATTTGTATCTCTTTGAAGCAGAGAGAATCTTGATATTAAAATAATCAAGATTTAAGTATAATGGAAGCCCTAGTTCAAATTAATGCAAAAATAAATAAAATAATTGAAGGACGTTCAACTAAAATTGAAATGGTTAAATTCAGAGGTGTTTGTACATCCTTGTGCTTTGCAAGGGCCACGAAATATCCTAAGGAGGTGAAAACTCCACTCACCTTATTATAAGAAAAAGAAATATCCACTAACTTATGGATATTGGGAGTCCTCATAAACCAACTAGCAGGATAGAGGAAAATATTGCTAGCCCCTAGATTGTGATCCTTTTCTAGACAACTTCCATCGTTGGAAAATTCTCTAATAACTCCCTTTGGGATCTAAAGAATTTGTAAAATTTAATAATTATTAACGATTATATGGAAAGTTAGGCTTTGATACCAAATGTAGTAATCCCAACTCTTAGCAACCCCCAATTAAGGAAGGCCAAGAAGCTAGAGTTGTTATCCCAAACATGATCATATGGTTTTGCAAATAATAAAAAAATTAATAAATTCTAACACAACAAATCTTAATGCAGGGCATAAAAATTTTCTTTTCACAGACCTTTCAAGAAAATGGGATCACAAAATTTTACCCAAGGAGAGAACTATCTAACTATATTCCTCCAAACATTATATAGCCTTGTTATTTTTTTATGTCAAATTTCTCGAATATCCACTTTACATTAAGCTCATAGATGTAACAACATATTGCCCTAAAACATCGAAACACAAAATGTCGGTCAGTATAACGAATTATACTAGTATGTGGGGATCCAAAATGTCCGCATATACTTGTAATAACATAACCACAACAGTTATTTGTTTCATAATCATAATTTATGTTTTCTTTATTAATTCTCAACCCATTTTATTCAACCACTAGGATACTCTCTGGTAAGATTTTTTGCCTATAGTGGACTTTAGGCCACCTTCCCAATCTGGAGCCCAGGTGCCATGTGTGTGTTCCCAATCTGGGGTGTTACCTCATATGACCTTCCCAATATGTGGCATGGTCTAACCTCATATGACCTTCCCAATTTGGGGCCTAGTATTAAGTCATCACCATGACTTTTTATTCATTTCATTTTAAAATCTCTAGAGATCATATGGGGGGTTTGAACAAGTTTCTAAGCATAATATTGAGATAGCCATAGTGAATTTATAGTTTTTAGAAATTAAATTTCATCCAAGCAGTAAATTTCAAGAAATTTGATAAATCCTCAAAAATCTCCATGAAACTAGAGCAATTATCCATAAGCATAACCATATACTTGATTTGGCAGTCTCAAAACCAAGAAAGATAGGTAATCCAATCAAGAAGTCCAATTAACCAATCCTACCAATAAATCAAGCAACTTGATCTTGAAAAGTATTTTGAACACCTAATTGTTATAATCGCATCCAAATATATTTTATTGACTTGGGATTCCATTCTAGGGTTTCTAAGACTTATTAGGGTTTCCTTAGGGTCTCTTGGTTTTATTTTCGAGTTTTACCATTTTTAGGTCAACAAACCCTAAAAGCACTTTTCTACTAATAAAACCCTAATTACTCCAATTATCTAAATTAAGGGTCTTTATCCACAAATTAGTTCAATAACATCATTTTCATGCCTTCTTGATTGATTTCCATATTTATATCAATAAAACCTCAAAATTATCAAAATTAGGGTTTCTAAGTCTATTAGTGCACTTCTATAATCATGGAACCCTAATTAAGAAAATCATTAAGAATTATCTTCCAATGGATCTAATCCACCATTTTATGTCAAAAGGCTAAACTTTCCACTTAATAGTCAGGGAACATCATTAGATCCATTAATCTTCAAAACTAGGTTTTCAAATTAATTAAAATCAATAAAGATAACATCTTTACACACTTTTTGAGTTACATTAATATTTAGGACTTAAGTTCATTTTTAAATTATTCTACATATTTTCTCATCAAAAACCATATATTACATGTTCCCATTGGATAACCCTAAAATTAGTTATGATTTTTCTAAATAAATAACTTTTTAGACCAACGGGAAAATGCCAACTAATTATTTAATCTAATTTTGGCCCAGCCAGTGGCGCCACATCGAGCCAATGGGATCCAGCCACCTCAAACTATCCGCTCTCATATAAAGAAGATGATACCAAACCAAAACATGCCAAAAACCCCAAAAAGATCTTACCTTCACTGAAGGAACTCAGGGGTGATGTGGTAAAATCATTGGAGACTTCCTTCTTCCTCTATTCTCTTCTTCTCACAGGCTTACTATGTCAAACAATTAGTTGATTTGGAAGTGCACACCTCCCTTCGAGAGACTTGGTGTTCCTTTCCCTTCGCCTGGTTCCGACGGACACAAAGAGGGATCCAATTTCCTCGTTGGTGGTAGGAGATGATCGGACGACGAGGGATTTTCTGAACCTGATAGTAGGAGAATATCAGAGAGTAGGAAGGAAAAGGGTAAGTAATTGTAGGCATAGGTGACTTTGAGATGCTCCTTGCAATCCTCATAAGCACTTAGATAGGTTGCAAAGGGGGTCTAAGCCTCTATTTATGCATGGCTATGGCGGCAGGGTACATGGAGATTAGGCAAATCTCCTAGAAGCCACAAACCTAGGTGAAATCTTGGGTAGGTCGGTTCAATTTTCCCTCATGAATCCAACAAGAAAGGAATTTAGTGTTGTGATGATCGAGGAAGAGAGAAATATCCTAAAGAATCCATGCCCTTATCGTTCCCTATTTCTAAATCCATCGAGAGTTAGGAGATGAGAGCACGTCATTGGATCTTGGATCCGATGGTCCACATCACACATGCTCTTTAAAAGATTCCTAATATAAATTGAAATGTTGTGACATTTAAATACTTTCCAATCTATTATTCAAACTTTATGGATTTTTTTCAAATCCATCTGTCCTAAACCATTAATCATTTTAATCCCAAAATTTAAGGGAAAGTCTTTTATGACTTAACCCACTTGTGTATACAATTTGAGACCAAAACTTGAAAGGAATAACCCTTTTCTATTCATGTCCAAGTCATCCACTCAAAAGGCTTATATTATGCAATTAGAATTGATATTTTCTCTTTCTTTCCCTTCAATGTTTTTTATTTTGAATTATTTTCTCATTAGAAACCAAATTGAAACTAATTAATAGTGGTTATCCATACCACTTTCTATATTATTGTACAAAATTCTCATATATTCTCACCATTAAGTTTTGTTTCTTGTTCCCTTTACTTATTATAGGATATTTTTTTATCCTTTTCCACTTTTATCATTATTGTATTTGTCAAAATAGTATAAACCACAAAATCATGCATCCATGGGAAATTTTGCAAATGAATCCATTCTTTGAAAACAAATCATACAATTTTCCATTAAAATCCTTTTTATGAAGCTAAATTAGGAATGAGCACATGACTAGTCATGTTCCATTGTCTTAGGAGATAGGAATACTTAGCTTTGGTAATAGAAGGAAAATAAATATGGTGACATTTTGAGGCTTTTGTAGTGTGATGATATTATTGTTTTAGAGAATGTTAAATTTCGTGTGTTTATAAAGGATGGGTACGATTCAAGACTTGATTTGTTTGATGTAGGTCTATTTATAATTTTTAGTTCTATTTTACATCTAGAACTACATACATAATGTATTGTAGGTTCTTAATTTTTGGATTTTAGAGAATATCTTTTATATTGGATAAAAACAAACTATTATGTTATTTGTTCAATTCATTTGTAGGGTAGGAGGTCTTAGAATTCAATCTAAGTGAAATTCCCAATGTCCCTAATATTTCCCTATATTGTCCATAATCATATACTTAGAGTTGAACAATTTCACAAAAACAATTTAAGTTACATTATGTCTTCATAATGGTATAGTGAATCATCTAGTCCCACTAGTTGAATGACTATTTAGCTCCTACGAGGAGCACAAGGATCAACCATGAACAACAAATCAGTTAAGTAACCTAGAAGTTCAATTATCAATTTGACAGGGAATCAATGACTTTCAAGAAAATGACCAATATACTAGCTAATTAGGTCACTCAATCAAATAAGAATCAACAAGATATAACTTATTGAAAATATAGTTAATCAATTTTTCATGCTGGAGGATCTTTCTATAATATCATAATGTCATGAATTTGTCCAACACGGGGAGATAGTCACACTTTTCGATCGACATGCAAGACAAAAAGGCATTGTCATTCACATAAAATAGATAGATATAAACCAATGGTGAGGTCCAATTGTAGGTTGATGTTTGTGACATGAAACGGTAACCCCCACAAGCCCTGCACAACTACCTTCCACATATGAAGACATTGGTATCACATAGGAGAGACTGTCAAACATAAATAATTTGGAGGTGTGTTGGAGTCTAGAACCCTATTGGATAAACTCTATTCTTAGAGGATCTAACTACAATGGGGGCATCTCTTTCTTTACTATTTTAATCCAATGACTCTTGTAACCTCTCTTCATTACTTTCACTGTCATAATGCATATATATTATTTATGTTATTGGGGTGTGGGGAGTAACCTCACTTCATGCATGAGTTTGAATATGTTACTTTTAGTTATATATGTTGTGACTTACTTATTTATGTGTTCACTATTTATATCCATAGTATAAGCTTTATCACCACCCCTTATTCTTATTGGTTATCGTGTGATCTTAGCTAGTATCATCAAACTCTCTATGTTTTTTGTTTTAATGCAATCGTAAATATTTTATTTTAAAATAAATGAATATGTGATCTACTAAATATTATGACTATGAGATGGGAGTGACATTTATATTTGAAAATTGTCACAACTCTTGTATCAAACAAAAAGTAACAATATCTTGCAAATGTGAATTTAGGGAGTTTTATCCATAGCATTGTGTAATGCATAATGAAAACTACATTTCTACATTTTACACATTTGATACATTAGATATTAATTCTTACTAACAATGATCTCCAATAAATTAATAAAATGTAAATAAAAAATTATTATTAATAATATAATGGTTCAAAACATTAATAACTTTAATCTATTGTTAATAATATTTATGCTTAAATATTGATCCTTAGCTATGTTGTAATATAATACATTCACTTCCCAATGACATTTTCCTTTTTGTCTTGAGGTTTAAAGTTAGGATTTTCATTCTAGCAATATGGAGCACATAAAAAGCACACTACCTGATAGAAATATTTAAAATTAAACCATGCAAATACGAAAAAGAATTCTAAAACAAGAATTTCCTATGTCATTTCAAGGTTCATGGAGTCAAATTTAATGACGTTTATAACTCATTGTTTAGGGATGGTATGATATGAATGGTTTTGTTACCATTGACTATAAGTATGAGCATGGCACATTATAGATAAATATGATAACTTGATGGCGATATATAAATACCATAATTACGCATGTACTGTCAGATTAATCCAATATTTCACCTCATTATAAAGAGTTTTTTATTATATTTATATTATGATATCATGTTGTAAAACTAAAATATTGTAGACAATGAATGAAATAAAATCATTAGACAAATATTTGTATGAAATCTGAATAAAGATATATGATTGCAAGCATATCTAAGAGTCTAAACAAAAACATAATGATTATATGATAAAAACATGAACCATATTTTACATGCCACAATATTATAACTCAAAATATGATATCATGATCCAAAAGATGATATCTTTGATCATATGAATAAATGAGGTACTTTGAAGAAGAAACAAAATGCATACATTTTATCGAAAGAGTAAGAACCTAAAACCAAATACTAATATAGAATATATACATATATAGACCCATAAAAGCAGTGACGGTCTGCTAAACATATTCATTGGTTATTTCATGGACATGAACTAAAAACATGATAGACATGAAATATGATATACCTCAATTATAACATGTTGCATCTTGATTAATGTTAAGAGAGAATGACTCAAATCAAAGTCTAAATCATAATTTTTGTGGGTAGAATTGTGTGTGTGATACAATTATATCATCATGGTACATGGAAATAGTTAATGCATGGCTTAAGTTCAACATGATATTATGCGCCAAGTAACTCAATATAGACCACATCCATATATGTAAAACATGTAAATACATTTTATCTTGTAAATAAAAACATACTTATATTTGTATGGATTAGTCTAGTTTCATATCCGTGGAATATATGTTATGTCAATAAATTAAACCAAGGCATGATGTTTAATGAAATGTATCTCTATCATTTAGATCTAGAATTAAGGAACGGAAAAAATAATTCCATAATTTAATTTAAAGCCTTAATTTCTTATGTTGTAGTTCTATGAATGAGATATTGGTAATATTATGTAATAAATTACTTCAAACACATCATTTCCATTAAGTGGATCGAATATGGAAAACGTACTCCATAGCTATATAGAAATGTTTCAACATACAAGATCAACATCAAATACAATACTTCAGAAAATGATCATTCCAAAAAAATTGACAAATCTATGCTTTGAATGGTTTAGATAACATTGGGCCGAAATCAAACTAAGACAATAAAGCATGATTCATGGTAATTGTTTATACAATAGTCATATAAGTTTGATGGAAAAGGATTTGTTATCGAGAAATGCAACCATGAAGTAGTCCAACTCAAAGAGGATAACATGAGTGGATATAATAAACCCATAGAAGTATGTAAACATCATTTTAAAAAAATATATAAAGACTATGATATGGATAGAAAAATGAGTTACATGGATAAAAAGGAGATAATATTTAAACCACATTGTAAATAGGGTGGTATAATGTTGTTCCATGGAATAGAAAATAAGGAAGGCATGCAACTATATATTTCTCATTTATCTTATAATGCATCTACAATTATGAAAATGAGAAAAGGTTGTGTAGTAATGCACATATCCATTTGAAGAATGTTAGGAGTGAGATAATGAAGAAATCTTGTAAAAATGAGCCATGCCTCATATGGATAACATGAATTTATGCAATAGAGAAACCTAATGCACACAAAATCTTGTGGAGTGCAAAATCCAAAAATCTTTTGAATGTAAAAAGAAAGATAGATCTATTACAAGTTGGGTTCCTATATAATGTTTTATTTTATTTGATGGGGGTGGAAATAAAATAAAAAAATATTGTGTATTTGGTAATAATTTCACTAAAGCAAATGATATGTTAATCAAATGAAATTCAATGAACTCTATGATCAACCCTATATTATGTACACTTCCATGGAACTTATCAGTTGGTACACATTTCATGAAATTGCAGCCTAATTTCAACAAGCATAGGCCACTATGACTTGATTAAATGAAATTAAGTAAACATGTAAACATCATATACAACTGGATTTACAAATATATGAGTAAATATTTTATCATTAAATGAGTTCCATCATGATAATATAAACTATGTTTGAAGCTCAATATATAAAAGAAGGGGAAAATATTTCAATGAAGTAATTGGTAACCCTAGTTTCAAATGGTATAATTGAAGAAATGATAAAACATTAAACCTTGAATGATACAATATACATGAATCAATCAAAACAAATTCTATTACACACCAACTTTATATACGTTAAAAATATATTAAAAGATACATAAACTCATAAAAGTTGTGGTGGTATACCATGCATCTTATGGAAGGAAATTAAGATATGAAAGAAAATGGTGATTCTTCATCTCAAGAACTAGCCAATATATTATTAAATATATTCAAGATAACTAGAACCCAACCTAATCCATATTTTTACATCCATGGTCCCAAGCATCGTACTACATTGCAATGGAGATTATGAGTTTGCTTTACAACAGATGCAATGGATCCATGGAATAATGATCCATGTAAAGAAAACATCAAATAGTTCATTGAAAACATTAAAAAAGAGAAAATCACATTTATAATCAGTATGGAATTTAAGGACCTAGGTTTCAAAAGAAATATGAGTTCCATGGTGCTAAAATGGACCTTTTTGGAAATATATGAAATTGATGATGCACTAATAGTCATTGATAAAATAGCATGGCATGTAACTGCAAACAAGTTAGTTATGAATTAGTAAGCATATATGGGTGTATGTATAACTCATCTTTGGAACTAATATCATGGAAAGGAGAAAAAGAAACCATGATTCAAATTTAAAACAACAATATAACACTACAATAGTGGGATTCATATGATGTCAACATCATGAAAATATGACCTATTTCATAAATGGAAAATAAGAAGTCATGCAAAAACGAACCCTAATTCAACTATAAATTTTGTAACAACACATAATGCAAAGAAGTACCCAAAAAATTGAAGGAGATACCATATAACCAATTAAACTTGATGCAGACAATACAAACATGTGTCCTTCATTCCCTATAGATGCTTTATAAACCTTGGGATAGAAAATATAACAAGAAAACCAAATGATGCAAACTTAAATGATGATTTCAAATTCCAAAATCATGGTAGTGATAAAATACAAATGTAATAATAATCAGAAACTAATATAGATAATAAGAAATCTTACTAATAAGAGACAAAAAATTGTTGAATTCACATTCCATTGAAATAAAAAAATGATCGAAAAATATTGTTATTTCCCTTGGCTGTATGTTTGAAGCACTATATGTCATGTATTATATGCCAAAATTTACATGTAAACCATGTTACATAAATATTTACAATACATAATGTAAGGACATTGACCCACACACTCTGTTTATTTTTCTCAAGTATGTTGCTTAGTTCCTTTCTCTAATCATATGAGATTAATTACGACAAGTTGGAGGTTTGTGTTCCTTGTTTGCTCTGGTTTCTTGATGCTTGTGTTTTGTGGAGAGGTATGGTGCAAACTTGCAATTCACCCAGAATAGAAGTTGATGTGAAAGTTTGCCACCTCTAGAGTGTTTCTTCTCTCTCATGGCATCATCTAGAGGAGAGACGAAGTGTTGGGTGCCTTGTTTTGGTCTTGGTTGAGTGGTGAATCCTTGGTGATGTTTTGGCCACATGTTTGAGAAGTACTTTTATCATAAGGGTGTTGTCTCAGGCTTGAGAGCCTTGAGGAGACCTGGTATCAATTTGTGGTTTCCTTGAGGAGGCTTGATATTTGTTTAGGGGGTCTTGAGGGACTTCTTATTGGTTTGGTGGTACCTTGATAATTACCATATCATTTTTTGGTGACTCTAGAGATGTGCCATATCAGTTTGTGACCTTGGGATTCATCCCTATCAGTTTGTGAGGGGGATGGATGAGTGTATCGACCTTGACCTTCCTTAGAGACCAAGTGGGTGAGATATAGATCCCATCACCTTTTTTCATGTTGTTACATGTGTCCTTTCATCTTACACATGTGTCTTCTAGGTTTCTAAGGTGGTGACATCTTCCCCTTATTCTCTCTCTCATCAGCCATGTATATATACCCCTTTATTACCATGCAAAAGAACCCTTTTAGTGATTCTTGCTTCTCTCCTTGGTGGCTGACCTTGAGCTTGAAGAGAACTCTCCCTTGGAGCTTGGTGGGCAAGATAAACGTTTGTTGTGCTCTATTTCATCTTATTCCTTGGTAAGCCATGGTTTTCTATCTTCCTTTCTCTCCTTCTTTCTTCTTCTCAGCCATGGACCTTGGTATCTTCTTTCCTCTCTTTTTCTCTCTCTTAACCTCAATTCTATCTTCGTTCCTGGAGGAGTTGTGCTTGGAGGATCTTCTCCCTTGAGTTCGTGATCTTGGAGCTTGACCTTGGAGCTTAGAACGTGGTGGTTGCTCTTGAGGTGGGTTATATACCTCTAAACCTACTTTGTTATTATCACCTTTCTACTTGTTACCTTGCTAGTTTTCCTTCGCTCATTATTCCTTTCTTTTTAGTAGCTATTCTTGGTAGCATTACATATTGTTATTGAGAATAGAACCTTGCTAAGTTGTTGTCATGAGATGCACCTTTCTTTTGTCATGTTAGTATCGTCATCTTGAGG
The DNA here is from genome assembly GCA_963693085.1 of Alisma plantago-aquatica. Lineage (NCBI taxonomy): Eukaryota > Viridiplantae > Streptophyta > Magnoliopsida > Alismatales > Alismataceae > Alisma > Alisma plantago-aquatica. The sequence goes on along the minus strand of OY856413.1, from coordinate 526,871,499 downwards.
TATAAGATGACTAAACAGATATGATATGATAAACCAATATGCAATGCAATCTGATATGATAAACTGATATGCAATGCAATTTGATATGCTAAACTGATATGCAGTGCAATCTGATATGTTAAACCGATATGCTTTCATCTAAACTGATATACCTACCATGATGGGGCTTGTTATGTTCTAGATAGGACTAGTGAGGAAGAGTGTTGAATCTCCATGCTTTTACTTGAGTATTGAAGTTGACAAGGGTAATCTGACATGGAACCAGGTACACCTTGAGTTGAAGAGGGAAACATCTCCCATGAGGTTCAATCGATACTACTCTAAACCCTAGTGGATGATATCCCTTGGTGATCCTTGAGGCCGACACCTTAGTTGTTGGTATGGTCGATATCCCATGATGGTGAAGGTGGTCAATATCTAAAGGGATACATGGAATGATACCTATGAGATTGTATGACCGAAACACTTTCTCATGTACCTCTAAACCGATACTAAGTGATGATAAACTGATACCAAGTGATGATAAAACGATACCTAGTGATGATAAACTAATATCCTACCTTAGTATGGTGGTCGATACCCAATCTTAGTGTGGTTTCCTAATGCATTTATGGTTAACTGATACCATAGGTGTAAACCCTAATCAACATCTTGTGATGGTAGTTGAGACATATGATATCCTATGGAGTAGTTGTACGTATGATGTGAGGGTTATGTTCCTATTCCACATAACATGTTTTATAATGATAATGAGAAACATACTTTTACATCTCATAAAACATCTCATAATAATGAGGAAAGTGATAACCTAAGGGTGGTTGGTGATCCAACCTTGTAAACCCTAATCCGGAGAAGTGAAACCCAATTTCTATGATGTAAAATGTATGATGTTATTGTATAGCATGATTTCTATGAGATGATGATGCTTTACCTTCTTGTTATCAACTTCTAACCATGTATGTGATACTGATTAATTTACATACCCTGGTATGAGCTATGGAGGTTATGATGTGATGGACATTGGTCTTTTAGATGGACATATAATGAGTAACATGCATAAAGTGATGATGTGAAGAGATCCCACCTACTATGTTTCAGTTTGTTCTGGTGATGCTCTATGACCTATTTATGTAGATATTGTTTAGAGGTTACACGTTGTAACTTAATTGATGATAAAGATATTTAAACTGATCTAATTAATCAAGTGAAATCTAATAGTGTAGCTTGCCCCATGACATAGATCCATTTAGTGTCAGCATTTACTGAATGGTGAAACGAGTTCAACTCGGAATACATATTGTTGAATAAGTGGGGTGCAAGTTGAGGTATCTCCTTGTGTCCTAATTGTATATCTATCACTGGAATGGATGCATGCCACACCTAGAAGCGTGCTTCTTTAGACTGTAGCTCCATAGTCCATATCACAAGATTGGCCATAAGACACATCCTGGAAGAGTGTGGCTATGGTCGTAACTCACTAGCACCATGACCTGTACCAAGGTGGGTTAAATCTGCACAGCTAGACTATACGTCACTGAAAGCAGTTGACTCGTGATGTCCCTGCATATTCACTCGTACCGACTGAGGAAGGTGAGCTCATGGATTTTGGCTCTTCCATTTGACCTAGTGTGGCTCCGATTTTGACTTATCAAGTGGTCAGTTGGATTTGGGTGGTACAACTCAAATCCTTAGGTCATAATGAAATATGTAATCAGCTGTGTAGTATAATTATATAGGATCAAATATGAACATATTGGTTGAGGCCTTGATTAATCTTTATAAAATGTTCTTGATAGAAAATATACATGTTCTTCATATTACTTTTAAATTATTAAGATGTTTTCATAATTCAAAAACAATTTCCCTTCTTATTAATAATCATTATTGTCTTCTTCTTAGTTGTATTTATATTGCTACTCTGCATAAAATATCTATGATAATAATAGAGTTGGTGATGAGTTATATCTCTCACTAAGATTTGGAATCTCACCCCGTTGGTTTCCCACACCCTTTTTAGGTGGTCAGGCATGAAGAGGTAGACATCATGTAGAGGAGGGTGAGTAGCATCTTGAGGATCACTAGTTGATAAGGTTGGAGGTGCTTCTAGATGGAGTCCTGTGAATAGAGTCCTAGAGTCATCCATGTACACTCAGGTCTTTGGAAATGTTTTCTAGGTGTTTTGTGAACGTGCTATCTTTTTGTGCCCTTTGTATATCAAATAAGATGGAATCATGTATACATGTTATGGAACAGTGCTTTTGTTACAGCTTGACAGCATGCCCTGTGAATGCTTTCAGGAATGAAAGGACTCATGTGTAAAGGTTCTTTCTATTAGGTTATTTTATGAAAAAAGATTTAATTTTTAGTGCTTTCTTAGTAATCTGTCTGTTAATCTGTCTTCCACGATTATGTTTTGAGTAATCTCACTTTGTGTGGTGTGGGGAGTCACAACTTGGTTGGTATCAGAGTTGTAGGTTTGCTGAGTCTATAGGGACCTAGGACTAGGGTTTGTGTCTATTCTAGTGTCCTCTAGTTTGTCTTATAGTTACTTCTGCTTATGTAGAAGAAGAAGTAAAGCTGAAAGATGTCTAGAGAACATGAAGAACATGTTGTCGAGAGTAGTGTTGCTACACCTGGTGGTGGTGCAAAGAGAAAGGCATGAGAAGATTGGGTGCCTGATGTCCCCCAGTTTGATCCAACCGTGATACAAAATGCTACCTTTCAATCACTTTTTGGGCAATTTATGGAAACGATGACTCATATGGAAGAAAAGATGTCTGCACCTCAGCCTAGGGCACATGTTCCCCATGTCGAATCTTTGGGTACTGGGAAGTCTTTTGAGTGACTTCGTCGCATTGGGGTGGTTAAGTATGCTGGAATAGCTGACCTGACAGATGCAGATATGTGGCTGAATGAGTTTGAGAAGGCTTTCAAGATCTTGAGTATCCCTAAATAGGATAAGGTGAATCTTGTTGTGTACCTTCTGAGAGGGAGTGATGGCCATTGGTGCGCTATAGAAGAGGATAAGACCCTGGTGTTGTTGTTGGTTGGGAGGAGTTCTGATGAGAGTTTTTAAGTTGATACTTTCCTTAGACGTATCTTGATTAGAAGATCAGTCAATTTGAGAGGCGATAGGGATCCATGATGATCAATGAGTATGAGGCAAGGTTTATGGATTTGTTGAGGTTCTTTCCTCGCATGGTTGCGATAGAGGAAGAGAGGATTCATCATTTTGAGAAGGGGTTGAATGTTGAGTTGTCTACCCCAGCTGCAGCTTTGGAGAATCGAGAGAAGTTTGTTGTGTTTGTAGAGTCTGCTTAGTGGATAGAACAACTTGTGAAGGAGAAGAGAGAGGCAAGTGCTAACAACCGGTCTGTACTATTTCAAGGGTATTCATCAGGAAGCTTCAAGAGGCTTAGTTTTCTGTACCAGCAGCATCACAGCAGTTTAGTGATTTGACTCAGTGGTCACGAAGTAAGGGTAGAGGTCATAGTTTCCCCCCCTCAAGATCCCAGAGTGTTGCATCAACATCGGTGAAAGGGCCATCTAGGCCACAATATGGGAATTGGGCTTGCCACAAGTGTGGACAACTTGGACGTCTGAGGTGAGAATGTCCAAAGATGGGAGAAGAAGTGACCTTGTAATTGAGGCAGAGTTAGTAGGACTCATAGAGGCGGCAGAATAGTGGCATAGGAGGATGAGGATGTGGCCAAGCGTCACAAGTTGGATCATCTACTCAGGGAAGCAGAGGATGGGGTTAACAATAGGAAATGGCTAGATTCTACGCCATGAGTTAGATGGGTGGTCAACCCACGAGTGGTGACATGTCATATGGAGTTATTTCATTCTAATTTGTCTTCTTCTTGCTTTATATGTGTTTTGGTTGACCTGGTGTTACACACTCTTTTATTACATGGGAAGCGCTTAGTAATTTTTCTTTTCCTATTAGTCATAGGAAGAATAACTTGTTTCTGGAAACACTGTTGGTCAGTTCTATAGTGTTGTAGGATGTGTGTCCTTCATGTGTTCTCTCTTTTTTGGGACACAACATTTAAGTGGATCTCATACCACTTGACATCCATGGATTTGATGTGATCCTTGGAATGGATACCTTGGAGAAGTATAGATTTGTCTTAGATTGTGGTTCCAAACAAGAAATGTTTGTAGATGGTAGTGAGACTTGGATCTTCCAAGGAGATAGGAAGATTCTCCCGACATGTCTTGTATCAAATTTTGTAACAAGGAAGTTTTTGACACAAGGTTGTGATATGTTTTTGGCACAATTGGTGGATACAGAAATGAGGCGTCTTGCTATCCAACAAGTGTCAGTGGTTAGGGAGTTCAAGGATGTGCTTCTTGAAGAGTTTCCAGGTGTTCCCCGACACCATGAGATTGATTTTTAGATCAATTTGGTTCCAAGAATAGAACCCATAGCTCAGACACCGTATAGGATGGCACCGACACAGATGGAAGAAATGAAGAGAGAGTTGGATGAACTACTTGATAAAGGTTTCATCAGGTTGAGTATGTCACCGTGGGGTGATCCAATGTTGTTTGTGAAGAATAATGATTGGTCTATAAGGTTTTGCATCAATTACAAATAGTTGAACAAGGTCACAATAAAGAATAAGTATCCCTTACCAAGGATAGATGACTTGTTTGATCAGTTGTGTGGTGTGACGGTGTTCTCAAAGATAGACCTGAGGTCAGTATATCTTTAGTTGAGGATCAAGGAGGATGACATACCAAAGTCAGCTTTTAGGATGAGGTATGGTCACTACAAGTTCGTGGTTATGCTGTTTGGGATGACCAATGCACCTGTAGCGTTCATGGATTTGATGAACATGGTGTTCTAATCATTCCTTGATCAGTTTGTGGTTGTCTTCATAGATGACATTTTGATGTATTGTCAGGACAATCAACAACATGAACAACTTCTTTGTTAGGTGATGACAGTGTTGAGACAACACCAGCTCTATGCTAAGTTCAGCAAGTGTGAGTTTTGGTTGAGAAAGGTAGCTTTCTTAGCGCATGACATATCTATAGAAGGAGTACATGTAGATCCTAAGAAGGTAGAGTCTGTGATAGAGTAGGAATAGCTGAAGATGCTGACAGAAGTATCCAGCTTTCTAGGTCTGGCAGGCTATTATCAGAGGTTCATCAAGGACTTCAACACTATTGCCCTATCACTAACAAAGTTGGCAAGGAAGAATGTGTCATTCATTTGGGATAACAGATGTCAACGAGATTTTTAGACGTCGAAGGAGAAGCTGAAAAGTGCACCCATTTTGGTTTTGCCCGAGCAAGGAAAATGATGCATCATCTTCTGCGATGCATCCAAGAATGGTTTGGGATGTGTGTTGATGTAGGACAAGCAAGTAGTTTTTTTACTTATCGACTGCTTAAGAAGAATGAGGAAAATTACCCTACTCGAGATTTGGAACTAGCTATTGTGGTTCATGATTTGAAGATTTAGAGGCACAATCTGTATGGGGAGAAGTGTCAGATCTTCACAGATAACAAGAACTTGAAGTGTATCTTTTCACAACATGAGTTGAATATGAGATAGTGACATTGTATGGAGTTGATCAAAGATTATGATTGCACGATTAATTATCACTTGGGAAAGGTGAATGTCATGGTAGATGCTTTGAGAAGGAAGTCCTCATCTATGGATAGAGTTCAGTTGAGTTCTTTGATGTTCCACAAGCAAGACAAGTTGGTTTTCTTGCATCAGATGAATGTCATGTTGGAAGTCTGCTTGTTAGATAGTTTGTTGGAACAATTACAAATGAAGCCTACATTGAGGAAATAGATCAAGGAAGCTCAATAGAAAAATACTATAACAACATATTAGATCAGAGTTCAGTAGTGAGAAGCGTGATGGTTTTCATGAGATGGAAGATGGGATAGTATGTTATCATCACATGATAGTAGTTCCTGATGTGGATAACCTGAAGAATATGGTGTTAGAAGAGGCTCATTCATCTATGTATGCTATGCACCCAGGTAGTACCAAGATGTACCACAACTTGAAGGACATGTATAGGTGGCCAGGCTTGAAGAAAGATGTAGCTGAGTTCGTTGCAAAATGTGTTGTGTGTTAGCAAGTCAAAGTTGAGCATCAGAAGCATGTAGCAATGTTGCAACTGTTGCCTATACCTCAGTGGAAATGGGAGCATGTGACTCTGGACTTTTTGGTTGGTCTACCTAGTACAGCCAAAGGTTATGACTCGTATTGGGTGATCGTTGTCAGGTTGACCAAATTAGTGCATTTTCTTCCCATGAAGACAACGTTCACAGTAGAGAATCTTGCTCTAGTTTATGTTGATGAGATAGTGTTTTTAGACTGTGTTCCATCTATCAGATCTGACAGAGGTCCTCAATTTACAAGTCACTTATGGGAGTAACTGCATACAACTTTGGGCACGCAATTGAAGTTCAACACTACTTTCCACCCGTAGACAAATGGTCAATTTGAAAGGACCATCTAGATCTTAGATGATCTGTAGAGGGCGTGTTCTCTTCAGTTTATAGGAAGTTGGGATATACACCTCAGTCTGATAGAGTTCTCTTACAATAAGTACTAGGATGGTGAAGGTGGTCGATATCTAACGGGATACCTAGACTGACACCCTATGAGATTGTATGGCTGATACACTTTCTTGTGCTAAACTTATACCAAGTAATGATAAATCAATACCAAGTGATGATGAACTGATACCTAGTGATGATAAATTGGTATCCTACTTTAGTATGGTGGATAATACCCAATCTTAGTGTGGTTTCCCAATGCATTTAGGGTTAACCAATACCATAGGTGTAAACCCTAATCAGAATCTTGTGATGGTAGTTGAGACATCATGTTGATCTTAGGGTCTCATAGTGATGATATGATATCGTATGGAGTAGTTTTACGTATGATGTGAGGGTTATGTTCCTATACGACATAACCTGTTTTATAATGATAAAGAGAAACATACTTTTATTTCTCATAACACATCTCATAATAATGGGGAAAGTGATAACCTAAGGGTGGTTGGTATCCAACCTTATGAACCCGAATCGGGAGAAGTGAAACCCTAATTGCTATGAAGTAAAATGTATGATGTAATTGTATAGTATGAGTTCTATGAGATGATGATGCTTTAACTTCTTGTTATTAGCTTCTAACCATGCAGGTGATACTGATTGAGGTATATAGCCACGTATAACCTATGGAGGTTATGATGTGATGGACATTGGTCCTTGAGATGGACATTGTTCTTTGAGATGGACAAATAATGAGTAACAAGAATAAAGTGATGATCTGATGAGATCCCAACTACTATGTTTTAGTTTGTTCTGGTGATGAGCTATGCCCTATTTATGTAAATCTTGTATAGAGGTTATATGCTATAACTTGATTGATGCTTAAAGATGTTTAAACTGATCTAATTAAATAAGTGAGATCTAATAGTGTAGCTTGCCCTGTGCCATAGATCCATTCAGTGTCAACATTTGGTGAATGGTGAAATGAGTTCAACTCAGAATGCATATTGTTGAATATGTGGGATGCAAGTTGAGGTATCTTCTTGTGTCCTGAATGTATATCTATCACTGGATTGGTTGAATGCCACACCCGGAAGAGTGCATATTTAAATTGTAGCTCCATAGTCTATATCACAGGATTGGTCGTAAGCCACATCCTAGAAGAGTGTGGCTACAGTTGCAACTTACTAGCACCATGACCTATACCAAGGTGTGCTAAATGTGCACAGCTACACTATATGTCACTGGGGAAGCAATTGACCCATGATGTCACTTCATATTCACTCGTACTAATCGAGGAAGGTGATGTTGTGGATTCTGGCTCTTCCACTAGACCTTGTATGGCACCAATTTCAACTTATAAAGTGGTAGGTTGGATTTGGGTGGTATGACTCAAATGATCGGGGCAAGATGTAATACATAATCAGCCATGTAGTATAATTGTACAAGATCAAATATGAACATATTGGTTGAGGCCTTGCTTGATCTTTAAAAAATGTTCTTGATAGAAAATATGCATGTTCTTCATATTCCTTTTAAATTATTAAGATATTTTCATAATTCAACAACAATAATCCTTCATGTTACTAATCATTATCTGCTTCTTCTTACTTGTATTTATACTTCTGCTCTGCTTATCCAATCTGTTATAATAATAGAGTTGGTGGTGATCTATATCTCCCTCTCAAATTTGGAATCTCGCCCCGTGGGTTTCCCACACCCTTTTTAGGTGGATGGACACAAAGAGGTAGAGATCCTACAGAGGAGGTTGAGCAGCAGATATAGGAGCAGTAGTTGCTAAGGTTGGAGGTGATGTTGGATGTCTTTTGTTGATAGAGTCATCCATGTACACTTGGGTCTTTGGGTACGTTTTGCAGGTGCTTTGCGAACGTGCTATCTTTATGTTCCCTTTGTATATAAGATAAGATGAAATCATGTATATATGTTCTGGAACAGTGCTTTCGTTTTAGGTTGGTAGCATGCCCTATGAATGCTTTGAGGCATGAAATGACTCATGTGTAAAGGTTCTTTCTATATGGCTATTTTATGAAAAAAGCTTTAATTTTTAGTGTTTTCTCTGTAATTTATTAGTTAATCTTTCTTCTTTGGTTATGTTTTGAATAATCTTGCTTTGTGTGGCACGGGGCATCACACATAACATATCCTAAGTAATATTTATGGTTAACTAAAACAAACATACTCATGATTGAAACATCACTAAACTGAGGGTGGTATGCTATATATTATTTTAATGACATGGGATGAAACATAAAATGAGAAAATTAACTAATGAAATGAAGAAAGTGTTAATCCCAATAAATCTTTCTAGACAACTTCTTAAATATTAAAATAAATATTGAAAGTAAACCTTATACTAAAACTTGTCCTAACTTACACCATATTATAGTGTGGGTTGTCTTCTATACATCATTTGGATACCATGTGATGGTGAAAAACATGAATATAAAATATTGCTACAATGATGCAAAACTTAATCTTAGATTTTAGATGACACTATGAAAAAAATTGATAATGATATAAACATCTCACTTGACTAAAATTGATCAAATAAAATCCTTGTACATGAACCCAAATCTAAATGAATCCTACTTTCAGTTGTAACAATGACGATTCAAGTGATATATCATTTCCATGGATCATTATTTTGGAATTCATACCAAAATTTAATGTCTAAGGAAAATTAGAACCAAAGATAGCTATACCGGACGCCTCAATAAACAAAGGCTTCTCAGTAATATATTTTTTGGATAAAGTGGAAAGGAAATAAAATAAATAAATTTAGACAAGTTAACAAATGAGACAATAGCAAAGTGAGGCATGGGCACCATGAGGCACATACCTCATTTATATTTTCATAATTAAACTATGCCTGAAGGAGTGGTGGGCAACTTAATATGGTTGGGCATGGGTTTCCCATTCACTCTAGAGGTTATATGTTAATCTAGTTTGGCTCCAAAACGAAGTCATAACTATCACAAAGATGTTAAATTGGATTGGCCTATTGTTGTTATAATACAAACCAATGAAGACCACAATAAATCATCTATGTTTAATCAATGGATATATCTTTGTTTGTTTTAAGCATCAACTATCTTTTTAATTTTTTATCTAATCACCATTTGTTACTTTGATTTATCTCTCTTGGTGTTAGTTTTATTGGTTTTAATAGATAATGGTAATCTAGTCTGACTGATAACATTTGTGATAGACGATAATGGATCATTTTACTTTTGTAAAGAAAAAAAATCAGTTCTAACTTGTTTATTTTGTTTTTATATTCTTTATGTTGGTAGCTTTATTTTATACCAAACATTATTTTTCATTTAATGCCGTATGAATTTGATTCCACATACCAAGTTGTCAAAGTATGATTGATAAGAAAAGTTGACAATTCTTGTTAAAAGAGTTGAAAGTTAGCAGTTTCACAATATATCTTATATGAGTATTGCACACGTTCTTCTCAGACCTCCTATAATTTATAACTACCGTATGGAAACAATTGGAAAGTTATAGTAGTTTTTTCTCAAGTTTCAAACATGTACTTTGATAATCACTTTTTTCTAATTCTATTTGGATTTGACTTTACAATGTTTGATTATTGTTAGACTTAACTTATTGCCTTTTTCATATTTAATATTCTTTAAAATAGGACCCAATTGAAGGTTGAAAAGTCAATTGGAATAGTAAGACTTGCACGATTTTCTGAAACAGATGCAGCTAGCTAAAAATTTAATGATTGAGAGTTCAATTTGAATTCATTATTCTCATACTTTGTACTAGGAATTCCCAAGCTTATAAAACTTGCTTAAAAGACAATGAAAATGAAAAAAAGATAAAAATAACTGTTTATTTTATTATCTTCTAAAGGTAGCAATTCTTTAATATTTGCAGCGAGAGAGTATCATCTAGAATGAGAATCGTGAAGGATCATGTGTGGAATACGACAAATAGTGAGTATCTCAACGATTTCTTTGAGCTATGTTGAAAGATATAACTCTAAAGATATTGGCATAAAGGTTATTATGATACATCTTCCAAATATATGATGTCATCCTTGATTGGGAATTCTATAGCATAATTTGTAAAATTAGAACTTTTTTATTATCTATTTTATCTCAATCGCAATTAATTTTTGACACAATATATCATTGGTTGAATTGCAATAAATGTTGTATTTAAGAAAATAGTCTTTTTAATTGTGCGACACCCATATCGGGATTCTGCCTCCACCACTGATTAGAGATACATACCCAGAGAGTGTGTTTCCAAAAAATATATAAATATAAGAAATATAATTTGCAAGGTTAAACCAAAACCAAACACAAACTAGATTCATGCTTAATTAAATTGAGCATGTCTAGGTACACATGATGTACATGAAAAAAGAAAGACAATTACAAATATGTAAATGTACCACGTAAAGGTAAAATTTTGTTATCATTAAAAGTTATGTATACCATCAAATCCTACAAATTCGAACAAAAGAATAAAATTAAGTATGACTTGAAAAAGTGAAGGTCAAGAAATATCATCATTTTCATATAATTATGTTTGCAATATTCAACATATTCAAAAGCAATGTACCAATTAAACCATTATAAAATACATACATGCTTGATGCCAAACTAAACTAAAAATGGTCGTATTTATATTTTTTGCATTCAATGAGATAAAATTTAGACAAAGATAACAAAATATGATGCAATTAAGTATGAACCAATCAACAAAAACTATTTTAAGAAATAGATACAATAAAACTTACCTATATCTAATGAAAAACGAAAACCTTACACAATCATTATTGAAATATTAAGGACGGTTTGACATATATGAGGGATATGGAAGAAATAAAAAATGCATTATTTCATTGAAAATTCTAGAATGATACAAACTAAAGTCCTTATTTTGTAGTAATAATAGTTACAAAAAGCTATAATTACAAACACATGACCCCACACATATATGGTCTGAGATGTCCCATTTGAATCATCATGAATGCTAACTACCAAACAAAACCTCAATCAAAAGCAAGATTTAGGGACCAAACAACAAACTTATGACAATCTTGGTTGATATAATAAAGAGTAAACACATGCATTGATTTTTTTCAGGCAAAAGTGTATATGAATCCCACCAAATTTAGAGTAGCACATTTTTATTCACCTTCTACTTAGATAAAAGATTGTCTATTAAATTCTAAATGGATCAAAATTGTTACTAAATGTAATGAAATTTACATTAGATTATGTGGTCAAAAACAAACAAACTTTATATAGAACCCCACCAGAGGAAGACATAATACATGAAGAAACTAATCTAAGTCATATTATTTACATCTTCTTTATCATGACCTATCACACTCGGTATAGAAAAAAAAATCATTTATAAAAAAGGATTTTTTCACTGCCTTAGGCAGAGCCCACATCCTTTTTCTAGCCATAGCCCGGATAACTGGCATGTGATAAATCCAGCGCTCCACAGCGTGGTTCGAACCCGACTCCCCCCGGAGGGGGACACCGTGCCTTACCAGCTGCGCTAACGCTGATCAGGTAAAAAAAATCATTTATATTGGTTAGAATGTTGAGCAAAAAATCAGTTGGCATCTATTAAATTAAATGTGGAATATATAATTCTAGCTTGAAGTATTACTAATTAATGATAATATATAACTTAGTTACAAGATTTTCCATTTGGATTAGATGACATCTACTCAAATATCCTTGGTGGATATGTGTGCAAACAAACAACAAGTTGTCAACTATCTCAAATTATAGCATTTTCACAAGTGATAGGACAAAATAAATGATACACAATATAAGTAAAACCTCATCATTTAAACAATATTAATACCATACTTGTGACTCTTCCTTCATCTTGGAAAGGAACATAATTGTAATTCTAGTGCCTAGGACCAGAGAAATCATGGCCACTAAAACTAACTATTTTTACAAAAACCATATCTTGAATTTAACAAAATTAGATAGAAATACCCTTTTTAGAACATATATTACATTTTTACTTGTACTTCAGCATTACCCATAAAGTTTCATGTGTATTATATAAGTGTAAGATAATAATTTCTCTTACATTAGTATATTAATCAATTATGACTTAAATGAAAGATCATGAATGGAAATATGTCCATCTACTAGTAGTAAATGAAATGTAGCACAAATTCATTTTATTTTCAATACAACACGTAAATTTACCTTAGTTTCCAGAATACTTATCCAACACCTTGTCAAGTATAAGTGGTTAAACTAATTCTTTTTTCATCAACACACCATAATCGACATAGGATTTAGTTTGCCACCCTATGATAGAAAAAATAGACACATGTTCTATCATTGGGTAGTTAAAAAGTCTCCTATAGTTCATGTATCCTCTCTACCATCACGTTCTCATCTCAAGTACATGAGATAGTTACAAACATGAAAAAATAATACATCTGAGACATTATCTCATTTTAAGTATATCATATTTCATAATAACTATTTCCTCAAAGTCTATCAATTATTAGCATCAATATCAATAAAAAAGAACATAGCATCATGATTGGTTACCCTATGAAAAATCCTAAATATTTGTAATCTGACCATTATGGTTTTGAGCAACACTCTGGATTCACTTATTACTACAATGTAATCTATTTCATTTCCCTTGTACAGACCTTGGGGGAATCTCACATTGTTCAAGGTACTTAACTAGAATAATGTAAAATTAGCATTATGTTTCCTTAACAGGCTCATTATTCCTCCATTCTAGGTTTCATGGCTTATTGCTTGTCCATTAGATTTTGATTACATGGTGATTGGCTCGTCTCCTACCTTTGGTAGGAGAACAAGAGTAGTATATAAATAAATGTGTAATATCGCACCTTTTGTTTGCTCTTCTCTCTCTCTATTTCTCATCACAAGATTTTCTCCTCCTCCATAGAGTCTTGTTGACCATATGTGTCAACTTCTCCCAAATTTCATCTTATCTAGTGACACCTACATTCTATACCTCATCCCTACCCATGTGCTTGTGTTTTTTCCCTCCCTCCAACATATCTCATTGCAACCATAGTCCCTTGTACTACATATAAGATTACCCCTATACAACCATTAAACCTTTTTATATGTATCCCAATGCAAAATTTATTTTGTTTCCCCTATATCATACCTAATCAACCCCGGTTCACTATCTTAGACATATGGTTCCCAATAAGAATAGTTTAACCTATAAGGAGGCCATATAATATGTATACCATTTGTTGGCATCTCTATGAAGATATCTTCAACACTAATTTGATTCATCGAGTAGTATTTCCCTAACTACTAGCTATTATAGATCCCTCATACCAAACCCCAATCCCTAAGTATCTTAAACCTAAATTTTATTCATGAGCTTTATTTGTATGTAATGAAACTTATCCCTCTATGAGTGTGTCTTTACTTACCTTATTCCTCACTTCTCGTGTTTCACCTCACCCTATTTTCATGTCTATATTCTATCTAGGAGTTTTGTCCCACTAAGAGAGCCAAGTTTGGGCTTTCTAATGTCATAGGAGGTGGGGGGCATCTTTTAGTCCCTACAATCTTTGCTTCTCTGAGATTTGCATTTTGATTGATGTTCAATCCATCATTTCATTTCTTTCAGCCCCTACTATCTATTCTTTTATGATATTTGTATTTTGATCGGTGTTCAATCCATCATTTCATTCCTTAATTTGGTCTCCATTCTAGCGTATTTTGTATGAGAAATCAATTATCTAATTTTACCATGCTACACATGTCTTCAGTTGATCAATTGATGCTTAGCATGAGTTGTTTTTTCATCTCATATGTTTTCTTTACAATGTTGTTTTCACATAGATGCATTCTTCAGTTGGTCAGTCCTTATAGGACCACCTCAACAACCAATATGGTTAATTTTTTGGCTGGTAAGTTAGTTAGTAATTGAATATTCACAAATTATGATTGGTGACTCCTCGTAAAATACATAATTATATCATCAAATGTTGATTAGAAGTACAACTCATTTTTGGATCATGAAGGTGTGGTTTATCATTTGGATTCATTTTATGGGCTTATCTTGATTGGGTACATAAGTCCAATTTTAGGGTATTGTACATATAACCCTGACATTCTTATTTAATTAATTTAGGTGTTTGAAACTCTGATCCTTAACTATAGGGTTTTGCTTGGATAACTACATTTGATAATGGAGTTACTGCATTCTTCCCATTTATGTTTGGGCATTTTGATTGATGAAAAACCTAGTTTCATATTTACGAGGAATGATCATCTTGATAACTCCATATTTCGAATAGTCTTCTTTGCCTTCATAATATATGTATTTCTCTATGATTTCTCCAATGTTGGTTACTAAGACTATTGTTTCTCTCCTATATGGTTCCTTTTACACCAATGTCTATACTTTGTAAGTTGTATTCTCATTGTAACTGCACTATTTTGAAAAGGACTAAATGATATATTATGCTTTCACTATGTTGATATGTATGCCCAGAGAGCCAATCATATGATGATTGTGATGTCATATCATAAAAAAGATTTTATTAATAATAAAGGCAATCTTCCAATTCATTTCATTTCACTTAGTTATGAGATAATGAGGAAACATAATGAATGTCTAAAGAATGACAATACTCAATAACGTATGTCTTCTAGCATTGACTTGAGAAATGAGAACATATGAATTTTAAGAGTATGTACATTCTTACTGTGTCCCTGGTCGGATGTTAATATGCAAGGAAGATAGACAAAAAGACACCAAAGACTTGAGTGTGTGATGGTTGATGACAAAATCTCATGAGTCATGATATATGTGATATCAAACCAAGAACATAAAAAATTGTTGGGGAATAGTGTATCAGAAAGACCCACCTTGAGTGTGATACATGGAAACCATACATGGTTCTCATTATCATCCCTCATAGTGAAGGTTGTGATTGTGGTTCTTAGACCTAAAATCGCTACACTTATCACATGGTGTTCAGTGTGTTTTGACATCATCCACTGTGATCCTGAATAAGTGTTTTCGTAAAGATGATGATTGGGTGCACTGTGACACATTGGGGTGACTGGTAGTGATGTAGATGACATCTACAATGAACCAAAACTTAAAATCCTACCCTATTCCATTATTAGAAAGCTAGTGAGGTTTGTTCTTTAAATGTGACAAAATAAGGATAAAATATAAAAAATATGCTAACATGAAAGTTAATTCATGAAATATATTAAAGACATTTCCTTTTCTCACATAATGGAGGACAATATGATTAATACATGTGCTAAAATGTAAATTTTGAATTTTCATGTGTAATCATATAAAGAAAAAATGAATAATAAAATTAAAATATGTTAATTTAATAAAATGTGGATTTTTGTGCATGATAATGATATATAACTCTTTTGATGGTAATGTGTAGATAATGGAACACAATTAAATGTATAATAGTAATAATGATGATAAAGGGCCACAAATATAAATTTTGTATAACTCATGAAAGGAAATCTTAAAAATAAAATCGAATGTGAAAATCGTGTTTCTTGGTCTCCAACTAGCTTGGTAGTCAAGTTTTGCCTTATTTACACAATTATAATTATCCTTGTAATTTTTAGAAAACAAAATATGAGTTTTTCTCAAAAGAAAAATCATATTCCATATGATAGAATTTTCTTGAGGTGAAGTTTCACATTAATTGAGTGAATCTAGATGCCATCAATGCAATAGGAAAGAGAAAACGTGATTTGATTCAAGAGAATTAAATAAAATAGTAAAAGTCTCCAAAAGGTAAAATTAATGCCAAAATCAGATTCTACATGTCCTATTTGGTCTAGGAGCATAATTTCATTTAATTTCGACCTTCTTTGCACCCAGAATTATAGAGAGAAAGAAAAGCAAATAATTTAATTGTCACTTTGGTTGAATTTGATTAGGAAATGAATTAAATATCACAATCATGTTTGGCTGTGATGTGAGCCATTCGATCGCGAGTGGATGGTGGAGATTATATCTCCCACCTCACATCAGACTAGTTCACGCATGAATGGTGTACCCTCTATGGGGCTGGGTTTTTCATGAATTTCTCGCTCATTTCTTGATTATTTTTGTTACAAATTTGTGAGTGGATTCTGCATCTAACAAGCCTTTACTCAAGCCCTAATTTTCATTGTCATTGATGTTCCAAATTCTCTCTCTGAGCTTCTTGAGCCACAACTTGAGTATGCCCTAACTCAACACCATATAAATATATGTTTATGCCTAAGCCTCCAACGCGACACTTGTAGCCTAGACATGTAACCCATTTTTCCTTGGTCTCATGTTCTGTGATCGTGGACTCCTTTTTGAGTGAGTGTTTCAAGCCCAAAATATCATCTCCTTGCTTTGATAGTGTTCATTTGTTTTTGTGGATAAAGTTCTTCAAATACTCTACTTCGTTTTTGTAGACAAAATCACCAATTCATATAGGTTTGATGTTTCCCCAATTTTTCCTCATCCTTCATGGTTCTATTATATTCCCATGGTGATGGAACACCCTCGTGACTTTTATGATTGTGCCCTCGCCTCTTCTTCTTTTTTAATTTTTTCTCAGAGGGTAAAGATATCTTTTCCCTATTCTTTTGAACTCCTATTTGCACTGAGTAAGATCATCGAGTTGGCTTCAGCCCTGACCAGGTGCCTGACCAAGATAAGGCATGAGTCATCGAGTTGACTTTAGCCCTGACCAAGTGCTTGACTAGGATAGGGCATGAGTCAAAAAGGTGTTGACATGGGTTAGATGTACGTGGATTAAACATATTTTTTGATTGGTTGAAAGTTCTAAAATCATAACTTTTTCTACGATTATCCAAAAATTATAAAGAAATAGCCGTTGGATTTGGAAAAATATTATCTATCTAATGGTATCAGTTCTATTTCCTAATTACAAACTAATTTATATATGAATTTTAATGGATTTTCCTAGTAGGTCATAAATTGTAAAATTCATAACTAATAGTCTATAAGTTAGAAAAATGAAATAAACTATGTTCTAAACTCAGAAAAATATAACCTATAATATAACATGGTTTTGATAACCTAATTCACAGATAATAAAATGGCAATTTTTAGAATTTATGAATTTAATGTAAACCTATGCCTAACTCTTCATATATGCTTAATAGGTGCTTTGTAGACCTAGGCTTGGATCTAGGACTGACTTTGGACTTGCTTAGACTTATAAGTGAGGCATGCATGCATCTCCTATTATTCATATTGAGAAATTAACCTACTTTTCTCTTTCTCTTGGTCCAATGGACAAACAACCTACACAATATCTCTTTCTTTTGAAAATATATTTCAAGTGAAATACTTTATTTTATTCTGATCTTGCGATTATCCTTTCTCTTATGGATATTATTTTGACTCTATCTTATACTTTGTTCATGATGTAATAATACTTGGTCATACGTGCCACTTTTTCCCACTTATGTGGTGGATGTTAATATTGTCATTTGTGTGATTGTAATCTTGTTTTTTCTGACTATACTTTTTACTTACATCTACATTAAGCATGTTATATGATTCAGTAACCATAGAGTAGAGTACATTGGTTTTTGGGTTGTGTGCCTAGTAATATTATTGGGATTCAAGTTGTGTGCCCCATACCCAGGTGGTGATGCCCATTTTTATATATATTGGGAATTTGGCAGTACATCATTCTCTATCACATTTCAAGTTTGTGAGACTTGGCCGCCTTTGTTATTTATATTGTTCTAGTTCTAAGTTTATCTCACATGCATGCAGGTTGATGTTATTATTGAAGGATTGAGTGCCCTAATTCTTGATATGAGCTTGTGTGGCACAAATTAATTGTTTTATTTATGGGAACTATAACTTTCATTATCATGTGATTTCAAATCATTTCTCGTAACACCTACTTGGGTTGTTCTTTTCTTTTCTATGGGAAGCCTTTTTTACTTGATGTCCTTTAATCTATATATTGCTCAATTTCGAATTTAGTATGCACATACCAGATTTTGTTGATGTCATATATTTTTCTCCTCTTGCTGGGGTATGCTTCTAACCCCAGGAGTAGGACATGGAGGACATGGCATGCTGAGTTGCACCTAGATTAAGGAGTTGATGTCTGGAGACAAACTTGATATGATTTATATTTCCCTCTACTAGATCCTTATGATGTAATAATCATATAAACCTAGTATTAGAGATGACAGTGTACTTTTATAAAATTGATTATAGTTATGTTTTAAATTCTGCTTCTATACTTTTGTCTCTGGTATACCATTATTTGAGATTTGAAAATTTTACACCTATTCCATCATACATATTGAATGTGTTTGAAATGGATGTTTTATTCTTCATATTTTAGTAGGGAGTAGATCCCCTCTGGGTCCCACTCTTTATAGGAGTTTTCCCTCCTACATGAGTTTGATATCTAGGCCACTTGATAAGCGAGACTGAGAAAAGCATGTGCATGCACGTGTGAATCATATATGATACTAATGTCACATATAACTCAGAAAATTAGCTCTGGATCAAGAAACATGGATTGAACATTGATACAAAGATGATACCCTTTGTTGAGTTCATTCTGGATATTAGAGACAAACAAAATAGACAATCACTATAACACCTAACATAAATTGTAGGTTGAATTTGTTCTCCAAATTTCCTAATTATTTGGGTAGCAATGATGTGTGACTAGGCACTGCACTTTTCTTGTGATGTCATAAGTCATTTATGGAGATTCACTGCCAACATAGCACGGAACCTATGGGGACACACACATAGGATACACCTAGAAGAGGAGTTTAATCATGAATGATAATTAAATTGATTGCGAAAGTGTATATGTATTCAATTTAAACAACATTGGTTGAAAATTTACTAACTGGACAATTGAACCGACCAATTCAAGTGTTGAATTGATTGTTTTAGTGTGTTATATGAATAAAACCAAGTTTGAAAATATGAACATTGAACTAACTGATTCAGGAAGTGAATCGATCATCTCAGGTCCAGGAACTGGCCGACTCATGTTGTGTACCGAGCGATTGGTGGATCAATTTGACTGATTCAAGGATTTGTGTTGAGAAAATGTTGTGCATTAAATTGGATATTAATTGTTAATAAAATTGCGAATGGGAAACATTATGAAATGATTGGTTCACTTGGTGAACCGAATTACTCATATGCCAACTGATCAGTTTGCTGGTGAACCGAACATTTGTCTTGTTGTAGGTTGCAAAAATTTGTGAGATTCCAGTTCCTTCAACTCCCACACAGGATGAGAACGATGACCCTGACCTCCTATAAATAGAGGGGTACTCATGGCTTTCCAAAGACACAAATCAATCACCACTGACAATCATTGTCCTCTCTAGTTGTGGTAACCAATATAGAGCATTAGAAAGTCCTAACCGAAAGGGAGGTATAGCAAGGGAGAACAATTGTGAGAGAGAAAGTTGGTGATTAGTACACTAATGGGAGGGACAACTCATTCCTTTCTACTCTACTAGAACGACAGGAGTTCTATACAGTCCATGTGGACTTCTATAGAGGTGAGGAGGCTATTGTCTACTGCTACGAGGACAATGTCAGCAAACTGTCTATGGTGAGACAAGGATCTGCTACAAACGTCATCTCAGTGCAACTTGGAGAGTTTCATGACTACAGTAATGAGCAATAGTTGATGGACTTGCTCCAGGACTTGGTCAAAAATTGTTAAACCATCCTTCCCATTACATATTTATTGAAGTGATCTAGCTACTCTGGGGAATATAGATGGATAAATTTTTGTTTCTTCTTCCTACGTTGTTCCCATTTTTTCCAACACACTATTTCTTGCATAATTATATAAGACTTTCATTATCTAGGGTAAATTAACCACACTAAGTAGTTCTACATTCCCATCTGATCATATATCTTTTTGGTTTGTCATTCTGACCAAGGGGAATCTTTCCACTCATCTATATACATATCGGGTGCTCCTTTCCACACATGGTGCATTATTCCACTCAACCTAGGCTAGGGATCATATGGTGTGACAACCTTTGATAAGATATTGGAAGTCTTCCTATGATAATAAAGTAGATGATACATGTGTGTATAATTGTGAAATGATTTAGAAAGGTAAAATATTCATCATTACTAACTATCCATTTTAAAAAGAAAATATTCATTACTTTTGATTTCAATATTCTTTTGAAATACTTTCTCCTAAACATATCTAGATATTTTGGGCCCATGCTTAACTAGGAACATTCTTACTAATTATACTTGATCCTTTAAAGGCACAAATATTTCTCTTTTATAGATATATCATTTTTATAAACACACGATTATTTTAGTTTGTTACTTCTAAGTGTTGTTCCATACCCACCCAATGGACAAACATCATGCGGATGAAGAGTTTGAATAAACTATGTTCAACTTACTGAGAACATTTAGAGATGTTTAGATTTCCCACTAAATATGATATCCTTAGCTTATATTATTAGTTCTTTTTGTTTTCTTTTGTGCACAATGTTGATAAATAATGTTTTAAATTTTGTTATTATTTAGTTTAGTTATGCTACTATAATACACAATTCTATTTGACCGTGGTTATTTGGAAATTGGAATGCAACCCTTCTTGACTCAAATTTGTCAATGTTGTTTTGATGGGGTATGCATATATTATTTTCTTATAAAGTAAAGTGTGGATCCCCTTGAGGTTCCATTTCTTTCAAGTTAGTATTATAGAAATAGAAGCTACGAAGCTGACTATCACAGAATAATAGTTGTAAGTTTTTTTATAGATGATCTCTTTTTCAAGTGGAATGACTTGTTTGAGGGAATGGACAATGGGGTCTCTGCCTCACCTAACAATCTAGAGGGCCAACCTACCCCACCAAATCCTCAGTACAACGTGTCATTATCAAATCCTCAAGGCTACCAAGTGACGCATGGGGCACAACCCGTCACTATGGTTCCTATCAACTCTATAATCAACACCACATCGGGAATTCTTCCTGAAAAAGAGTTGTCCTTATTCACCAATAATTCAGACGGTAACAGCGTGAAGACTATATGTCACTTCTACTATGGACAAACCCCAAGATTACACTTTGATATTGTTCGCCAAGATGCACCTCCCTATTTATAGGGGGAGAGTGATTTGGACATGGTGGATAAGGCTTACCATGGGGTACTAGCCTTGAAGCTTGTTTTTGAGGGCATGGAATGTCTTCCTCACAATAGATTGACTAAGCTTATTATGTGTTGGATGACCCAGCACAAGTGTCATGGAATGATATTTCTCAATGGTATGCCACCACTATCATGACCTAGTGGTAGTACCTTACCTTTTTCCATGAGAGGAACATCTACTCTATTGTATTCAGAAACAAAGAAGATCATTTTACAACTTAAAGACAAGATTGTTGAGTGTTCCATCCTATATATATATATATATATATATATATATATATATATATATATATATATATATATATATATATTATATATATATATATGTGTATGTGTGTGTGTATAGGCTTTCAGAACATTATGCCACCATCCTTGAAGAGTTCTGTTGAAACACGCTATTTTTATATAATCTAAACTACCATGTCCATTATACCCTATTTTGCAAAACGTGGTCTTCTTTCGGTAAATGGTGAACAAAGAAATCATTGTAGAAGCTTACCCTTGTTTCCAGGCTCTGATTCATAGTGACAACAACAGAAGAAAGCATCCTAGAGATAATAAAAAAATTGAGAATTTTCACCAGTGCCATCAACATCAATTTTTGGTAGATGACACTTGGAGAACCCTACAAAACAAAGAGATGACAAACATTTGATCAACCAATATTGTTAGAAAATTAGGAGCATCAATCCTTAGTGTCCTCAGTTCCATTGAGAACCAACACCAACTCGACCACTAGTCTAACAGAAGCCACAAAATGACTGATACTTGACTTTGAAAACAAAAACAATAATCAAGAATGAAGACCCCTAACTGATACACATGCATATTATTATTTGTTTTGGAAAATTTGGGTAAATAAACATGCATATTATATCCATGTTGATGTAGTTGAATATCATAAAGGAATAATAGAAAGTATTGTTCACCTTGACCAAATCTTCTCCAAGTATCTTTTTCTTAGACAAGAATAAAGTTGATCCCCTATGTGGTAGGAAGATAAGAACACCTAAATGAATCACATTATGGTGAATCTATAGTAGTAGAAATTGTGGGTGTGACTCATAAGAACCTGAGGAGACTGGAGCATCTATAATTTGAAAACCTAAGGAGAAGGTTAGTAGAATCTTTTTCTATTTCCTTATAGATGACAAAAGAAATAGAATCTCTCGATGGAAGTATCTAATGGTGAAATAGTAGTCTAGATGTTGTTGTAGGTGACTTGGCCTCACTTTGATTTTTGCCACCATTGTTAGTTCTATATCACAATATGTCTTCACTAAAATCATGTTTCATTATAACACTATATCCATAAAATGAAAACATCATGGATTTGAATGAAGATATATTGGTCCAAGTTACCACATAGGGAAGGGTGAATAAATAGGTAAACCATTAGTGTCAGATAAAAGCCTAAACACTACATTTAGGATTGAAAACATTGTTAAGAAGAAAAGTTACTATGAATGACCTAGTTTACCAACCCCATATGACTCATTTATTTGGATGTTAAATAGTAGATAGATCCTTTTTAAGGGTAGTATGTACGCTTGTTCTATGTGAGAATAATTCAACCTTATGTTTGTTTTAACATAATAGTAGATGCATCATGTAGCTTTTGAGTAATTTATGTAATTTAATAGAAAAACTAATTTAAGGAGGATGGCATAACGGGCATAATGTTCGAGATGGTTATATTTCAATAATGAAATCATCTTTAAGGGACAAGTGTTATAACATACCCAAATTTTTTAATATATATAATATTTAGAATTCCTTACAATTTCCCTTTTATAGTTAGTATAAATTCTTCCATTCCATGAATTTGATATTAGTAAAATTTTATAAAAAGGTTATTTTAAATGCTTCAGAGGTATTTTAGTGTAATAAACTACTTAGGTTAAGTAGGAGTTAGAATGTAAATTCATTCTCTCATAGATATCTAATATTTATAAACTAAAATCTTTATACATTTTAATCGAGTACCAAATCTAAAAAATGAAATGTGTAAGAAAATGCTTTAGTATATCTATAATAATATTAATAATAATATTATTATTAATAACAATATTAATAATAATAATAATATTATTATTATTATTATTATTATTATTAATAATAACAATCATCATCATCATCATCATCATCTTGATAATATCATTGAGCATCAACTGGTTAAATAGAACACCCAAAAGATAGTAAAATAGTGAACTTGCCTAAAATAATGATAAAAAGTGGTACAATGGTAGTATTGGAAGTCACACATCAAAGAGGAAATAGTAAAGTAAATGAGTTTACATGATATTAATGAAATATACTAAATATTGCAGTAGATATGATAACATTCCCATAAAGCACTAAAATATTAAATTACAAAACAAGTATCCCCAAAAGTGTTGCCCCTCTTGCCTAGATAATTACTCCTTTAATTGTCTGTAACACCACGAATTTTATTTCCTCTTGAAAAATTGACAATTATATCACTTACCAAAACCATTAATATTTATTCATGTTTGAATTCCTTCTTTTTATTTATCTTGTGCCACAAGAATCCATGCCACAAAGTGATCCACATTATTAATATACCAATAATGCCATTGGATAGTTTTAGTTATCAAATCATACATTATATTTATAACTCATGTTTACCAAAATTGAGGACATTACATAGATAGTATTCCCTCTCTCTTCTAAATACTAATGTCAAGCAAAAACCACATAGGCCAATGGGCGGGATCCCCATAGCCCTAGGTGCGGGGAAGGGCCCAACATGTATGTAAAAATAAGGTGTTGACACACTTAGTAGTACAACTGCACCTACAAATATGCCTAAAAGAAATGTTTCCCTAATTTTCCTCCCTAACATAATGTTTTCTTTCCTTATTTCTTTCTCAAATCTCTCATTATGAAAGTTACTATACAAGTACTTTTACCTACGTTCACAACTTTGGTGGTTCCTTTGTTTCTCGTATTTTTCAAGGATAAGGAACAAGTAATGCACCTTAAAGTACCTGAAAATATTAAATAATGTTCATGGAGGATGATTAGCTAGATGCTTACCTCTAATCTATATTTATGTTTAGTTAGTTGTTTCATTTGTTTAGATTATTTGTAGGATGTTTTCTCCCTATGTATTTTATTTCTTTAAGAAATTATTTCTTATTCCAATGAATAATGTAATATGACCTTTTATCCTTATGTATGATGGTTGTGTATCTACTTAAATGATGTTTGTGAACAATGATCCAGCTTCTTATTATATACTAGTTGACAATCACATTCCCTTATATTTACCCTCTTGACATGTTATAGATATAAGTGAACGCATATCTAAGGAATGTTATCAGGGAAAGTATATAGGAATTGGGGTTGTCATAGTTGGTATTAGATCCAATGTTCACACATCATAGTCACATAAACCCTCATTCACGCTATTGTGAGTCTAGGGTAGTCCGTGAGTTAGGGATATGAAGGGTGGAGGTGACTAGGATAAAATCTACCATGGGTCTGGCTAAAGTTTTCGATCCACTTTTCTTATTAATCATGGGGCTACCTATATGGCAGTATAAGTCTACCTATCCAATACCAAAAGTGTCCCCTACTTCTTGGGCATACCTTAATTAAGGACCCTTCTCATCTATAGATATTCCCTCTCATCTCCTCAATATAAAATTCCCACTCATCTTTATTTTATAAATATTTACCTCTCCTCTCTATGATACAAGGTTAGGAATGAGTCACTCTATTTAAAAGTCCTAAGGATCAACTGATATGGATTATTAGGGTATCCTCCATAAGTATTAACACTAAGATCAAGAATAACCAATAAAGAAGAATAATGGAATATAGTATAACTCAATAGAAAGAAGAGAAAACGACATAAAATATCTAATGTATAACACCTAATTTTCAAGATGCCTCCCGAAACCCATAATTCCAAAGTTTCTGAAGAGTCGTCCTCTAAGAAGAGAAAATAACCTGAAACTCGTGAAGAACTTGATTCTAAGAAAATGTCCAGGGATAGGTGGGAAGAACAAAAGAAAATCCTCCTTGACTTCATGGAGACCCTTGCCCTAATAGGAACCCCTAAACCTAGTTCATCTAGGAAGAAGTCATAGTGCTAGATTTCACCAAACATAACCATGACACCTTTTGGGGTGAAGACCAACCTAAGATAATGGATAAGGCAAAAGCATGGACCTTGTAAGTGGAGAATGCCTTCTCTACCCTAGAAGTACCCAATGAAAAGAAGGTCATATTTTCTATACACCTACTTAAGGGAGGGGCTAATGTCTGGCAGGAAAATGATGGGGGAATAAAGGAGAAGTGGTGGATAGCATGGAATTGGAAGCCTTCAACACCCTCTTCGCTGATCATTTTATGCCTATAGCTGAGAGGAAGAGGAAGGACATAATGTACACTGAGCTAAAGTCGGACAATTTCTCGGTCTCTAACTACACCAGGAAGTTTAGACTTCTGGAGCATTATGCACCCATTAAGATTGAAGATCGCCTCCTAGAGCATTATGTTGATTTCCTATCCACCCACTTAAAAACCCTAGTCATCTCCTCCCATCCCAAGAACATAGATGAAGCCCTATATATGGCCCTTAAGAATGAAAGGGAATAAGGTGTGCAGAATCCTTCAAGTATGGGATACTAGGGTTTACCACCACTGAGGAGGATAAGTCTAGGAAGTTCCACCCTGTCCATAACAAGGGATCAGGAAAAGGTGGAGGTTCAGGTAAAGGAGGACATAGAAATAAAAAAAATCAGTTGAAGTCTTCCCGCAACAATTGTAAGACCTATGGACAAGGACATGAAGGACATTGTCACTATGCCAAGCTGGTATGCTAAAAATGTAAGAAGGATGGCCATTTTATTTCTAAGTACCCTACTTCGTCAATATTTGGTGACCCTCCAGCGGGTGATCCACCTCCTTAGAGACACTGCAAAGCTATAGTGTTTGCAGTAATCGTAGAAGAGGGTAAGTGAAATCCCAATCAATTTATTGAAGGTAACAATAATTCCTTTCAGTTATCTAATATCTTGTTCAATACCTTCAAAGTATTCATGACATAATTATCATGTGTAGGCATTTTATCCCTAAATGATCATCCTATTAAAGCTCTATTTGATTTTGGGTCAACAAATACATTCATATCTCAAAATTTGGCAGCTATGTTACATCTACATATATGAGACTTGGGGTATATTCTTGCTGTCTCAACTCGTAGTGGAAAAATTCTCACTACATTACAGAAAACTAATGTCCTACCTCTAAAATTCTAAAATCATGGCATGCCCTTTGAATTCATCCTCTTGACTATGTAAGACTTTGATATTATACTTGGTATGGATTGTCTATAAAAGTATTGTGCCCATATTGAATGTAGAAAAAAGATGGTTGTCCTCTCTCAACCTTATTCTTATCTTGTGGTGTTCCCTAGGGGAAGTAGATTATATAATACTATTATAAAATCCTCTCTTAAAGATAAAAATCTCATTTCTAAAGGATGTATATTCTTCCTCACATTATTCTAAGAGACTAGTCCTATTAGTAGGCCTGTAGAAAGACGAGAGGTGGTACGTAACTTTCTTGATGTATTTTCAGAGGAGCTTCTTGGGCTGCCTCCAAATAGAGACATTGAGTTCTCCATAAATATTCTTCCTAGAAACACTCTAATTTCTATGTCAGGTTATAGGATGGCTCCTACTGAGCTTATGGAGTTGAAGAAATAGTTACAAGAACTCCTTAATAAACGTTTTATTTGTCCTAGTGTTTCTCCTTGGGGTGCATTTATTCTTTTTGTAAAAAAGAAAGATAGTTCTATGCCTATGTGTATTGACTACCGCATGTTGAACCAGGCCACTATTAAAAATAGGTATACCCTTCCTCATATTTATGACCTCTTGGATCAACTACGTATTGTCAAAGTTTTCTCTAAGATTGACCTCCGTTTTGTCTACCATCAGCTTACATTCAAAGATTTTAATATTTCTAAGATAGCTTTTTGAACTCATTATGGGCATTATGATTTTCAAATGATGCCATTCAGTTTGACCAATGCACCAGGCATATTTATGAATCTAATAAACAATGTATTCCAAATTTATCTAGATGAGTTTTGTGGTCGTCTTCATCGATGATAATCTGATATATTCTAACTCTATGGAGAACCATTGTGAGCACTTGAAGGCAATTCTTGAAATCCTTCGATCTCAGAAATTCAATGGCAAGCTCTCTAAATGTGAATTATGGATTGATAAAGTCATGTTCCTTGGCCATGTCATCTCTAGGGGTAACATATATGTTGATCTCGCCAAAGTATCTACTATTCATGATTGGAAACCTCCTCAAAACCCTTCTGAAATCTGGCGATTCTTGGGTTTAGTCTAATATTATCGTCGCTTCATTCCCAATTTCTCCAAAGTTTCACTTCCTCAGACTAAACTTAAATGGAAGGACAAGCATTTCATCTAGTCAGCTGCTTGTAAGTCTAGTTTCCAGGCGTTATAGAAGAAATTGACATCCACTCATGTTCTAGTTCTACCTTCTGGAAATGAAGGATTTTTTGTAAGCCCCCTACACTTACTTAATGAGTTGAACAAGCTTAATTGCAATAATTTAATGCTTACTGCATCATTAAGTAGATTAAGCTGAATTAAGAACTCAATAATGTGATTAGTGTTTTGATTAGCTGATACAAGCTAAATAGCTTGTTTTCATGCCTTAGGGTTGTAGTGGATCTCGCGTTTGAAATGTTGCAAAATCAATCATTTGATTTGGACCTATGAGGAAAAAGATATGTTGTTTGCAAGATTCTGGGGTTGAATTTGCAATTTTCCAAGTTTTTAGCTTTATAACCCCTTTTCTTCCTTATCTCCTTTCTTCCCCAAAATGAGTGACACCCAGAACCGACAGAGTGACGCCCGATAGACCAAAAACAAAGGGGGGGCAACACACAGGCGATTTAGGGCTTGGTAGCTTCGATCCACAAGTGCCCTCTCTTTCTTCTTCCTCTAGCTCACCCCAGCAATGCCCATCACCAGCGCCCCGGCTAGCCAGTGAAGGTCGGCCAACAGCAGCCATGGACTACTAGGGCATGAGCATTAGCACCTAGCTTAGCATCGAGCTTGGCTGAGTGTCCAGGGCACAAACCCGCAACTCCAGTAGGTGTCGACGCATCCTCCTCCTTCCTAGATCCTCTGCGGCGCCGCAACCAGCAAGGTGACACCCCCAAGCAGGGCGGCCGGCCAGCAGCAGAAGCTGCATGGAGTAGTGTCCAGGAGGCTCACTTGGTGTGACCAACACCTCAGAATTGATGCCTTGAGCTCGGCCTAGTGCCTCAAGCACGAATCTGCAACACCTACCCCTCTTTCTTCTTGCTTGCTCCATGGATGCCCCAAATCAGTAGGGCGGCGCCCCACCTTGCTCAAACAGCAGCAACATCTACAATTGCGCCCAATAGCCTCTGTGGGCATGAAGAAGCATCAAGGAACGACGACCTAGACTTGAATTCGTAGCTTGAGCAGCAATCAACACCCAATCTAGCAGCTCTGTGTGTGAGCGTGTGAACCTGCATGTGAGGAGTTAATGTTCGATTGCAACAGGTCCAAATCTAGGAAATTCCGAGGTTGAAGACAACCCTCTGGACGCAATTCCAGTCAGATCTGGACGTTTCAAACCTTGGTGAGTAGAATCTTAGTCCCAATCGCACGATTTAACTCCATGAAATAGATGATTTCAGATGATTTTAGTTTGGTCTGCGTTATTCACAAATGTCAGTGTTTACCAGGGTGCCGGGCAGTGTCGACACCGCTCGACTCCTAATTTGCATGTTTAAATTATTAACGAATGCTCGACACTAATTAGTTGACTGGTATGTGCGATGGGATTTAGTGAAATTACATGATCAATCGAACCTAATTTACTCGATTAAATGTCAAAATCAGTAATGCACAACCAGAAAAATGTTCCACAGTAGAATATGGTCTAAAGCTCTAAAACCCTACCTTTCTTACTCCTTAAGTGTAGGATTTGCTCATTTGATGAAGAAAGGTGCTAAATGGACGAATTCATAGCTTATTTTTGGATTTCTTCTGTGTGTGGTTCCATCTTCTCATTAAAGGCAAGTTTTATAACTTGCTCCACGTTTATTGCTTACCATAAGCTTTCTAGATCATGTTCTTGCTTGAAAATGGTGATCCATGCACTAAAAAGTTATGTTTGACTTGGATTTCAATTTTTATAATGTTCTCTATTCTGATTTCAGTTATATATGAATATGTGATCAGGTGTATGTTATTCCTAAGGTATAATGTGACTTGGATCAGGTTGTTTTGACAACCTATGGTGCTAAGCACCTATCAAACAATGGTCAATTTTAGGATTTAGAGTTGATATCCTGTATAAACCGTGACCCAATGGTGGTACCATTGCAACAACCCTATGGTGTTGTATTCATAACAACTGATGGTCGTGATCAAGGGTGTCAAATGATGGTGACAACCTATGGTCACCCCTTAGGTCAGGTTTTGGATCAATTAAAAGTATAATGATCAATTATTCAGTACATTGCTGATGATATCAATCAATGATGACATAAACTTAATATTTGATGTTGATTAATGAATATATTGTTGATCTAACAACCTATAGTGATTTAATAATCACTAATGATGGTGGATTAGGTCTCTACAATATATAGTGAGTTAGTCATATAGTTTTACCATCAATTAAGCCTTAGACCAATGGTTTCTTGGGTCGCTTGATGCAATGGTCTAACCTATACTATAATTGATGGTTTTAACATGTGACCTTGACCCAATGGTCGAGATCTACTATTTATTCCTCCATTAAGGTGGAATGATGGATAATGTAATATGTTAGTCTTAATAATGTCATTTAGATGCTTTCCTTTATATATCAACTTAAGGAGCCTAATTGTTGACAATGGATGGCTTGTTTTAACTGAATAGTCGATTGTGGGTTTTACCTTACTCTCAATGGAACTTTTTATGTTGTTAATCAAGAGATGTCTAGGGTTAGATTGTGACTCTTTCTAGAAGCACAAATCTAGGACTTCATAGGTGGTTTATCCAAGGTGTTTACTTATGTAAACAACCAATAGTCTTACCTTTTAAGCATCCAATGGTTCTGGGTGACATTGTGGTATGGTGATATGGGTTGAATGATGATGGATCAAATGGAGGGTTACCCTTAATAAGTTAGTCTTACATATTCACTCATATGAATAGAAGGGATGATAATTATATTGTGTTGATATTTAACCCTAATTAGGTATAGTTTGGTATACCTAGATTTAATATAACTAAATGATGGTAATTGGGTATGAATAGTCCTTGAATGACTAATACAATCATGGAATATTGTATTATTGTTGAAAACCTAGTATGCTATAACCTGATGGTTACACCTTATTTATGTGTGGGCTCATACTTGAGAATAGTATGGAATGTGATGGTCATGCTTCACCTTATGCATCCATGATCCAACGAGGATGTCGTGAGTTAGGGTTCGGGTATAAGTGATGATTAGTAACATTAATATAAATTATATTGTGAACCTAACTCTAATGCAAATAGATAAAGATGAATATTCATGTTTAACATTATTATATAATGGAATGATGGTGGAATAACCTCCTAAATATGATCATAACCTTGATATGTTAATTGGCATTTATCATAGCCACATGGTTGATACTTTCTTATGCTAAACATGTGCATTGTGAATATGATGAGTGTTAATCATATCTAGATTCCATTCATGTAGATGTAATAAATGAATGTTCTTAATGTTAATATAGCCCTGCTATGATTGTTTATGAATATCTCGTAGCTCATTAATGCAATATTGTGCTGATCTGGTATATTATATGTAAGTGATGTTGTTGAGCCTTGTTATAAGGCATGGAAAGATAATGATGATCTTACCGGGAATAATATGATGGTCTTAATGATCTTTGGGCATGGTTGAGCCCTAAATGAGGTGTAATCCTCTTATGTTGATAAGGGTTGATACCCTGTGATATTGTGAAAAGAATTTATATCTGGTGATAGTATGATGACTAGTGTGGTCTCATGAATGGAAAGTGAATATTACCATGTGATGATGGGATGAGAAATTATGGTTCATACATTTTATATATTTTCAAAGTTTTGATATTTATATGCTTGCTAGAATTGAATTAGGGTTTGTATGTCCACTTGTTTGATGCAACCTTAATTCACCCAATTGGCATAACTAATCAAGTGCAACTCTAATCATGTAGTGCCATGTGCCATAGATCCATATGAGTGTCAGAACTTGCCAGATGGTGAAATGAGTATTCCTAAGGGAAACTCAGAGCACATACTGATGAGTATGTGGGGTGCTTGTCATCCTAAATTCAAGTGTTTAGGGAGGATGACTGCGGTCATACCTAGCCCTCAGTTTGAGAATGGATGTGGTCATGTCTCAGTGATTATATATGTGATGATATTGGAGGAAAAATGCGGTTGTACCTTGGATGGTAGGGTATGCGTACCCACCTCCTTTCACTAGTGTTGTGACCTGTACCAAGGACAGACTATGTTGTTAGCAGCTTGACCTTATGTATCGCTGTAGCGGACCCATACTGACCGGGGGCGGATAAGATCTTAGGATTCTGACTCTTCCTAGATCTTGTATGGCACTGATTTTGACTTAGTAGTGGTCAGTTGGATTTTGAGTGGTATCCTCAATTTCCTCACGGCATAATAAAAGATGTAATACAACCATATAGCATATATGTTTAGGGTTATACATGACGCTTCACATTGGATGATAACCCTTGTTTGTTCTCTTTACATAAAGATGATGCTTAGTGCAATTAAGAGATAGTAATTATACTTATGTTGTGGATATGCATAAGACTGTAAATATGTACATACAGTAGTCATGCTTATGTTGATATCTATAATGCTACTATTGATTATAATAATGATGCTAGCTATCTCATGTTGTTATTTATGTTTAGCATTCTAGCCATGCCTCAATAATTAGAAATGCATATACTGCTAATCATGCTTATGCAAATACTCATGCTTATGTTGATAGCTTTGCTTATGATATTGATCTTGTCAAACTGTTAGACTTCTAATGTTGTTAGATATGCTTATAATGCTAGACTTATTCATGTTAATAGAGGTAACATGCTACTAGACTTGTTGATGCTAGTTATGCATATGCTATTGACTCTCTTATACGGTAAATAACGAAAATGATGATAGACAGCTTGATGATGATAATTGTTAAATGCTCCTTTATGTATTTTTTTAATCATCAATACTGCTGAGCTTATTTGTTTTATCTGATTAATTTGCTTAACTGTTTAAGTACTTAAAAATGTTGTAATCAATAAATGTTGTTGGAGGTTATAACTCTTGCTGGGACTGGGTCTCACCCTTGTGGTTCGCCACATTTTTTTAGGTAATCGAAAATGATGAAAACAAACATGTGGCAGCAAAGAGGAGCTACAATAATGAATCTTTGAGAATGTTGATTAGATGTCTAGTGTGTCTTAGAGTTGTCCCTATACTCTCAGGTCTGGGCAGGAAAAGTTTGTATATGGTGTTTCAAACAAATAGAATTTTTGTTAGCATGTTAATGCTTGTTTGTGTGATATATATGAATATTGTTCTCATGTGTATATATATTGTGGCTAAGACAATAGAAAATTTGTATCAAATTCTTAGCATAGTATGGATATAAGAGATGTTGGTCTCTTATGCAAATGTTTTTGAGTGAGTATTGATGTTGAAATCGATTTTAATTTACCCATATTTTTGGGTATGTGATTATTTAGTGATAGATTGTGTTTTATGTTTTGAGTAATCTCGTTTCGCGTGATGGGTCCTGACATGTTGGTATCAGTGCTTTAGGTTCACTGAGTCTATAGGGACACTAGGACTTATGACTAGCATGTTGTCTAAGTTAGGAATATGACATAAAAATATGGTGCATATTGCCTAATCTGAGTATTTGGGTGCCCTGGCCAGGTATTCAATTGTTGAAGAAGGGTAAGTATGGAACTCTTAGATTGTTATCTTTTTTATTACTCTGATCAAGTATTCATTTTTAGACAATCTAAAGAGCATAATGAATAAGAAATCATGGTGTGAATATCACAATCCTACCTTAAAGAAGATGAGAATTACATCATTATCTATCAAAACTTGAATGTTTGGTAACTATATGAGAAATAAACAACACCATGAAATCTAAATCTGAATAAAATAAGGAAAAAATGATTTCTTGAAGATGTGATTCAAGAAGATAATAAAGTGAAAGACAGATAAGTCTATGCTTATAAAGTGAATCAAGGTATGAAATCTAAATAAGATGGAGAGAACTCCTATAACAAGTACAAATTGAGAAGATGAATGGGAATAATGGTAAAGAAATAAGGTAAAACCTGAGTTAATCTCAGACCAACCTATGTGTGTAAGAATGTGTTAATGAAAAATCAGCATGACATGTGAAAGAAATTAAGGGATATGATCCCTATTTAATGAAGAAAATGTGGAATATGATGATTTACTTGTTGATAAATGGTTGAAAAACATAATAAAATAAGACAACATACCCAAGTGTGATAAATAGTCATCAAGGAAGGAGTAATGATATATGTTAATCATAATGATTCCTATGTTAATGGCAAGGAACCTGAAATGAAAAAGGTAAAATGATACATAAGAAGTTGTAACTTGCATAATGAAAATTGAATTGGTTACCTTTTTGTTAGTGACCCTGAACAATGTTGTTATGATGTGGGAAGTATGTTTCCCTTTGTATCTTTCTTTTCCAAGGCACAACTTTCAAGTGGACCATTGCCACTTGGTATGTGTTGATTCATTCTAAACATGAGGATGGATATCTTATTATAGAATAAGGTTGTTTGGACTATGGTTCCACGGTCATAAAGTTTGTGATGATATTTCTTTTGAGCCTTCCAATGATTAGGAAGACTCCTTTTATATGTCTTGATATTTGTTATGTTGGTAAAAGTAGATGAGATAAGGATCTGAGTTCCTTATAGAGAATGAGGTGGATACCAAGGTAATGAATCCTAGTATCCAAGATGTATCAATAATA
The DNA here is from genome assembly GCA_963693085.1 of Alisma plantago-aquatica. NCBI lineage: Eukaryota > Viridiplantae > Streptophyta > Magnoliopsida > Alismatales > Alismataceae > Alisma > Alisma plantago-aquatica. Next base: position 526,836,606 of record OY856413.1, on the reverse strand, counting down.
TGAGAAAATGTGAAGGTTGGAGATGTTTATTAAATGAACATTCCAAGTATTCCTCTCTTATAGAGAGAGAGAGAGTTGACAATGATCCTATAAATGTTGTTTGTAAGGAAAAATAAAAGTGATTCTATAATATTGTGTATGGTTCAGTGATAGCTAGGAAAGACCACTATCTCGGATAGATGGTTTGTTGGTTAATAAATATGTGATACCATGTTTCTTTAAGATAAACCCATGATAAAATATCAATGCATAAGAGTTAGATTGGATGACATAATCCACATGACCATGATGAGTTCAGAATTATGTCCTATAGACTAACCAATGTACAAAAAGAATTTTTGAATAGGAGGAACAGAGTGTTCCAGACATGTCATACAAGTTATATCAATCTTTGAATGATGACATGTCAAAGTATTTCAAATATGGTAAAAAAATATGATCAATATTTATTCAAAAACCTTAGGGTTGCCAAAGCAGCAATAGCTATGAGAACAAGTTGAATAAGAGTGAGATGGGGTTGATTAAATTTCTTAATGGGATCATGATATGTCTTCTTATGTGGGAATTTTTGTGCTGACCCAAGATGAGATATGTATGAATGATGTGACATCACCATGATATGGAAGTAACCATGTGAAGGTAATATGATGAGGTGTAAAGGAAGTACCCATGTTTGTTTATCTTGGATTTTGGGGGCGAAATCCCTATTAGGGGTTTATAGTTGTAAGGCCCCTACACTTATTTAATCAGTTGAACAAGCTTAATTACAATAATTTAATGCTAAGTGCATCATTAAGTAGATTAAGTTGAATTAAGAACTCAATGATGCCATTAGTGTTTTGATTATCTGAGACAAACTAAATAGCATGTTTTCATGCCTTAGGGTTGTAGTGGATCTCGCATTTGAAATTTTCTAAAAGAAATCATTTGATTTGGACCAACGAGGCAAAAGATATGATGTTTGCAAGATTCTGGGGTTGAATTTGTAATTTTCCAAGTTTTTAGCTTTATAACCCCTTTTCTTCCTTATCTCCCTTTCTTCCCCAAAATGAGCGATGCCCAGAACTGACAAAGAGATTCCTGATAGACCAGCAACAGAGGGGGGCAACACACAGGCGATTTAGGGCTTGGTAGATTCGATCCGCAAGCACCCTCTCTTTCTTCCTCCTCTAGCTCACCCCAGCAATGCCCATCACCAGCGCCCTGACCAGCTAGTGAAGATCGGCCAACAACAACCATGGACTGCTAGGGCATGAGCAGCAACACCTAGCTTAGCATCAAGCTTGGCCGAGAGTCTAGGGAACAAACCCGCAACTCCAGTAGGCGTCGACGCATCCTCCTCCTTCCTAGCTCCTCTACGGCACCCCAACCAGCAAGGTGGCGCCTCTAAGTAGGGCGGCTGGCCTGCAGCAGAAGTTGCATGGAGCAATGCCCATGGGGCTCATTTGGCATGACCAACACCTCAGAAGAAATGCCTTGAGCTCGGCCGAGTGCCTCGAGCATGAATCTGTTGCACCTGCCCCTCTTTCTTCTTGTTTGCTCCATGGATGCCCCAAATCAATAGGGCGGTGCCCCACCCTACTCAAGCAGCAGCAACACCTGCAATTGCAGCCAATAGCCGCTATGGGCGTGAAGCAACACAAAGGAACGACAACCTAGACTTGAATCTGTACCATGAGTAGCGATCGAAACCCAATATAGCAGTGTTGTGTGTGAGCATTTGAACCTGTACACGAGGAGTTAATGTTCGATTGCAACAGGTCCAAATCCATGCAATTCCGAGGTTGAAGACAACCCTCAGGATGCAATTCCAATCAGATCTGTACGTTTCGAACCCTGGTGAGTAGAATCTCACTCCCAATCGCATGATTTAACTCCATGAAATAAACGATTTCATATGATTTTTGTTTGGTCCGTGTTATTCGCAGATGTCAGTGTTTACCCAGGTGTCGGGCAGTGCCCGCACCGCTCGACTCCTAATTTTCACGTTTAAATTGTTAACTCATGCTCAACACTAATTAGTTGACTGATATGTGTTATGGGATTTAGTGAAATTATACGATCGATCGAACCTAATTTACTCGATTAAATGTCAAAATCAGTAGTGCACAACCAGAAAAATGTTCCATAGTAGAATTTTCTCTAAAGCTCTAAAACCCTGCCTTTCTTACTCCTTATGTTTAGGATTTGCTCATTTGATGAAGAAATGTGCTAAATGGACAAATTCATAGCTTATTCTTGGATTTCTTCTATGTGTGGTTCCATCTTCTCATTAAAGTCAAGTTTTATAACTTGCTCCACGTTTATTCCTTACCATAAGCTTTCTAGATCTTGAAAATGATGATCCATGCACTAAAACGCTATTCTTGACTTGGATTTCAATTTTTATAATGTTCTCTATTCTGATTTCAGTTATATATGAACCTGTGATCAGGAGTATGTTATTCCTAAGGTATAATGTGACATGGATCTGGTTGTTTTGACAACCTATGGTTCTAAGCACCTATCAAACAATGGTCAATTTTAGGATTTAGAGTTGATTTCTTCTATAAACCATGACCCCATGGTGGTACCTTTGCAACAACCCTATGGTGTTGTATTCATAACAACTGATGGTCATGATCAAGGGTGTCAAATGATGGTGACAACCTATGGTCACCCCTTAGGTCAGGTTTTGGATCAATTAAAAGTATAATGATCAATTATTAAGTACACTGCTGATGATATCAATCAATGATGACATAAACTTAATATTTGATGTTGATTAATGAAAATATTGTGGATCTAACAACCTATAGTGATTTAACAATCACTAATGATGGTGGATCAGGTCTCTACAATCTAGAGTGAGTTAATCATATAGTTTTAGCATCAATTAAGCCTTAGACCAATGGTTTCTTGGGTCGCTTGATGCAATGGTCTGACCTATACTATAATTGATGGTTTTAACATGTGAACTTGACCCAATGGTCGAGATCTACTGTTTATTCCTCCATTAAGGTGGAATGATGGATAATGTAATATGTTAGTCTTAATAATGTGATTTAGATGCTTTCCTTTATATATCAACTTATGGAGCCTAATTGTTGACAATGGATGGCTTGTTTTAATTGAATAGTCAATTGTGGGTTTTACCCTAATCTCAATGGAACTTTTTATGTTGTTAATCAAGAGATGTCTAGGGTTAGATTGTGACTCTTTCTAGAAGCACAAATCAAGGACTTCATAGGTGGTTTATCCAAGGTGTTTACTTATGTAAACAATCAATAGTCTTACCTTTTAAGCATCCCATGGTTCTGGGTGACATTGTGGTAAGGTGATATGGGTTGAATGATGTTGGATCAAATGGAGGGTTACCCTTAATAAGTTAGTCTTACATATTCACTCATATGAATAGAAGGGATGATAATTATATTGTGTTGATATGTAACACTAATTAGGTATAGCTTGGTATACCTAGCTTTAATATAACTAAATGATGGTAATTGGGTATGAATAGTCCTTGAATGACTAATACAATCATGGAATACTATATTATAGTTGAAACCCTACTATTCTATAACTTGATAGTTAGACCTTCATTCATGTGTGGGATCATACTTGAGAATAGTATGGAATGTGATGGCGATGCTTCACCTTATGCATCCATGATCCAATGAGGATGTCGTGAGTTAGGGTTTGGGTATAAGTGATGATTAGTAACATTAATATAATTTATATTATGTTCTTAATGTTAATATAGCCCTGCTATGATTGTTTATGAATATCACGTAGCTCGTTAATGCAATATTTTGTTGATCTGGTATATTATATGTAAGTGATGTTGTTGAGCCTTGTTATAAGGCATGGAAAGATAATGACCTTTGGGCATGGTTGAACCCTAAATGAGGTGTAATCCTCTTATATTTATAAGGGTTGATATCCTGTGATATTGTGAAATGAATTTATATCTTGTGATAGTATGATGACTAGTGTGGTCTCATGAATGGAAAGTGAATATTACCATGTGATGATGGGATGAGAAATTATGGTTCATACATTTTATATTTTTTTCAAAGTTTTGATATTTATATGCTTGCTAGAAGTGAATTAGGGTTTGTATGTCCACTTGTTTGATGCAACCTTAATTCACCCAATTGGCATAACTAATCAAGTGCAACTCTAATCATGTAGTGCCATGTGTCATAGATCCATCTGAGTGTCAGAACATGCCAGATGGTGTAACGAGTATTCCTAAGGGAAACTCGGAGCGCATACTGATGAGTATGTGGGGTGCTTGTCCTACTGAATTCAAGTGTTTAGGGAGGATGACTATGGTCATACCTAGCCCTCAATTTGAGAACGGCTGCGGTGGTGTCTCGGTGATTATATATGTTATGATATTGGAGGACAACTGTGGTTGTACCTCGAATGGTACGGTATGTTTACCCACCTCCTTTCACTAGTGTCGTGACCTGTACCAAGGACAGACTAGGCTGTTAGCAGCTTGACTTTATGTGTCGTTGTGGCGGACCAATACTGATCGGGGGAGGAGAAGGTCTTAGGAGTCTGACTCTTCCTAGATCTTGTATGGCACTGATTTTGACTTAGCAGTGGTCAGTTGGATTTTGAGTGGTATCCTCAATTTCCTCACGGCATAATAAAAGATGTAATACAGCCGTATAGCATATCTGTTTAGGGTTATACATGATGCTTCACATTGGATGATAACCCTTATTTGTTCTCTTTACATTAAGATGATGCTTAGTGCAATTAAGAGCTAGTAATTATACTTATGTTGTGGATATACATATGACTATAAATATGTACATATAGTAGTCATGCTTATGTTGATATCTATAATGCTATTGTTGATTATAATAATGATGCTAGCTATCACATGTTGTTAGTTATGTTTAGCATGCTAGCCATGTCACTATAATTAGCAATGAAAATACTTCTAATCATGCTTATGCAAATACTCATGCTTATGTTGATAGATTTGCTTATGATATTGATCTGTTCAAACTGTTAGACATGCTAATGTTGTTAGATATGCTTATGATGCTAGACTTATTCATGTTAATAGAGATAACATCCTACTAGACTTGTTGATGCTAGTTATGCATATGCTATTGAATCTCTTATACGGTAAATAAGGAAAATGATGATAGAGAGCTTGATGATGATAATTGTTATCTGCTCCTTTATGTATTTTGTTAATCATCAATACTACTGATCTTATTTGTTATATCTAATTAATTTGCTTAACTGTTTAAGTACTTAAAAAGGTTGTGATCAATAAACTTTATTGGAGGTTATAACTCTTGCTGGGACTGGGTCTCACCCTTGTGGTTTGCAACATTTTTTTACGTAATCGAAAATGATGAAAAAAAACATGTGGAAGCAAAGAGGAGCTACAATAATGAATCTATGAGAAAGTTGATTAGATGTCTAGTGTGTCCTAGATTCGTCCCTGTACTCTCAGGTCCGGGCAGGAATAGTGTGTATATGGTGTTTCAAACAAATAGAATTTTTGTTAGCATGTTAATGCTTGTTTGTGTGATATATATGAATATTGTTGTCATGTGTATATATATTGTGGCTTAGATAATAGAACATTTGTATCAAATTCTTAGCATAGTATGGATATAAGAGATGTTGGTCTCTTATGCAAATGTTTTTGAGTGAGTATTGACATTGAAATCAGTTTTAATTTACCCATATTTTTGGGTATGTGATTATTTAGCGATTGATTGTGTTTTATATTTTGAGTAATCTCATTTTGCGTGACATGTCCTGAAATTTTTTATCTTCACCGATGCTTCAATAAATGGGTTAGGATGTGTCTTGCTGTAACGACCCCACCTCCTGGTAACCCCCAATTAAGGGAGACCCGAAGGTCAAAGCCATATCCCAATTAATAGGATCAAAGGCTCGACAAATAATCAGTAATAATTATAAAATTCTACCAAACTAAACTAAAAGATGAAATAAAATCAAACCTTGCATACCTTTTTCAAAAACTTGGATGTATAACTTCTATCCACTTATGGACTCTATTCTAACTAATCCTCCTTGCACTTTATTTCTTAATTTCACAATATGTCACTTTATTGTTTGTCCTTTTCAATATGTACCTATAACGCCGACAAACAAAATGTCGGTCAGCATACAGGAATATGCCGGTATGTGGGGACAACCAAAATTTCATAGATATGGCTAACAATCAAAATATCACAAGAAAGTTAATTAACAAGCCAAATTACACTTTTAGTATGACATTCTCCACCGCTTTTTCCCTAACCCTGGCATACCCACCTTAGGGATTCTCTTTTGCCAATGACAGAAGGCCACCTTCTCAATCTTGAGCTTGGTGCCCGGGGTCACTTCTCATCGTGCCTATTAGTCATTCTATAAAGACCACCTTCTCAATCCTAAGCTTGGTGTCTGGGGTCACCACTCATGGTGCCCATTGGTCCTCCCTCCTGGGCTTGAGCTTTTGGCATCATCCATCAGGGAGGCATGTAGGTGCGAGAATACACACTTCTATTATTATTGTGATAATCATAGTGACTTTATGATTTGCATGTATGAACATCCAAACTGATAGGTCGCATTCAATGAATCATCTAGAAAATCTTTGGGAAACTAATGTGATTAACCATAATTAACCACAACCCTGATTTGGAAGTCTCAAGGATTGTAAGAAGAATATCCAATTAATCAAACAACCAACCAAGCCAGGCAACCAATCACCCCAATCAAATAGGCACAACAAGAAACCTGAAAAAACATGTGCAATCTAAATACTCATATGCTCATCATGCACTTACTTTATTGAATTGTAATTCCTTCCTAGGGTGTGCCTAAGTTAAATTAGGGTTTTCCTTAATGTTCTTTATATTTATCTCTTAACCTTTACCTTTCAGGTCAACTAAACCCTAAAATATTGTTTCCATGTTCCACAACCCTAATTACTTAGTCATTCATATCTAAGCCTCTTTATTACCTATCTAGCTTATGATTAGTTCTTACATAAGATTTCAAAACATAGCTTATTAAAGTCATAAACACCTAGATTAGGGTTTCTAGGTTTTCAAGTATATCTTCACTCATATGAGACTTTAAAACATCCTTTTTACATATTAAAACTATATCTCTTTAAGTTATCTATTCCTAGTCTTCTTAACTAAACTTCATATCAATATATATATCTATTTAAGATATCCATATCCTCGAAATAAAAGTCATTAAAGTCATATTACTCAACAATAGGGCTTTTAGGCCCATTATTGCACTTTCTTAGTCATAGCACCCTAATTAAGCAATTTGTGGGTTTTTAAACTCAAATCAGATTCATATTATCCATTTTATGCCAAAAGGATAAATGTTGATTCATAATACAAAATTAAGTAATTGAACTCATCCCTAATCAACATCTAGGGTTTTGATTACACTTCAAGTATTAAAGTTACTAACTTTGTGTATTTTTCGAACTAGAAGAAAAATTAGTCTGTAATAGTATTTTTATTGGATTCCTTGTATTTTGCTGTGCAAAACCCATGTATTACTTGTATCCATCCAAGATACCAATCTCTTTCTATAAGTTTTGCAAAATAATCTTACCTTAGCCAATGAATAGCCGACACGTGTCCCGTTTATTCCATTTTCTTTCGAGTTCCTTTCTTGGCCCGTGGTCCCTCGCATGGATCCGCCTACCCGGCTACCCGGTCCGAGTCTTTGTCTTCATCATAGGTGTGTACCAAACGGGGTTGATTCCCTTGTTTCCTTAGTGAAATAGAGGATCCTCCGCGCGGCCCACCCCTCCATCTCCTGATGGCTCGCGGGCGAGAAGAAAAAGGCTGGGAGTTTGCCTCCCTCCCTGCCAGCACCGTGAGTGGAAAACATCATCGTGCTCCTACCAAAGTGGTCGGGTTACCCACCACAACTCTACCGCCATCCCTCACGTCTGGAGAGTCCATGGAAGAGGAACTGGTTGTGGGCGACCTGACGTCCAAGGCTAGCAAAGCAATTGGGGATGGGGAAGGAAAATGGTGGTCGTGCAGAGTCTTGCGGAGACTCCCACTTCTCCCCGAGGGCCTATGGTTCCCCTCCTTTTATAGCCTTGGGCTATGGCTCACTGTAGGTTTTGAACAAATTGGGCAAATTCTATAGGATCCCCGAAACCACTACAAACTTAGGATCGCTTGCCTTCTCTTCTACTCCTATTTTCAAGATAATTCTGTATTATTTAGGATAACATGGAAAAATCATAACTCCTAAAACATGGATCCGTTTTATCCCAAATTTTGAGGGAAACTTAGTAATGACTTCATCTACCTCTCTGCCAAATTTTGGCTCATTATCTAAAAGAAAACGTGCCTCTTATTTAGGTGCAAGATATTTCTCAATTAGGCTTATTCCTCACATCTTTTCTCTTTCTTATTTTCCTATTTCCCATTATTTCTATTCCTTGCAATCCAAGAAAGCAAGTGTGGTTTGAAATATCATCCATTATGGCCAAACCCTCACTTTTTTCTTTATCACTTGCATTATCTTACTTATTTATTTATTAAAAGATTTCTTTTCAAGGATTGCTCTTTATCTTTTTATTTCTCGTTTTCCCTCTTTTTCTATTTCTTCCATTAGAAATCATATGTAAACAAATTTTACTCAATTATGGCTATTAATTCCACTTTCTAGATATTTCCAAGTATTTCTTATAAATACTTTGCTAAATATTCATTATATTGTATCTTTTTCTAATATTTGGACTTTTTCCTCTTCTCTTCTCTTTTATATCCATTATTGGATTAATATAATAATAGGAATCACAAAATTCCTATCCAAGGGTATATTTGCAAAGAAACCCATCCTTTGAAGCAAAGCATACAACATTTTTAATTAAGCCCATATTCATGAAATTATTACATTTCAATTATGAAAACATATGCAAAAAAATTGAGGTTGTAACATCCTTCCCCTCTTATAAGATGCCCTCAAAATTCCATCAAGCAAACAAACAATTCAGGATAAGACTTTTCCATGTCCATCATGGCTCCCATGTGTCTTTACCCTCTCCCTGGTACCTCAAAATAACCTTCATCATTTCATATCGTTACATTTGAGTTCCCTCTCACCTTGGTAGTTTGTACCCTCATAGGTAACTCAGGACATTTCAGTTTTTCTCTAAGCTAAATGGGTTCATGGCTCAACACATGGCTTGGGTACCTCACATAGGTCTCTAGATCGGACTCGTGGAACACATCATTCATCATGTTATCCTGAGGGGTAAGGCTAAACCTAACCATCTTCACCAATCCATCTCAAATGGACCCATGTATCAGGGACTCAGCTTTCTCAGCTATAGCTTAGAGGGTTCGAATTTCACATCATATGCTCTCCCACAGTGAACTGCATGTCAGTCTTCTTTGCATCAGCTCATGACTCACGTCACCCCTGGGCTTTCTCAACAATCACATGATTAAAGAGATTGCATCTACACCCATTGTGGTCTCTCTAACCTTCACAAGGTCTTTGCACCAACATCCTCTTCATGATGCGGTGACTGACACATCCTCCCTTACAGAGCTTCTTACATCCCAATAAAGGCTATGGTGGTTAACATCACAACTCTCATAGGACAAGAACTATCTATATATATATATATATATATCAACCTGAACGAGCACACATGCTCTCATCAGTCCTTCTAGTCTAGATCATTCTAACCATCAATTAGGGTGGTAAGTTGTACTAACATTGAGTCCTTCATGTATCTACTTCCACATTATGGAAGTGAATCTTTGGGATATACCCAAAGAACTTTGAACTCACATCATGGTGTAGTTGAACCATCTCTCTCATAAGTAGTTCAACTGAATCTGTCCCTTGACAAAACACTCTCTCTTTCTCTTAGACCATGTCATCTAGGTAAGGTGATCTACCATAACCCATATTGCATCTTGACCTTTCTTGGTCCAGGGGAGACTTACAACTATATCCTTAGTGATGAACTCCCATTCCCTATCAGGGACTTTTTATGCTCTATATCAATCTTATGGGGTACTGGTGTTCGTCCTTCACCTCCTGGATTGCATGGCGACAAGCCACATGCAACTTCATCTTAAGCATCCCAAGTACTATTGTTACTTACTATCTTAGTAGTACTAAAGTGTATGATGATCTTAAAATCATGATCTCATGTATTTCATGATTCCTCAAGATTGATTCCTCGGAAACCCTAAACCACTCTAGTTCGGTTTCATCTCCTTCTTTTCCAAAGAAGTGCATCGGAGGTTCTACAACCATCCTTTTATAGCATCAAGGCCTAGGTTGTCTAACCAAATAACAACTAACTTGTTCAACAAATATCGTTACATCTGAGTGTTATCCCAAACATGTCTCCTTTTTCAAACGTAGGGTTAACCTAACAACCTCTTCTAGCCTCTAGCTAACTATGAAGCTGCATCTCAACCACTTCACATCCTTATGTGTAAGGAAAAGTTGAAGACATACACCTTTGTGTATACCACTTATTATCTCATCTCAAACTCTAAGTCTATCTTCATCAAGAAAACTTTGTGCTCATTCTCTTGGTTTTCGAACTCACCCTTGTATAACTCATAGCTCATGATACAAGCATCCTCATAAGATGGCTACCTTAGTTCTCTTGATGTTTGTAAACCATCCACATATTGTTTACTCCATAATGGTATGCTATCATCTCTGTCCTCATACCTCTTACCAACATTTCCACTCACATCATCTTTATTCCTGGTGTATGGTATGCTACTGTCCTATCTCTCACTCCCATAACAAGAGGAAATAAGCATTTGGCTGTAGTCTAAATACAAAGTTCTTCCTATTCTAAGAGTAGAGATGGTACATCCCACATTGCCAGTACACCTTCAAATCTAAGTTGAAATGTGCAACATGTGTCTCTACATCATGATCATCTCGATATCAAAGTTACTTCCATGGAAAACTGATCTTGAACCTACTTGGCTCACCACACAATCCTTGGTCATCTCCTCTAGGTCTGTAGGGTGTCAACACTTTTGGGGTCATCCCTCTTCCATTATGCATCCAGAGAGTGCCCTCCTAATCTGCCCTTTGGGTCCCATGAGTTCATGAAGGTGATCAATCTCCTAACCCATAGCCCTCAGACAATGATAGTTGTTACCTCCCGACCCTATGGTCATATGCAACTAGGGAATTAGACAACTCCTACTTCCATCAGTCTTATCCCTACTTGACCCTATGATAGGTTTAGGATTTTAATATAGTACATGTCCAACTTAGAACCTTACCCAAGTCTCCATCATCTCTCTCTGCATTCATGGCTGACTTTCATCCTTTCATAGAGGTCATGGTGACCTACCTATCTTGGTCAGGCCCCATACAGGTTACCTCCATGGTAACACATCCTCATGCACTTAGAGATGGTTTTCTATGGGTCTACAAGTTCATTCTCATACCATGTAATTTTCACTTAGCTTCTCAAGATCTTATGAGACCTCTTTAGGTTTCCTCAAAACCAACTAAACTAGTATACACCCTACCAAAGGGTCCCTCTCCCAGGATGGGAGGAAACTACATCTTGATAACAAAGGTCACAAACATCCTTATGTCTAGGGTTTACATCCACATGAGCATGGTTAACCCAACAAGATACTAAGTCACAAGAAGACCACCTACTAAACCATGCCAGGTCATACTTGTTCTCATTCCTCAACATTGGACAAAGATTATACCTTCCCAGGTCACCAACTTAGTTGTGAGGGGTTCATCAAGCATACCTTAACTTATGGGGTTTCCCTTTCCACTAAACATGAGGAGTTCCATGCTCGAATCTATAGACAAAACTCATCATAAGCATCAGGTACACCACTTCCCCTCTTAGGCCTAGGAAACCTAGGTTCACTTTTCTGATGACCAACAACCTGCTCAACTTTTAAACACGATCCAAGCATGTACATGGTATGGCATGCACTTTCTATTATCATTCCACTTGTACAATACTTCAGAGTGGAGTCCTCCTCAAGGAAAACCAATTAAGTATAAGGCCTCACAACCTTTTACTAAGCCTCTTTAGGGTCTAAGGAACTCTTCTTCCTATCCCTAGAAGGTAAACACCCATATCATCTGCACATAGTACTAGCAACCTCATCCTCTCTCTAGGGTTTGGTTCCTCTAAAGACAACCAAGATACCATCATCCTCCAGGGATCAAGAATGAGGAAACCACTACCATCCACATAGGTCGCATCATCCTTATCTCCCATTGTTCCTCATATCTCAGAGTCTAAGCTTCCAACCTTCTTGCTTGGGTCCTGCTCTCTCTTAGTAGATCTATTAAATAGACGCACTACCAAAGGTCCTCTCTTCATGAAGGTGGATCAAGCTCACAAGCATACCCCTACACGGGTGAAGTATATGTTCAAACTTATGTTTGTTCAAAATTATCCAAAGCTCCTCATGCTTATCTCATAAGGCATCCAACATACTCTCCTGGCTAGAGTTTTAGCCTACCGTCAGCACTACTGACGTACTCTGGGTGCATACTATGCCATGCCCATATAAGCCCATCGAGTTTCTATAGGTTCTTCACTAACCTCATAAAGGAAGGAGCTATCCTTCAGTCTAACATGCATGACCCTTCCCAGGGTTGGGTTGCCAAAGGTACTAGGTCATCCAACCTCACATGGCTCATATCGTCATGTGTATCCAAAAGCATGTCCACACCCCTGGTCTATCATGACATCTAACTCATCATGCCATCTCTCTCTCTAACCACCACTTAGGGTTAGGGTTAGCATATCCTCAGAGGATGTGCCAGGTCTCTACTTATAATCGACGTCTCTACCTACAAGACTAACTTTCTCCACTCATCCTCCTGAAAAGGAGGTCTAACCTTAGGTCTCTCCTGAGGGCATGAGAACATATGTCATACGACCTAAGCATGAAGCTATTCTTTAGTTTACGCTCAAACTATTAAGCTTATGTCCATGACATCTTATTTACATGATTTTCATTAATTTGGTGGAGCATTCCTTAAACCCTATCAACTTTACCCATACCTCAAGAGGGTGAGGAAAAGAGAGAAAACCATAATCCTTAAAATCCTTAACAACATTTGGGTTGAGAAGGGATGAACAAGATGAGAGAGTGCTAAAGGTATCTTATTTCGAGTCAAATCTTGAGACATTGGCCAGGCTGTCACACCAATCTGGGAGTCCTTATATTCCGACTAGCGGTGCAGAGGAAAGTCTTTCCAGCCCCCAGAAGTGATCCTTTTCTAGACACCTCTGCCTTTTGGAAAATCCTCTGATAACTCCCTCGGTTCTATGGAATTTGTAAAATTTAATAATTATTAGAGATTAAATGGGGAACCTATGCTCTAATACCAAATGTGACGACCCCGCCTCCCGGTAAAGGGAGACCCAAACGTAAGATCCGTTATCCCAATTAACAGGATCAAAGGTTTGACAAATAATAATAATTATAAAATTCTACCAAACTAAACTAAAAGCTGGAATAAAATAAAACCTTGCATACCTTTTTCAAAAACTTGGATATCTAACTTCTATCCACATTTGGACTCTATTCTAACTAATCCTCCTTGCACTTTATTTCTTAATTTCACAATATGTCACTTTAGTATTTGTCCTTTTCAATATGTACCTATAACACTGACAAACAAAATGTCGGTCAACATATAGGAATATGCCGGTAAGTGGGGACAACCAAAATTTCACATATATGGCTAACAATCTAAATATCACAATCAAGTTAATTAAAAAGCCAAATTACTCTTTCAGTATGACATTCTCCACCGCTTCTACCCTAACCCAAGCATACCCACCTTAGGGTTTCTCTTTTGCCAATGACTGAAGGCCACCTTCTCAATCTCAAGCTTGGTGCCTGGGGTCACTTCTCATAGTGCCCATTAGTCAATCAATAAAGACCACCTTCTCAATCTTGAGCTTGGTGTCTGGGGTCACCACTGATGGTACCCATTGGTCTTCCCTCCTGGGCTTGACCTTTTGGCATCATCCATTAGGGTGGCATGTAGGTGTGAGAATACACACTTCTATTATTATTGTGATAATCATAGTGACTTTATGATTTGAAAATATTAACATCCAAATTGATAGGTTGCATTCAATGCAATGAATCATCTAAAAAATCTTCAGGAAACTAATGTGATTAACCATAATTAACCACATACTTGATTTGGAAGTCTCAAGGATTGTAAGCATAATATCCAATTAATCAAACAACCAACCAATCACCCCAATCAAACAGGCACAACAAGAAACCTGGAAAACATGTGCAATCTAATTATTCATATGTTCATGATGCACTTACTTTATTGAATTGGAATTCCCTCCTAGGGTGTGCCTAAGTTAAATTAGGGTTTTCCTTAACGTTCTTTATATTTGCCTCTTAATCTTTACCTTTTAGGTCAACTAAATCCTAAAATACTATTTCCATGTTCCAAAACCCTAATTACTTAGTCATTCATATCTAAGCCTCTTTATTACCAATCTAGATTATGATTAGTTCTAACATTAGATTTCAAAACATAGCTTATTAAAGTCATAAACACCTAGATTAGGGTTTCTAGGTTTTCAAGTATATCTTCACTCATATGAGACTTTAAAACATCCTTTTTACATATTAAAACTTTATCTCTTTAAGTTATCTATTCCTACGCTTCTTAACTAAACTTCATATCAATATATATCTATTTAAGATATTCATATCCTTGAAATAAGAGCCATTAAAGTCATATTACTCGACATTAGGGCTTTTCAGCCCATTATTACACTTTCTTAGTCATAACACCCTAATTAAGAAAATCGGGGGTTTTTAAAATCAAATCAGATTCATATTATCCATTTTATGCCAAAAGGATAATTGTTGATTCATAATACTGACTTAAGTAATTGAACTCATCCCTAATCAACATCTAGGGTTTTGATCACACTTAGAGTATTAAAGTTACTAACTTTGTGTACTTTTCAAACTACAAGCAAAACTAGTATGTAATAGTATTTTTATTGGATTCCTTGTATTTTTATGTGCAAAACCCATGTATTACCTGTATCCATCCAAGATACCAATCTCTTTCTATAATTTTTGCAAAATAAACTTACCTTAGCCAATCAATTACTGACACGTGTTCCACTTATTCCATTTTCTACTGAGTTCCTTTCTTGGCTCGCAGTTCCTCACGTGGATCTGCCTACCTAGCTACTCGATCTGGGTCTTCGTCTTCCTCACAGGCGTGTGCAGAATGGGGTCGATTCCCATGTTTCCTCTATGAAATAGAGGACCCGTCGTGCGGCCCTCCCCTCCATCGCCTGATGGCTCACGGACGGGAAGAACAAGGTTGGGAGTTCGCCTCCCTCCCTGCCAGCACCGCGGGTGGAAAATGTCATCGTTCTCCTACCAAAGTGGTCAGGTTTCCCACTATAGCTCTACCGCCGCCCCTCACATCTGGAGAGTCCATGGAAGATGAACTGTTTGTAGGCGACTTGACAGCCAAGGCTAGCAAAGCAATTGGGGATGGGGAAGGGAAACTGTGGTCGTGCAGAGTCTTGCAGAGACTCCCTCTTCTCCCCAAGGGCCTATGGTTCCCCTCCTTTTATAGCCTTGGGCTATGGCTCACTGTCGGTTTTGAAAAAAATGGGCAAATCCAATAGTATTCCCGTAACCACTACAAATTTAGGATCACTTTCCTTCTCTTGTACTCCCAAAGATGTTGGTACTAATTCCAACTCCTCTTGTGTTCCCAATCGTGAGAAATATGGCTTGACAAAAAATAGCCAATCTAGCCATAGGTTTTCATCTTCCAAATAAGGGAAGGAATAGCCCAGAACCGTTGGATCTCAGATCCAACGGTCCACATTACTCGCGTTCTACTGAAAAGGAAATTGAATTCCTATTTTCAAGATAATTCCTTATTATTTAGGATAACTTGGAAAAATCATAACTCCTACACCATGGTTCCGTTTTATCCCAAATTTTGAGAGAAACTTAGTAATGACTTCATATACCTCTCTGCCAAATTTGGGCTCATTATCTAAAAGAAAACGTGCCTCTTATTTAGGTGCAAGATATTTCTCAATGAGGCTTATTTCTCACATCTTTTCTCTTTCTTATTTTCTTATTTCCCATTATTTCTATTCCTTGCAATACAAGAAAGCAAGTGGGTTTTGAAATATCACCCACTATGGCCAAACCCTCACTTTTCTCTTTATCTCTTGCATTATCTTACTTATTTCCTTATTAAATGATTTCTTTTCAAGGATTGCTCTTTATCTTTTTATTTCCCTTTTTTCACTCTTTTTCTATTTCTTCCATTAGAAATCATATGTAAACAAATTTTATGCAATTTTGGCTATTAATGCCACTTTCTAGATATTTCCAAGTATTTCTTATAAATACTTTGCTTAATATTCATTATCTTGTGTATTTTTCTAATATTTGAACTTTTTCTTCTTTTCTTCTCTTTTATATCCATTATTTGATTGATATAATAATAGGAATCATGAAATTCCTGTCCAATGTAATATTTGCAAAGAAACCAATCCTTTGAAGTAAATCATACAACCTTTAAATTAAGCCCATATTCATGAAATTATTACATTTCAATTTTGAAAACATATGCAAAAAAATTGAGGTTGTAACACTTGCAATATCACATAAAGGTGGTGGCGTTTGCATCCAGAAAACTAAAACCCAATGAACTTAATTATCACACACATTTCTTGGAATTAGCTGAAATCATTTATGCTCTCAATATCTAGAGGCACTACCTGTATGGCCGATATTTGATATCTTCACCGACCATAAAAGCATGAAGTACATCTTGACTTAGAAAGACCTAAAACTACATCAACATCGATGGATCTAGTATCTTAAAGACTACGATTTCACTATTGGTTATCATTCAGGAAAATATAATGTAGTAGTTGATGCTCGTAGTAGAAAAAGGGCCACATGTACATCTTTGGTTGTTCTCGAGTGGAGGAACATGGGGGATTTTGTGGACTGGAAGCAACAATTTCTTTGTAATTGTGTCCGTGTCAACAACATTTCTATCATGCATAATATGCAGTCTATACTTCTTGAGGCATAGAAAGCTAGTCTTGATCTGCAAGTTCTCTTATCACTCTTGTCAAAGCCTCAAACACACCTGTATGTGGGTCTCATCGATGGTATTTGATAAAAGAACCGTATGTGGGTTCCTGAGTAGTCGGAAATGAAGGCGAACATTCTCAGTGAGGAACATGGGTCAAATTACATAGCTTATCCTGGCACAACTAAGATGTATAAAGACTTACAGCATCAATTTTGGTGGAGGGTCATGAAGCGTGATATTACTAAATTTGTGTCTAGATGCCTATCATGCAAGAGAATCAAGGAAGAGAACCAGAGACCAGGTGATCTACTAGAACCCCTTTAAATCCTAAAATGGAAATGGGAACCCATCACCATGGATTGTTTGGTGGGGCTACCCAAAACCAGAAAGGGATATGATGTTGCATGGGTTATAGTGGACCATCTCACAAAGTCAACTCATTTTCTCCCTATGAAGACTACTACAAATGTTTCTCTATTGGTCAATCTCTATTTATGGGATATAGTACGTATGTATGGAGTTATAGAATCTATTTTCTCAAACATTGACCCAAAGTTCACTTTAAAGTTGTTGAAGCAAGTTTAAGAGGAATTGGGAACCAAGTTGATCTTGAATACAACATACCACCTGCACACAGATGTGCCAATCAGAACGCACAATACAGATTATGGAGGATCTTCTACGAGCTTTTTTTCTTGATTGGGATGGCTCATGGGACCACTATCTACCTTTCTTTGGGTTTGCATATAATAATAGCTATCATGTGAGTATTGGATGCCTCCCTATGAAGCCCTTTATGGTCAACCCTACAAGTCTCTACTACACTGGGATGACATTGGGGAACATGCTTTAATGAAATCTAAGGAGATGCAGTTGTATATGGACAAAGTTGCATTGATTAGGTAAAGGATGAAGCGGGCACATGATTGGAAGAAATCTTATGCAGATGCTCACCATCGGGAACGTTAGTTCACAGAATGTGATCATGCTTTTCTAAACATCATACCTATCCGAGCTTTGGCAAAGAACAAAGGAAACCTCAGTCCTCACTATGTGGGACCCTTTGAGATCATAGAAGGGGTAGGTGAGTGTGCTGATGGTCTTTCTTTTCCACCTCAATATAGTTCCATGCACAATATCTTTCATGAATCTAATATGAAGCCTTATGTCAAAGACCCCAGTCACATTCTGAATCATGAGCCTCTAGAGCTGAAAGATGATCTATTTTATGTTGAACCCCCAGTCAAAATTCTCATTTCTAAGACAAAGAATCTTCACAACATCCGACACATACATATGGTTAATGTTCTCTGGAGCCACCACGATTAGTTTGACGCCACTTGGGAGCTCAAGTCTAAGATCAAGCAAAAATATATGCATCTCTTCCATGTTGTTTGAATTTTGAGGACAAAATTCTTAAAAAGGAGAGGAGAATTTGACAAAGTGTGTTTTCCAAATACCTCGTTTATTTTATCAATTATGTTTGCTATTAGTCTTAAATCATTTAGTCTTAAATTATCTAAACTTTTGGACCCTCAATTTAGAATGATGATAATTATTTTTAATAGTATGCACTCTGTGACACTTCAACTAGGTTAAGTAACTACACTAACCAAGTAGTACACAAAAGGATATAACTACATCACATACCCTCACACTTTTTCTACAAATTCTACACACCTTTTTGAACCTATGGTACAAATTTCATCTCAATTGGACATTTCTACAATTTTCTAGGATTTCTTGAAGTTTATGTACAATATTTTCATCTATGGATGACACGACCTAGGTTAGTCGATTTATGTGTGACATTTAAAATATCATGTTGCCCATATCTACCTCGACACATGCCACTTATGCGATCACACATCCTAGACACTCGATCATCTGGATTACAGATTGGGGAACATCAAATGGGTCAGAACTCATCACGAACCTCCTGCATAGGGCGGGGTTGACGAAACATATCAACTTAGCTCTGATCCACCACCTCACCCCTTATCCCCAAATTCCATCCATTAAAATAGCATTGCCTCATGAAATCACGCCCAACCAACCCAGCCTTGACTGAGTTTAATGCATCGTTACACAGTCCCAATGAATCAAACACCAGACCCTCTCACTCTGGTGGCCTTGGATAACTCCAACACCTCGACCTAGCCCTACACCTAACCTATATAAGACTTCCCAAGGGTCACCACCATTTTCACCTAACCTATGATTTCAATCTTCAACCTGACTTGATCTCCTCAAGTTTTTTCCCCGATATTCGAATCCTAACTGTGATGCCGCCGAACTTCCCATTTTGGATTCTCCACCTCCTTGCCCCCTTCCTCCAAATACAAACCTCCACTCACCTTGTGGTGACCAAGAGACCATGAGCAGAATCTTCCTTGCCCTCTTTAAAGCATCCTGCCCCCAAGTCATCTTAGCATCAGTGAGACTTTCCTATGTGGATTCTTCACCTGCATGAAGGTCAGATATAGAGAAGGGTCCATGACTACTGGTCCAAGGAGGAGAACTAGATCCAGACCCAACAAACCTAAGGGAGAAGGAGTTGTCGCATGGATCCAGCTCAACCAACAATAGCAAATTCCAGGGTGCCAACTCAACAGGACACGTCATGGGTAAGTAAGAGCCCAGGAAGGAAGCGAGAGTTGTGTGGACCAATCAAAGGCATCCATGTAATCTTATCTCCCATTTTTATTTATAAAATCCTTGTTTTAAACCCTAGAAAATGTTAGGAGTGTCAAAAAATAGCAATATTATATATCAAAATTATCAAAAAATATGACGAATTGAATGGAACCGTTTTTGTGACCTGATTCGTTAGTCTCTTCCAAAATTATTAGCCATATCCTAATGATTATAAACATGTCATTTAATATGTAATAATGGACATTATTTGATTCAACTTAACCTTTTATTATAATCAAACACTAATAGGCTCCCTGACCCTCACATATTTCAAAACCCTAATTAAGTATGGATAGTTAACTCAAGACGATATGAAATGCTAATTTTTAGTTCTCTCTCTATATATGTAAGCTTTCATGCATTAATTACCAACCCCTAATAATCTCATGACCCCTTATGATCATGACCGACCTCAAAAACCCTAGATCCAACCCTGATCTCCTTGGATCATGTGAATCCTAAGAAGGAAACCGTTAATGATCCAAATGTCTATAGAAACCCTAACAATCAATGTTTCTTTCTTATATAAAAAGAGGCCTCATTTATTAAATGAAACCCTAATTTTAAGATCTGATCTTATGACTCCAAGTCAAGATAAAGGTCAAAGATACTACATGATCTAATCATAGGAAGATGAAAGTAAACCAAATTACGGGTCAAACCACAATTAGTCCAAAACCCTAATATTGGATGTTGAGAACCCATAATGACATTAGGTCTTTATTTTCTTTCAGGGTGATCTACTCATTATTCTAGTCTTGTTGAAAATACAGATCTGATCATAATAGGTATGTGGGTTTTATTAAGTATAAAACTAGTTTTCATGAATGCATAATGATATGATGTACCCTGGATGATTGTATTTGCGTATAAATTCTTGGATGAATACTTGCCTTACATACTTTGCCAAAACATAAAAGAACATTCAAGATTATTATGAGTTGTAACTACTAAAGTGAGATTGTAACGACCTCACTTTTAGCATCCTCCAATTAAGGAAAGACATTCAAGTTGAGAGTCATTACCTATATTTCCAAGGATCCAGACTTAGAAAATGATAAATAACAACAAATAATTTCATTTATTCCAAATATTGTCTACCAATTGTACAATGATATTTCTCATTAAACTAATATTGTTGAGAAGAAGTAACTAGCTATCTAATCCTCCTTTAACTTATCTTTAATGCTTTTAGGTAATTTCCATCTGGTTTATCACATGTTGGCATCTTCATAATTAGCATGTACCTAAAACATCGACAAATAAAACACGGATCAGCATAAAACATTATACTGTGTATGTGGGGTGCAACCATAATGTGTGCAACTAAAATAATCACATAAACACATCAAGTATTGCACGTAAGAACTGGCATATTCATTACATATTCTAACCCTTATCGGATAAACTATTTTGCATGTTATCATTGTCCCCTCCAAGGATCGTGTGCATCACCCCTTGACATACATCAACATAGGGTTTAGAATATTATCATTTACTTATGTGATACTCATATTGGCATTATAGTTTCACATGAATTAAATAAACTACCAATAGTTTATTCATCAAATCAGTCCTCTAAAATCATTCAGTAAACATTGGAAAACTATATTCTGAGTAGTCATAACCGTTACCACGTACCTCAATGGTGAGCCATTTATATTACACTTCATGCATATTCAATCAAGCCAATCAATAGATCCAAACAGATCAAGCAGTCACCATCCATTAATCACATTAAATCCTACTCGATCCTAATTTAGGATTCAGATTTGGATAAGGAATAAGGGTATCAACCCAATTCCCATTGCATATTTAGGATTAGGTGAATCCTAGTTACTAGATCCATATTTTCCTTTCATTAAGATTACTTAGATCAAATATGTTCATTAACAACATAGCAAGCTAGGATCTTTAGCCCTAATTTCACATATTAATGATTATATAAATTAGAGGCCCTAATTACCTTATCACTATTAACATCATTACATTTATTATCATTATGCTCAACAAGATCTAGATAACAACATACAAGAAATGATTTAATGTTTTCAACATTATAATACCCAAATCTAGTGTTTTTATGAATATTTTACATTAAAGATTGAATCTTTATATATTTTTAGATAAGGAAGCATAATTAGACTCTAGAACTATTTTATTTAGATTCTCCAGATCAATTTCATACATAATTTTCCTATGTTTTGACAGCCCTAGCATTTTATATAATTAAAATAAGATCAGTATTTATACCTTAAAAGGATGCCACGTGGCGTCATGCTATTGGTCGTCGCCAGCACCACCTGGTTAACTCAGGCATGCGGTTCACTCAGTGGTTCTCTGTTGGACTGGCCACAATAGTTGGCTTATTTCTCTAATTGATCATTATATGCAAGAAGGGGAGGGGCTGGTTCAGGGATAATCTAGCTCGCCCCCTCCTTCATTACATGAGATGTCTATGTGAGACTGTTTGTCTCTATCACTCTCACATCGTAAGGGCTCCATCATCTGACGGATGATCGCCTCCTCATCGATGATGTGTCCCAAGACTTCAAGACCTCAATCCCCCTAGACTTTAGATCTACATAGGTCTAGAAATCTTGGCCACTGATGATAGATCGTTCTCCTTCCGGTTGATGTTGCACAATCTTCATCTCAGGTACATGCCCGTATGTTAGCGTTTTCATGACAGGAGACTAGCTCACACCTATCTTCGGGGTTCTGGAGCACAGTGTTGCCATGATGGAATCCTTACAGCCGCGAGACCTCTAGCCTAAACCTAGAAGGGGAAGGGGATATGGGAACTACATGTACGGGACGAGTGCTTCTTTCGTTGCCCCTCTTCATCGCCAACACAAAGGCGAAGGGCTGGCCAACATCCCCTGGTTACTGATGCGACCCAAGAAAGGCTTGCTTGAAGTGGTGGATACTCAGGGAACCTTGGTGTTGTGCAGTCGGGGGGGGGGGGTAAGATGTCAAGGGGAGTATGAATGGTAGGTTGGCTTCTCCATCGGCCAGGATCAAATTCGGACAACCTACTGAATCACGAGGGACTTCTAGTTGTAGTAAGAGAATTCTAGGGTTAAATAATGAAGAAGGAAAGCCTTTCCACTAGGCATAGGAAGTGGATGGTTCTAGTTGTAAGGAGGATGGAGACCCACAATATATAATAACCTCTCGAAACCTTCCCTGGTACTGCCTCCTTGGGACTGCTTTGTTTTTCTTTTATACTCCTTTAACATTTGCCAATTCTTCTCCTTTAGTAATGGTAACTTGATGTTTAGTTATGTAAGGAGTTACTATGGTGTCCACGAGACATAAAATGCATGGTGTTATCAAAAGTATATATATATATATCCCTTTTATTAGATAGTTTGTTCATGGATTCTAGATTATTCTCTTGATTTTTATTGTTTTTTCAAGTTTACCAAAAAGTAGGTAAAACAATATTAATTGTTTCCTCAACATTGTGTTTCCATTCTTGTCTAGATAATTACTCCTTTACTTATCTGAAACACCATGCATTTTATTTCCTCTTGAAAACTTTACAATTATATCATTTACCAAAAGCCATTTATATTTATTCATGTATGAATTCGTTCTTTTTATTTATCTTGTGCCATCAGAACTCATGCAACAAAGTTATCCACATTATTATTCAATCAATGATACCATTAGAGAATTTTATTGATCAAATCATACTTTATATTTATAATTCATGTTTACCAAAATTGTGGATATTATAGAAATAGTATTCCCTCTCTCTTCTAATAGTAATGTCAAGCACAAAATACATAGCCCAAGGGGCGATCCCCATATCCCTTGGGGGGGGCCGACATGTATGTTATAAATAATGTTCTGACACACTTAGTAGTACAACTGCATCTAAAGATATGCCTAAAAGAAATGTATACATGATTTTCTGCCCTAACATAATGTTTCCTTTTTTTCTTTCTTTTGCAAATCATTAATTATGCAAGTTACTATACAAGAACTTTTACCCATGTACACAACTTTGTTGATTCATTTGTTTCTCATATTTTCTAGGTACAAGGAACACATAATTCACCTCAATGTACCAAAAGCTATTAAATAATGTTCGTGGAGGATAATTAGCTATATGGCTGCCTCTCATCTTTATTTCTATTTAGTTAGTTGTTTCATTTCTTTATATGATGTGTAGCATTTCTATGACCTATGTATTTTTTTTCTTTAAGAACTCATTTTTTATTCCAAGAAATAATGTAATATGACCTTTCATCCTTATGAATGATGGTTGTGTGGCTACTTAAATGTAACACCCCTGAACATGCTTAATGAGTTAAATAACCTTAATTACTATACTTTAATTCTTAGAAATCTAATATAACCTTGTGATATGATTTTAAATCATAATGCAAACTTAATTTTCAAATTTGGTCCAGTTTGGACACTGTTTGAGCAGGTTATGCAATTTTATGTACATTTTTGACTTTTCTACAATTTACCCAATTGAGGGGTTTTCTTTGTAATTTTTCACATACATTATGTTCCATAGATGTTATCTTATCATTCTTGACTATTTTGAGCCATGGGGCTCCTATTTGAGCAATGGTTTGAAGGTGTTTTCCTCAAGGGTATTTTAGGGTTTACCTCTTCATGGATGAGCTACCTTTAGTAGCTGTCAACTAATGAATTATTTGACTGGCTTTCAAATATGAAAAAAGAGAGCTAAGCAGGTCTATATGGACTGTGGGGGACTGCTTGTGTGTGTTCTTGTATATTCTTAATAGTTTAAGGCCATGGAGACTTGGAAAGATACTAGAACTTCAACTTTTTCTTTTTCTCTTCTTAAAGTTTTATATACCTATCCCTAAACACGCAAACAAACCATTTGCTTACCACCACTTCCTTCCTTATACAAACCTTATTCTCCCTCTTTGCTTCTGTGAAGTTCATGTCCAAGGAAGAAGAAAGTGGGGATCTTCTTGGAAAAAGAATCTAGGGTTGCAATTGACTTCCTTTAGGGGTTCCTAAAGCTCCTTCCTTGTGATCTTGACCTAAAAGTGTAAGTATTACCTTATTTACTCCGTTTATTCCTTTTCTCTTCTTCCTCCTATATTAATCTAGGTTGGAACCTTGTTGTTCCATGGTGAAAGTGGTTCTATAACTCAAAAATCTATCCTTCTTGTTTCTTCTTTTAGGGGTTTCCTTCTTTGTGGAGAGAAATACCTACTTGGCTAAGTTTAGATCTGAATCTAGGGTTTTCTTGCCTTATTTGCTTGAGCTTCTTTCTATTTGGGATCTGACCTACTCTATAGAGGCGATTTATAACATTCTTCACTTATATTTATTGTTGGAAGCTTGTTAGTTCATGTTTATGCATTATTTTGATGATGATCTAAGCATAAAGAAACCATGCTTGTTTAGGGTTACACATTTTTAATGGTGTTCCCTATTTTGTTCTTGTTCTATATGAACCTATAAACATGTGTACGACCTTTCTAAGGTATAATATGATCTGGGACAGGTTTATAGAAACAACCTATGGTTCTAAGTACAAAACAATCGATGGTTCAAATTAGGGTTTTCAAACTATTTCCTTCCCTATCACACAATGGATGGTCATACCATTCAACAACCAATGGTGTTGCAATCTTG
Source organism: Alisma plantago-aquatica (assembly GCA_963693085.1). Lineage (NCBI taxonomy): Eukaryota > Viridiplantae > Streptophyta > Magnoliopsida > Alismatales > Alismataceae > Alisma > Alisma plantago-aquatica. The sequence continues at coordinate 526,811,133 of OY856413.1, read as the reverse complement.
GCAACTGATGCTTGTGATCATGGGTGTAAAATTTTATGATGACAACCTATGGTCACCCCCTAATGTCAGGTTTTGGCTCAATTAGAAGTTTAATTATCATCCACCAAGTATTTTAGTGATGCTATCAATAAATGATGGCATTAGCTTAATATTTGATGGTGTTAAATGAATATACTTTTAATCTAACAACCAATGGTGACTTAATGATCACAATTAATGGGGTATCAGATCATAACTACATATGGTGAGTTAAGAATGTAATTGTATATTCAACAAAACCTTAAACCAATGGTTCCTTGGTTCAATTGATCTAATGGTAAGACTTATACTTCAATTGGTAACCTTCAACAATGAACTCGACCCAACGAATAATATTGGATGCCTCAACATCCAATGTATTAGAATAAACCCCATGGTACTATATGTGGGTGCTAGTAATGAGAATTCAATATTTTGATACCATTAATTTGTAGTCTTACCGTTTCCCATGTATAGTTCTATTTGATAAATCACTATAATAAGTGGATGTGTAACTCCAATGTGATATAGCTTATTATACCTAACCTCAATGTAATTAGATGATTTTGATTGGTTATAATCAGACCTCTTTAATGATTAATGTGGCAACATATTACACTCTTCTTGTCATGAAACCACAATGTAGTGTTATTTGAATATCATAGTGCCTTGCCATAATAATACCTATGGATACATAATTTCTTATGACCTTTTGAGCCTTGAAAAAATAATGGAATAATAAGGACCTTGATATGAATAATTTGATGGTCTTAAGTGATCTTTGGGCATGTTGAGCCCAGATTGAGGTGAAATTATTTTCATGTTCCAATAAGGGTTGAAACCCTAGAACTTGTGATAAAAAATGGATATCTTAAAATGATATGATGTTGATGTAGTTCATTATTGATAACCTCCAATTTTGTGATGTTATCTTAGCTATTTTCTTCAGTTTTCCACACTCTTTTTCGAACAAATTAGATAGAATCCCTAACTATCCTCTCTTATTGAAAATATACTGTTAGATTAACTTTTCCCTTTTTTTACTTACAGAAAAAGACACAAAAAAATCATAAAAGACTCAACCGGTCCCCAGACCGCATTGACTCACACGGTCCCAAGACCACATGAAGCCAAACGGTCCCCAGACCGCATGGACTCACAAGGTCCCAAGACCGCATGAAGCCAATTGGTCCCAAGACCGCATGAAGCCAATCGGTCCCCAGACTGCATGGACTCACACGGTCCCAAGACCGCATGAGTCCAAACGGTCTCGGGGTCCAAACGGTCTCGGAGTCCAAATGGTCTCGGAGTCCAAATGATCTCAGAGTCCAAATGTTCTCGGGGTCCAAATGGTCTCGGGGTCCAAACGGTTTCAGAATCCAAACAGTCTCGGAGTCCAAATGGTCTCAGAGTCCAAACGGTCTCGGGGTCCAAACGGTCTCGGGGTCCAAACAGTTTCAGAGTCCAAACGGTTTCAGAATCCAAACGGTCTTCAAAACCGTTTGGATCCAAAACTGTCCAAACCGTTTGGACTTCACTTAAGGCCTATAAATAAGACCCAAGGGGTCCTCTCAAGATAGGAAATTTTTCGATTCCCAGAGGCTTCCTCCATCACTCCAGAGCTATTCCAACTTCCATCCTCCGCTCGAAGGCTTCTGGTATGAGATCCACATTCCATCTTGAAGTTACTTTCTCTCTCTTTGCCATAGAAGGTGGGAAGAGGAGATCTCATCATCAAGCAACATGTGAAGACTGAAGATCGTCAATCTCTCTCTCTCTCTAAGGGGTTGACTTTCCTCTCTCCTTTGTGGGGATGATGCTCTCTCTCTTCTCGCCTCCTTATTTGTCCTAGCTATGAACGAGTAGTCTCTTTCACTAGGGTGCGGGGAGTAGCCCCGCTACCCATGTTTTCATTTCATGTAATGTAATCCATAGTTTGCAATATAGAGTTACTTTCTTTTCAGTTCAACATCAATCGTTTAATGAATGCTTGTTGCTTGATCACCAACTTGTGTTATCTTTTATCTTTTAGTATGAATTGTCTATGTTTGTACTACTAGATTCGAAACTCGATTTAATGTTGGTTCTTGGTGCATGTATCCACCATGCATCTATTTCGTTATGTAGAAGTGTTTCTCAAGAAGTGGAGTAAACTCACTTTCATCGTTGTACTTTCATACTATGCAATGGAATCAGTTGACGTATGAAAGTACAACCTTGATGAGTCGAGGAACACACTTTGTGAAGGGAATGATGCAAAGTAGGTGACCATTCATTTGGGAATGGTTGACTTTGCAACATTCCCGCACTTCTCGTAGTTAGTTCTCCGAAAGGAAACTAAGTCTATGAAGATACTATCTGATTAAACTCTTGTTGCAGGTTGTGTTTTATATTGCATGTTTTGATCCATGTGTAAGTGGCGGTGAAAGCCGATCACACCCTAGTGGTTCCTTATCACTGTTTAACATCCTTAAATTTACTTTACTTTACTTTACTTGCTTTTAGTCTAAAAACAACCAAACCAACCTTTTGATCTAAATACCAACTATTAAGAGATTAAGTGAAATTCCAACGTTTTCCATCTTATTTCTCCCAAAAGACCGTTGTCCCATGGATTCGACCCTTAACTATACTACGATAAGACTTCCATGTATCTTAACATACGTGGGTGGAGTTCTCCTTCTAGTATAAGCAAGGCTAAACTTAAAGATTTACCATCTTTAGGATTTTTAGTGGTGCACGCAATTCCATGTAAATGGAAGCTCCATCAAAAATTGGCGTCATTGCCGGGGACAACGGAACGTTTCAAATTTCATTTAGTATCTTTCTAGTTGGTTAGGGTTTTACACTTTCTTTTAATCATTAGTCCATATCTTCTTGAATTCATTGTATCTCTGGAATCATCTAAAAGGTGTGTTTCCTCCTCTACTCAGGTAGAAGACGTGTATGCAATCATCGCATAACCTCGGATTCTCCCCTGATCCAGAGTACGACTCTGAGGTAGAGAGAAGCTTCCACCGCCACATCAGACTCAACTGCCAAAGAGCTAGGTAAATGGCTGAAGATCAACATCAAGCTGTGCTAGTAATAGAAAGGGTCAATGCCATCATAGCCGCTCAAAGAGCACAACTCATCGCTGACACCCGTGCTCAGATTCAAGCAGAGATCCGAGCAGAAGAACAGGCCCACATCCGAGCTAAAAACGAAGAAGCCAACCAAGTTGCCCAGCTAGAGCTAAGAAACAAGAAATTGAGGGATTATGTTGTCCCTAAGAACTACAAAGACAATCATCCAGTGCGACCTCCGATCATCAACATACCCAACTTCGAGATCCGGACCCAATGGATTAAGATCATGCAGGGCATCTCATTCTCTGGAGGTTCTGGAGATGACTGTATGGATCACTTGAAAAGGTTCAAAGCACTTTGCCGACTGGTCTCACATGCTGGGGTTGCTTTCGACGCAATAATGCTACACCTTTTCCACTTCACTCTATTCGGAAGAGCTTTGAGTTGGTACAATTCGCTTGATAGGGAGCCAATCATCACCACATGGGCTCCCTTGGAAGAAAAGTTCCTGGAGAAGTTCTTCCCCCCTTCATTAACATACAAAATTAGGGGGCAAATCAACCACTTTGCCCAACTTCCTGGAGAATCACTCGCAGGAGCATGGGAAAGGTTCAAAGAGCTTCTAAGGAAATGTCCTCACCACGACATCTCCCAAAATCAATTAATAGAAACATTCTATAGGGGAGTGAGTGATGACATCAAGCAGTTTTTGGATTCCTCATATGGAGGAAATTTAATGAGAAAGAACTATGAGGATGCTTGGAAAATCGTCACACTCGGAGCTGAGAATCAATCCAATTGGGGACGATCATCTGGTAAGGGAGTCCTCAAAGTTTACAAAGATGAGGAATCAATGGAAATGAAGGCTATTGCTGAAGCCTTAAAGACCATAGCTCATAAATAGCAGGCTCTTGAAACTTCGCTTGGAGAGTTTGATAAGAAGAAAAATCCTCAAGTCCAACAGGTTAAAGTTGCCACAGGGACCTGTGATGCATGTCACGCATCCGATCACCCAACCCTGTCATGCGGTTTTCTTTACAATGTGATGATGGATATGCACCCACCCCAACAGCAGTACGAGCCAATCATTGAACAACCTGATGAGAAAATGCCAGAACAAGTTAATTCTATTCATTCCATTCCTGGACAAGTTTACTATAATCCTAATCAACCAAGAAACCACCCATGATTTCAATATGGAAACCTTGTTGGGACTGCCAATCCACAACACCAAACACAAGGCAGATCATCCAATAGGTTGCCACCTGGATTCCAAAGCAACTTTAATCAAAATCAAGGGATCCCCAAAAATAACTTCCCAAGATCCAACTACCCCAGAAATCCATCCACCTACTATCAATATACCCATCCTCCTCTACATCCACAACTGCACCCTCAGTTGCAGCAACCTCAGTTAGTACTGCCTACGCAACAACCACATCAAGGACAACAGTAGCTCGCTCAGAAAAATACCCCCTCCCTGCTAGCAGATGAGATGACTTTGATAAGGCAGATGCTACAGTCCCAACAAACTATGCTCGCTAATCAACAAGCTCAGCAAAAGGCAGTAGAAGATCAACTAGCACAAATTGCTGCACAACTAAAGCCTCCAGCATGCACTTTTGTAGGACAACCTGAGTCGAACCCTAGACACGACCAAAATATACCTGAGTAGTTGAATGCAGTTACTATAAGATCTGGGCGCACCCTTCACGAATCTATGAGAATCACTCACAATGATGATACACCTGTCTTTATGTCAAATGTAAGCCCAGACCTAGGAACTAAGAAGACTACAGATAACGTGAAAGGCAAAGAAGAAGAGCAAGCTTTCAAAGAGCCAGAAATTCCGTAGTATAAACCAAGGATACCATACCTAGGAAGATTGAGAGAGACTAAAATGGACACTGGGTTCCAAAGATTTAAGGAGGCAATGAAGAAACTCTATATCAACATTCCGCTCCTTGATGCTCTCTGAAGTACCAGCCTGGGCTAAATATCTAAAAACTATGTTATCAAGGAAATACATTACCGAAGAGCAAGAGACTGTTAAACTAGCTCAAACCACCTCTGATATCATCCTTAATAAGATGCCAAAGAAAAAGAAGGACCTAGGTTCCTTCGGGATTCAATGCTGCACTGGAAATGCCTCGAGCAAGAAGGGATTAGCTGACCTAGGGGCTAGAATATCAATTATGCCCTATTCCATGTGCAAACGATTAGGTTTCACTGACTTGCTGCCCACAACGATGAAAATTTAGTTAGCTGATTCCACTATAACTGCACCTCTAGGAATTATCAAAGATATTCCAATTAGGATAGGTAAAGATGCCTATGTCCCATGCGATTTTGTCATCATGGATATCAAGGAGGATCTGAGAAACCCAATAATATTTGGCAGACCTTGACTTGCCACTGCTAGGGCGCTTATCGATGTTGAAGCTGGCACGATCATTCTAAGACTTAGAAAAGAAGCAATTCAATTTTGAGTTCTCAACAGCATGAAAGGTCCCAACATTCACGAGGAAGTCTTTCTCTTAGACGCAATACATCAAATGTCCCAATTAGAAATATGTGAGCCATCTGATGAGTTAGAGAACGTTCTAACCAACCCAGAAGTCAAATTTTCTACAAATGAATTGGTCCAACAATGTTTACAACACTTAGAGAAAGTCGTAGAAGCACCGACAACCACCTTTGAGGAGCTTAAATTTGTCACTATTCTAGAAGCAACAGAAACACCCAAGGCTATTGAGATGAAGAATCTACCAATGGGACTTAAACAAGTCTTCTTGGACGAAGAAAAATTATGCCCATTTATCATCAATTCCACCTTGACAGAAAACCAAGAAGAAAGGCTTCTTGTTGAGCTGAAGAAACACAAGAAAGACATGGGGTACAAAATAACTGATCTGACAGGTATAAACCCAGCTTTATGCATGCATAGACTACCAATGGTTGAAGAATATAAGCCATCAAGAGAACACCAGAGGAAGCTGAACCCCAATCTTAAAGAAGTGGTTCGCCTTGAAGTCCTAAAATTGCTGAAAGCTGGCAAAATTTACCCAATTTTAGACTCCTAATGGGTTAGCCCCGTCGAAGTGGTTCCAAAAAAGGGAGGAACCACTGTCGTACTAAACGACAAGAATGAGTTAGTACCGACAAGGACTGTGACGGGGTGGAGGATGTGTATCGACTATAGGAAATTAAACAAATCAACGCGTAAAGATCACTACCCTCTGCCCTTTCTTGACGAAGTCCTAGAACGCTTAGCCCATCAGAAATACTTCTGCTATCTAGATGGTTATTTTGGGTTCTACCAAATCCCCATACACCCAGAAGACCAAGAGAAAACTACCTTTACCTGCCCCTTTGGAACCTATGCTTTTAGAAGAATGCCATTCGGGCTGTGCAACGCACCCGCTACATTCCAAAGGTGTATGTCTGCCATTTTTGCAGGATTAACCGAATCTATAATGGAGATATTCATGGATGATTTTTTAGTTTACGGTGATTCCTTTGATAACTGTCTAAACAACCTTGGACAAGTCTTACAATGATGCGAGGAAATGAACCTCATCCTGAATTGGGAAAAATGCCATTTCATGGTAATCGAAGGTGTCGTCCTCGGGCATAGAGTGAGTGACTGAGGGATTGTGGTCGATAAGGCAAAAATCGATGTTATCTTGAAGTTGTCGCCACCAAAAGATATAAAAGGAGTTTGAGCATTCCTTGGCCATGTTGGGTTCTACAGAAGATTTATTAAAGATTTCTCAAAAATAGTGAAACCCATGACCCAACTTCTGACCAAAGACACTGAGTTCAATTTAAATTAAGAATGCCTTCAAAGCTTCTCAACTCTGAAAAATGCTTTAATCTCTGCACCCATACTAAGAGCCCCAGATTGGTCACAACCTTTTTAAATCATGTGTGACACCAACGATTACGCCATAGGGGCCGTATTAGGACAGAGAATCAACAAGAAACCTTATTTAATATACTATGCGTCTAAAACGCTCGATGAAGCACAGAAGAACTACACTACTATAGAGAAAGAGTTCTTAGCTGTCATCTATGCATTCGAGAAATTCTGCTCCTACTTGATTGGATCCAAGGTCATCATCTACACTGACCACTCTGCCATATGATATCAAATTCAGAAGCAAGATGCAAAACCCGGACTTATCCACTGGGTGTTGATGCTTCAGGAATTCAATTTGGAAATAAAGGACAAAAGTGGAGTGGAAAACGTCATAGCCGACCATCTCAGTCGTCTCGAAGTCAAAGAAGAAGATAAAGTCCCTATCCAAGACTCTCTTCCAGATGACCAACTAATGAGGATTACCAATGGATTTCCCTAGTATGCCGACATTTTTAATTATCTGGCTACAGGAATCATTCATCCTTCCGCTTCCCATCACAAAAAAAGGAAATTACTCCACGATGCAAAGCAATTCTATTGGGATGAACCCTACCTTTTCTGCCTTTGCGCAGGTGGACTTTATCCGTCGCTGCTTACCTGAAGAAGAGATTACCCCCGTCCTAGAACACTGCCATTCCAGCCCCACTGGGGGGCACATGAGTGTGAAGAAAATGGCTATGAAGATTTTCCAATAAGGTTTCTTTTGGCCAACCATAGAGAAAGACTCCTATGATTTTGTCAAATCTTGCAACAAATGTCAATTTTCTGGCAGCATATCTAAAAGGAATGAAATGCCACTCACCATGTAGCAAGAGATCGAACTTTTCGACGTGTGGGGGATAGATTACATGGGCCCCTTTCCTTCTTCATATGGCTTCTCCTACATTCTGGTTGCAGAAGACTATGTCTCGAAATGGGTCAAAGATATACCCACAGTTTCCAGTGATTCAAAACCAGTCATTAAAATGTTTAAAGATATCATCTTTCCCAGATTTGGAGTCCCCTGAACTGTCATATCCGATGGAGGGACCTATTTTCTGGAACGAAGCTTTGAAGCCCTTTTAAAGAAATACAGAGTTAATCATAAAGTTGCCACTCCTTACCATCCACAGACCAGTGGTCAGGTTGAGGTTTCAAATAGACAACTAAAGGCTATCCTAGAAAAAATAGTCAATAGACACCGCACTGACTGGTCCACCAAGCTTCCCGATGCCCTTTGGGCTTACCGAACAACTTATAAAACACCAATCGGGACAACCCCGTTCCGTTTGGTATACGGGAAATCATGTCACCTTCCAGTGGAACTGGAACACAAGGCTTGGTGGGCCATCAAACAACTGAATTTCAATTTTAAAAGAGCTGGAGAAAACAGACAACTCCAACTACAAGAGTTAGAGGAACTCTGAATGACTGCTTATCAAAGTGCCAAGATTTATAAAGAACAAACTAAATTGTGGCACGACGGTCATCTAAAACGGAAAGACATCACCATCATTGACAAAGTACTCCTTTTTCACTCCAAGCTCAAGTTGTTCCCCGGAAAACTCCGCACAAAGTGGTCTGGGCCCTTCACCATCAAACATATATACCCGACTGGAGCTATCATAATTGTTGATGACAATGCTGGAGAAAGGACAGTCAATGGCCATCGATTAAAAAAATACTACACTCCAGCAGATAAAATGCTGAGACAGACCATTGAAATCAGAGACTCCACAACATCATCATAACAACATTAAAACCTCATCGGGCCAGCGACGTAAAACCCATGCGCTACTTGGGAGGCAACCCAAGATATGAGCTTCTTCTTTTATATTCTATTCTTGTAAGTTACCCTAGGATTTTATTCTGAAAATATAAAAATTTGTATAACCAAAACAAATATAAAAATATAAAAATCAAAATAACCATAACTCTCCCAAACGGTCCTGAAACCGTTTGGAGCCAAATGGTCTTGAAATCGTTTGGAGCCAAACGGTCTTGAAACCGTTTGCAGTCCAAACGTTCCTGAAACCGTTTGGAGTCCAAACGGTCGCTAAACCGTTTGACCTAAGGGTTTTGCAAGGTCAACCCCCCCCCCCCGAATCCTATAAATATAAGCCCCCCTCCTTCTTCTTTCTTTCGACTCCAGACCTTCCTTAAACCCTCACGCAAATGGATCTTCCTGTTCCTCCTCTACTCCCGTTCCCGCGCACCTTGCACCGTCGGTTCTCTTCTCCGACCACCCTTCTCAGTTCCATGTGTCCTCACGGTAGTTTCACTCCCATTTCTGACACTTTCGTCGTCATCTTCCCCATCCACAGCTGCAAGGTAGACGAGATGCCATCTCCGATTCCTGCAACGCCGCCGTAGTTTCCCTGTTTTATCACACCATCATCTTTTTTGCCTCCGTGATCGTCGACATCCTCAGTGCGGCCGCGGCTCCCCGTTCATAGCCGTCGTTGTACTTCATCATCGTCGTCGCTTCCGCTATCGCCGGCTGCTCCCCGATGTTTTACCTTCGAAACGGTCTCCGAACCGTTTGGGACCAAACGGTCTCCGAACCGTTTGGAACCAAACCGTCTCCAAATCATTTGGGACCAAACGGTCTCCAAACCGTTTGGGACCAAACGGTCTTCAAAGCGTTTGGGACCAAACGGTCTCCAAACTGTTTGGAACCAAACGGTCTTCAAACTGTTTGGAACCAAATGATCTTCAAACCGTTTGGGGCCAAGCGGTCTTCAAACCGTTTGGCCTTTCACAATCGCTTAAGTTTAGCCCCTAAAACATAAATTTAGAAAACATAAAAACACATAAAAACAAACCAAATTTTTCTTCTTCTTTTAAAACTTGTTATTCTAATACATAACTTTCTATTTTCAGAAATGGCTTCATCAGCAAAGCAACCCATAGGAACTGTTGACGCTCCATTTTGGACAAAGGAGCAATTGATGGAAGACCAAGCCAAACTCCAACAGATCTGTAACACCCCTGACCTGGGTTATACTTTAACCCTAGGTGTTTTGATTAAGAAAGATGATTAAATGCTTAATCTTATCTTGTGAAAGGTAATTAGGGTTCAAGAGGAACTTATATTGCAATTCTAGTCCTTTTTGAACATTGTTGAAATCAATGTTTTGCCTATTTTGGACTAAAGTGCAAATTACCCAAGTTGAGGGGTTTAAGTGCAAATTGTGCATGATAATATGTTCCTCATGTGTTGAAGCATCATGAGAGTAAAGATGATGCTGAGGTATGGCTTATGGAAGCCTGAATACCAAGAAAGAGCTGATAAAGCAATGTATGTGCATGAAAACCTAATTTTGGTGTAATGTGCAATTTACCCAAAACCTAGGGTTCAATATGCAAATTACCACTTCAATAAGGTCCTTAATTTTCCTTGGCATCATGTAGAGCAAAGAAAATGAGAGGGGTGCCTCATTTGAATTAATTTGGAGGAGAGAGAATCTTGATATTAAAATAATCAAGATTTAATCATAAGTGAAACCCTAATTTAAATTAGGGCAAAAATGAATGTATTAATTAAAGGGCCTTCAACCAAAATGTTATCGGTTGATTTTGAATAAGGATGGAAGTTATTTTTCCAAGATAAGGAACGAAAATATCCTAAGGAGGTGAAATTCCACTCACCATTATTATAAGGAAAAGAAAACCCACTCACATATGGATATTAATATAATAAGCATTAAGGTGCTTAATTTGATTTTCTTTAAATCATGGATAATGAAGAAGAATAAGAGGCAATGAAGATAGCCTCGTCCTTAAGGATTTTGAGGGGAATTTGAGGGGGAAGAGGCGGCCATATTTTTGGAATTTAATGCATTTTAATAATGCATTTTCTCTCTCATCAATTTTCTTATAAAAGTACCTTTACCAAGCCAAAACAAAGGCTATTTCAGATTCTTTTCTTTCCTCTTGCTTGGAAAACGACTAAGGAGCTGTGAAGGAGCAGGAGGACGACCCCAACCTGTTGGTAAGGTCCTTGACCTTCGTTCTCCTTGATTCCATGGTGGAAATAAAAAATAAATCATTGATTTCTTCTTATTTTGATCTCCTCTTCAACCCTAGCCAACTTTTTCATCCAAAAGCTTGGGGACGAGCCTAGGGGGAGTTGCAAAAACTTCATCCACCATTGTTGGCGTGATCTTGGAGCTTTGAAGCTCAATTGGAGGCGGGTTTTATATCTTGAACCCTTAATATTATTATTGCATTCAATTCCTTATCAAATGTTGATGCTTTCTTCATTTCTGAAATTTATTTTGGTTGATTGATGAAACCACAATGGAAATCACAGAAAATTTCGTGGGTTTGTAGCTTGAAGATGATGATGTCATCACAATCACACACCTCAATTAATATCTTAGGCAAACAATTTCAAAATTTGGGACCAATCGGTTTCAATGAAATTGGTTAAACGATTTCAACAAATTGATTGAAACCAAACAGTTTCAAATAGTTTGGAGTGGTTAACCATTTGCAGTGGTTGACCATTTGAGGAAATATGCTGATGTAATTGGATATTGATCCAATGGGTTCAATTGGTTTGATCTTAATGGTTTCAATTGTGAATGATCCCTAAAATGCAAACCCTAATTGCTTATGGAAGCAATAACTCAGTATACTATGTCAAACATAGTTGTTTGTATTTGATCAGATGGTTGATGTAACAAAATCAAGTGGAGATAATGATAGAAATGAATTCATACATGAGTATGATGCATATGGTGATTTAGGGTATGATCCTTAGTAAAGAGATCAAGAAACCCTAATTGAGAAGGTTAATGAACCCTAACCCTGATTTAGGGAAATTCTGAGTAAAACCCTAATCTAGGGTAATAGTGTAACCCTAATTAAGGGTAATAGTGTAACCCTAATTAAGGGTGATCAATTGGGTAACTCTAATTTAAGGTAATGAAATGCCAAATCCTACTGGGATGAATAATGAATCCCTAATTTATGGGTAATTGAATGAAACCCTAATTGGGATGATTAGTGAAACCCTAATTGAGGGTGATTCCATGAGAAACCCTGATTGAGGATGATTCCATGTGAAACCCTAATTGAGGGAGATGTCATATGAAACCTTAAACCTAACACATAGTAAAGCTATGTGAAACCCTAAATTTGGGCTATAGTGCATGGAATTCTAATCATGGGCAATATGATGAAAAATCATAACCCTAATGTCTGGGTAATGATATGAGTAAACCTTAATGATGAAATAATGGGTAATACCCTATAACGATGAAATATCTCAAGTGTTTGACTATAGGCAACCTTATAATAAGCAATGCCTTAACTTGAGATGAGTCCATATCATTGAAGATAGTTGGACAATCCTTGTGTGTGATTTATGCACATCATGGTAAAGGTGATAGTTTGGTGGATGAAAGTATTAAGATGTGAGATTCCTTATTATAAGATAAGTTAATAAACTCAAGTAAGATAGAAGTGATGAGGGAAGTGATACATTGAGACATGATAGATATCACATTTAGAATTTCAGGGTTGATATACCTTGATGCATCTCAAATCCAATATTTTTGGATAAGATACACAAGGAGAGTGTTATGTAAATTGTTACAATGAAAGGTTATGAGTTTAACATACTTGATAAGTAAGCTAAAATGAGTATGATGTAATCATACCATGATAAGGATGAGAGATAAACTCATACCTTGTGTTGATGATCATTTAATGATAAATGATAAGAATATTAAATACTTGGAATGTCAATCGATGCTCCTAGATGTATGGAACAATATATTAGGGTTGGATTGATAAAATGAACATGAAACCCTAATTGATGTGAATAGTAAACCCTAACCCTATGGAGGAAATAGTGGTGTTACTATTATATTACATGAGTTAATATGTCATTGTTGCCTAGTGAGAGGTGACAAGATGTTTAATGGCCTTGTGAGCCATATGGTTAGATGTTACCTAGTAAGAGGTAACAAGATGTTTCATGGGCATTTTTGAGCACTGAATGAGGTGTAATCCTCTTGTGTTAATAAGGGTTGATACCCTGTGATATTGTGAAAAGGATTTATATCCTGTGATAATATGATGATTGGTGTAGTCTCATGAATGGCAAGTGAATATTACCATGTGATGATGAGATGAGAAATTATGTTTCATATGTTTTATATTTTTTCAGGTTTTGATATTTATATTCTTGCTAGAAGTGAATTAGGGTTTGTATGTCCACTTGTTTGATACAACCTTAATTCACCCAATTGGCATAACTAATCAAGCGCAACTCTAATCATGTAGTGCCCTGTGCCATAGATCCATCTGAGTGTCAGAACTTGCCAGATGGTGAAATGAGTATTTGTAAGGGAAACTCAGAGCGCATACTGATGAGTATGTGGGGTGCTTGTCATCATGAATTCAAGTGTTTAGGGAGGATGATTGCGGTCATACCTAGCCCTTAGTTTGAAAACGACTGCGGTCGTGTCTCAGTGATTATATGTGTGATGATATTGGAGGACAATTGTGGTTGTACCTCAGATGGTAGGGTATGCGTACCCACCTCTTTCACTAGTGTCGTGACCTGTACCAAGGACGGACTAGGCTATTAGCAGCTTGACCTTTTGTGTCACTGTGGCCGACCCGTACTGACCGGGGGCGGAGAAGATCTTAGGAGTCCGGCTCTTCCTAGATCTTGTATAGCACTGATTTTGACTTAGCAGTGGTCAGTTGGATTTTGAGTGGTATCCTCAATTTCCTCAGGACATAATAAAAGATGTAATATAGCCGTATAGCATATCTGTTTAGGGTTATACATGACGCTTCACATTGAATGATAACCCATGTTTGTTCTCTTTACATAAAGATGATGCTTAGTGCAACTAAGAGATAGTAATTATACTTATGTTGTGGATATGCATAAGACTGTAATTGTGTACATACAATGGTCATGCTTATGTTGATATCTTACTGCTACTGTTGATTATAATCATGATGCTAGATATCTCATGTTGATAGTTATGTTTCGCATTCTATCCATGCCTCTATGATTAGAAATACCTGACAGAGGCTTAATGCCTGTAATTAGGTTTGGTTAAAGTCCAATGCCTGGATGTGTAATCAGGATTGGTATAGTCCAATGCCTGAAACATTTATACCTGATTGATATAGTTTAATGCTTAAATAAGACATGATAATTTATATAATCACATGTTTGGCATAAGTGAATACCTGTTTAGCAGATTGGCTAAGGCCAACAAATAGAAACAAGAATGAATCATGGGTGACACATCAGAATAATGAATGACATGAGCAAAGCTTGAGATGTTGAAAATGTATGGTAGATAAATGTTATACACGTTCTTTCTATTTCTTATAAATAGAATAGATGAATTATTGTTCAATCATAGATAGGTGTAATACTTTAAAAGATGAGAATGATCTAAACTACTTATCCTCTGCTCAGTTTTATATTAATTAAACTACAATAATGATGTTTCTGGCAGAGAGTTATATCTCTCACTGGGGCAATTTTCAATTGTCTCACCCCCGTGGGAACCAATATTTTTAGGTGGACGAGTGCGAAAGGGACTGAGAATATCTTACAGAGGAAGAACATCAGCAGCAATAGGGACAGTAGTGACAACTCAGGTTGAGTATGTTGTCTGTCGTGTTTGGTAGATAGAAGTCCTATATGTCGTCTCTGTACTCTCAGGTCCTCAGAGTTAGTACTTAGTGCTTTTAATGTATCATTTTGAGATCTTGGCTTGATGCCTCGAGGTTATTATGTTGTCTGTGTTTAGCTTTTAACAAGGCAGTTGATGTTCTAACCCTCGAGAAGAGATGGTATAAGATATATACTTATGAACCATGATGTAAATGTAATACATTGGTTATTGTTGAAAGAGTTTTCTTATGATTGGGTCTCTTTGAAAAAGGTTTAAAAGTTTTAGTGATTTTCTGTAATCTGCTGCTTAGTGAACGCTTCCGCATTAGTTAATTATGTTTTTGTTAGTTGGATGCTACAATTTAGTGGTATCAGAGCTCTAGGTTCGCTGAGTCTACAGAGACATAGGACTAAGGTAGTAGAGTCTGTTCTAGTATCATCTAGTGTATCTGATAATGTCTTCTGCTCATATAAGAGAAGAAGAACTTAAAGATGACTGGGTCACATGAGGAGATTGCTGCTGAGAGCAACAATATTGCACCAAGAAGAGGTGCATGGGAGCAGGCAAGAGAGAGACAATTGCCTAAGAATCTCCTAGTTGATCCATCTATGATAAGAAAATCTTTCTTTAAGTATTACTATTGGAGAATTTAGGACAACAGTAATGTATATAGTGGATCAAGCATTGGCACTGTAACCCAGATTACCAACCCCAATGATGATGTTTTAGATATCAACATGATTTATAATCATCATATGCAGGTTGAAGCAAAAGGAAATGATGAATTTCTGGACTTAAATTGAGTCTGTGCTCAACCTTAGCCTGTTGAATCAATCTTTGAGGCAGAGTTAGCCTGAGAAAGTGAATAATCCATGAATTATGACAAGTTAGACAAGATAATGTCATTCAAATTTGTCATTTTATGAATTCGTGGATCAACTTAGAAAGAAATTGATTGAACTTTCCTTGATTAGTCATGTGAGGACTTATGTTTTGCATAGTAAAACATTACAAATGTTTTATGTTGTTCTTACCTCCATGAGAAATGATGAGGTACAGAAGAGATGCCTGAATGAAATTCAGGGATGTTCAGTCTTATGCTTGTGATAATATGAAAAGAAGAAATATGATAGTATACAAAGTGCATACCACTTAATATCATTATTTATATACCCTGGCCAAGTATACAACTATTGATGATAAAGTGGGTATGGAAACTCTTAGATTGTTGTCTTTTTTATTGCTCTGATCAAGCAGTCATTCTGAGACAATCTAATGAGTATCATGAAATCAGAAATATGGAATGAATAAATGTGTCATATCCCATGCATAAGAAAGATAAGTCTGAGATAATATCAGATGAGTATGTTGTATGAGGAACTAAAAGTGTACTCCTCATAAGATAAGAATAAGAATGAGGGAGATGAACCTTGTTCAATAATGATGCCAGCATAATAAAGATCTTTCCCATAATAAGGAAATGGGAAATGTGATGAGATCATGAGATGATCATAAACATGCTAGATAATAATAAAGAAAGGGATAATGACATGCAATCATCCTTACAAATTTCAATGCTAAAGGCAAGGAACCTAGGATGAGATAAAAAGTAAATGGTTCATGAATAGTTGAAATTAGTCTAATTATAATAATATGAGCATAATATGTTAGGGGTTTATGCTCTGCATAAACATGATATTAATATAGAATGTATGATGCTTCTCTGAATAAGAAAAGTGTTATTTGACAAAAAGTTGACTCTATAGTCAATGATGAGGGACAGTGGGGCATGTGCCTTGTGTGTTGATTCTATGAGAATCTTGTATGGAAACACTTGGTGCTGATAAAAGTTTTATGGTGTCTCTATAATAAGGAGATGATATGTGAAGACTAGATAGTAGGATGAATAAAATACATTTGTCTTCCTTTATTTGGATTTCGAGGATGAAATCCTTGTTAGGGGTTTATAATTTGTAACACCCCTGACCTGGGTTATACTTTAACCCTAGGTGTTTTGATTAAGAAAGATGATTAAATGCTTAATCTTATCTTGTGAAAGGTAATTAGGGTTCAAGAGGAACTTATATTGCAATTCTAGTCCTTTTTGAACATTGTTGAAATCAATGTTTTGCCTGTTTTGGACTAAAGTGCAAATTACCCAAGTTGAGGGGTTTAAGTGCAAATTGTGCATGATAATATGTTCCTCATGTGTTGAAGAATCATGAGAGTAAAGATGATGCTGAGGTATGGCTTATGGAAGCCTGAATACCAAGAAAGAGCTGATAAAGCAATGTATGTGCATGAAAACCTAGTTTTGGTGTAATGTGCAATTTACCCAAAACCTAGGGTTCAATATGCAAATTACCACTTCAATAAGGTCCTTAATGTTCCTTGGCATCATTTAGAGCAAAGAAAATGAGAGGGGTGCCTCATTTGAATTAAGTTGGAGGAGAGAGAATCTTGATATTAAAATAATCAAGATTTAATCATAAGTGAAACCCTAATTCAAATTAGGGAAAAAATGAATGTATTAATTAAAGGGCCTTCAACCAAAATGTTATTGGTTGATTTTGAATAAGGATGGACGTTATTTTTCCAAGATAAGGAACGAAAATATCCTAAGGAGGTGAAATTCCACTCACCATTATTATAAGGAAAAGAAAACCCACTCACATATGGATATTAATATAATAAGCATTAAGGTGCTTAATTTGATTTTCTTTAAATCATGGATAATGAAGAAGAATAAGAGGCAATGAAGATAGCCTCGTCCTTAAGGATTTTGAGGGGAATTTGAGGGGGAAGAGGCGGCCATGTTTTTGGAATTTAATGCATTTTAATAATGCATTTTCTCTCTCATCAATTTTCTTATAAAAGTACCTTTACCAAGCCAAAACAAAGGCTATTTCAGATTCTTTTCTTTCCTCTTGCTTGGAAAACGACTAAGGAGCTGTGGAGGAGCAGGAGGACGACCCAACCTGTTGGTAAGGTCCTTGACCTTCGTTCTCCTTGATTCCATGGTGGAAATAAAAAATAAATCATTGATTTCTTCTTATTTTGATCTCCTCTTCAACCCTAGCCAACTTTTTCATCCAAAAGCTTGGGGACGAGCCTAGGGGGAGTTGCAAAAACTTCATCCACCATTTTTGGCATGATCTTGGAGCTTTGAAGCTCAATTGGAGGCGGGTTTTATAACTTGAACCCTAAATATTATTATTGCATTCAATTCCTTATCAAATGTTGATGCTTTCTTCATATCTGAAATTTATTTTGGTTGATTGATGAAACCACCATGGAAATCACAGAAAATTTCGTGGGTTTGTAGCTTGAAGATGATGATGTCATCACAAGCACACACCTCAATTAATATCTTAGGCAAACAATTTCAAAATTTGGGACCAATCGGTTTCAATGAAATTGGTTAAACGATTTCAACAAATTGATTGAAACCAAACAATTTCAAATAGTTTGGAGTGGTTAACCATTTGCAATGGTTGACCATTTGAGGAAATATGCTGATGTAATTGGATATTGATCGAATGGGTTAAATTGGTTTGATCTTAATGGTTTCAATTGTGAATGATCCCTAAAATGCAAACCCTAATTGTTTATGGAAGCAATAACTCAGTATACTATGTCAAACATAGTTGTTTGTATTTGATCAGATGGTTGATGTAACCAAATCAAGTAGAGATAATGATAGAAATTAATTCATACATGAGTATGATTCATATGGTGATTTAGGGTATGATCCTTAGTAAAGAGATCAAGAAACCCTAATTGAGAAGGTTAATGAACCCTAACCCTGATTTAGGGAAATTCTGAGTAAAACCCTAATCTAGGGTAATAGTGTAACCCTAATTAAGGGTAATAGTGTAACCCTGATTAAGGGTAATGAATTGGGTAACTCTAATTTAAGGTAATGAAATGCCAAATCCTAATGGGATGAATAATGAATCCCTAATTTATGGGTAATTGAATGAAACCCTAATTGGGATGATTAGTGAAACCCTAATTGAGGGTGATTCCATGAGAAACCCTAATTGAGGATGATTCCATGTGAAACCCTAATTGAGGGAGATGTCATATGAAACCTTAAACCTAACACATAGTAAAGCTATGTGAAACCCTAAATTTGGGCTATAGTGCATGGAATTCTAATCATGGGCAATATGATGAAAAATCATAACCCTAATGTCTTGGTAATGATATGAGTAAACCTTAATGATGAAATAATGGGTAATACCCTATAATGATGAAATATCTCAAGTGTTTGACTATAGGCAACTTTATAATAAGCAATGCCTTAACTTGAGATGAGTCCATATCATTGAAGATAGTTGGACAATCCTTATGTGTGATCTATGCACATCATGGTAAAGGTGATAGTTTGGTGGATGAAAGTATTAAGATGTGAGATTCCTTATTATAAGATAAGTTAAAAAACTCAAGTAAGATAGAAGTGATGAGGGAAGTGATACATTGAGACATGATAGATATCACATTTAGCATTTCAGGGTTGATATACCTTGATTCATCTCAAATCCAATATTTTTGGATAAGATACACAAGGAGAGTGTTATGTAAATTGTTACAATGAAAGGTTATGAGTTTAACATACTTGATAAGTAAGCTAAAATGAGTATGATGTAATCATACCATGATAAGGATGAGAGATAAACTCATACCTTGTGTTGATGATCATTTAATGATAAATGATAAGAATATTAAATACTTGGAATGTCGATGGATGCTCCTAGATGTATGGAACAATATATTAGGGTTGGATTGATAAAATGAACATGAAAACATAATTGATGTGAATAGTAAACCCTAACCCTATGGAGGAAATAGTGGTGTTACTATTATATTACATGAGTTAATATGTCATGGTTTCCTAGTGAGAGGTGACAAGATGTTTAATGGCCTTGTGAGCCATATGGTTAGATGTTACCTAGTAAGAGGTAACAAGATGTTTCATGGGCATGATTGAGCACTGAATGAGGTGTAATCCTCTTGTGTTAATAAGGGTTGATACCCTGTGATATTTTGAAAAGGATTTATATCCTGTGATAATATGATGATTGGTGTAGTCTCATGAATGGCAAGTGAATATTACCATGTGATGATGAGATGAGAAATTATGTTTCATATGTTTTATATTTTTTCAGGTTTGATATTTATATTCTTGCTAGAAGTGAATTAGTGTTTGTATGTCCACTTGTTTGATGCAGCATTAATTCACCCAATTGGCATAACTAATCAAGCACAACTCTAATCATGTAGTGCCCTGTGCCATAGATCCATCTGAGTGTCAGAACTTGCCAGATGGTGAAACGAGTATTCCTAAGGGAAACTCAGAGCGCATACTGATGAGTATGTGGGGTGCTTGTCATCCTGAATTCAAGTGTTTAGGGAGGATGACTGCGGTCATACCTAGCCCTTAGTTTGAGAACGACTGCGGTCGTGTCTCAGTGATTATATGTGTGATGATATTGGAGGACAACTGTGGTTGTACCTCAGATGGTAGGGTATGCGTACCCACGTCTTTCACTAGTGCCGTGACCTGTACCAAGGACGGACTAGGCTGTTAGCAGCTTGACCTTTTGTTTCACTGTGGCGGACCCGTACTGACCGGGGGCGGAGAAGATCTTAGGAGTCCGGCTCTTCCTAGATCTTGTATGGCACTGATTTCGACTTAGTAGTGGTCAGTTGGATTTTGAGTGGTATCCTCAATTTCCTCAGGACATAATAAAAGATGTAATACATCCGTATAGCATATATGTTTAGGGTTATACATGACGCTTCACATTGAATGATAACCCATATTTGTTCTCTTTACATAAAGATGATGCTTAGTGCAACTAAGAGATAGTAATTATACTTATGTTGTGGATATGCATAAGACTGTAATTGTGTACATACAATGGTCATGCTTATGTTGATATCTTACGGCTACTGTTGATTATAATCATGATGCTAGATATCTCATGTTGATAGTTATGTTTCACATGCTATCCATGCCTCTATAATTAGAAATACCTGAGAGAGGCTTAATGCCTGTAATTAGGTTTGGTTAAAGTCCAATGCCTGGATGTGTAATCAGGATTGGTATAGTCCAATGGCTGAAACATTTATACCTGATTGATATAGTTTAATGCTTAAATAAGACATGATAATTTATATAATCACATGTTTGGCATAAGTGAATACCTGTTTAGCAGATTGGCTAAGGCCAACAAATAGAAACAAGAATGAATCATGGGTGACACATCAGAATAATGAATGACATGAGCAAAGCTTGAGATGTTGAAAATGTATGGTAGATAAATGTTATACACGTTCTTTCTATTTCTTATAAAGAGAATAGATGAATTACTGTTCAATCATAGATAGGTGTAATACTTTAAAAGATGAGAATGATCTAAAATGCTTATCCTCTGCTCAGTTTTATATTAATTAAACTACAATAATGATGTTTCTGGCAGAGAGTTATATCTCTCGCTGGGGCAATTTTCAATTGTCTCACCCCCGTGGGAACCAATATTTTTAGGTGGACGAGTGCGAAAGGGACTGAGAATATCTTGCAGAGGAAGAACATCAGCAGCAATAGGGACAGTAGTGACAACTCAGGTTGAGTATGCTGTCTGTCGTGTTTGGTAGATAGAAGTCCTATGTGTCGTCTCTGTACTCTCAGGTCCTCGGAGTTAGTACTTAGTGCTTTTAATGTATCATTTTGAGATCTTGGCTTGATGCCTTGAGGTTATTATGTTGTCTGTGTTTAGCTTTTAATAAGGCAGTTGATGTTGTAACCCTCGAGAAGAGATGGTATAAGATATATACTTATGAACCATGATGTAAATGTAATACATTGGTTATTGTTGAAAGAGTTTTCTTATGATTGGGTCTCTTTGAAAAAGGTTTAAAATTTTTAGTGATTTTCTATAATCTGCTGCTTAGTGAACGCTTCCGCATTAGTTAATTATGTTTTTGTTAGTTGGATGCTACAAGATCGTAGATAACTTCAAGAAGACTGAAAAGGCCCCACCAAATGTCAACATCATAACGATCTTGTATGAAATTGATTGCTTCAAAAGCTGCCTAGCTGAGGAGCCTACAGAAGAGGTGGAAGAAATTTCTTCCAGTGATGATGAAGGCTCTGAATACGAGCCACACTGCGAGGAAGAATCCCCAGCCGAAAAATCTAAGGGGAAGTGAAAAGTCCAAGAAGCTGCAACAAAACAACCCCAACAAAGTGGGCAAGAAAATAGGTCCACCCCGCCACTGCTAGGGAACAAACCCTAGCAGGCCATATCCCATCAACCACAACTACCACCCCACTATCACCCCCGTCTTCCCAATGCTCACCACCACCGCACCACCACCAGAAAACCATTACATCCACACCTTCCCATCCATCGACAAAATGCTAAAACCAACAAAGTACGTCTGCTCCAGCGTACTACTCAAAATGGGGATCTACGATAGAATCCTCACCATCCTAGAAAATGCTAACCTCTCCAGACTCTATTTCGTCCCTAAAATATCTTATATCGAACGCACCACATAATTCTTTACCCATCTCAGCAAAGAAATGGTGGACATTGCACATAGAGCAAGGGACGAAGGTGACCGTAGGCTGGTCACCAAGATTTTTGGCAACGAAATCACTACAATAGAAAATCTTCTGAACGAAATCTTCATCGACAACCCAGAGCATCTCAAGATGGCCAAAGCTACAGGAATAGAAAATTCACAATTCAATAGACACACCTTCTGGAAAACATTAACATGGTTCCCAGCTTATGAGGCAAAGACATGCAAAGCCTCCAATATCTATTCTGGGTTCATGCGTACACTTCACAAGATCCTCACTGGTGCACTCTTCCCCAGAACGGAGAGTGGAAATGTCATAACCAGTGACCTTTTTCTCCTATGGTCAATTCTGAATGGAAAACCGGTCAATATTGGCCGACACTTGATACAAAAATTCTCTGCCTATGCCATAGGGAAAGAAATTTGCATGGGTGGGCACATAACTTTGATAATCAAATATCTCAGGATGGACAGATTACTTCCATGTTTCACGAAGATCAAGGGAGACATCCTTACCAACGAACACACCTTGAAGAATTCCTACATTATCAAAGAAAGGGATGCCAAATTACATTACATCTTCTGCCCAACTGTCAAATCTTCCAGGACCCTATTACCACTTCTGGAGCTAGCGAACTACGACAAAGACAAACTTCTCTTTACTAATGAAGAGATTACCAAACTCCTAGCTCCGGTCAAAGCAGAAGCTAAGACAACCCAAGCGGGGCAGACCGAGCTTAGTATCACAGCCCCGACGGATCGTATAAAAAAAAATTCCAGTGAAACAACCTTCCAAAAGGCTTTTGAAGCAACAACAACTGTCGGGGACACCAACATCAAAACCACATCCAGAGCCAGAACCCACCCTCTCCGAAGAACAAATCACCACCTCATCTCTAGACTCCTTCATTATGAGTCTAACCGCTGAGCTTACCACCACCACTTCACCACCCTCCACCTTTCCACAATCCACCACTCTTCCATCTTTCTCCACAACTACACCACCACCTACATGTTGGGTTTTAGAGGAGGCAGAGAAGCAGCGGAAACAAAAATTTTCTCCCTCAAACCCAGAACAAAAGGAATCATGTCAATGTCTATACAATAGGAAAGATGGTTTGTGGATGCATACCTTGTCCTGAGGCTTGCTCGGTGACAGTACCTCGCGCCTTGCGCGGCCTTCACCTCCGGTCTTGGACGGTGTCTGTGAAGCTCCTAGTCGCACCGGGACTGAAGACTCCTAGTCTCACCGGGACTGTCGGGATTGACAGTTGTCCTTCGAGAGACAAAGGTCTCCCGCCTCGGCAGTCGTCCACATGGACTGCTTGGAACTCCAGTCTCCTTGTCGCACAAGGAACCAGAAGGAGTCACACCCTCATATTGGTGAACAAGTCGCCAACTCACTCTCCTACTGCCAGTTGCAATAGCAGTTGTCTTTCCCTTGTTGTGCCTCCATTTTCGGGTAGCACTTGCTCGGGCTCTCTCGGTTACCAAAACCAGAGAGAACAACAACTTTGCAGAGCAACCGTCTTGCACGGAGTTGTACTCTGAGAAGCCCCCAATACCCTTACATATATAGGCGGCTCATGGGACAGGGTTCTCTGTGCTCGACAATATGCGACTAAAAGCAAGAGTAGAAGGGTTCGAGATTTTCCACAAAAGCAACCAACTCGCAACCTGAACTGATCGTTTCACAACTAAAACGGTCGGTTGGGGACCTTAACCGGTCGGTTGGGACCCATGAGCCAGTCGGTTCACTTCTGAACCGGTCAGTTCGTGGTCCTGGTCAGTTCCTGATTGACTTTCCAACTTTTATTTCTAATTGGTATCGAATACCAATCCTTGTTCCAATCAAATTGGGCAAGTGAAATGCAAGGAAAATTCTCACCAATCCTACTTTCCCAACTTGCTCGGTTGCATCAGTTGAACCGATCATTTCAACACTTGAAGCAATCATTTCACCCTGACCTTGAGCCGATCGACTCAACCCTTGAGCCGACCGGTTCACCAAGCTCAGCCGATCGGTTCATCACATGAGCCGAAAGGTTGGGAGTGCAGATTGTGCAGAATCAATCAATTGCGATTTCAATCAATCCGATACTCCAATCAATTGTGTCCAACACCTTGAACATTATGATATCGAGCTATCAATTGATTGAGTGTTTAATTGAACTACTAAAATCCTTTAGTAATCAATCTAAACATTTATTGTGGACAAAACTCCTCTTCCAGGTTAAATCCTATGTGTGTGACCCTGTAGGTCCATTTCACGTTGGCAGTGAAAGTCCATAACACTTATGACTTCACAAGCAAAGAGCGGTGCCTAGTCACACATCAGTGCTACCCAAGTGAAATAGAAAGTTGGAGAACAACTTTCAATCCTACAATCCGTGAATGGTGTTAAAGTGAATGTATAATTCCTTTGTCACTGATATCCTGAATGAACTCGAGGAATGGGACAGTCATCCTGTCAACATTCATTCATTTCCTTGATCTCAAAGCAGACCGAGTGAGATGTGTATGACATCAATATCACATATTGATTCACACGTGCATGCAAATGCCTTTCTCAATCCTACTCATCAAGTGGCCAAGGATATCAAACTCCCTTAGGAGGGACAAATCCCATATCTATCATTCACCCCTCAAAAGCCCCATGTGTCAAAGCCACCCAATCATCACCTTTATAACAAACCATGTTTCAGGACTGCATTTAATGATGTCAAAGTGTACCCAACGACATGTGTTGAGTGTAGTGATTTCAGGTTTAAGAATCACACTCACCACCATCACTGTGAGAGCCGACTGTGACTACCAAGTCATGGTTCCATGTGTCACTCTCATGGTGGGTCTTTCTGGTACCTTGTTCTCTAACAAGTACCTATGTGCTTGGTTTTATATCACTATATCATGACTAATGAGATTTTGTCATCAACCAACACAGAATCTAGTCTTTAGTGTTATTGATGTCTATGGTTATTTGCACAATAACAACCGACTAGGGACCAAACAAGAATGTATACTCTTAACATCCGCACGATCTCATCGTTTAGGTCCTTAACCTAAAAGCATATGTCATTGAGTAAAATCATTCTTTAGACATCTATTATGTTACACCATCATCTCAGAAACAGTTTAAACATATAGATCAGAAATTGCCTTTATTATTATTCAAATCATTTACAAAGTATCCCATTACAATCATCATATGACTTTCTCTATGGGCATACATACCAACAGAGTGCCACTTTCACTTAGAGCCAGTCACCAAGGAACCTCAAACCTTGTGACCTAGCATGACTATCATGCTTCTGCTGAGAAAGGGCCTTAGTCAGTGGATCATCTATGTTGTCTTCAGTTGGTACTCTACAAATCTTCACATCTCCTCCCTGTACGATCTCTCGTATGAGATGGAAGCGCCACAGTATGTGCTTGGACCGATGATGTGATCTGGGCTCCTTAGCTTGTGCAATAGCTCCATTATTGTCACAATAAAGCTTAATTTCATCATAGCTACTGGGAACTACACCAAGTTCAGAGATGAACTTCCTGATCCACACAGCCTCCTTTACTGCATGCGATGCAGAAATATACTCGGCCTCTGTAGTAGAATCGGCAACAGTTTCTTGCTTGGAACTCTTCCAGCTCACAGCTCCATTATTAAGGCAAAACACAAATCCTGACTGCGATCTGTAATCATCTTTATCGGTTTGGAAGCTTGCATCGGTGTAACCCTTTACAACCAGCTCTTCCTCGCCGTCGTACACAAGAAACTGATCCTTAGTCCTTCGCAAGTACTTGAGGATGTACTTTGAGGCTGTCTAGTGAGCATCCCAGGGATCTGACTGGTACCTGCTCATCATGCTGAGAGCATACGAGACATCTGGGTGTGTGCACAACATAGCGTACATGATGGATTTGATGACTGATGCATATGGGATCCCATTCATATGCTCCCTCTCTTCACAAGATTGGGGACATTGAGCTCTAGAGACGATGACTCCATGTAGCATGGGGATGTTGCCTCTCTTTGAGTTCTCCATGTTGAACCGCTTCATCACATTGTCAATGTATGTGCTCTGACTTAGTCTGAGAAGCCTTCTATATCTATCTCTATAGATCTTAATTCCTAGAATGTAGGATGCTTCTCCTAAGTCCTTCATTGAGAAAGTATTCCCAAGCCAAGTCTTTACCTTCTCTAAGGCTAAGACATCATTCCCCATCAATAGTATGTCATCCATATAAAATATGAGGAATGTGGTTGAGCTCCCACTAACCTTCTTGTACACACAAGGTTCATCTTCATTTTGAATAAAGCCAAACATTTTGACTTCCTCATAAAATCAAAGATTCCAACTCCAAGATGCTTGCTTCAATCCATAGATTGACCTTTGCAGCTTACAAACTTTATTGGCATTCTTTGGATCTACAAAACCTTCTGGTTATGTCATGTACACATCCTCATTTATATTCCTGTTAAGGAATGCCGTTTTAACATCCATATCCAAAATCTCATAGTCATAATAAGCTGCAATAGCAAGCATGATCCTAATGGACTTAATCATGGCAACTGGAGAAAAGGTTTCGTCATAGTCAACACCTTGAACTTGTCAAAATCCCTTCACAACCAATCTGCCTTTATAAGTTTACACATTGCCATCCATGTCGGTCTTCTTCTTAAAGACCCACTTTCACCCTATGGGGTTTACCCCTTCGGGTGGTTCCACCTAAGTCCATACTTTGTTGGAGTACATGGATTCCATCTCAGATTTCATGGCTTCAAGCCATTTCTTAGAATCTGGTCCCTCCATAGCCTCTACGTAGGAAGTAGGATCATCATCTATGATCAACTCACCACCTTCCTGAGTTACAAGGTATCCAAACCTCTCAGGTTCAAGGAAGGTCCTACTAGATCTACGAGGTCCTTGTGTTACCTGAGGAGATTGAGATTCCACAACACCTTGTGAATCTGCATTTTCCTCTGGTACATCTACCGGTTCAGTGTTTTCTTGTTGGGCTTGAACCTCTTCAAGCTCTATATTCCTCCCACTGCTTCCTTGGGAAATAAATTCCTTCTCTAGGAATACATCATCCCTGGCAACAAACACTTTGTTATCAGTAGATTGGTATAGATAATATCCCTTGGTCTCCTTGGGATATCCAACAAAATAACATTTATTGGATTTGGGTCCAAGCTTATCAGGAAACATTTTCTTGACGTAAGCCCCACAACCCCAAATCTTCATAAAAGACAAATTGGGATTCTTCCCGGTCCATATCTCATATGGTGTCTTTTGAACTGATTTAGATGGTACACGGTTAAGTGAAAATGTGGCGGTTTCAAGAGCATGACCCCAGAAGGAAATCGGAAGATCATCAAAACTCATCATTGATTGCACCATATCAAAAAATGTGTGGTTCCTTCTTTCAAACACACCATTATGTTGTGGTGTTCCAGGCGGAGTCCATTGTGATACAATACCACGGGCTCACAGAAGGTCCTCAAACTCCTGGCTTAAGTATTCTCCACCTCGATCGGATCGAAGTGCCTTAATACTTTTACCAAGTTGGTTTTGTACTCCATTCATGAAATCCTTGAACCTTTCAAGGGTTTCTGACTTATGCTTGATCAGGTACACATAGCCATACCTACTGAAATCATCAGTGAAGGTAATGAAGTACTGATACCCATTTCTGGCATTAGTTCTAAAAGGCCCACATACATCAGTATGTATGAGTCCTAATAGATCACTAGCTCTCTCACCTTTACCTGAAAAGGGAGTCTTGGTCATCTTTCCCAACAAACAAGATTCACATGTCTCTATTAATTCATAATCAAAAGAGTCTAGATAAACATCTTTATGGAGTCTAGAAATGCGCTTCTCATTTATGTTCCCTAGACGACAATGCCAGAGATATGTTTTGTTTGAGTCACTGAGTTTTTGCTTTTTGGTGTTTACGTTGTATACACTTATCTCCAAGTCTATCAAATACAGACCATAAGACATTGGGGCACTGCCATAAAAGATCCCATCTTTAGAAATGGAACATTTTTCATTCTTAATAAGAAATTCAAATCCATCTTTGTCCAAACAAGAGATGGAAATGATATTCCTATTTATGGTAGGTACATAATAGCAGTTCTTCAACTCTATTATTATCCCACTTGGTAGAGTTAACTCATAGGTTCCTACTGCACTGGCGGCAACTCTTGCCCCATTGGCAACATGTAGTTCAACCTCGCCTTTTCCTAAAGGCCTACTTCTCTTAAGATCCTTCATATTTGAACAAATGTGAGATCCGCATCCGGTATCAAGTACCCATGATGAAGAAGTAGTAAAGTTAATATCTATTACGTATACACCAGAAGTAGATATTTCTATCCGGACTTCTTCTTCCATTGTTCCTTCCATTCTCTCCATGTAGAAGAAATTGGTTTGGCGAGAGAACACTTCTCTCCCTTTCCTTCTTTCTTCTTCACTAACGCATTAAGCGTACATAGAGTGGATTCTAAGGCTCCTGGTATATCTGGATTGTGCAGAACACTTCCCACAGTCCTCAACCAATTATGGAATTTATTCTCAATTAATTTTCCCATTTTAAAAGATGATTCTTTTGCCATTCTACAAGAGAAATTTTGCATTTTGTCAAAACTCTTTTTGATTTGATTTGAATAAAATTTGACGATAGTTAATTAGGCCTTTAATTAATTACCGCTCCCACTATTTTGACTCAAATTGATAGCCCTCACCATCAATTCGGAAGATTGCATCGTACAATCTTCTAGTGGGTCAAGATCCATATTTTGTAAAGTCATGAGTTAGCTTTGGTTGATCGCCCATAATCTTGACTATTTAGGTAGGCCATCATGCCAATTGCATCATATGCAACTCTTGATGAATGAACATGCACAACACCTTGCCATTAACATTCCGTGCCTCTGGGCTTAGACGCTCTAAGAATCACCAGTTAAGTCAAACCCAAAAGCCAACACGGTAAACATGCACCCTGCTTTGGCAGAACCTACATGTCGACCCTTCACACTTCTACAAGATAGATGGCGCACCACGCTTTGGCATAACCTACGCTTGGTCGATCAAATTTTCCATGTGTGTTGCTAATGGAAGGTGTATAAGACTTAATATTTTAATGAGGGATTTGGTTTTTATATACATATACATATCCAATCACCACAATATATAGTATGTATCATATACGTGCTATATCCCACAGAAAACATGTGAAACGATAAAAGCAATGATTATGGCCATCCTATTGTGATTCCTCGAGCCAAGAGGAATCACAGTCATCTAGGTCTACATCACATGCAACATGTACAAGATGAAATTTGTGCCTACCTTTTTGGGTTTGATCATCTCATCTCCATGATTGATCGGCTCACCATCAAGTTGGTTGCTCGGGTGCCACCAGCCGATCGACTGGCGCCTCCAGTCGATCGGTTCACCGGTCGTCGTGCATCTCCTCAGGTTACCACCTGCTCATCTCGCTCCTTGAACCGGCCGTCTGGATCACCAACCGATCGGTTCACACCTTGAACCGATCGTCTCAGGTCATCTGCTGTTCTTTGACATAACAGGAAATAAAATCTATCCTATTTACAATTGAATTGTGAAACCCTGAGTTACATTCGGTTGGGGAGCAAAGGTAGGAAAAGAAGTCTCGAATTATTTCGAGTTACATCAGGAATAGGAGAAGGTGAATCGGTGTGCAGACCAAGATGCAAGCAACCACATACAACCACACACAGATATAGGGGTTTATAGGTCATAATCATGCTACACATCCACCATAAAACTCGTTTAAGGGCGACGCGTATCGAGTGCATTAATATTTAATATCATATATGTATATTTGGGATTTGTGGATTGGACATGCATAAAGCCAATTTTATTCACATCGTATGCAATAAATAAAGGCGACAAACCAAATTCGATCATATCGATAATCCTAAAATATAGAACAGTTGACGTGGCTCTGACACCACTGTTGGGTTTTAGAGGAGGCAGAGAAGCAGCGGAAACAAAAATTTTCTCCCTCAAACCCAGAACAAAAGGAATTGCTTCAACGTATATACAATAGGAAAGACGGTTTGTGGATGCATACCTTGTCCCGAGGTTTGCTCGACGATAGTACCTCACGCCTTGTGCGGTATTCACCTCTGGTCTTGGACGGTGTTTGTGCATCTCCTGGTCGCACTGGGACTGAAGACTCATGGTCTCACTGGGACTGTCGGGATTGACAGTTTTCCTCCGAGCGACAGAGGTCTCCTGCCTCTGCAGTCATCCACACAGACTGCCTAGAACTCCAGTCTCCTTGTCACACAAGGAAACAGAAGGAGTCACACCCTCCTGTTGGCATACTAGTCGCCAACTCACTCTGCTGCTACCAGTTGCAACTGTAGTTGTCTTTCCCTTGTTGTGCCTCCCTTTTTGGGTAGCACTTGCTCGGGCTCTCTCGGTTACCAAAACCAAAGAGAACGACAACTTTGCAGAGCAACCAGCTTGCACTGAATTGTACTATGAGAAGCCCCCAATACCCCTATATATAGGCGGGTCATGGGACAGGGTTCTCTATGCCCCGCAATATGGGACTAAAAGCAGGAGTAGAAGGGTTCGAGATTTTCCACAAAAGCAACCAACTCGCAACCTGAACCGATCGTTTCACAACTGAAACGATCAGTTGGGGACCTACACCAGTCAGTTGACACCTCAACCGATTGGTTGGGACCCATGAGCCGGTCGATTTACTTTTGAACCGGTCAGTTCGTGGTCCTGGTCAGTTCCTGATTGACTTTCCAACTTTTGTTTCTAATTGGTATCAAATACCAATCCTTGTTCCAATCAGATTGGGCAAGTGAAACACAAGGAAAATTCTCACCAATCCTTCTTTCCCAACTTGCCCAGTTGCATCAGTTGAACTGATCGTTTCAACACTTGAAGCAATCGTTTCACCCTGATTGGCTCAACCCTTGAGCCGACCGGTTCACCAAGCTCAGCCGATCGGTTCATCACATGAGCCGATCGGTTGGGAGTGCAGATTGTGCAAAATCAGTCAATTGCGATTTCAATCAATCTGATACTCCAATCAATGTGTCCAACACCTTGAACATTATGATATTGAGCTATCAATTGATTGAGTGTTTAATTGAACTACTAAACTCCTTTAGTAATCAATCTAAACATTTCTTGTGGACAAACTCCTCTTCCAAGTTAAATCCTATGTGTGTGACCCTGCAGGTCCATTTCACGTTGGCAGTGAAAGTCCATAACACTTATGACTTCACAAGCAAAGAGCGGTGCCTAGTCACACACCAGTGCTACCCAGGTGAAATAGAAAGTTGGAGAACAACTTTCAATCCTACAATCCGTGAATGGTGTTAAAGTGAATAAATGATTCCTTTGTCACTGATATCCTGAATGAACTCGAGGAATGGGACAGTCATCCTTTCAACATTCATTCATTTCCTTGATCTCAAAGCAGACTGAGTGAGATGTGTATGACATCAATATCACATATTGATTCACACGTGCATGTGCATGCCTTTCTCAATCCTACTCATCATGTGGCCAAGGATATCAAACTCCCTTAGGAGGGACAAATCCCATATCTATCACTCACCCCTCAAAAGCCCCATGTGTCAAAGCCACCCAATCGTCACCTTTATAACAACCAATGTTTCAGGACTGCGTTTGATGATGTCAAAGTGTACCCAATGACATGTGTTGAGTGTAGTGATTTCAGGTCTAAGAATCACACTCACCACCATCACTGTGAGAGCTAAATGTGACTACCAAGTCATGGTTCCATGTGTCACTCTCATGGTGGGTCTGTCTGGTACCTTGTTCTCTAACAAGTACCTATGTGCTTGGTTTGATATCACTATATCATGACTAATGATATTTTGTCATCAACCAACACACAATCTAGTCTTTAGTTTTATTGATGTCTATGGTTATTTCCACAAGTCTAACAGAAGACACCAAGATGGTTAGACACTTAGTTTGTTAGCGAGAGGTCCCTGGATCGAGCCCAGGCCACGGGATGAATAGAATGGCCAATTTTTTAATGGTTATTTCCACAATAACAACCGACTAGGGACCAAATAAGAATGTATACTCTTAACATCCGCATGATCTCATCGTTTAGGTCCTTAACCTAAAAACATACGTCATTGAGTAAAATCATTCTTTAGACATCTATTATGTTACACCATCATCTCAGAAACAGTTTAAACATATAGATCAGAAATTGCCTTTATTATTATTCAAATCATTTACAATGTATCCCATTACAATCATCATATGACTTGCTCTATGGGCATACATACCAACACGACATCCTCCACTTCACCCATTTTCTCCTCGGGCATCCCCTTCTCTACTACTACACCCCAATTCACCACCTTCGCATCCATCTCCGCAATCTTTTCCCCACCACTATCAATCCCACCATTTTCACCAGCAACATCACCACCTTTCCCATCCACCACCACCCCACCACCACTGGTGACACCATCTATAGTCACCACGCAATTTGCCGAACCATCAACAGTGTCTCTTCCGCAGGGCACTACACCCTTTCCATCCGGACCCCAATCATCCCACCCTTCCATAATCGAGGTCCCTTTCACTAATGTCGGTGAGGAATTCAGACGTCAATTCGACACCATCCGAAACCTCCTCACTGACTCTTCTAACATTATGAACTCCATTTTTTCTTGTGTGCATGGACTATCTAAACAAGTAGCCAAGATCGATGAACAGAACTGCGCCTTGCCAAGCATCCTCCAAGGCCTTCAGCAACGCCAAGATGTAGTGGCCAGACAAGTTGATCACATCGACAACCACTTCAACAACTTGCTCAAGCTGATCCTTGGAGTAAAAAGCCAGAAAGAGGTGATGGCCAAGCAAGTTGATGAGATCTCTACGCAGACTCAACCTCTGTCTGAGACTCTCTGCAAGCTCAAGTAGCAACAAACAGCTCTAAGCACGCGCTTGGATACCATCAACAACACTCTCACACAATTCAGCAATCGCCAGGAGGAGTCGACGAACAATGAAATCCAACAATTATGAGCTACAGTAACAGATCTTACAGAACGACTCCTCTCTGTCGAGGATAGATACAAAGATCTCAAGGAAACACACGATGCACTGCTCGAAACACACGAGCATGTGCAAGTGGTGTTTGACGAGTTACAATCCATCCATCGACAGTGCAAAAAGATAGCACACAAGAAGCGCACAGAGAAAGAAGCAGCTGACAAAGAAGGTGATGATGAAGACAAAGATGACTCCGACTCCTCTGCAGATTCTAACAATGATACCACCTCCTCAGATGACAAATCTGATGCCCCAGACATTGCTGGGGTGGACCCAAGCCAAGGAGCAGAACCTTCTCAGAAAGGATATCACAAAGACCACCAAGAAGGTGGACATCACCCCAAGTCCCACACACACAATGAAAATGTAAATATATCATATGGGGACCAATTCCTCAATTACTCTGCATTGGGATCTATAGGGGAGTCTGCAAAAGATGCGGCCTTTGCTGAGTTCCACCAATGTATTTTAGGAACCAACACAAGCCCACCAGCAACAGCCACTCACCCTTTTTCCGCACCTGACCAATCAGTGCCCTTTCCCCAAGAACTGGAAGAATCAGAACGAGTACATTTAGATACAAATGAAGAACTCGATTCTGCTTCTGACTCAGATGAAGATCTGCAAGGCTATATAGAAGATTTGGAACAACCTTCTTCACCCCCTCTGCAGGAGCTTCCCCCGCCACCACTTCTACCACATAAGATGCACGATTTAGATATGGCGGCCATCTCAATACTAGATGCTTAGGACATCTTAATCCTGAACACTATTTTTGATGATGCTAAAGAGGGGGGAGACATCATCTACCACAATACAAAGACTAAGCGCAAGCTGACACGCGAAGATTTTTGTAACATCCTGCGACCACGGTCAACGATGTCAATGACAATCTTCCGTGTCCTACTTACCGACTGCATAGAAGCTTACAGAAGCTCTAAGAGGTAGCAGCCAATATTCAACACCTCACCTGCTCTATCCATCGGCTTGTTATACAAAGATATACGAGCAAATTCAATCGAGCGGCTGCGTGCTGGTTTAGCACGGAGGGCACGATATCTTACCGTGCCATTTGAAGTTTCTAATCATTGGTTATTTATGATTGTGGGCACTGAGGCTCGGGACGCCAAGGTGTACAATTTTTGCACCACTGAGCTACCAGCTGGAACAATAAATTTTGTCGGAGAAGAAGCAGGAGAGGCAAGATGTATACATTTCTGGCTTCTCAAGCTAATTTGGGCCGCACGCCCGTCCCTATGCCAAGACTGGAGCCAACCATGGTTCCAAATAATAAACCCACAAGTCCAAACAACTGAGGGATCTGGGGATTGTGCTTTTTGCACTATCCATCACATTCAAGCGCTAAACCAAGAAATCCCCTTTACAGAGCTGATCGCCGAAGATTTTCACTCCCTGCGAGGGCGTTACGCCATGGAGCTTATTTGTGATAGAAGGTTGTACAAGGACCCGACAATGGCACCAGATGACATCCCCCATTACCTCTTTTCAGCAATCCAACGTCCGCAACGGTGACCTTTCAGAAAAACCTTAAAAGAATTGGAGAAGAACAAATAGCCAGCCATAGTTCCCGAGCAAAGAAAATGGGACCCTTCCCAATTTTATCTGGCGTAGGATAAAGGGGAAATAGATTTTTTGTCAGGGGAAACCATTAGGAGATTGCAATCACAAATGGTGCCCCTATCTGCCATAGAACCCACTTTCCCAGATTTCGACCTCAGTGCTTGCAAAAGTCTCTCCGACAATGAACTTCGGCTCATCATGTCAAGGCTTCATGCCGAGAAAGATGACCTCGTTTTCATGTCCGGTGACATTTTGTTCATGGAAGACGTGTTATGAGAAACTGTCCAGTTTAAAGGGTCTCTATCCGTGAGCTTGATGGTTGCCTATCAATTTCTTATCGGACAAAATCACCCTACAACCTATATGGCATCCTCATATATGAAGGACGATCTCTTATAGCTAAAGAACTTCGTAACAACTGAAGCACTAATTTCCTTCCTACAACATACAAAATCAAAGTTTATCATGCTCCCCTTCCTTTATCATGAGCACTGGATGCTTTTGGCAACAAACCTACCCGACAGAACAACTACCATCTATAACAGTTCTGACAGCCAGTTCAATCCCCGACAAAAGAGTTATGTAGTGACACCAAAGATGCCCACAGAGGTGATGACGAAGGAATGTGTAGATAGACTAATCAATCTTCTAAGTCAGCACACAAGGGCATACGACAAAGAACACTTTCATCGCCCGTCCTTCAACCATAAATGTCCCCAACAAATTCGGGAATCAAACGACTGCGGCTTCCACGTCCTCTACTGGATGTACACCATCATGGCTTTTCAAAGACCAATAGAGGATATGACAGACATGGATTACCGCGCTCTACGCAGAAAGCTTGTAGCTAATTTACTCAGAACACCAGGGGTAATCTTAGGATTAACAGAAGCCTGACGCCCTTGTCCGTGTACTTCTCACCCTATCACTTTGACACTCTGAGGACAGAGTGAATGATAAGTTAGGGGGGAGTGCATTAGACAAGGGCGAGGTATCATTTATATATCTCCATCTTCTCTTTCAAATTTAGCTTTTGTTTTAAATAATTCACCCAATAAGAAATCTTTGGAATAAAGTCATCCCTGCAAACTCTAGAATCAAGTCAATCTTCAAGAATAATAACTAGAATAGCACTTAGACATATAATGGCGACTTAATAATCTCTCTTCACTTTTGACTTTCATGTTTTTGTTTCACTTCTACATCTGACTCTCCACAGGTCAATATCATGGTCGAAATGAGCCAAACTCTCAAGGATGAGAGGGGCACCAGGCGATTTCCAAATCAAGAAGTCTCACAAGCGGACCATAAAAAAAAAGACCAAACAAGTGCATGTTGAAAAACTCTAAGAACAACTTTCCTCTCTTCAAATAAAAGAGGCTTAGCCACCCAAAATAAATTCCCTAAAAACCCCAAGTCCTAAGCCTGTGAAGTCTACGAATAAAAGCCAGAGAGTGGAATAAAACTATGAGAGTTGTGCCATAAATAAGGATTCATATAAAGAACCGATGAAGGTCTCACCCGGCCGGTACATTCAGCTGCCCTCACAAAGGCAGATGTGTCATGTCCGGTAGTGGAACCCTAAGGTATCTTAATATATGAAAGGCTTATAAAGGACTCACCCGACCAGTACATTCAGCTGCCCTCACGAAGGCAGGTGTGTCGTGCCCGATAGTGAACTCCTAAAAGCATAGACAACCCCTCCCCCACTTGAAGGGGGAGTTACACATAAAAGCCTTCAGCCAACCCTCATACCCACTCTAGCTTCCAGTAGGTTTTTCAGAGAGGTATAAAGCTGATTAGAGTCAACAACATGCACAGAAAAAAAGTGGTCCCAATGCAGGCAACGAGATACGGAAGGAACCTGAGACCCAAGCAACTCTCAATACCTGAAAGAGTCAAGGCAAGCAATAAGACCTGATATGACCTTAGGAGATCTAGGGTTTATAATTGAAGCAAGAACATGGAAATTGTAACTAAATAAAATCGCCTCGCAATTACATGCCTCAACTCTATCTAACTTGAGGACAAGCTAGACTCTAAGTTAGGGGGAGTGATAACCTCCAATTTTGTGATGTTATCTTAGCTATTTCTTCAGTTTTCCACACTCTTTTTCGGACAAATTAGATAGAATCCCTAACTATCCTCTCTTATTGAAAATAAACTATTAGATTAACTTTTCCCTTTTTTTTTACATACAGAAAAAGACACAAAAAAATCATAAAAGACTCAACCGGTCCCCAGACCGCATGGACTCACACATTCCCAAGACCGCATGAAGCCAAACGGTCCCCAGACCGCATGGACTCACACGGTCCCAAGACCACATAAAGACAATCGGTCCCAAGACCGCATGAAGCCAATCGGTCCCCAGACCGCATGGACTCACACAGTCCCAAGACCGCACGTGTCCAAATGGTCTCGGGGTCCAAACTGTCTCGGAGTCCAAACGGTCTCGGGGTCTAAACGATCTCGGGGTCCAAACAGTTTCAGAATCCAAACGGTCTTAGAGTCCAAATGGTCTCGGAGTCCACACGGTCTCGGGGTCCAAACGGTTTTGGGGTCCAAACGGTTTTAGAGTCCAAACGGTTTCAGAATCCAAACGGTCTTCAAAACTGTTTGGATCCAAAACTATCCAAACCGTTTGGACTTCACTTAAGGCCTATAAATAAGACCCAAGGAGTCCTGTCAAGATAGGAAGTTTTCAGACGCCCAGAGGCTGCCTCCATCACTCCAGAGCTATTCCAACTTCCATCCTCCACTCGAAGGTTGCCGGTCTGAGATCCAAATTCCATCTTGAAGCTGCTTTCTCTCTCTTCGCCATAGAAGGTGGGAAGAGGAGATCTCGTCATCAAGCAACCTGTGAAGACTGAAGATCGTCAATCTCTCTCTCTCTAAGGGGTTGACTTTCCTCTCTCCTTTGTGGGGATGATGCTCGCTCTCTCTTCTCACCTCCTTCTTTATCCTAGCTATGAGCGAGTAGTCCCTTTCACTAGGGTGCGGGGAGTA
Source organism: Alisma plantago-aquatica (assembly GCA_963693085.1). Lineage (NCBI taxonomy): Eukaryota > Viridiplantae > Streptophyta > Magnoliopsida > Alismatales > Alismataceae > Alisma > Alisma plantago-aquatica. The sequence continues at coordinate 526,773,176 of OY856413.1, read as the reverse complement.
GCCCCTCTACCCATTTTTTCATTTCATGTAATGTAATCCATAGTTTGCAATATAGAGTTACTTTCTTTTTAGTTCAACATAAATCGTTTAATGAATGCTTGTTGCTTGATCACCAACTTGTGTTATCTTTTATCTTTTAGTATGAATTGTTTACGTTTATACTACTAGATTCGAAACTCGATTGAATGTTGGTTCTTGGTGCATGTATCCACCATGCATCTGTTTCGGTATCTAGAAGTGTTTCTCAAGAAGTGGAGTAAACTCACTTTCATCGTTGTACTTTCATACTATGAAATGGAATTAGTTGACGTATGAAAGTACAACCTTGATGAGTTGAGAAACACACTTTGCGAAGGGAATGATGCAAAGTAGGTGGCCATTCGTTCGAGAATGGCTGACTTTGCAATATTCCCACACTTCTCCTAGTTAGTTCTCCGAAAGGAAACTAAGTCTACGAAGATACTAACTGATTAAACTCTTATTGCAGGTTGTGTTTTATATTGCATGTTTTGATCCATGTATAAGTGGCGGTGAAATACGATCACACCCTAGTGGTTACTTATCACTATTTAACATACTTAAATTTACTTTACTTTACTTTACTTTACTTGCTCTTAGTCTAAAAAAAACCAAACCAACCTTTTGATCTAAATACCAACTATTAAGTGGTTAACTGACATTCCAACATTTTCCATCTTATTGCTCCCAACAAGACCATTGTTCCGTGGATTCGACCCTTAACTATACAACGATAAGACTTCCACGTATCTTAACATACGTGGGTGGAGTTCTCATTCTAGTATAAGAAAGGCTAAACTTAAAGATGTACCATCTTTAGGATTTTTAGTGGTGCATGCAATTCCACATAAGTGGAAGCTCCATCAAAAATTGGCGCCGTTGTCGGGGACAACAAAACGTTTCAAATTTCATTTAGTATCTTGCTAGTTGGTTAGGGTTTTACACTTTCTTTTAATCAATAGTCTGTATCTTCTAGAATTCATTGTATCTCTGGCATCATCTAAAAGGTGTGTTTCCTCCTCTACTCAGGTAGAAGACGTGTATGCAATCATCACATAACCTCAGATTATCCCCTGATCCAGAGTACAACTCTGAGGTAGAGAGAAGCTTCCACCATCGCATCAGATGCAACCGCCAAAGAGCTAGGCAAATGGCTGAAGATCAATGTCAAGCTGCGCTAGTAATGGAAAGGGTCAATGCCGCCATAGCCGCTCAAAGAGCACAACTCATCGCTGACACCCATGCTCAGATTCAAGCGGAGATCCGAGCAGAAGAACATGCCCGCATCCGAGCTGAAAACGAAGCAGCCAACCAAGATGGCCAGCTAGAGCTAAGAAACAAGCAATTGAGGGATTATGTTGTCCCTAAGAACTACGAAGACAATCATCCGGTGCGGCCTCCGATCATCAACATACCCAACTTTGAGATCTGGACCCAATGGATTCAGATCATGCAGGGCATCTCATTCTCTGGAGGTTCTGGAGATGACTGTATGGATCACTTGAAAAGGTTCAAAGCAGTTTGTCGACTGGTCCCACAGTCTGGGGTTGCTTTCGACGCAATAATGCTACACCTTTTCCACTTCACTCTGTCCGGAAGATCTTTGAGTTGGTACAATTCGCTTGATAGGGAGCCAATCATCACCACATGGGCTCCCTTGGAAGAAAAGTTCCTGGAGAAGTTCTTCCCCCCTTCGTTAACTTACGAAATTAGGGCGAAAATCAACCACTTCGCTCAACTTCCTGGAGAATCACTCGCAGAAGCATGGGAAAGGTTCCAAGAGCTTCTTAGGAAATGTCCTCACCACGGCATCTCCCAAAATCAATTAATAGAAACATTCTATAGGGGAGTGAGTGATGACATCAAGCAATTTTTGGATTCCTCATCTGGAGGAAATTTTATGAGAAAGAACTATGAGGATGCTTGGAAAATTTTCACACTCGGAGCTGAGAATCAATCCAATTGGGGACGATCATCTGGTAAGGGAGTCCTCAAAGTTTACAAAGCTGAGGAATCAATGGAAATGAAGGCTAATGTTGAAGCCTTAAAGACCATAGCTCATAAACAGCAGGCTCTTGAAACTTTTCTTGGAGGGTTTGATAAGAAGAAAAATCCTCAAGTCCAATAGGTTAAAGCTGCCACAGAGACCTGTGAAGCATGTCACGCATCCGATCACCCAACTCTGTCATGCGGTTTGCTTTACAATGTGATGATGGATATGCACCCACCCCAACAGGAGTACGAGCCAATCATTGAACAACCTGATGAGCAAATTCCAGAACAAGTTAATTCTATTCATTCCATTCCTGGACAAGTTTACTATAATCCTAATCAACCAAGAAACCACCCAGGATTTCAATATGGAAACCCTGCTGGGACTGCCAATCCGCAACACCAGACACAAGGCGGATCATCCAATAGGTTGCCACCTGGATTCATAAGAAACTTTAATCAAAATCAAGGGATCCCCAGAAATAACTTCCCAAGATCCAACTACCCCAGAAATCCATCCACCTACTTTCAATACACCCATCCTCCTCTACATCCACAACTGCACCCTCAGTTGTAGCAACCTCAGTTAGCACTGCCTGCGCAACAACCACATCAAGGACAACAACAGCTCGCTCAGAAAAATACCCCCTCCCTGCCAGCATCTGAGATGACTTTGATAAGGCAGATGCTACAGTCCCAACAAACTATGCTCTGTAATCAACAAGCTCAGCAAAAGGTAGTAGAAGCTCAACTAGCACAAATTGTTGTGCAACTAAAGCCTCCAGCAGGCACTTTTGCAGGACAACCTGAGTCGAACCCTAGACACGACCAGAATAGACCTAAGTAGTTGAATGTAGTTACTACAAGATCTGGGCACACCCTTCAGGAATCTACAAGAATCGCTCACGATGATGATACACCTATCTTTATGTCAAATGTAAGCCCGAACCTAGGAACTAAGAAGACTGCAGATAACGCTAAAGGCAAAGAAGAAGAGCAAGCTTTCAAAGAGCCAGAAATTCTGCAGTATAAACCAAGGATACCATACCCAGGAAGATTGAGAGGGACTAAAATGGACACTAGGTTCCAAAGATTTAAGGAGGCAATGAAGAAACTCTATATTGACATTCCGCTCCTTGATTCTCTCTCTAAAGTACCAGCCTGGGCTAAATATCTAAAAACTCTATTATCAAGGAAATACATTACCGAAGAGCAAGAGACTGTTAAACTAGCTCAAACCACCTCTGATATCATCCTTAATAAGATGCCAAAGAAAAAGAAGGACCTAGGTTCCTTCGGGATTCAATGCTGCATTGGAAATTCCTCGAGAAAGAAGGGATTAGCTGACCTAGGGGTTATCATATCAATTATGCCCTATTCCATGTGCAAACGATTAGGTTTCACTGACTTGCTGCCCACAATGATGACAGTTCAGTTAGCTGATTCCACTATAACTGCACCTCTAGGAATTATCAAAGATACTCCAGTTAGGATAGGTAAAGATGCCTATGTCCCATGCGATTTTGTCATCATGGATATCAAGGAGGATCTGAGATACCCAATTATATTTGGCAGACCTTTCCTTGCCACTGCCATGGCACTTATCGATGTTGAAGCTGGCATGATCATTCTAAGACTCGGAAAAGAAGCAATTCAATTTTGAGTTCTCAACAGCATGAAAGGTCCCAGCATTCAAGAGGAAGTCTTTGTCTTAGACGCAACACATCAAATGTCCCAATTAGAAATATCTGAGCCATCTGACGAGTTAGAGAATGTTCTAACCAGCCCAGAAGTTGAATTTTCTGCAAATGAATTGGTCCAACAATGATTACAACACTTAGAGAAAGTCGTAGAAGCACCGACATCCACCTTTGAGGAGCTTAAATCTGTCACTATTCTAGAAGCAACAGAAACACCCAAGGCTCTTGATATGAAGACTCTACCATTATGACTTAAACACATCTTCTTGGACGAAGAAAAATTATGCCCAGTTATCATCAGTTCCACCTTGACAGAAAACCAAGAAGAAAGGCTTCTTGTTGAGATGAAGAAACATAAGAAAGCCATGGGGTATAAAATAACAGATCTGACAGGTATAAACCCAACTTTATGCATGCATAGACTACCAATGGTCGAAGAATTTAAGCCATCAAGAGAACACCAGAGGAAGCTGAACCCCAATCTTAAAGAAGTGGTTCGCCTTGAAGTCCTAAAATTGCTGAAAGCTGGCATAATTTACCCAATTTTAGACTCCCAATGGGTTAGCCCCGTCCAACTGGTTCCCAAAAAGGGAGGAACCACTATCGTACTAAACGAAAAGAACGAGTTAGTACCGACAAGGACTGTGACGGGGTGGAGGATGTGTATCGACTATAGGAAATTAAACAAATCAACACGTAAAGATCACTACCCTCTGCCCTTTCTTGACGAAGTCCTAGAACGCTTAGCCCATCAGAAATACTTCTGCTATCTAGATGGTTATTCCAGGTTCTACCAAATCCCCATACACCCGAAAGACTAAGAGAAAACTACCTTTACCTGCCCCTTTGGAACCTATGCTTTTACAAGAATGCCATTCGGGCTGTGCAACACACCCGCTACATTCCAAAGGTGTATGCCTGCCATTTTTGCAGGATTAACCAAATCTATAATGGATATATTCATGGATGATTTTTCAGTTTATGGGGATTGCTTCGATAACTGTCTAAACAACCTTGGACAAGTCTTACAACGAATGAGATATATACTTCAAACATTTTATATCTTATAAAGTTGTAATGATTATAGACTTGATAGAAATGAATTAGGGTTTGTATGTCCATTTGTATGATGAAGCCTTAATTCACCCAATTGGCAATGATTAATCAAGTGAAATTATAATCATATAGTGCCTTGTGCCAAAGATCCATTTGAGTGTCGGAACTTGCTAGATGGTGAAACGAGTATTCCTAAGGGAAACTCAGAGCACATACTATTGAGTATGTGGGGTTCTTTTCATACTAAATCCAAGTTCTTAGGGAAGTTGACTGTGGTCATACCTAGCCCTCTTTTTGATAATGGATGGTCGTGTCTCGGTGATTATCATGTGATAAAGGTTTTTCTTTGCATACCTTGGTCTCTAGCAACATGACATGTACCAAGGTGGGCTAGTTGTTTACATGACTATATGTAGATGTTTTGTAGTTAGACTGAGATGTCACTACAGTGCAGACTCGTACTGACTGAGTATGGAGATGATCTTAGAGTCTGACTATTCCTTGATCTTATATGGAACTGATTGCGACCAAATGGTAGTCATTTGAACTTTGTGTGGTACGTCTCAAACTCCTCAGGGCATAATAAAAGATATAATACCAGCTGTGTAGTATAATTATTGGGGTTTAATATGTATCACATTGGTTGATTAACCCTTGTCTTGTCTTTACACTACATAGTTCTTACATGATGCAGACTTACGAAAATTGAGTAATTCTACTTGATGCTACTACTTATTTTCTTAACTGCTTAGTATGCTTAAACTATTCAATTTTTTCATATTGCTTATTCAATACCCTAACTTCTAAATGTATTTACTATTAATTAATATGTTATAATCAATATATGTTGGAGAGAGTTATAGCTCTCATTGGGACTGGGTCTTACCCATGGGTCACCACATTTCTTTTAGGTGGTCACGAGCAATGAGGTCGAGGTCACACTATGGAAGAGAACCAACCTGGTGATCAATAGATTCAGAAGGTTGGTTACTTGTAGATGTTAGTAGTATAGTCCTAGGATCATCCCTGTACTATCAGGTCCGGGTATGGGATGTGTTTTCTAGATGATATACTTGTATTGACATGATATTTTAGTAGTATGCCAATGTTTGTAAATATATGGCATGTACATGTGAAAAATCGTTTGTATGCAGGATGTGACTGAGGTCATCGGACCCATATGCGAATACTTGTTATAGTATATGAGAATGAAATGATGGACCTTTATGTAAATGTTCTAGAGTTCATTTACATTGTTGGAATTGGTTTTAATTATTCCGCATTTTTTACTATGTGATTAATTAGTACATGATCGTGTTTTGTGTTTTTAGTAATCACGTTTAGTGATGAGGTGTAACACTTAAGTTTATATCAGATCTATAGGTTTACTAAGTCTATAGGGAAATAGGACTTAGGTTTGAGTTTGTTCTTATGTATCCAACATATCTGATCATAGTTTATGCTTATGTAGATATGTTTTTAGGACATGAAGAACACATTGAGAGTAGCTATGTTGCACCAAGAGAGGTGTTGGGAGGAAAGCACATGATGAGAGAGTGCCAAAAGTAGGGCAAACCAGCCTGCAATGCCTCATCTAGACCCGACAATGATGGCCAATGCTGAGTTTCAGTCTATGTTTAGACATATGATGGCCACAATTACATATATCGCTGACAGAGTGCCATCACCTCAAGCTAGGGCAATCACCTCTAATGTGGAGTCCCAAGGTGTTAGGAAGTCATTTTAACATCTTAGACATGTCAAAGTGATTGAATATGCAGGTACTTCTGATCCAACAGACACTCACATGTGGTTGACTGAGCTGGAAAAGGCATTCACAATCCTAAACATCATTGAAGAAGAAAAAGTTAAGCATGTGGTATACTTGTTGAAGGGTAGTGTTGACCATTGGTGGGCCATAGAAGAGGAGAAAATGCTAGGAGTTGTGATAGGATGGGAGGATTTTTGGGGGGAATTTGTTAGTCGACATTTTCCAGAGACCTATCTCAATGAGAAAATATCTCAGTTTGAGAAGATTCATCAAGGGGCTATGACTATTAATGAGTATGAGTCAAAGTTTATGGAGATTTTGAGGTTCTTCCCACACATTGCAACCATTGACAAAGAAAGGATATGTAGGTTCAAAAAGGGCATGAATAATGAGTTGACTACAACATCACCATCACTAGAAAATAGGGGGAGGTTTTCCACCTTTGTGGAATCTGTAAGGAGGATTGAGAGGTCTACCATAGAAAAGTGTGAACCTAATGCTAAGAAGCGACCAGTTCAATTCTAAGGACAATCATCTGGAGGCTTTAAGAAGCCATGATTTACTCCATCAACGTCCCAGTTGAGGTCGACTTTTAGTGAGCAAAGGTCATTCACTCCATCCCAATGGACCCCGAGTAGGGGTAGAGGTCACAGTTTTCCACCTGCAGGAGCCTGTAGAACATCATCAGTTTCAGTGATAGGGTCGTCTAGGCCATGGTATGAAAGTAAGACATGTCATAAGTGTGGATAAGTGGGACACACAAAGTGGTATTGCCGTGTGAAAAATGAGGAGGTGACTCAACAACCAAGATAGAATCAGTAGAGTTCACAACATCAACAGTTTAGCACTAGTAGTGGCAAAGGATGAGGTAGAGAATCACAACCAAGATCCTCTGGACAGGCTAATAGAGGATGTGGATGACAGTAGGCAATGGCAAGGTTCTCTGCCATCACCCAGCCAAAAGCAGTGGTCAATCCACAAGTTGTGATAGGTCTGATTCAGTTATTTCATTCTAATTTGTTTGCTTCTTATTTTGTATCTTTGTTAGAAGACCCGAGTGGGATGTAATCTTTTATCACCATATAGGTGATAGATATTTTTTTCTACCTATTAGCCATATATCTGATAGCATATGGCTAGAGACTCCTTTGGTTGGTTCCACCGAGTTGCGAGAAGTGTTCCCTTCTTGCATTCTTTCTTTTTCTGGACACAACATTAAGGTGGATCTTTTGCCACTTGACATGCATGGTTTTGATGTAATACTAGGAATAGATACCTTGGAAAAATACAAGGTAGTCTTGGACTATAGTACTAAGGTGGACGTTCCATGATGGATATGTACAATGGATTTTGTAGGGTGATAAGAAGATTCTTCCTACATGTTTGATGTCAGCTATGACAGATGAGCAGTTGATGAGACAAGGATGTGAGGCTTTCTTAGCTCATGTTGTGGATACCAAGATGAGAGGTCCTAGTATCCAAGAGGTACCAGTGGTGCAAGAATTTGAGGATTTCTTTCTTGAGGAATTTCCTAGCATTCCCCCTCCTAGAGAGATTGAGTTTGAGATCAATCTTATTCCTGGAACACAACCCAAAGCACAGTCAACATACCAAATGGTGCAAGTAGAGATGCAGGAGTTGAAGAAATAGTTACAAGAACTTTAAGAGAAGGGTTTTATTAGGTCGAGCACTTCCCCTTGGGGTGCTCGAGTGTTTTTTGTTAAAAAGAAGGATGGTTCAATGAGGATGTGTATAGACTACAGATAGTTGAACAAGGTGACAATAAAGAATAAGTATCATTTACCGAGGATTGATGATCTTTTTTATCATTTGAGAGGTGCCACTATGTTTTCAAAGATATACCTAAGGTTAGGTTACCATCAGTTGAGAATTAAGGCTGATGACATACCCAAGTTAGCTTTTAGGACTAGGTATGGTCATAATGATTTTGTGGTTATGTCGTTTGGGCTAACCAATGCACCTGTAGATTTTGTGGGTCTACTGGATAGGGTGTTTAGACATTATCTTGATCAATGTGTGTTTGTGTTCATAGATGATATCCTGATATACTCCAAGGATAGTCAGTAGCATGAATAACACCTTTGCCAAGCAATGACTTTGTTAAGGCAGCATCAACTATATGATAAGTTCAACAACTGTGAATTTTAGTTATCTGAAGTGTCTTTTCTGGGCCATGTTATATCTGCAAATGGCATTTGTGTGGATTACAAGAAAGTGGAATATGTACTAGAATGGGAACAACCGAAGACACCAACAGATATCTGTAGTTTCCTAGGTCTGGCAGGTTACTATAGGAGGTTCATCAAAGACTTCAGTTTTATAGTGTTACCCCTAACTAGGTTAACCAGGAAGGATGTTACTTTTTCTTAGAATGACAAGTGTGAACGTTCTTTCTAGATGTTAAAAGAAAATTTGATTAGTGCACCAGTATTAGTACTACTAGAGCAAGGGAAAGGCTATATTATCTTTTGTGATGCTTAAAAGAATGGGTTGGGATGTGTGTTGATGTAGGATAAAATGTGATTTCTTTTGATTCACGATAGCTTTAGAAACACGAGGTGAATTACCCAACACATGATCTAGAGCTTGCAATAGTGGTCCATGCCTTAAAGATCTGGAGACACTATCTTTATGGAGAAAAGTGTCAGATCTTCACTGAACACAAGAATCTATAGTATGTCTTCTCAAAACAGGAGCTTAATATGAGGCAGAGGAGATGGATGGAGCTAATTAAGGATTATGATTTCACAATAGACTACCATCTAGGAAAAGTGAATGTGGTTGTTGATGCATTGAGTAGAAAGTTGTCTTCATCATCAATGATAGATAATGCACACTTAAATTCCTTGATGTACCATAAGAGAGATATGCTAGTGTATCTTTGCCAGATGAATGTACAATGAGAAGTTTCCTTGTTGAAAAGATTGTTGGCATAGTTACAAGTGAAACCTAACTTGATATAGAATATTCATGATGCACAATAGAATGATATTGTGATACAGAATATCTGATCAGGGATTGCCAATAAAAAGTATGATGGCTTTCATGAGGCAGATGATGGTACAATGTTTTACCACAATAGGACAGTAGTTCCTAATTTTGATGGGTTGAGGAAGATGGTACTTGAGAAGGCTTAGTCCTCCATGTATGCAATGCATCCTTGAAGTACCAAGATGTACCAAAACTTGAAAGACATGTATCGGTGGCCAGGTCTAAACCGTGATGTGGCAAAGTTTGTTGCCAAATGTCTAGTTTGTCAGTAGGTCAAGGTTGAGCACCAGAAGCCTACAGGGACATTACAAACCTTGCCAATACCATAGTGGAAAGGGGATCATATTACTATGGACTTTGGATTAGTCTTCCTAGGACAACAAATGGTCATGATTCCATATGGGTGATAGTAGACAGATTGACTAAATCATCTCATTTTCTTCCAGTCAAGACGATGATTACAGTAGAGAAATTAGTACAAATATATGTTGATGAGATAGCCCGTATGCATGGAATTCTAGTGACTATAGTTTTTGATAGAGGTCCACAGTTTACAAGTCATTTTTTGGGAGCTCTACATTCAGCAATGGGAACATAGTTGAGATTCAGCACAACTTTTCATCCGTAGACTGATGGCCAGTCTGAAAGGACGATTCAGACTTTATAGGATCTCTTGAGGGCATGTGTGATGCAATTTCTTCGTAGTTGGGATGTACATATGACTCTCATAGAGTTTGCGTACAACAATAGCTATCAAATAAGCATAGATATGGCTCCTTATGAGGCTTTGTATGGGTGATGATGTCAGTCTCCTCTTTGCTGGTATGAGATAGGTGAATATCAACTTTTGGGTCCTGAGCTAGTACATCTGACTATAGAAAAGATTAAAGTGATACAACAAAAGTTGAAAGTAGCCCAGGACAGGAAGAAATCTTATACAGATTACTGATGTAGACCACTTGAGTTCCAAGTGGGAGATAAATTATATCTTACGGTTTCTCCTTTGGAAGGTGTGCTGAGGTTTGGAAAGAAGGGTAAGTTGGCTCCTAGATTTATGGGACCATGCCCTATCATAGGTCATGTTGGAAAGGTAGAATACAAGTTGGAGCAACCCCCAGAGCTACATAGATTGCATAATGTCTTTCACATCTCTATGTTGAGGAAATGCCATCCAGATACTGAGCAGACAATCCAACCAGTAGAGGTTGAGTTAGATGAGGATATCTCATATGTTGAGGGTCATGTGTTGATCCCAGATAGAAGAGTGAAAAATCTAAAGAGAAAACATATAATACTAGTGAATGTTTTGTGCATCATTGTGTCATAGAGTAATCCACATGTGATTTAGATAATGACATGCATATAAAATACCCATCTCTTTTTGCATACAATTTCATGGTGAAATCCTTGTTAGGGGTTTATAGTTGTAAGGCCCCCAAACTTGCTTAATGAGTTGAATAATCTTAATTACCATAACTGAATGCTTATAACCCTAATCTAACATTGTTATGTGATTTTAAATCATAAGAAAAAAATTAACTTTCAAATTTGGTCCAATTTTGACACTGTTTGAGAAAATTATGCAATTTTTTATACATTTTGGATTTTTCTATAATTTACCCAATCGAGGGGTTTTCTTTGCAATGTCACATAAATTATGTTCTTCAGATGTTATCTTATCATTATTGAGTATTTTTAGCCATGGGTCTCCTAGTTGAGCCTTGGTTTGAAGGTGTTTTCCTCAAGGGTATTTTAGGGTTTACCCCTTCATGGATGAGCTACCTTTACTAGCTATCAACTAATGAATTATTTGATTGGCTTGGAAATTAGAAAAAGGAGAGATAATAAGATCTATATGGATGTTGGGGGATCATCTTGTGTGTGTGCTTGTATATTCTTAATAGTTGAAGGCCATGGACACCTGGAAAGATACTATAACTTCAACTTTTTCTTTTTCTTTATCTTAAAGTTTATATACCTATCCCTAAGCACCCAAACGAACCATTTTCTCTCCACCACTTCCCTCCTTCTATGAACCTCATTCTCCCTCTTTGCTACTATGAAGTTCTTGTCCAAGGAAGAAGAAAGTGGGGATCTTCTTGGAAAAAGAATCTAGGGTTGCAATTAACTTCCTTTAGGGGTTCCTAAAGCTCCTTCCTAGTGATCTTGACCTAAAAGTGTTATTATTACCTTATTTCCTCCATTTATTTATGTTCTCTGCTTCCTCCTATATTTCTCTAGGTCAGAACCTTACTTTTCCATTGTGAAAGTGGCTCTAGAACTTAAAAATCTATCCTTCTTGTTTCTTCTTCTAGGGTTTTGCTTCTTTGTGGAGAGGAGTGCCTACTTGGCCAGGTTCAGATCTAAATCTAGGGCTTTCTTTCCTTATTTTCTCATGATTCTTTCTGTTTGAAATCTGACATACTCTATATAGGTGAGTTATATAATATTCTTCACTTATATTGCTTGCTAGAAGCTTGTTAGTTCATGTTTATGCTTTAATGTGATGACATAAGCATAAAGAAACTGTGCTTGTTTAGGGTTCTGAATTTTTTATGGTGTTCTCTATTTTGTTCCTGTTATATATGAACTTGTAAACATTTGTACGACCTTTCTAAGGTATAATATGATCCGGGACAGGTTGATAGCAACAACCTATGGTTGTAAGTACAAAACAATTGATGGTTCAAATTAGGGTTTTTAAGCTATTTCCTTCCCTATCACACAATCGATGGTCATACCATTCAACAACCAATGGTATTTTTATCTTGAAAACTGATGTTCGTGATCAAGGATGTAAAATTTTATGGTGACAACCTATGGTCACCCTCTAAGGTTAGGTTTTGGATCAATTAGAAGTTTAATTATCATCCACTAAGTATTTTAGTTATGTTATCACTCAATGATGACATTAGCTTAATATTTGATGGTGTTAAATGAATATATTTCTGAACTAACAACCAATGGTGACTTAATGCATGATCACAATTAATGGCGGATCAGATCATCACCATATATGGTGAGTTAAGAATGTAATTGTAGATTCGAATAAACCTTAAACTAATGGTTCCTTAGTTCAATTGATCTAATGGTTAGACTTATACTTCAAATGGTAACCTTGACCAATGGACCCGACCCAATGAATAATATTGGATGCCTCAACATCCAATGTATTAGAATAAACCCTATGCTATTATATGTGGTTTCCAGTAATGAGATTTTGATGGTTCAATACCATTAATTTGTAGTCTTACCTTTTCTCTTGTAAAGTTATATTTGATAAATCACTATAATAAGTGGATGTGTAACACCAATGTGATATAGCTTGTTATACCTAACCTCAATGTAAATAGATGATGTTCATTGGTTATAATTAGACCTCTTAAATGATTAATGTGGCAATGTACTACACTCTTCTTGTGTTGAAACCACAATGTAGTGATATTTGAATATCACTTGCCATAATAATACCTATGGACACATAATTGCTTATGACCTTCTGAGCCTTGTTTAAGGAATGTAATAATGAGGATGACCTTTCTATGAATAATGTGATCTTGTTAAATGATCTTTGGGCGTGTTCAAACTTGATTGAGGTGAAATCATTTTCATGTTCCAATAAGGGTTGAAACCCTAGAACTTGTGATAAGAAATGGATATCTTGAAATGATATAATGATGATGTAATTAATTATAATGCAATGCATGATAGCATATGGTAATATGATTGAGATCCATACTTCTAACGTTTTATATTTTCTAAAGTTTTAATTCTTATACACTTTTTAGAAATGAATTATGGTTTGTATATCCATTTGTATGATGAATCCTTAATTCACACAATTGGTAATGATTAATCAAGTGAAATTCTACTCATGTAGTGCCATGTGCCATAGATCCATCTGAGTGTCAGAACTTACCAGACGGTGAAATGAGTTTTCCTAAGGGAAACTCGAAGCACATACTATTGAGTATGTAGGGTGCTTTTCATCCTGAATCCAAGTTCTTAGGGAGTATGACTGTTGTCATACCTATTCCTCTTTTTTAGAATGGCTATGGTCATTTCTTGGTGATTATCATGTGATAAAGGTTTTTCTTTACATACCTTGGTCTCTAGTGCCATGACATGTACCAAGGTGGGCTAGTTGTTTACAGGACTATATGTCGTTGTTTTGTAGTTAGACTGAGTTGTCACTACAGTGTAGACTCGTATTGACTGAGTATGGAGAATCTTGAAGTATGACTCTTCCTTGATCTTATATGGAACTAATTGTGACCAAGCGGTGGTCAATTTGACTTTGAGTGGTATGACTCAAACTCCCCACGACATAACAAAAGATATAATACCAATCGTGTAGTATAACTGCTAGGGTTTAATATGTATCACATTGGTTGATTAACCCTTGTCTTGTCTTTACACTACATAGTTCTTACATGATGCAGACTTATAAAAATTGAGTAATTCTACTTGATGCTACAACTTATTTTCTTAACTTCTTAGTATGCTTAAACTATTAAATCTATTCATTTTTCTTATTCAATACACTAACTGCTCAATATATTTATTATTAATAAATATGTTATAATCAATATATGTTGGAGAGAGTTATATTTCTCACTAGGACTGGGTCTCACCTGTGGGTCACCACATTCTTTTTAGGTGGTCGCGGGCAATGTGGTCAAGGTCGCACTGTGGAAGAAAACCAACATGGTGATCAATAGATTCAGAAGGTTGGTTAGTTGTAGATGTTAATAGTAGAGTCCTATTGTCATCCTTGTAGTCTTAGGTCTGGGTATGGGATGTGTTTTCTAGATGATATACTCATATTGACACAAGATTTTGGTAGTATGCCAATGTTTCTAAATATATGGCATGTACATGTGAAATATCTTTTGTCTGCAGGATGTGACAGAGGTCTTTGGACCCATATGTGTATACTTGTTATAGTATATGAGAATGGAATGATGGTCATTTATGTAAATTCTCTAGAGTTTATTTACATTGTTGGAATTGGTTCTAATTATTTCACATTTTTTTATTATGTGATTAATTAGTAGTTGATTGTGTTTTGTGTTTTGAGTAATCTCATTTAGCATGACAAGGTGTCACATTAAATGATGTTTGTGCACAATGATCCATATTCTTATTATATACTAGTTTACAATCAGAATCCCTTATATTTTCCTTCTTGACATCTTATAGATATCACTGCACTCATATCTAAGGAATGTCATCATGGAAAGTATGTAGGAATTGGAGTCATCACATCCCTACTTTCTACTTTGAAAGGCTTGTTGCCTTCAGTTTGATTTTGATTGTTCAATTTTTAGTTCATCTCCTACTTTGGTAGGATGTTATGAGTATTTGGTACAACAAATGTGAAGGCCCTCATCTTTTCATTGCTCTTCCCTTTCTCTTTGTTTCTAATAACAATATTTCACCTCCTTTTTAGATTTACATGGACCTTTAATATCAATTCATTTGAATATTCATCCTCTCTCATGAACCCTACTTCCATATCGAACCCTAACCATTGTTTCATCATCTTTTCCTTCTGTAACATATCTCAACATACCCTAGACCCTTGAATATCTATAAGACTGCTCCTAAGCCATCACATAACCTTTTCACAATTGTACCACATTAATTCAAATCTATTTTCCCATTGGAATACCCAGCCATATCAACCATCTTGATCCTAAATAGAACGTTTTGATGAGAAAGGAGGATGGGGACTATTTAAACCAGTTCAAAGTACCTTTGTGACTATCTCCTTTGTGCCAATTGAACATTTCTAATGATAATTATCTTTTCCAAAATTCCTTGTTTTTCTTTACCCCATAGATCAATGTCTGATCCCTAAGTATCTTATTCTTGATTTTAGTTATGGTTAGCTTTAGATGGATATTGTGGAGCTTTTCCCACATCAGTATGGCCTCAATCACCCTCTTTCTCTCTTCGCATATTCCACCTCCCCCTAGTTTCATGTTGGGATTGTGTTTGCAAGATTGTTCTTACCACATTGTCCAAGTGTGGGTTTGTGAACATAAAAGTGGGTTATTAAAGTAACTCCTTCAGTTGTTTCCCAAATATTTTGCATTTTTTCCTCCTTTAATTCTTGATTTCATGCCTAAACTAGTTCCCAGTTCAAAGTATTTGGATGAGAAATAGAGTATGTGATTTACCATTCTCCCCTTATATTGAATTCATCAAGTCATGCTTGGAGTGGGAGCATTTGTCATCTCACATGTTTTCTTTATAATGGCATTGTCACATAGATGTCTTGGGTCCATGTTTAGCTAGTCGATCCCAATAGGACCACCACAACAAGTCATCTTGATAACTCTTTGTTTTGGTCAGTTGGTGAATTATTGATATGTCCCATATTATGATAGGTCTCTCCTTGTCAAACATATAAATATTTCATAGATTTTCGGAAAAAAAAGAAGTATTATGAAATTAGGAAGATGATATCTACCATTTGGATTCATTGTCTGCGACTATTTGATTCGGTGAAAATGTTCATTTTCTAGGATTTTGTTCATTTACTGGTATACTAGACCTAATTATTCATTATATAAATTCAGGTGTTTGATTGGATAACTTAGTTTGAATCTTCAGGTATGTGCATCCTTCACTTGTTTGGGTATTTTGATTGACTAAAACTCTAGTTTGATATTTATGAGGCATAATAATTTTGAGAAATTCATCTTTTAAAATATATTGCATCCATTTACATATTGTATCTAGTTTCGAATATGAAGATTATTGAAACAATTAATTGTCTCCTATATACGTCATTTGACCTCAATTTCTGTACTATGGATGTTTTCATCCCATTGTAATAGAAATGATTTAAAAGCATTGAATGACATATCTTTCCTTTAGTACTTTGTACATTATCATTTTGTACTGATACTATCAAGGGTAGATTCACCATACTTAGTAGGTGTGCCATTCTGCATGGTTGTAAACATTTAGGGTGCTCTTTTCACTCAGTTGTTCCGTTCCATCACTCTATATACATATTGGGTGTTCCTTTTCAACTAGGGTGTGTCTTCCACCCAATTTGAATCATCATCATATGGTGTCCTGGCCCTATTGTAGGTATTCTTTGTCAATTTATAATAAATTGGCAATTAATTTGTATGTTTATGGTTGTGAAATAATTTCAAAAGGCAAGATCTTAATCATTTTTTACTATCTCTTTTATATGAAATCCCTAATTACATTTTATATCAATATTCTTTTGACATAATTTCTATTCAACCTACCAAATAATATGAACCCCTCTTGATTCATAAAATTCTCAATGGTTATATTGTATTCTTTGAATTGTCTATCATTTCTGTATGTAACATATGTCACTGTTCTTGACACATGTTTGTATTTTATTTTCCTTCTTCTAGGTGATGTACCCAACCTACCCAAAGGACGAGAAACATTGATCATGAGTTTGAAGAGCCTGATTATGTTGTCGATGATATTCTGAGGTGGCTAAGTTGCCCATCATAATTGATCTTCATAATTCAAATTATCAATTTTATCCTTAATTTAAGGACAAAGTTAATTAAAAAATTTCCAAATTTTTTGTTCGATGTGAAATTCATATAATTTCATATGATATATGAGCCAAAATCTATAGGCCCATTAATGTCTATCCAGTTATGGAATCTCTAGGTCCATGCCCATCTTATCATATATATAATAGAGGGATCTTTCTTGTATCTAACACCTTGTCAACACATTATCAATATATCATATATATCATATCCCATCTACATGGTATCAAAGCATCTATTATAACCATAGAGAAAAAGCAACATGTTTTTTCTCATGGGAGTCTTCCACCCCCGTGGTCGGTTGCCTCGCTCATGTCTAGCTTCATAGAGGGAACTCTACACCATCCTCTTGGTAGGGCCATCATTGTTGCCCTCTTCAAAGAATTGTAACCATTTCTATCACCATATTTCTCTAAATTGCCTTCATCATCTCCATCACAGACTCCAGACTATATCCATTGCCCTCTCTCTCTCTATGAAGGGCCTTTATTGTCTTCATCATCATCAAGCATCACCCATGTATGTATCTTTCCATCTTTCCCGAGTTCATCTTTCCAAGTATGAAATCTAGATGAAATCATTGTTCTCTATGACAATAATCCTAGACACAGAAATCAAGGTCTAGCCACAGTGACAAGTGAAACTTCTCTCTAATATCATAAACTCTGGGGTGATCTTTTCCATGGTGAAAGTCATCTCCACCATTGAACACTCATACCTTTACTTTTTCATGCATAAATCCAAAGTATTTCAATCTTTCATCTCAAAGATCTGCCCTTGATTCTGAGATTCATCCATGGAGATAGGGAGAAAGTCCTTTAGGATTTATACATTCATCTTGGCTACATGTATAGGTCAAAATTGTCTTGGGAGCATGTTACATGTCATGTAATTCATCTACATGGTGTGTAAGTCCATTCACAATAGATTTCTCCATCAACCCAATGTGTAGGAATCAAACATAGAATGTCGCAATGAATTTACTCTAGTCAACATGTCACATCAGAGTCCAACATGACATTTCACAAAATATCTACTCCACTCAGCATGTCATGTCAGCATCCAACATGACATTTCACCAAAAAATAGCTCCAATCAAAATGTTGTGTTAGTATCTAACACGACATGTCACCACTAGGGAAAGTCTTCACATGGTGTATCATATGTCCCACACTACTAGAAGTCAAATAAATTTCTATTTAGGGTCACACAGAGTTTGATTTATTTTCTTCTCATGATCTTATAATCCAGTCATATCCTATAATGATTCTAGTTATTGGTCCTTTTAATGCAGCCTCCTTGCCATGACAACCTCTCTAAAGTACCAACATGAATTTCTATACTCACATATATGATGTAGTGTACTAGTAGGCATAAGATCAACTATTTCCATGTGTAAGGATTCATCTCGTTCAAGCACAAAGTCAAGCTTTTTTAAGCATGACGTCGAGTTACCTCAAGCCTGTCAAGCAACCAAGATACACAAAGTCTCCACTGATATCAAAAAAATCCTTTTGTAGTCATTTCTTCCCTCCTCACCTCATGTCCCATACTTCTATTAAAGCCTTGTCACAGAGGAGTTTCTCTTTGTCTTTGTCCACACTAACTACTTTTATGGTCCCATTGTGGTTGGTGTGCTAGGAAGATAAAAGGAGATGAGATGAGGAGGATAGGATGAAGAGATGAGGTGTAGATTTTAGAGCTCAGAAGAGAAAAGAAGAAGAAGAGTGTGATTCTCGGACGTGCCACAAAGCAAGATTTTGCAAATCAAAATGTGGAATTAAAACTAATCAAACCAGGTTACCAGAGATCACAGTAAGTTAGAACCATTTCACATATCCACCTCAAGAATAAACATATCACATCCGAATCCACAAAGGTCACCTATATATAAATCACACCTCCCCAAAAGATTATAACATAAAATTGTTCACTGGTTCATTGGTGACAACATGTACATATGATAACTTCTCAAATTTGCATACATGCCATATTTATACAATAAAGGCATAAAACCAAAACATAGTCTCAATATATAACATCTACAAAACTCTCCCAAGGACCTGAGTGTACCGGGAAGACACATATGACTCTACCAAAAAACACAAGTATCTCAGCCAACCTTTACTTAGGTATTGCTCAGCCTCAACAACACGACCTCTACCTCCTCATTATCGAGAACCTAAAAGATGTGTAAACCCACGGGGTGAGACCAAACATCCTAGTGAGAGATATAATTCTCTAACAACATATATTAAAAGCATAGGTAAATAAGCAGGTAGATAACATACTTAATAGGTTGAGCTAATTCAGCTAAATGATATGCATTTAACAGATAGAGCAGGTCAAGCAAATTAGGAAATTACCACTGAGTAGTAGATCAATTTATATTCTGAGGATGCATATGAAGAACATGTATGAAAATTGATTACTCTTACCTCTCTATAATTTAAGAAATTAGTACAAAGATAAAGCAAATGGATCATCAAATGTAATTCATGTTTGATGCTAAACAAAATATACTACATGACTGTATTACAACTTTTATTATTTCCCTAAGGATTTGATTTGTACCACCTAAATCCAATCAACCACTACTAAGTCAAAATTGGTTCCATACAAGGTCAGTGGAAGAGCCAAAATATGTGACCTCTCCAACACCTCTTGGTTAGTACAAGAGAAACATCGTAGAGACATATCGGCCAACTGCAAAACAATGACATATAGTCAAGAAGAAGGATTGGCTAGCGCATGGTCATCCATATGAAACACCTAGCCCACCCTAGTATAGGCCACAATGCTAGAAGAACAGACTCACGCATGGTCATTCCTAAAAGAAAGATTGGATCATGCATGGCCATCCATATCACAAGGAAAACAACTCACACATGGTCGTCTCACACAACATGTAATTGTGGATGCAAGGAGATACTTGACTTGCATCCCCACATATTCAAAAATATGTGTTCCTAGTTTCCCATAGGAATGACTCATTTCACCACCCCACACTAAGACTGACACTAGAAAGGCGCTTTGGCACAAGGCACCTACATGATTAGGGTTTTACTTGATTAGTTAAGACAATTGGGTGTCTTTTAGCATCAATCAAGTTACAACATACCAACCATAAACAAACTCTATAGAGATAAGGTCAGAATGCAACTCCAGAAGATAATCGATTTATAAGGTGTGAACGTGTCACATCATTATCACATGATACTTGTAGCACTGCCATCCAAAAGGACATCACCAATGTCACACATCCATACAAGGCTATCACCAATGTCACATCACTGTGGGATATTAATCCCTCAATATCATTACTGGAGGGTATCACCTATCAACTATCACCCATATGGAATCATGACCTTTGACTGTCCTAGGCAGACCAACCACAAATTCCATTGTAACATGATCACATTTCCACTTTGGTATAGGAAACAGTTACAATGTACGTGTAGGCTTTTGATGTTCTTCTTTGACCTGCTGACGCACTGTGCACTTTGTAGCAAGATATGTCACTTCACACTACAAAGCAAGCCACCAATACTTATGTTTTAGGTTATAGTACAACTTGGTTCTACCTGAGTGCATATAATACATCAAAGAGTGATCCTCTTCTAGAACCATCTTCTTTAGATTATCAACAGCAGGAACCACTACTATGTTGTGGTAATACACTGTCCCATCCTCTCCCTCATGGAATCCATCATGCTTCTCACTTCCCAACTCTAATTAGATCTACTATATCACAATATCATTTTACTATGTGTCTTTAACCTACTACCTCAAAGTAGGCTTCACTTGTAGTTGTGCTAGCAAACCTGCTAACTGGGAGACTTCCAACTTCACATTCATCTGACGTAAGGAAACCAACGTGTCTCTCTTATGGCACACCAAGGAACATAGCTATGCCATATCTACAAATGGTGACAAAGAAGACTTCCTGCTCAAGGCATCTGCCATACATTCGCCTCCCTGGATGATAATCAATGATGCAGTCGAAATCCTTGATTAACTCCATCTAGCATCTCTATCGCATGTTCAGCTCCTGTTGCGAGAAGATGCATTTTAAATTTATTTAATCTGTGAAGATCTGACACTTCTCACCATAAAGGTAGTGCCTCCAGATCATCAAGGCATGAACCACTATAGCTAACTCCAGATCATGGATGGGGTAGTATTCTTCATATTTCTTCAACTGTCGTGATGCAAACGAGATCACATTCTTGTCTTGCATTAGCACGCAACCCAAACCATTCCTTGACGCATCACGAAAGACGATATAGCATTTTCACTATTGTGGTATCACTAGTATTGGTGAACTAGTCAACTTCTCCTTTAATAGCTTGAAGCACACTGACACTTTTCATCCCATACAAAAGGCACATCTTTCCTCGTCAGCTTCGTCAGGGGTAACACGGCTGAGATGAAGTTCTTGATGAACCTCTTGTAGTATCCTGCCAAACACAGAAACCTACAAACTTTTCGCAGTGTCTTTGGCTGATCCCACTCCATCACAGACTCAACCATATTGGGGTCCACACGAACACCCTCAACAGATATCACATGTCTAAGAAAGGACGCTTCCTTTAGCCAAAACATACACTTGCTAAACTTAGCATACAACCGATGTTATCTCAACAAGGCCAATGACTGGGGAAGATGCTACTCATTTTGTTTGTTATCTTGATTGTATATCAGGATGTCATCTATGAACACCACCATGAACTGATCAAGATACGATCGAAACACCCTATTCATCAAGTCCATGAGCATTGTCGGTGCATTGGTTAGCCGGAACATCCTAACCTCGAACTCGTAATGACCATACCTTGTCCTAAAACATGACTTTGGTATGTCATCTACCTTGATCCGCAACTGGTGATATCCCGATCTTAGTTTTATCTTTGAGAAGAAAGTGTCACCTCGCAACTGGTCAAACAAATCATCAATCCACGGAAAATGATACTTATTCTTTATCCTGACTTTATTCAAATGTTTATAATCTATACATAGCCTTATAGATCCATCATTCTTCTTCATGAACAACAGGGGAGCACCCCACAAAGACGTGCTTGGTCTGATGAAACCTTTATCAAGAAGTTCTTGAAATTATTTCTTCAACTTTGGCATCTCAATTGGCACCATCCTATACGGTGCTTGTGTTATCGGCTATGTGCCTGGAACTACATTTATCTCAAAATCAATCTCTCTAACTGGGGGAACACCTAGAAACTAATCTGGAAACTCAACCTCAAACTCACAAAAAATTGGCACCTCCTGGATACTCGGACTCCTTGCCTTGGTATCCACCACATGCGCTAAAAATGCATCATAGACTTGCCTCATCATCTTTCCATCTACCATCACTGATACTAGACACGTCGAAAGAATCTTCCTATCTCCTTAGGAGATCCACGTAACATCACCATCAACATACGTCGCCACATTGGAACTACAGTCCAAGACCACCTGATACTTCTCCAAGGTGTCCATTCTAAGGATCACACTAGATCCATGCATGTCAAGTGGTATGAGGTTCACTTGAATGCTATGTCCTAAAAAACAAAGGAAACATGATGGACACACCTCCTGCAACTCAAAGGAACAAACCAACTTGGTTTTTAAATGAAAACTATCACATCTATGACTAATAGGAAAAGAAAAACTATCAATCACTTCTCGAGTGATAAAAGAGTGTGTAGCACCAGGGTCAAGAAAAAAAAGATATAAAGAAAGAAGAAAACAAATCCTAATGAAATAACTCCATCTGACATATCACTACTCGTGGGTTGACCACCGCTTCTGGATGACTCATGGTGTAGAATCGAGTCGTTGCCTACTATTTCCCCTGTCCTCTGTTGTCTTGTATAGAAGAACCATCCTTTGATGCATGTTTGCATCCTCTACCACTTCCATTAAATTGTTGCCACTACGAGCCTTGCTGACTCTGCCTCAGTTGTTGGGTCACCTCATCATCATTCGCATGGCAATCCGGTCTTGTATGCCTGGTTTGTTCACACTTGTAGCAAGTCTTGTTCTCTTACCACGACCTAGACGGCCCTATCACAAACATTGATGCAACACTATGGGCTCCTGCAGGCAGAAATCTATGGCCTCTGCCTCTTCTAGGTGACCAGTAAGACTGACTTATTGATCTCTATTGTATTGGTGGTGCTAAAAACTTAAGCTTTTGAAAGCCTCCATATGGCTATCCTTGATACTATGGAAGCACTCACGCTTCTCCACCATAGATCGTTCCATCCTTCGGACCAACTCTGCAAATGTGGCGAACTTCTCACGCTTCTCCAAAGATGACACTGGAGTAGTCAACTCCGTACTCAAGCCCTTCTCAAAATGTCTAATCCTCTCCTGATATGTAGCACCCATATGAGGACAAAACCTCACCAGCTCCATAAACTTCACCTCATACTCGTTGATCGACATGGATCCCTACCAGATCCTCTCAAATTGGTTGATCTTCTCATCTAGGTAGGTCTGAGGAAAGTACTGACTCACAAACTCTGTCAGAACTCCTCCCAACTGATCATGACTCCAGGCCTTTTCTCTTCCTCAATGACCCACCAATGTCCAACACTCCCCTTTAAAAGATACACAACATGCTTCACCTTGTCTGTCTCGGTAATGTTGAGGATCTTAAAGGCCTTCTCCAACTCTGTCAACCAAAGTTCAGCATCTGTTGGGTTTGTTGTACCAGTATACTCCACAGCCCCAACTCACCTTAAACTTTTGTAGGTTTTCCCAGAACCCAAATATTCCACATTGGGGACAACCTCTCTCACCTGAGTAATGGGCATTTTATCCACCATATGTGTAATCATGGCCACAAATTGTCTAAACATGGACTGAAAAGTAGGATTGACCACCACTACAGGATCTAATCGGGGCATCTCAGGTACAATATCCACCCTCTCTTGCCTCCTTTCACCACCTCTTGGTGTAGTAATACTACTCTCAGTGGCATGTTCTTCGTGTTCTCTGGTCATATTTTCTTCTCTTCTTCTTCTTCTGCATTAGTAGAGGTAACCATTAACAGACTATAGGATACTAGAATAGACACAAACACTAGTCCTATGCCCTTGTAGTCTCAGTGAACCTAAAGCTCTGATATTGACCTTAACTACGACTCCCTAATGTGCCACAGAGCGAGCTTACTCCAAACAAAATGTGAAATTAAAACTAATCAAACCAGGTTACCAAAAATCATAGGAAATTCAAACCATTTCACATAGACACCCCAAGTGTAAACATATCACATCAGAGTCCACAAAATCCACCTATATATATATATATATATATATATATATATATATATCACACTTTCCCAAAAGATTGTTACATAACATTATTCACTGGCTCACTAGCCACAACTTGTACATATGATAACATGTCACCTATACATACATTCCATATATGTACAACAAAGGCATAAATCCAAAACATTATCTTGATATACAACTTCTATGAAACTCCCCCAAGGACCTAAGAGTACAGGAATGACACATAGGACACTACTACAAAACACAAGAAACTCATCCAACCTTTACTCAGCTACAACTCCTCTTTCTACTCAACCTTAACAACACGACCTCTACCTCCTCATGCTCAACCACCTAAAAGATGTAGAAACCCACAGGATGAGACCAAACCTTTGAGCAAGAGATATAACTCTCTGTCAACAACTATTGAAAGCACAAGTAACTAAGAAGGTAAATAACATACTTAATGGGTTGAACAGATTCAGCTGAATGATATGTATTAAACACATAGAGCAAGTTAAGAAAACTAAGAAATTACCATTGAGTTGTAGATCAATTTATATTCTAAGAAGGAATATGAAGAACATGTATAACAGTTGATTTCTCTTACCGCATTATAATTCAAGAAATTAGAACAAAGATAAGGAAAAGGGATCATCCAATGTTATTTGCACTTGACCCTAAGAAAAATATACTACATGGTTGTATTTTGTCTTTTATTATTTCCCTGAGGATTTGAGTCGTACCACCCAAATTCAACCAACCACTGCTAAGTCAAAATTGGTGCCATACAAGGTCAATGGAAGAGCCAGAATTCATGACCTCTCCAACACCTCTTGGTCTATCAAGAGAAACACCATAGAGACATATCAGTCAACTACAAAACAATGATATATAGTCAAGCTGAAGGATTGTCTCAGACATGTCCATCCATATAAAACACCTTGCCTGCATTGGTATAGGTCACGATGCTTGAAGAATAGGCTCATGCATGGCCTCTCTAAAAAGAAAGATTAGCTCATGCATGGCGATCCATATCACAAGGAGAACAACTCAAACATGGTCATTTGACACAACCTATAATTGTGGATGCAAGGAGATACTCGATTTACACATGGGCATATTCAAAAATATGTGCTCCGAGTTTTCTATAGGAATGACTCATTTCACCAACCAGCACTAAGACTGACATGGAAAGATCTAAGGCACAAAGATCCTACATGATTAGGGTTTCACTTCATTAGTTAATTCAATGGGGTGTCTTTTAGTATCAATCAAGTTACAACATACACACCATAAACAAACTCTATAGAGAAAAGAGAAGAATGAAACTCCAAAAGATATAAAAATGTATAATGTGTGAACTTGTCACATCATCATCACATGATATTTGTAGCACTGCCATTCACAAGGCCATCACCAATGTCACATAGCCATATAAGGCTATCAACAATGTCGTGTCACTATGGAATATCAATCTGTCAATCTCATAACTAGAGGGTATCACCTCACAATAGGAATTAAGCCTTCACCAGGTCATAGGACCCATCAAATCAATGTGGTGTCATTATGTCTAATTAAGGCTCATAGCCGTCACCCTGTGTCATATGATCACCACAATAACATACACAACTATGACACTCATTCCACCTACAAGGATAGGGGTTCAAAAATAATAGAGAGAAAGCATCATAATGTAGTAACCACTTCAAATTAATGAGACAAGAAAACACATCATATTTCCCTACATTAGGGTTAGGGTTACATGTATGTGGATGATTAGAGTTTCATATCATAAATCTGTCACCAAACCCTAATTATGTCATCTCCCACATTCTTGGAACATACTAGGATTAGAACATCACTAATTAAACATGATTAGAACATTATGTCAACAACACTAGCTATCAACATCATTACATGTACATGTGTACCATCTCATTATGTTATGTGTATTACAACCATGCACTCAAGTGAGTGTATCAACCACCCAAGCAAACATTTGTCATGACCATAAGCCATCCAAGTGTCTCACCTGACACATGAACATGTGTCTCAACCACCTCAAAGGTAGGTGTCTCGACCATGCACAACACAAGTGTCACGAATAAAACAAACCAACAATCTTGACCACTACCAACATGGTGTCTTGACCACCAACTAACATGGTATCTCGACCGCCAACTAACATGGTGTCTCGACCACCAACTAACATGGTATCTCGAGCACCAACTAACATGGTGTCTTGACCACCACCAAAAGCACATGTCTCAACCAAGACCAAACCATATGTCTCAACGAAACAAGAGCATGTGTCTCGACCAAGACAAAACCAAAGTGTAGTGACCAACAAGGTCAAGCTACCCTAACAACACTTTACCAACATCAAAAAAGAGATGAACCTCATTCAAAATAGAAGGTTATCATCAAGGAAAGCCACCATCAACAAGGTGGAAAAACCCCATGTAAGATGGACATCAAAACTCTAAAGTCGATCTTCATCATGAATCATCAAGAAACCAAATGAGGATTAAGAAGACCAATCTTTGACCTCAAGAATAACCAACTCATAACCTAAAGAAAATACAAGATTGGACCAAAGCATGGTGATGAAACCAAGAATCATGTTGCACATATTAAACTCACTTCACCCAACATATAACAAGTCGGATGCAAGAATTTAGGGTTTAAGAAAGAGAGAAATCTACATGAGAATAAATCAAAGTCTTGAATAACTACAAAAAAAAAGATGATTTAGCAACGATTGTTTAAGTTACATTTAATTTATATGTAGAGAGAGCTATTTTTACTTATAAAATATATTTGTATAACTCAAAAAATTGTAGTCACCTCAATAAATAAGATATAACTACAAATTTTTACCCCTTATAATTGTATCCCGAATAAATGTAAAGAGCCAGAGGGAAAAACTCTCACACTCTCTCCCCATTATCCCATGCGCCTTATGTGTGAACGGTTTTGCCTCCCAACCCAAACTCCCGATCGTGACCCGCGGTGCGCTCTCCCGATCACCTGCCTACCCAATGTCGAGCCGAGTTGAGCCTCTCCCACACTGAATGCTCTAGAGACCTACCCTCCTGATCGCGATGTTGAGGCATGTTGTCCCGGTCGCCTACCTCCCCGACGCCAAGCGGAGCCAAGCCTCCCTAAACCGAGCGCTCCAGCAATCCCCCTTCCCCGTAGCTGACTTCCAGTTTCCAGAAGGCCACCGCACGCGGGTTCCAATACCCTCAGCTTGCCAGACAAGCCTCCCCGATGCTAAGCACTCCAACGACCTCTAATCGCCTCGCCACCCCTGACCCCAACCCTGATCACACGACGCCTCACCCGAGGCTCCAGCATTGTCCGGGCTTCCCCCCTTCTTTCCAGGCATGCCAACGACTCCCCCCTCCCCGCGCCTAATTGTGGTTGATGGATGTCTCTGCATGCAGGCTCCTACTCTGCCAATTTTTAGGTATTTCCTTTCCATAGTGTGATTGTGGTTACAAGAAACTCCACCAAGCCTCTTATGTAATCCTCCTTTTAAACAATTGTTTTCTGACCTTTAACAACCACATTTAAACTAACAATAGTGTAAACCAGTTGTTTCATAATCCTCCTTTTGCTGGTATAGTTAGCCTTGGTATTTAAGAAATTAAATAAGACGTTATTACATAGAATATACTAAACAAGATGGAATTGTTAATCAATTATAAAAGAAGATAGAAGACTAAAATTGGTAGATTTGTAATGCAATAATACTTAAGAAGAGTATATTCATGAGTGGGTGATGTGTAGTATATAAGTTAACATGATAAACAAAAGAAGACCATGTCTATAGCCATCAATCTCAAACTATAATGTTGTGCTTTAGTTGTGGAAATAAACAACTATGGTTGTGATATGTGATCATATGTGACACTTTGCTCCTACATATCTCTCAATAAGATATATATTGGGTGGTGCATCAAATGAGAATATCGACTGTCTGAAAATACTTGGTGAATCTAGGACACATTGGGAGGTCCTTATTTCTCCATGTTTGGAAGGTAGGACATATATACATGCAGACTGTGGTAGGTGGTTTACATATGGGTCAAAAACTCATCTGAGTTGATAAATGAGGAATAAAGACTAACTTTATCTAGAGTGCATATTGAATATCATATAGATCAGAATCGTTGTGATATAGAAACAATAACATATGCTATAATCATGAGTTTATCATGTTTAGGATGAAGAAGACAACTTATATCATGAGTTTATCATGTTCCATAAGTATGGTTATTTAAATTCCTAGTAAATTCAAGGTCTTATATTTTGATAGAATTAACAACATATTCTTTTAACAAAGTGGAAAAAAAGATGAATTGCTATAGGTGTTAGAATATTCATATCATAGAAAGTATAATATAGTCCATGATCCTTTGGTTACCATTGAAGTGTAACTTTTTGTTGCCATTCTAATAAATAGTCCTAAAATAGTATAAAGCATACTCATTATTATATATTGAATGAGTCATTATATGATTTTGAATAGAATAGTAGAAAATATACTACTGATTTTGACTTGTATATGAGCCATTTAATGGTATCAATAGGTATATAAGATCTCCCTACAATGGTAAATAGGTGGGATAGCTTTGGAAAATGAGTAGGTAATGCTTTCTTCATTGGTAGAGGTTGGACTGGCCTCCGTGCCACTATCTCTCATCAGGCTTTGAAAAGTCCAATTTCTTACTGATCTAGGCAAACTCTTCCTAAGACCTGGGAAGAGCTCTTAAATCTTATTGAAACTAAGTTATGTAAAGATTTTTAATACTTTATATTCTTTTTTTTTCTTGATTGTTATAGGTAGTCATGATAGATAAAAGTTGGATCCATGAAGAACATAGAAAAAGCATAAAGTATTTACTTGGAGTGGTTAAATTTATAGAGCATGCATTTTCAAAATCCAGTAGAGATGGGACTATCTTATGTCCTTGTAAGCAGTGCTTAAATGTGCATAGGCAGAATCGACAAGTTGTGACTGAACATTTGTTATGGAATGGATTCTTGACTATCTACACAAATTGGATTTTTCACGGCAAGGGTTCATTTGATAGGTCTGAGGATTCACTAACACAAAATGACACGTCAAAAGATGACATGAGAGACATGTTGCATGATGTGTATGGAGTATCACAGGATGGAGAGAATATGGAAGACGACAAACATAGATTTGTATTTTTTGATGATGTAGAAGTAGAGCAATTGTACAAACTGTTAGAGGTTGTTGCACTGGAATTATACCACTGGAAGTAGGAAGTACTCTAAATTGTACATTGTTGTGAGGTTGTTTCACATAAAATCTGTCAATAATTGGAGTAATAAGTCATTTTCTTAGTTGCTTGAGCTTTTGAAGGAATTGCTTTCAGAGGGTGAGACGTTTCCCGACTCTTATTATGAATTTAGGAAAATAATCAGGGACCTTAGAATTGACTATGATAAAATTGATGCTTGCAAAAATAATTGCATTTTGTATCGAAAGGATTTTGCAGATAAGGCTTCATGTCTGAAATGTGGTGCTTCTAGATTTAAAAAAATTGAAATTGATGAATCAGGTGTAGAAAATATCTGTATGAACAAGAAAGGAGTTCCTTTTAAAGTTTTGTACTACTTTCCCTTGACTCCTAGGTTAAAGAGATTGTTCATGTCTTTGAAACTATCACCCTTAATGCGGTGGCATGATGAATGTTACAACCCCAATTTTTGGGATCAATTGGTGACAAACACAATTTCTCATATTAAAGATGTTTGAACAAATAATCATATATTTGGTTGAGAATAATTGGATCTCGTTTAAAATAGCCTTGTTGTTTGATTTGTGGGCTTTATTGGCTATTGGGCCCAATAAAAGGAAAATAACAAAGGAAATTCAATTAGTAAATGGATAATTGAATTTTAAGAAAAGAAATATGTGGAAACCTCTAGAAGGCAAATCCAAAGAGGATTTCATGCCGCTTGGGTTCCTTGGGTACAAATGAGTCCAAGGTTGCAAAAAGAAAGCAATAGGAAAAGAAAAGATTAATTAAGTATTTCTTTATGAAGAAAGAAATTGGGAAATAATGATATAATGTGGAAAATGAATGAAAAGAGACATAAATGAGATTTCTTGGGGAAATTTCATATCCATGTGATTGTTAATATTAAAAGGAATGCCAGTGAGGAAAATAAAAGAGAAATAAAAAGAAATCCTCAAAAAGGAATATTTAAATGAGAAATAAACAAGATAATGTGAAATAAGGCATAAAGATGCATCTAGAAGGATAATAAATATCCTTGGAAAAGGATTTCGAAATAATGGAGTATATTGGGATCCAAGGAGTCCCAATAAAGAGGAAAGAAAGAGAAAATACTAAAAAGGCAAAATAAGAGGATAATATAATGCATTATTAAGGAATTATGAGGTATTGTTAAAAAGAAAGTAATTTCTATTAAAGGAAATAGAAATTTTGTGGCCAATAGATTAAGAGGCAAGTAATAAGAAGATGAAGGAAAGGATTTTCGAAATCCTAATATCACTAGAAAAACGAATATCAAAGTAATTGGAGAGAGAGAGAGAGGCTAGCTTATCATTAAAGGAATAGAATTTCTTTTAGGAGAAGGCTTGTTCCTCTTTGATGGGCCTCTTAGGGCGAGGTTTCCTCCCCTATAAAAGGGGTAGAACCCCTGGTTCAAAACAAATCCCATGCTTATCTCTCTCTTCTCCTTCTTCATGACGTGAAAACCCTAACTAAGAGTGTAGAGCGACCTTGGAGCAACCAGGAAGCAGTGGAGTTGTCATGTTGGAGGCAGGGACTCCCACGATCACCCTAAGATGATCATCCAATCATCCAACGCCTTGACTTCCGCGCAGCTCCAGTCGTAAGCCTTCAGAAGGGCTTCCCGCACAGTAGCAAACATAGGTTGGATGCGCTTGGGAGCAGCCATCCCGACCTCACCCTTGGGGTGCCCCACGTGCGCCAAAGATCGTCGGAGTTGGGGCTCCACCTTGCGGAGGTCCTCGAGCCTCTAGGAAGACGAGGTAGGCCGCGGGAGAGTAGCTGCCGACGACTAGGGCACTTGGCGTGAGGTAGGAGATAAAGGAGGAGGCGCTGGACAATTCTGCCCCTCGGTGGGCTGAAGTGCTAGCTGACTTAACAAGGGTAGCACGGTAATTTCGTCATGTTTCCAAAAGAGGTTGAGCAACGTTGCATGGAGCCGAGCTACATGGCGCGCTCCGATTGACCCAAGTAAGGTTTTCTTGTAAAAATCATAATTAAAAATTTGTAGCTCGGATGACAAAAGTTTATACATGAATTTTGCTTAAAAAATTGAGAGTAATATAAATAAAATATAGTTGAAGCCTAATTCTGCTTGCAATTCGAAAAGTAGTATAAGTTATTAACATTAATGTAATGATGATTTAGAAACCCTATTTTGATATGATTAATGTGTTTAATAGGGTTTAATGGATCTTTAGAGTTGATATTAATCTGTTAAATGTAAAAAGGAACATTGAGTTCAAAAAGGAAGAACTTTGCACGTGATTAGTCTAATTTAGGGTTTTTGTGTTTAAAAATGCATGGAATTTGAAAAGGGCATAAAGTTATCATCTTTAATTATTCAATTAAGGAAAAACCCGTAGATTTGATGATAGATGGATAATTCAAGCTGATATTAACCTGTTGTTATTAAAAGTGAGAATAGGATTTAAAAAGATGATCTTTTTATATAGTTGGTTTAATTTAGGGTTCTATGTACATGAATATGCCTTAATGGGATTAGAAACCCTAATTGATGTTGATATGAATTCTAATGGTTTTAATTGTACAAATCGAAGAATAAAATAGAGATATGATGATTCAAAGATAAATTGAGTACCAAAGGTCTTTAATGTGAATTATTTGGATAATTAGTGATTCCTAGTGTATAAAAGTGGAAATAGTGATAAATAAGGAACCGAAGATGATAATTAGCCTTAATGTTTTGGATATGACCTAAAAGGATAAAGATAATAGTTTTAGTGTAAAAGAAACATATTAGACTTAATTGACATTCAATTGTGCCTATGATGCAGAAATTAGGGTTTGTGAACTAAAAGAGCATTAAAAGTGATAAATGCATAATGAAGGCTAAAAACCTAATAAAACCCTAAGGTTGGCCTAGAAATTATAAGGTGGAATCCAAGTTGATCTTGTGGATGTTTTGAATCAAACAATGCCACTTGGATGTTATGCATTATTTTCAGGATATTGTTGATTGCTTGTTAATTCTGTTGAATGTTAATGCATGGACATCAAGTTACTATGGATTAGGTATGTGGTTACGATTATGAATAACCGCTTTAGGTTTTCCGATGGATTCCCGGATGTTTAATCACATTGAATGCAACTAAACTGTTGAATGTTTATTTATTTCATGCAATTATAAAGTGACTATGACTATCATATAATGTATATGCCTTCTAGCTCAATCATTAATCCCCTCTGTGTCGTAATGGCTGACCTAGTACATGGCTACCTAGAGGGTAGGTCCATCAGGTCATGAAAAGACTTTGGTTGCCTAGAGGGTAGGTCCATCAAGTCACATTTATAGAGGTACCATATAAGTCCTTACAGGGACAACACAGAGTTGTGGATAGGTATGGATTGAGTAGTTTGAATTAAAATGTAATCTTGGTTGTTAAATGATTAATTGAATGATTACATAGTTATCATAGTTGCATGATTATCTATTTCCCCCACATACCAGCTTTGGCTGACCGACGTTTTGTTTGTCAGCGTTTTAGGTAATATGAAAAGAACAAACAGTAAAGCTACACCTTGTGAATTCAAGAATTAAAGAACAAGGAGGAACTAGTTAGAATATTTCAGCTGAGGTTAGAAGTTTAGTTCGTTCCAAACTTTTCAAAGGTATGCAAAGAAATATTTTATTACCATTTTCAGTATAGTCTGTTAGAATTTAATAATTGTTTATGGTTATATGTCGAAACTTTGATCCGGGATTAATGGGTGCGGCCTCAACCTCTTGGTCTCCCTTAATTGGGGGTTATCGGGAGGTGGGGTCGTAACAATGAAAGTCGTATCAAGGATGGGATTCTTTGACATCCGGAAAATTCTCCAGCATGGAAGACGTTTGATAATATGCATGCTGAGTTTGCTTCAGATTCTCACAATGTTCTCCTTCGATTAACTTTTGATGGATTTAATCCTTTTGGCCTCAACAGTCTATCATATAGAATTTGGCCCATCGTATTGATTTCGTACAACTTGCCACCATGGTTGTGCATGAAGTCTCCCAATTGTATCATGTCAATGATTATTCCTGGTCCAACTCAACCCAGAATTGACATATATGTCTACCTACAACCGTTGATTGAGGATTTAAAAGAACTGTGGGAAGCTGGTGTTGATACTTATGATGTTGATTGTAAAGAGGTATTCAAGTTGCATGCTGCCTTACTATGGACGATAAGTGACTTTTCTACATATGGTTATCTATCTGGTTGGCAAACTAGTGGGTATCTTACATGTCCTTTCTGCAACAAAGACGCGTGCTCATGGAGACTACCATATAGTAAGAAAGAATGTTTCATGGGTCACAGGAGGTTCCTCCCAATGGATCATAAATTTCGTAAAGATGCTTCATCATTTGACGGAAAAGAGGAATTTAGAAGTACTCCTAAGATGCTTTCTGGAAGTCAAGTTCTAGATCAAACTAGAGATGTAGATAATTTACCATATAACTAGAGAAAGCAAAGTATATTTTTTGCATTGCCATACTAGAAGCATAACCTTATACGTTGTAATCTTGACGTGATGCACATAGAAAAGAATATATGTGAGAGTTTGATTCACACACTACTAGGAATGGAGAATTCAAAGGAAACTGAAAATTCTCGATACGACCTCGAAGAGATGGGCATATGGCATAAACATTACATTATCAAGGACGGAAATAAAAATATCATCATGCCTTCATGTTTTACTTTGAAGAAGGAGGAAAAAGAATTATTTTGTAAGTTGTTGATGTTTGCTCGAGTTCCTGATGGTTATTCTTCTAATATAGCTAGAAATGCATGCGTCAAAGAAAGAAAGTTGTTGACATTGAAGTGTGATTATTATCATGTATTGATGCAACAATTTCTCCCATTAGCTTTACAAGTAGTGTTGCCCAAAAAAAATGTTAGATATGTTATAATTGAGTTGTCCAAGTTTTTTAAAGACTTATGCTCTAATCCAAATACTTTTGAGAAGTTGGAATCCAGAATAGCAGTGACTCTTTGTAACCTAGAGAAGATTCTCCCACCATTATTCTTTGATCTATAGTAGAAGGTTACATGGAATATGAATGCTTAACATTCTGTTCGAGATATCACTCAGGAGTTGAGACAAGGTTCAATTAATTGTCTAGAAATGATGTGGATGATGAAGACATGGATAATGATGAAGAGTGGTCTATATTCTTTCATAAAGGTCCTCGTTTGGTGTCCATTCGGTCTTTCATAAATGTGCTTTTCTATAAGAAATAAAAGGGGAAAAGTTAGTTTGATGGTATATTTACAATAAAGTGGAAAATTAAAGATTGTGTCTAATTTATTTAAGAAAGAGTACGGAGAACTGAGGAAAACTAGTAAGATAACATCGCAAAATGGGAGGTTATCAAACACTTTTTCTAATCCTTTCTCACACCGGTTGGGGGGAGGAGGGTTAGTTGAAATAGAAAGGAGGAACAGGTTGAGGTTGTTAACCCTCACATGACTTCCATTATCTCAAGCTAGGAGTCAATGAACTACCCCCCCATCTTTCGGATCTGGAGAGTACTGTGAACAACAACCAGTGTGAAATATGTGGTGATCGATGTTGCCTCCTCCACAGAAGATGGAGGTGCGGGGGACAAAGTCTCAATTCTCCTATTAGCATAGGGGACACTCAAGATTGGGCCACGTTTCCTGGGTTTGGGCTGCACCCAAGCAAAGGATAATAAGTCAGTGTGGCACCAACATTATCAAAACTTAGGTACTTAATTAATAAAGAACAAAGTTTGACAATGTAGGTATCATTGAATGTATTCAGTTTATCATAAGTACATCTCTTTATGGAAATCACCGATCATCCTGGAATTTGGGGCACTGCCCTTACACTGTATATTTTCTCATCCATAAAAGGTTGAGACTGAAACTCTATTATTTTATCATGTAAATGAAATCTTTAAATAGCCTTAGGAATAGGTGTAGGAATCTTAAATCAAATTCTATTAATCATTGAGTCCTAGTTAAACAAGTCCATGAATACTCATGTGATCCTAAAACACCTTATAGTTCATCAATTGACCACATGATACCTCAACGTCCAACAATGATTCAAATTACTCAAGGTACTCCTTCAAATACTTAGGGGTGTAAACGGTGCGGGTACGGTGCGGGTTTGGCCATACCCATACCCATACCCATCTAATTTAGCGGGTTTGGTTCCGGTTCTAGACCCGCATAATACAAACCTGGACCCGCACCATACATGTACCCGCAATAATAGTGGGTATGCGGTGCGGGTATGCGAGTAAGAAGTTCTACCAAATATCATATTTTTTATGTAAGAGAAATAGCATTGTTCTATATATTTTAATACAACAAGATATTGTTATTATATAGTATATTAACATGCAATAGTTATATTAGATAATTCAATATTTTATACATTAACATTAATTGAGTTAATCCTTTACATATTTGTAGTCATCACATAATGTTACCTTATGTAGAAAGTAATATAAATTAGTAGACATTTGGATTTTAAGTTTACATATGATGTTCATTATTATAACCGGAATAGTTAATTCTTAACTATATGACTAGTCTCAACCTTATTGTCGTAAGAGTAAGATATAATCTCAAGAATTATATTAGTTAAACTAGTAAAGTATGATCTACATAACATATTATTTAAGTAGTTACTTATGTATAGCGGGTACACGGTTCTAGCGGGTCTCGGTCCAAGCATACCCATTATTGGACCCACTTATATGCGGGTCCAAGGGTATACGGGTCTAAGGGTATGCAGGTATAAAAAATAAGACCTGTGATGGGTTTTTTAAGGGTCTGGATTTGTGGGTTTGTGGGTCTACCCGTACCCATTTACATCCCTACAAATACTATATCGAATATCAAACTCCTACAATCAGGGTCATCACATTCACGCACCTTATATGGAATTTTGTCCTTGAAATTCAACTAATGTCATACTTAAGGTGAAATAGCTAGGTTCAACCTCATATAGGTCATTGTTTCTAGCTTCCAGTGTTCTCATACTTTTGGATGTACCCTAAGCTCTCATCTTAGGATTTTAAGCATCTAGGGTATACCCACCCCACCTTATATAGGTTGAAGCATAACATTTTTGTTTCACCACATATCTTATCCTAATACTAGAGGTCATCCTCTATAAAAGAGCTTGAGGTTCATGCATATTCAACCTTATCTTAACCTAACTCATTATCAATAAAAAGAGAGTATGTACTTCCATTATCTACACTTATCTTAGAATCTCAGAAATTGGATTCAGCTCATATACAACTTAATTCTTTATAAGTAAACTTATACCATTAAGATCAAACTTAGATAAGATTACACATGCTTATTTCATATATAAATCAATCATCTACTATAATTGTCACATATTGAAAAATGCTCTAGACTTCTAATCTAGAGTACTCTCTCTTCTAGACTGATGTCACACCCTTTCACTTAGGTTGCATGAACACTAACTACTCTCCAATGTGAGGGATACATTTTATATTTACATATATTTAATAAAATATTATATAGTTTTTCTCCGAGAAAAAAGACGTCAGAGAAATCTGTCGAGGATTGGAAATCAAAACCAAATCAGCGAAACTGAGTGTCCCACACACAGTAGATAGTTTGGTGCCATGTAACCTAGTGAAATGGTGAGAACATGATGTAGACTAATGTAGTTACCCAATACATATGAGCTCTATATGGAAAGGGTTTCAGACACTTATCTAAACCTAGTTCTCGGACATCTAGGTTCTAACCTAGAGGATAAGTCAAACCTTATTCCTATATAACAACTTACTAAGTTTCTAAGGTTTCAAGTGAAAGGTTAAATTTATTTTTATGTTTCATGGTGAGCAATTGTTAGGTGTAGCTATTGTTCATACTTTGATACCAACTATAACGTCCCTGGATTTTCACCTTCTCAAAACCCCATGGAGATGAGAAGACAAAATCCAAAAATGTTAGACAATCGTTTTAGAGAGCGATGCGGAAGCGACATACACATACATGAACATACAACAATACACATACATCATAACATTCTCAACATTCAATATGTACTTTACAAATGAATTATTACAACTTACATTTATAAATTAAGTAGATGATTTTACAAGACTATGTACGTGTATGCTAACAGGATCTAAACACAATAAGTACAACCTGTACAACTGCTCACTTCCCATCTTTTCTCCCATGCTAGCTCTGAACCTAAAACATACGTGAAACAATGAATCAACACACAAGGTGTTGTGTACATGGATAGAAAGATACATACTAATATGCTTGCATAATTGGAAATAACTTGAGAAAGAAATAGTAAAAGAAAATATTGTTTAAAGAGATAATCAGGTAAACACATATTTTTAAATGTCTTTTGATGCGTTTATACTACTAAGTGGTGTCACACTTCATTTTTGCCTACCCCTTAGGCTATGGAGATCGAGTGTCGACCTTATATTTAGAGAAGAGAGAGATGTTGCACTTCAACTTTTCCCTACCCCTTGGGCTATAGAGACCGAGTGCCGACCTTATATTTAGAGGAAGAGAGAGAGGATTGAGAGAGAGAATATATATCCACTTAGTAGCTACAAACCATCTATATTCTTTTTTGTTCTTATTGGAATGGCACAAATATTATAATCATAGTACATCCAAGCAATATTCTCAAATAAACACAAGCTATACATCATAGCTATTGCACACAAGAAATTAGTCATATACTTAGATAAAGCCCACGTACCTATGTTAAGACATTCCTATCTTATCCTTGATCACATAGTAGTCTGGTCATCACCTGATTAATAATAATTAATCATCATTAATACATGGTTCATATATATTCTTGATATTTGAGGTCCAATTTAGGGTCTTGGTCAAACCTAGGTCCATGTGATGGTAGGATGGTGTCAAGTTTTTTAGTTTGATCTATATGTCATTATTAGAGTCTAGTACAAATTTCATATTTTTCTGAGGCTTTTACTATTTTCTAAAATTAATATGAGACCAAAAGCATCTAATCAGATTTGTGTAAGAAGATACATTGTACTTTGGCATAATAATCAGATCAGAGGTCGTATTTAGTATCAATACAACATTACAGTTAATTTCCACTATATTCTAAATATATTATATAAATCTTGTTAAAAGAAGCATCATCTTGTAAATAGAAACTCAACAATAATACTGCTTCACTGGTCTAATATATGGGTCTCATAGTATACCAGACATTTTTTGGAGTCCAGGGATATTTTTGGGGAATTTATAGGCCAAGGGATCTATTTATAATGTATTTTTTAAGATGAGGTCATTTTATGGAAATTAACAATATATTTACCTTTATATTTGTGTGGCAGTCAGATATTCAAGTGGA
Source organism: Alisma plantago-aquatica (assembly GCA_963693085.1). Taxonomy (NCBI): domain Eukaryota; kingdom Viridiplantae; phylum Streptophyta; class Magnoliopsida; order Alismatales; family Alismataceae; genus Alisma; species Alisma plantago-aquatica. The sequence goes on along the minus strand of OY856413.1, from coordinate 526,734,089 downwards.
TCCACATAGGCATCAACCCGCTAACCCCTTTCTCCTCTCTTTCATTGCAATTCAACGTGACTCCTATAATGGTAGTGCTTTGCCCGCTTGCCTCTAGGTTCCCAACATAGCTGCGATAGTGGTTGAAACTCTGGCAGGGCTCCAAGCCTAGTCCTTCATTCTTATCTCTATGTGATATTCTCTTCTCTGTATACGTTAGTGCCGCCGCCGGCATCCTACTCCTACATGGATTAGGTTGGTGGTGACACTTCCTCTCCCTCACCCCCACGTCCTCTGATCCCTGCGTGTGTGAGAGTCGTTCCCTCTGGGAAGACTCTGACGTGGCCATGGACCAGTTTTGATGCTTCACGACCTTCCAAGTTGGGTGTCGCTTGCACTGGGAGACGTTGATGTGCCTTTTCCTTCTACTTCATTCGTTTTGTGTGATCTGGTGTTGTACGATCTCAGGCGTCACCTCATTGGTGAAGTCTCTAATAGCGCCCATAGTTTGTTCCTCTATTTGTAGACTGTTGATGTCGTCTCTAGCTTCGGGCTAGCGCAGCTTTGGTTCCCTCCCTTCCTATTGTTCTTCTGTATTAGCACTGCCTAGACTTCTCAAGCTCTATCGAGAGGAACGTCGATGAGCAAGACTTCAAAACTTTGCCACCCACTCTTGTGAGGCCTCTGCTGTGATGTCTGGCACTGGCGTGATGGTGCATTAGATCCAGTCCTTGCTCCTCCTTCTTCTTTGTAGAGGTGATCATGTCAGAAACCTCCAAGATATGAATCTCCCTCAATCCCTCAGTGGTGAGAGACCCAACGGATTTGTAGTTGCAGATGACGAGAACGAGGAAAAGGAGTGATCTTGGCAGCTCCATCCTAGACTCTAAGGATCAAAGTTCACCATACATCCTTCGCACACCATCTTTTTGGTCCAAAATGTCGTGAATAAGGCTCCTAAAGATTATGTAGATCTTCACAAATTTGAAGTTGAAGAAGGTATGCATTACTCCTGGAACCAGACTCCTTATTCATCCAAGACATCCTCAAGCACTTCGTCTAATCCTTTCTGACACCTGTTGGGGGGAGGAGTGTTACGAGAAACAAAAAGGAGGAAGAGGTTGAGGTTGTTAACCCTCACATGACTTCCATTATCTCAAGCTAGGAGTCAATGAACTGTCCCCCCCCCCATCTTTCAAATCTAGAGAGTATTGTTAACAACAACCAATGTGAAATATGTGGCGATTGATGTTGCCTCCTCCACCGAAAATGGAGGTGCGGGGGACAAAGTCTCAATTCTCCTATTAGCATAGGGGACACTCAAGATTGGGCCACGTTTCATGGCTTTGGGCTGCACCCAAGAAAAGGATAATAAGCCAACGTGACACCAAAATTATCACAACTTAGGTACTTAATTAATAAAGAACAAAGTTGGACAATGTGGGTATCATCGAATGTATTTAATTTCTCATAAGTACATCTCTTTATGGAAATCACTGATCATCCTAGAATTTGGGGCACCACCCTTACACTATATTTTCTCATCCATAAAAGCTTGAGACTAAAACTCTATTTTTTGATCATGTAAATGAAATATTTAAATAGCCTTAGGAATAGGTGCAGGAATCTTAAATCAAATTCTATTAATCATCGAGTCTTAGTTAAACAAGTCCATGAATACTCATGTGATCCTAAAAGACCTTATAGTTCATCAATTGACCACATGATACCTCAATGTCCAACAATGATTCATATTCTCAAGGTACTCCTTCAAATACTATATCGAATATCAAACTCCTACGATCAGGGTCATCACAGAATCTAGATTTGGCCAAACCCTAATTTTGGATCTAAAATACCTAGAATATGATGAACATTTATTAATGATGATTAATTGCTATTAATCAGGTGATGACCAGAGATGTAGATGATCTAGAATATATATAGGAATCTCTGAACTCGGGTACGTGGGTTTTATTTAAGTATATGACTATGGTTTTCCATCTTGCAATCATGATATGTATGCTTGCTCTCTTCTATTTGCAAATATTGAATGTAGTATTGTTATATAGTACTCGATGTTTTATTACTTGAAAAGATAAATGATGCGTAGATGTTTTGTAGTTATTTAAGGTGTTCATTATTCCCCTTATGAGGGAAAGGATTAATGTTGACTAGTACACCTCCCTCGAGCACATGGTGTACGTGGAATTTCCTAGAGTACTCGGTATACAGGGATGGGCCCAATATATATGTTTTGGTACTAGTCCACCTTGATAATGCAACTCATCTAGAAAAGTGACAAAAATTGGCTTATTTCGCTTAATCAAGAAATGTTTCTATGATCTTCCTTCTTTCTTTTTGTAAATCTTTTCAAATTATGAAAACCATAAATATATGTATCTTTCTACCCATGTACACAACACATTATGTTGATTCGTTGTTTCACGTATGTTTTAGGTTCAGAGCTAGCATGGGATTAAAGAACATGAAGTGAGCAAATTGTATAGTTTGTACCTATTGTGTAGATCCTGATTAGCATACATGTTCATAGACTTGTCAAATCATCTTTCAATATGTAATTGTAATTCATGTTGTAATAAGTCATTTTTGTAATATACATGTTGAATGTTGAGATTGTTTATGGTGTATGCATTGAATTTGAATGTTCATGTATGTGTATGTCACTTCCGCATCGCTCTCTGAAACGATTGCCTAACGTTTTTGGGTTTGTCCCCTCAGGCCTTCTAAGTCTCGAGATGGCACAATCCGGGGACGTTACAGTTGGTATCAGAGCATGAACAATAGCTACACCTAACATTTTCTCACCATGTAACATAAAAATTAAATCTCACCTTTTACTTGAAACCCTAAAAACTTAGAAAGTTGTTCAATAGGAATAAGGTTTGACTTAGCTTCTAAGTTAGAACCTAGATGTTCAAGAACTAGGTTTAGACAAGTGTATGAAACCCTTTCCATATAGAGCTCATATGTATTGGGTAGCTACACTAGTCTACATCTCGTTCTCACCATTTCACTAGGTGACATGGCACTTGACTATCTACAGTGTGTGGGACACTCAATTTTGTTGATTTGGATTTGTTTTCCAATCTGCTCTAGCCTCGACAGTTTTCTCTGACGTATGCTATCTCAGAGTAAGACTATATAATATTTTATTATAAATATGTAAATATAAAAATGTGTCCCTCACACTGGAGAGTAGTTAGTGATCATGCAACCTAAGTGAAAAGGGGTGACATCAGTCTAGAAGAGAGAGTATATCTAGAATATATGCCTAGAGCCTTATAAGGATATGTGATAGATAGACAAACAATAGAGTGATAGATGATAGAAGCAAGGATGATCTTATACAAATTCGATATTTGAGGTCTAACTTCTCTATAAAGATCTATGTTGTATGTGAGGTCTGAGTCTAATTTGGGATAATCTAAGACAAGTGTAAGTGATCAAAGTACATACACTTTTCTTACTTAAGATGAGCTAAATTAAGATAAAGTTGAATATGCATGATCCTCAAGCTCTTTTACGAAGGAGGACCTCCAGTGTTGGGACAAGATATGTGGTGAACTCCAAAGAGAGCGAGACCCACAAGGAGAGGGTCATAGGACCTACCCTACAATATATGAAAATTATGGGATATATGTGAAATGATGTGTCCTAAACTTGGTTACTCCTGAGTAGATGAGTTGAGTCCTTATGCATGATTCATATATTTGATCTAAATTCTAGAAGTGAGAGTTGGGTAAAATAAATTATGGGTAGAAGACTCATAATGAGAGAGTCAATCCTTATGATTGAGTTAGGTCCTAGCTTGGGTGACATAGGTTTGTGAATCTCATTATTAGCTGCAAGTGAGATGATATATGAAACTCCAGTTATGAGAGTAAAATGCTTTTTGCATAAGATACTCATAAATATTATTCCTCCCACTTCTCTTTCTTAATATATGATGCTAGAAACCCTACTTGAGCTATATAGATGATTTATATATCAAGAGTCACTTGTATAAGCTTGACCTATTTTATATTCCCTTCCTATATCATACATGTAATATTCATGTTTGAAATCATGATAAACTTGACCTATCTATAATCCCTTCATATGCCACACTTGTAATATTCAAGTTCTAAATGATAGGCTTAATTTAGTATATTCTCTTTTCTTTCATATCATACATGAAACATATAAGTTCAAAATCATGAGCTTGATATAAATATATATTTGGATCATAGATTAAATGACCACAAAACATAATTCTTATGCCAGTTCTTCTAAATCTATGCTTCTTGTTTCAAGACAAGTCTCACTCAATACGGTGCAGACCCTAGTATGTAAGTATGAAGATCATTACCCCTCTAATAATGAAATGCCAGTAAGATGTTGATAATAAATGGATAATTGATGTTATGTCTAATAATTTTAGAAAGTAATGACATGAAATCTTGGTATCACCTTACATTAGTGAATAGGGTGAAGATAAAACCTTGAGCAATACCTCTTGTAACTATAAACGTGTAAAGAAGCTTGAATAATTAGGAAATGAGGATTGTATGCCCAAATGTACTAGAATGTCATGTTATGGGCATGCTATCAAATGATTCCTCAATCTATATATGATGGGGTGGGTACACCCTTGATGCTTCTAAATCCTAACATGACAACTTAGGGTGAATGTAGAGCTATAATAGACATAGCACCTAGAGAAATAGCCCAGACATAATAGAGACTCCTTGAGATCACCTTAAATATGAGCCTAGTCAAATTTCAAGGACAAAATTCTATATAAGGTGGGGTGAATGTGACATCCCATAATTTAGGTTTGTGATACATGATGTATTATTTTAAAACACACCTAGAATAAAGTAGATATGTATGGATCATGAGGTGCTATATAACAAGTTGGGCTTGTGATGATAATTTTAGAGAATAATTGATGTGAAGCTTAAGTCTAATATATTTATATATGTACCACTTTGAAGCACTTACTACTTCATGTATCAATTAGAGTAGGCATGTATCCAGATAGTTGGCTTATGACTAACTTGATGCTTAATGATCAATATAAATCGAGAGAGAACACATTTCATCAAGGTTTGATGATTAATGTTGATTATATGAATTATGGAATAGACTATTGAGGAATGAATTGAGATATTAGGAAATGTTAGTTTGGCTCAAAATGGTCAAAGGCTACGTTTTGTGGTATTGGATCTATGTTCAAAATTTTGAATAATTCAGAGCTTTCTGCTATATGATATTGAGGTTTAAAGTCAAACAGATGATCTGGATATAAGAAATTGACATGGAAGTTGGGAATATGTTGTGACTTCAGTTTCAAGTCTCAATAGCATGCCATGCATCAACCTCCTTGAGGTTTTTTGCCCCATCCTAGATACATATATGAATGCTAATGTTTTGGCCTTGTGGCGATAATCTTGTGATCTGTGAATCACCTCTCACCTTCGAAATAAGTGGATTTGTTAGAGCTAAATGAAACTACGGCCATTTAATCTATGGAAGTAGATCCGCAAGATGAGGATCATCCTAACCACCAGGTCCACCACCCCAGATCATGGCTTTTGCTAGAAAGATGAGAGGGTCCAGTGATTTACTTCACGGCCTCCTCACCAGTTTTGCAGAAGAGACCACTCAACATGTGCATCTAGAAATACGACAGTCCCAATGTCTGATGACCATAGGGATGAGTCTGTTGGTCACAAACCAAATCTCCCTCAACCCATTGGATGAAAAAGGGATAGAGCAAGCTCATGAACTCCTTCAGATCACCACGAGTGTAGCTCCCTCAACATTGGCAACTTGTCGTAGATCCACGGTGAAGGGTGACACCCATTGGGAGCCATGGATTGACCAAACACACCCCCTACTCCAATGTACTCTCCGACCCCTCTCCACAGATGTAGAAATATCTCTCACTGTGACGACACATTGATTCAATCGCATCCATCACCGGAGAAGACCTCTGCTCCCAGGTGAATCCAGAGAACATGGGAGAAACATCGACTTTGCCAAGATGCTAGCCACCAACGCAGGTTTTCCTCAATCAGTGGGGATACAGAGGAATGGATCAATCTCGTAGCCTCCTTCCTCATCCACGAGACCCCTAAGTTCCTGTAGTTGTGCATTGGTAACTGGTTTTCATAGAAGCTGTGACTTGGATCATCCTATAGAGAAGGAAGGGTTGGTCTGCGAGGACAAGGGTAAAAATTCCCTTCTTTCTATTGTAGGTATTCGTCACAATAACAGACGGAGTTACAAAATTGAGCAGCCTCGCCACCCATGCCATGAACTCCACTCATAGAGCCCCTCTATGCAACGACGCATGGGTGACGTGAAGTTGGAGGACTCGTTCGCAGAAGTGAGGAGGAGAAAGAGGGCAAATTAGACCTGATATGCTCGCCTAAACCATCTGGCTTACCTGGCTCAACATGGGCCAACAAAGGAATTGGGTGAAACCCATTGTGGTAGCATGTTGAGGATCTGGTCCTCCATCCAGAATATCCAACGGCTCTAGAATTTTGTACGTAGGTAAATATTTTTCTAAATCCCAGAATGTATCGCCATTTTGTATAAATCATAATAAGTAGCTCCCTTATCCAAACAATTCCCCAAAAATACCTCTAGACATAGAAAAATATTTACTATATTACTAGACCCCTAGATCACGGCCTTGAACCACTTTCAATGATGTAAATTAATTTAGAGTAAAAAGCTCCTTTTTAGAATTCATTAAATGAAATAAATAGTATCCAGGTCATATTAATTCTCAAAAAAAATTAGTAGAACCCTAATAACACTAGAAACCCATTAGTGAACTCTGATATGGGTTTTATTGTTCTATGTTAGGCCTTTTCTCATTAATGCCTAAACTACATCTTTTAACCTCATATTAATTCTAAAGAATAGTTCAAGCATCAGAAAAATATACAATTTGGACCAGACATCTAAAATGACCGCATGATCAGTAGAAAAATATGAGATACCATCCTAAGATTAGATGGAACCTAGATTTGGCCAAACCCTAACTTTAGACCTAAAATACCTAGAATATGATGAACATTTTTTAGTGATGATTAATTGCTATTAATTAGGTGATGACCAGAGATGTAGATGATCCAGAATATATATAGGAATCTCTGAACTCAGGTACGTGGGTTTTATTTAAGTATATGACTATGGTTTTCTTGCTTGCAATCATGATATGTATGTATGCTCTCTTCTATTTACAAATATTGGATGTAGTATTGCTATATAGTACTCGATGTTTTACAACTTGAAAAGATAAATGATGAGTAGATGGTTTGTAGTTATTTAAGGTGCTCATTATCCCCCTTATGAGGGAATGAATTAATGTTGACTAGTACACCTCCCTAGAGCGCATAGTGTATGGGGAGTTTCCCTAGAGTACTCGGTACATGAGGATGGGCCCAATATATATGTTTTGGTACTAGTCCACCTTGATAATGTAACTCATCTAGAAAAGTGACAAAAATTGGCGTATTTCACTTAATCAATAAATGTTTCTATGATATTCCTTCTTTCTTTTTGAAAATGTTTTCAAATTATGAAAACCATAAATATATGTATCTTTCTACCCATGTACACAACACATTGTGTTGATTCATTATTTCACATATGTTTTAGGTTCAGAGCTAGCATGGGATTAAAGAACATGAAGTGAGCAAATTGTACAGGTTGTACCTGTAACATCCCTGACCTGGGTTATAATTTAACCCTAGGTGTTTTGATTAAGAAAGATGATTAAATGCTTAATCTCATCTTGTGAAAAGTAATTAGGCCTCAAGAGGAACTTACGTTGCAATTCTAGTCCTGTTTGAATAATGTTGAATCAATGTTTACTTATTTTGAACTAAAGTGCAAATTATGAAAGTTGAGGGGTTGAAGTGCAAATTGTGTATGATAATATTTTCCTCATGTGTTGAAGCATCATGAGAGTGAAAATGATGCTGAGGTATGGCTTATGGAATCCTAAATACCAAGAAAGAGCTGATAAAGCAATGTATGTGCATAAAAACCTAGTTTTGGTGTAATGTGCAATTTACCCAAAACTTAGGGTGCAATATGTAATTTACCACTTCAATAAGGTCCCTAATCTTTCTTGGCACCATGAAGAGAAAATAAAATGAGAGGGGCGCCTCATTTGAATTAAGTTGGAGGAGATAGAATCTTGACATTAAAATAATCAAGATTTAATCCTAATTGAAACCCTAATTCGATTTAGGGAAAAAATAAATGTATTAATTAAAGGGCCTTCAAGCAAAATTAAAACGATTGGATTCAGATGTGTGTGTGACGTCCTTGATCTCTGCAAGGACCACGAAAATATCCAAGGGAGTGGATAACTCACACACAATTTTATAAGAAAAAGAAATATCCACTCACATATGGATATTAATATAAAATGATTTAAGGAGCTTGATTTGCTTTTCTTTAAATCATGGATAATTGAGAGGAATATGAGGAAAACAAGATATACTCGTCCCTAAGGAAAATGAGGGGGTAGAGGCAGCCACATTTTTGGTATTAATTGGATTTTTACAAAAGTATATTCTCTCTCATTGAATTTTTATAAAAGAACCTTTTACAAGCCAAATGGAAGGCTTTTTCGACCCCACTTCTTCTCCTTGCTTGGAAAACGACCAAGGGAGCTTGGGAGGGTGAGGAGGACGACCCCCAACCTGTTTGTAAGGTTCTTGATCCATTTCACCTTGATTCCATGGTGGAAATCGAAAATAAATAATGGATTTCTTCCTATTTCGATCTCCTCTTCAATTCTAACCATTCCTTTTCACTCAAACCTTGAGGACGAGCCCTGGAATGGTGAAAGGAGTTGCATACACCATTATTTCCATGTAAATGGAGCTTTGGAGCTCAATTGGAGGTGGGTTTTATAACTTGAACCCTTGATTTTGTTATTGCATTCAATTCCTTATCAAATAATGATCATTTCCATAATTGCAATAATTGATTTCGTTGATGGATGCAATTTCCATGGAAACCACCGCAGGTTTTGTGAGTTTAGAGGTTGGAGATGATAAGAACACACCTCTACAAATATACAAGGCAAATGGTCTTGCTTGAGTTGCTCAAATGGTTTCCCAAACCGTTTGGGAGCAAATGGTTTCAAACCGTTTAGAAGCAAATAGTTTCACCAAACCGCATGAGACCAAACAGTTTCAGACCGTTTGGTGGTGTTGACCAGGGTCGACCATTTGGAGATATGTTGAAAATTATCTAGGTTAATGACCCATCAATTATGATTGGTTAGTTCCAATTGGTTCATGAGTTGAGGGTCAATCAATCACCAAAACCCTAATCGGGTTAAGTGTTGATTTCCAAGTTAATTGAGTTTGAAACTTGGGTTGATTGACCCAAATGGTATCAAGACCATTTGGGGATCACCCAAACGGTCTCAAGATCGTTTAGGAGTCACCCAAGACCGTTTGGAGGTCTGGGGTTGAGTATGGTTAAGCAATTGAAGATCCAAAGATACTAAGTTGGAGTGTAATCAATTGTTGATTTGGTGATCAATCCAATGATCCAAACCCTAATGGGTTGAATTGGATTTTGATGATGTGATGGGCAACCAAACCGGTCTCAAGACCGTTTGGAGGTCATCCAAACTATCCCAAGACCGTTTGGGGTCAGTTCATGACCAAATTGGATGATGGTTCAATGGGTTCAAATCAATTAGACTCACATTGAAATATGTTGAAGGGTTATCGATTCCAAACCCTAATACAATTGATTCAAGCTCTAATTGATGATAAATTGAGGGTCAAATCAGTTGAAGGTTTTCCTAATTAACTCAATTGATGATTGGCTAACATGTATAAGATCGATTGAGGGGATCAATATTGGAAACCCTAATACGATTGAAGTGGTTGAGACACTTTTTGGTCCATGCGGTTTTGAGGAGGTTTGGACCAAATGGTCTCAAGGTCGTTTGAGTCCAAACCGTATCAAGACCATTTGAGGCCAAATGGTTTCAATACCGTTTGGGACCAAACGACCCCTAACCGGTTGAGCCCATGCGGTTTCAAAAAGTTGATTTAGCAAACTGTTTCAAGTGACCACCTTTAGCAAACGGTCTTGAAGGTCACCTTTAGCAAACGGTTTCAAGTACTTGCTTTAGCAAACGGTCTCAAGAACCACCTTTACCAAACGGTTTCAAGCCGTTTGAACTTTGAAGGACCAAGACCGTTTGGGGATCAAGTAGTCAAAGTTGATTGATGATTCAATTGGTCAATTCAATTGGATACCTTATGTAATGGAGGTCCAATGTGATTGAATCTTTTAAGAATTAAGATGATGAATGATCCATTGATCTAATGATGATTATGAATGATAATCAATGAAGGTACAAAGTTTGAAACCCTAATAGTACCTAAGTGATTAATGCCAATTAAGGGATGATCCATGATTGCTTATAGGATCAATGACTTGGTACACTATGTTAATCATAGTTGTATGAACTTGATTGAAGGGTTGATATGACCTAATCAAGTTGAGAAGATGTTAGAATGAATTCATACATGAATATGATTCATTTGGTGATTAAGGATATGATCCTTAAGTAGAGAGATCATGAAACCCTAATCATGAACATAAACCCTAATTGATAGGGCAATTCTAAAAGAAACCCTAATCCAGGGTAAGAATGTAGCCCTAATCTATGGTAATGATAAGTGAAACTCCAATTTAGGGGAATGAGATGTAAAACCCTAATTGGGATAAATAGTAAATCTCTAATTATGGATAATTGAATGAAATCCTAATGGAGATGAATAGTAAACCCAAATTGTGGGTGCCTAAGGTGGAAACCCTAGTTGAGGGTGATTCCATGTGAAACCCTAGTTGAGGGTGATTCCATGTGATGTCCTAATTAAAGATATTTCCATGTGAAATCCTATTATAGGATTATGCCATGAGAAACCCTAAGTTAGAATGATGTATATAGAACTTTGATGAGGTGATGTGATATGAGAATCAAACTTAGGGTGATGTCATGTAATGGCATTAGAAGCCTTAGTTGAGGGTGATTCCATGAGAAACCCAAATTGAGGGTGATTCCATGAGAAACCCTGATTAATAGTTGACATCACATGAAGCTCTAATGCTATGTTGTGAAGGTATATGAGACTCTAATGTGAGGTCATAATGCATGAAGCCCTAATCCTAGGCAATACGACAATGAATCATAATCCTAATTTTAAGTAAGGGTATAAAGAAATCCTAATGATGAGATAGGAGGAATGGCCTTATAAAGGTGAAACATTCCATGTGGTGGATTATAAGCAACCTTATTGTAAGCAATGTCTTTAGCATTAGATAAGTCCATATCATTAAAGATAGTTGGACAATTCTAATGTGTGTCCCATGCATTATATGCTAAGGGTGAGTGTTTAGTGATGTAATGTATAAAGAAGGGAAATACCTTAATACAAGATAAGATGGTTAATTCTAGAGAGTTTGAAATAATGGGAAAATGATACATCAAAATATGATAGTTATCCCATTCAGCACTTCAGGGTTTGTATACCTTGATGTATTCCAAACCTTATATGTCTAAATAAGAAACATATGAAGTGTGTTATGAAACTATTACAATGAAATGTCATGAGTTGTTGCACTTTGATGAGTGTTAATTAAAGTACCTTGAGAATGGGGTTAAGCCCAAATGATGAGTATGTGGTAGTCATACCATGATGAGGATGAGAAATGAACTCATACCTTGAGTTGATGATCATTAATGCTTTATGATGAAAGTAATGTTCTTATATAATCAAATACGATACCTTTGAATGCCCCAGAGGTATGGAATAATTTATTGAGGGTTAGAAAGATAAAATGATCATTAAACCCAAATTAATGAGTAATGGGGGAACCCTAACACTAATTTGGGTAAAGGGAATGAAAAGCCCTATCTGATAGTAAACCCTAGTTCTTGGGAAAGAAATAATGGTGTTACTATTGTATCACATGATGTGATGAATATCTTGTATGACTGTCATCATGTCTAATAACCATAAAAATATTATGAGATGATGAATATATCCTGGTTTGAGCTGTGACATTTATATAATAATTTTTTATTGGCCTTTTGTGCCCTGATGTTATTGTTGCTTAATGAAAGTAGCAATGTGCATAGAATTTATGAATCTTATGAGTAAGTTGTTGCCAAGAAAGAGGTGACAAGATATTCTATGGCCTTGAAAGCCATGTGTGATGCTTGTGTAACAAGTATCATGAATGCCTTGGTCCGATGACCTAAAGGTGATAGTTAACTAATAGATGGTAATGATGCTCAATGATGAGTTAAGGGTTTGAATACCCAGAACCATATGATTATGGTGATGAGAATTCCCAATATTGAAATGAGGGACTGAGTTCCCAAGGTCTTTGAAAGACTGATAAATATCTGATGAAAGTAGTACATGTCTCTTTATAGCATTGTTGTAATAAGTCTTGTTTGAGAACATGTCTAATGCTAAAAGAATATGAAAATGTACTTAATTAATCAAGTGAAATCTATTCATGTAGAGCCCTGACCATAGATCCATCATCGTCAGGAACAGGTGATGGTGAAACGGGTGCCCGCAGCAAAACTCGGAACACATATTTTGAATATGTGGGGGTAAATGGGCGAACAATATCCTTACGTCTGGTGCAGAGATTTGAGGGAAGGTAAACATCAAACCTCTCAATCCTTCATGCTTCCGGGATGGATGTATCACTAATCTCCCGATGATTGGGATAGATGTTGTACACATCTCCCAATGATATTTTATGTTGGGTCGAGGAGATAAAAATTAAATCTCTCGATGGACGATGAGAGTGCAGTTGATGCTATAACTCTATAGAGAAGTTCTAGTATACCCTGGAAAGCTAGTTTGAGTAGTTAACACAATCATGTTTGTTGTCCCGCACTGACCGGGATGTGAGAGGTCATGGGAATTTGGCTCTTCCATTGACCTATGTATGGTACCGATTTTGACTTCGTAGTGGTCAGTTGGAGTATGAGTGGTATACCTCATCTCTTCAGGGCATAAGTGTGTTTGTAAAAAATGAAATCAGCCATATAGCATGTTTGCTTAAGGACTGAATATGGAAATTCATTGGTTGATGTTACATTTCTGTTATATATCTGTAGTTCATTGATGTTGTTTATATCTGTTGGAATCATTACAAGTAGATGGATGAACTATGATTCTACCATGAGTAGATGCAATGTTATCCTTGAAAAAGGAGATTACTTCACTTTGTTCATACAAGTGACTTACCTGCTATTGAGTTAATATATAAATCCTTCTGCTCAGTTCAGTTAATAAACTGCTATAGCAATGTTTTGGCGGAGATTTATATCTCCCACTGGGACAATTTACAATTGTCTCACCCCGTGGGATCCAACTTTTTAGGTGTACGCGAACAAAGAAGTAGAATCCCATTGCAGGGAATGGATAGCAGCTGTAACAGCAAGGACAACAGTAATATCTCAGGTGGAGATACTGCTTGTCAAGTTATGTAGTTAGAAAGTCCTATGTGTCGTCTCTATACTCTCAGGTCCTCGAGGTTTTTAGCCTGTGTTTTTGATAAATCGACCTGAGGTTTTGGCTTGATCCCTTGAGATTGTGTATGTCTGCATATGATATTTATAAGGCAGCTGATGATGTAGTCTCTGAAAAGAGATGGTACATGTTATGTACAATTGAACTAGAATGTAAATGTTATACAATGTTTCTTGATGGAAAAGATTTCCTATGTGTGGATCTCTTTGTAAAAAGTTTTAATTTTCAGTGACTTTCAGTAATCCACTACAAATGATTCTCTTCCGCTTAAGTTAATCTTGTTTTCGCGAGTCGGTCGTTACAATACCTATTGTGTAGATCCTAATTAGCATACATGTTCATAGACTTGTCAAATCATCTTTTAATATGTAATTGTAATTCATGTTGTAATAAGTCATGTTTGTAATATACATGTTGAATGTTGAGATTGTTTATGGTGTATGCATTGTATTTGAAAGTTCATGTATGCGTATGTCGCTTCCGCATCGCTCTCTGAAATGATTGCCTAACATTTTTAGATTTTTCCTCCCGGACCTTCTAAGTCTCGAGATGGAAGAATCCAGGGATGTTACATCTTGTGTGAAGGCTAATGTGAGTTATCTTCTGGTTGAAATGTGTATTACACTTTCATTCTACTATGCTCATATATGCTACTACTGTTATAAATAGTTACAACAAAAGAAAAATGGTGGCAATGTTAGCAGATTAGACTTCTTTAAGGAAACCCATTTGAAGAAGGATGGTACTGATGTGGATGCAAAATCTACAGAATTGATTGTAAGCAATCATTCAACAAATTTATTTTTTAGTTAATGTAAATATTATCATTAATAGTGTATGTAGGAAAAGTTGAATGTGGCACTTGCAAGTAATGATGAAAATCTCGATGAACATGAGATATTTGATCATATATTGGGCCCAAAGAAGATTCCTGTGAAACATGTGATACATGTGTCTCATAATTCTTATGAAAATAAAATCACAGACTTAGCAGTGTTTGTTGATGCTCAAACCTAGATATATGAGGCTCAACAAAAGGAGTTGTTAGAAATGAAGAAAACATTTGAAAATCTTGAAGCTATGATGTTGATAAATTCTAACATGAGTGGTTCATTTTAGCTGAACGAGGTAAATCTTAAATTTCTTATAATGAGATTACATAATAAAATTGATTTTCTTATAGAAACCTAATTATTTTGTAGAATATCACAAGGACCACCAATGAAAGACTACCCAGACCAAATCAATTGAGTAGTGGAACACCCATTATCGAAGGACAGGTTATTATATCCAAATATTTAATTAATTAATTTTTTCAATCTGATTTTTGGGTATAAATAATGTTTGACACAGTCTTTATAAATTAAAAGGTTGTTTCCTTGTTAAGTTTTGAGCATGGGAAATCAATTGTAGCATAAGGACACGTTACTTCTGCAAGTCCAACTTATGTCATAGGAGGAGCATTGTTGTTACAACCCCCGTTTTGGGTTCTTTTGGTGAGAAATGTAATTTCTCATATTAAAGAAATTGGAACAAATAATGACATATTTTGTTTTGAATAAATGAGTTTCATTTACAATAGCCTTGATGATTGTGCTGTGGGCTTTATTGGCTATTGGGCCCAATAACAAGGAAATTCAATTAATAAATGAATAATTGAGTTTTCGAGAAAAGAGAAATGTGGAAATCACTGGAAGGCAAGAGAATGTAATCCAAGGATAGATTTCGTGCCTCATGGGTTCCTTGTGTCCCAAGGAGTCCAAAGTTGCAAAGAAAAGCAATAAGAAAAAAAAGATTGATTTAGTATTTCACTACTACAGAAATAGCATTCAGTGACACTTTTCTGGGCGTCGGTTATTAAGGAAAACCGACGCCTTCTATGTTAGGTGTCGGTTGTTTACGAAAACCGACGTCTATATTCGAAGACCAGCCAGACACGGGTACCGCTTTGTCTTCAGCGTCGGTTGTTTATAACAAACCGACGCTTAAAGTCGCCCGCGAAATCCATTTTTTGATCAAAAAAAATAGTGTCCTTTTCAGCGTCGGTTATTTAGGTAGAAATCGACGCCTATGTGCGATGAAAATTTGCGTGAAAAGTGTCACCTTCAGCGTCGGTTATTAAAGTATAACCGACGCTGAAGGTGGTTCCCGCCAAACAATTTCATGAAAATATCGTCCAATTGGACGTCAGTTTTTTCAAACAACCGACGCTAAAGATGTTTAGGCGTCGGTTGTTGTAAAAAACCGACGCTATTTGGGACTTTATAACCCGCGATGCCCGACTCTTCCCCTTTCTTCTGTTTCATTGCGAGCCCTTTTTTCTGCTTCTCCGTCGATTTCCCACGCTGTCGCCGTCGATTTCTCTGCTCCTTGTTCTCCACGACAGCGTCGTCGTGCCGCCACTGCTACTCCGGCGCCCCCTTCTCCGCCGCCACTGCTGCTGCACCCCCTTCTGGACCGTGCCCCCTTCTCCGGACGCCTGGAGATCGTTGCCGCCGACGCCGCTGGTCCTTGGTCTGCCTGCCTGACACCTGGAGCTCGCCGCCGCGCCCTGCTGCTCCAGCCACCTGTTGCCCGCCCTACTGCTCCATCCGCTGTGCCACCGCCACGCCGTCAAGTTCAACCTGCAGCTTCCACCTGGCTCCCGCTGCCTCCTTATCGGCGCCAACAGATCTGGTATGCGCCAGTGTCTTTTCCTTTCATCTACCTATTTCTCATTTACTGCGCGGATTATTTTGTGAGGTGAAGCATTTTATACAATGTAAGCTTCCGATCCTTCATGGAGCTGGTCACTTACTGATGAGGTTTATTTTGCTATAGATAATAATTTCTGGAGTCAGTCCACAGACAAATTGATAACTGTTCTTAGACAATTATAAAAAAAGAACTATGTCATCTTTATCTCTGACTATGTGCTCATTTGTGCTAGAAATTTTGATGTGCTGTAAATTGTATCTTTACAATAACTGATCTGCTTGCCGATTTTAATGATTAGAGATACTGATTAATAGTAAGTATTGATGAATACTTACTTAATTACTGATTTGTTGATTAGATATGTATAGAAGTTCCTTATAAATATATTTTTTATATACACATACATGTAATTTTGTATAAAATGCATGATGTAGTGTGATCTTAAATCCTAGAGTGTACCCCTTTTGTTCTATGATGGTACCTATGACCCTAAATCCTAGAGTGTTTGTTGGCCTAGAAACCCGTCCAAGATTGACTCATTAGGAGTAAATCTTGGATAGTCCCCGGTTTGGGACTGTTCTTGAACACCTAATCTCACTTAGGATGTAAGTGTATAATGTGTATTGAGATTTCGAGAAAATTTTGGTAGCATTTCCCCGTTTGTTCTCTAAGTACATATGTACTTAGAGAACAGTGGGGAAATGCTGCCGAAATTTTCTTGAAAACCCAATACACATTATACACTTACTAGTGAGATTAGGTGTTCAAGGATGGGATAGGTGGTACACATTTATTATATATAAGAATGACATCACATGTGTTTGTTGGCCTAGAATGTGAACAATCATTGTTTTTTATATTACTTGTACATTGGTATAAATTAGAATGAACAATCACTAAATTATATATTGTTTGTATGGAGTCCGGCTTCATTGTAGATATCTATTATTGTGTTTGTTGGCCTAGAAACCCGTCCAAGATTGACTCATTAGGAGTAAATCTTGGATAGTCCCCGGTTTGGGACTGTTCTTGAACACCTAATCTCACTTAGGATGTAAGTGTATAATGTGTATTGAGTTTTCGAGAAAATTTTGGTAGCATTTCCCCGTTTGTTCTCTAAGTACATATGTACTTAGAGAACAGCGGGGAAATGCTGCCGAAATTTTCTTGAAAACCCAATACACATTATACACTTACTAGTGAGATTAGGTGTTCAAGGATGGGATAGGTGGTACACATTTATTATATATAAGAATGACATCAAATGTGTTTGTAGGCCTAGAATGTGAACAATCACTTGTTTTCCTAATATATACTTGTTTTCTCTGATCATAGAATGGATAGATCATGGATGTCCATTCGTAATCGTTGCACCCCAGAGTTTATATCTGGTCTTGATCAGTTTATTAGATTTGCCGAAGAACATAGGAAAAAACCTACAGATAGGTTCTACTGTCCATGTAGGCATTGCGGTAACAACTTGAAAGTCAACACTGGTGAGGAAATCAAAAGTCATGTCATGTGCAACGGGATTGTACAAGGCTATAAAGAATGGCACTGGCATGGAGAGATTTCAAAATCGAAACCAGTAGATGTCGATAGTAGTGCTTGGGTGGAAGAAGAAATTGCCTCCGATGACGTAAATGTGAACGAACCAGTTCCAGCAGACATCGTTGATGCGATGCTGGATAGTTGTAGGGTAGAGCACACCGATCCACCTCCTATCTTTACAAACATTGTGCATGATGCTGAGATACCGTTATACACAGGCTCTGCTAAGTTTACGAAGCTTAGCGTTGTGTTGAGATTGTATAAGTTGAAAGCTAACAATAGATGGAGTGACAAAAGCTTCACTTCATTGTTGACTTTGTTGAAAGAAATGCTTCCTGAAGGAAACGAGCTTCCAATCTCAACATACCAGGTAAAGAAAATGTTGTGCCCAATGGGAATGGAGTCCAAGAAGATACACGCATGCCCGAATGATTGTGTATTATTTCAAAAGGACTTTGTAGATTTGAAAGATTGTCCAAAATGTGGTGCGTCATGGTATAAATTGACGACTTCGGGGGAGTCCAAAACTGGTTCTCCTGCCAAGGTGTTGTGGTATCTACCTATAATATCACGGTTTCAATGCTTGTTTGCAAATCCGAAAGATGCGAAGAATTTGAGGTGGCATGCAGATGTTAAGAAAAATAATGATGGGATCCTACGACATGCGTCTGATTCCCCACAGTGGAAGAAGATTGATCTATTGTACCCTAAATTTGGTGAAGAAGATAGGAATCTAAGACTTGGGCTTTGTACAGATGGGATGAATCCGTACGGGACATTGAACAGCCAACATAGCACTTGGCCAGTCATGCTTGTTATATACAATCTTCCTCCCTGGATGTGTATGAAAAATAAGTACGTTATGTTGTCATTGTTGATATCGGGCCCTAAACAACCCGGAAATGGTATCGATGTTTATCTTGAACCTTTGATTGATGACTTAAAGAAACTTTGGGTTGAAGGTGTGATGACCTATGATGCTTCAGCAATAGAGACATTTCGTTTGCACGCTATGTTGTTTTGCACTATTAATGTCTTTCCAGCATATGGGAATTTGTCTGGATATAGTGTCAAAGGAGCTAAAGCGTGTCCTATATCTGAAGAAAACACTGATTCAATAAGACTAAAACATGGTGGCAAGACTGTATATCTTGGTCATCGAAGGTTTCTTTCAAAATTCCATCCGTATCGTAGGAAGCGCAAAGCATTCAATGGATGGAATGATGAACGGAGTGCACCTAAACCTATACCAGGGGATGTTGTTTATGAAAGAGTAAAAGACATTGTCAATGAATTTGGTAAGAAATCACAATGTAGTATGGCCACACGGAGTGACAATTCTTCATTCAAGAAGAAGTCAATATTTTGGGATCTTCCTTATTGGAGTTCTTTGACAGTCAGGCATTGTATCGATGTAATGCACGTTGAGAAAAATGTATGTGATAGCATCATTGGTACTCTATTAAATATACCAGGTAAGACTAAAGATGGGATAAAATCCAGACTGGACCTACGTGAAATGGGAATAAGGTCAGAATTAACAGAATTGCGTGAAATGGGTAATAAAAGAACATACTTACCTCCCGCTTGTTACACGTTGTCTAGAAAGGAGAAGAAAACTTTTTGTGAATGCTTGGTAAATGTTAAGGTGCCACATGGTTACTCATCCAACATCCGTAGATTGGTATCAATGAAAGATCTGAAGTTGATAGGTCTTAAATCTCATGATTGTCACACTCTAATGCAACAAATATTGCCCGTGGCAATTTGATCTATATTGCCGAAGCATGTAAGGTTTGCAATTACCAGACTTTGTTTCTTTTTCAACACTCTATGCAGCAAATTTATTGACCCTGATACTCTCGATAATTTGCAAAGAGAAGTGGTTGTTACCCTATGTCAGCTTGAGATGTATTTCCCTCCTTCGTTCTTTGATATCATGGTACATCTTGTTGTCCACTTGACTAGGGAAGTGAAAATTTTGGGACCAGTTTTCTTGCATTGGATGTATCCCTTTGAACGATACATGAGCGTTTTTAAAGGTGATGTTCGAAACCGTTATCGGCCTGAAGGGAGTATTATTGAAGGTTATGTGGTGAGAGAGGTTATGGATTTTTGCAATGACTTTCTTAGTGGTAATGACAATCCTGATAATGACAAGAATATTGAGGAGGGCAAAGGAATTTTGGGATCACGGGTGAAAGTAATCAGCCGTGAGCAGTTGGAATAAGCTCACTTGTATATTTTACACAATATGGACGAAGTGAGTGTTTATATCGAGGAACATACCAATTTCATAAAGAGACAACATCCTCGAGCAAGTTCAATGTGGCTTGCTAGAGAGCATAATAAGACTTTTACTAAGTGGTTTGAAGATAAAGTCTTACATCAACTATCTCAAACACCAAATGATATTACAGAAACTATCAAATGCCTCGCCTTTAAACCAAAACCGAATGTTATGTCTTATGAAGGGTTTGACATTAATGGATTCACATATTACACAAAGCGCCAAGATGATAAGAGTGTCGTCCAAAATAGTGGGGTCACTCTTCAAGCGTCGACTATGTACTTTGCAAGTGCAAAGGATAAGAGTCCACGTGAAGCTAAAATGTCATATTACGGTGTCATTGAGGACATTTGGGAGTTTGACTACATAGATTTCAAAATTCCGCTCTTTAAATGTAATTGGGTTGATAACACCAAAGGAGTTATAGTGGATGAATTGGGTTTCACTTTGGTGAACTTTGAAAAGATTGGCGAGAAGGGTGAACCATTCATATTGGTATCACAGGCGAAACAAATATTCTATATCGATGATCCTGCAAATGATAAATGGTCGGTTGTTCTTCATGGTAAAAGACAGTTCATTGAAGATCCTATAGATGAAGAAGAGTACTATGATAAGTATGATGACTCCAGTCCATTCTCAGTTGGGTTGCCAACTCCACAAAATATTGAAGCTAATGATGACTTATATGTGCGCGGAGATCACAATGAAGGATTGTTAATTGATAAAAGATCACAATTTTAGAGACATGTATGTTTATACAAATGCTAAATGTTTGCCTTTTTCTAGTTAATACAAATGCTAAATGTTTGCCTTTTTCTAGTTAATACAAATGCTAAATGTTTGCCTTTTTCTAGTTAATAGAAATGCTTAATGTTTGCCTTTTTAATGACATTTTCAGATGGCTGACCATGATGAGCATGATGTCCATGATGAGCATGAAGTCCATGATGAGCATGCTGTCCATGACGAGCATGGTGAGGATACTAATGTAAGTTCTAAAAACATATCCTGTATTTCTATAAAATTCATTATCTTCTAGTTATGTCATATATCCTATATTTCTATATTGGGCTAATTTAGTGTGTTTTATTTTTGTCAAATTTTAGGTTGATGCACCTGTACCCACTGAAGCACTGGAGCAACTTGATGTGCAACACCAAACACTTAACAAGAAAAGGGGCATCACTCTGTTGAAGAAGTTATTAGCGCTAAGTGGTAGTGGATCCAAATTGGTGGTGGAGTTTGATAATGGAGGAAATCCAATTGGAGTGAACCGCAATAATTTTGTGAACTATCTTGGGTGTACCACTCGGAGCCATTGTGGTGTTAAGTATGACAATTGGCATAAAGTTCCTCAAGGGAAAAAAGACTTGATATGGAAGGATTTATGCGTGAGTTATTATTATTTGCAATTCTATTTTGTAGATTACAAATTCTATTATTTGCAATTCTATTTTGGATACTAGTTAATAACATTTCTATTTTACAGAATCTGTTTGCATTGGATGAGAAGTTGCATCGTAAAAATGTGATGCAACGCGCTGGAAAGATGCTTAGGAATTATAGGACAAATCTGAACAGAGAATACATAAAAGAGGGTGATAAGAAGAAGAAGTCAGCCCTTGAACAATGGAACTTCTTGGACAAAGAAGATTGGGACAATTTTGTTGCTTCAAGAAAATCTGAAGAATTCAAGGTATTAGGCGTCACTCCCAATTTAATTAATATACATTGTATTCACCTATTCAAGATTAGCATTTAGTGCTACTAACCAAATCATTAATGTGCATACTAACTAGGCCCTCAGTGACGCACAAAAAGCAAGGCGTGCACTGAATGTGCATGACCACACTATGGGTCCAAAAGGCTATGCAAGCGTTCGCCAAAGACTACAGGCGGAGTCTGCGGCTACTCAGGAGTCTGCTCCTACTCAGGAGTCTGCCACACCCATGCCTCGCCATGATATCTGGATAGCTGGAAGGCAAAACAAGAAGGGTGAAATAAAGAAGCCTGTAACTGCTGAGGCGGCTGCAAAAATGGTAAAATAACACTCTTAGAGAAATCGTTTGAATATTGATTATTTGTGGTGTTAACTTACCAATTTCTGTTTATGGTGATTAGCGGGAGCTGCACGAGCAGAGGAAACAAGGCACGTTCATCCCTCAGGGCACAAGGGATGAATTGACAGTTGCCCTGGGTAACCCAGAGCATCCTGGACGTGTTAGAGGTGCCGGCGCTGGTGTTGGCATCAAAGCATTCTTTGGGCCATCCCAGCGCAAACCCAGAGCGGGACTTTCTCAAGAAGAGGTAACCTATTCTTTTTTTAGAATGTTACTGCAAAAGGAAATTCATTAATAAGAAGTAAATGTTTCTTTTATCCATGTATAGGAGAATAAGAGAGTTGAGGATTTAGTTGCTAAGAAGATCAACGATGTAGTTGCTGAGAAGGTCAAGGAAGAATTGTTGCGGTGGCAGGCATCTCAGGCTTCCAATACGCCTATGGCGACCCACTCTTCTCCTGATGCACAGACTGCGAGTAATCCTGGAGACCCATCGCCTAGCACGTCTGCTGTAAGTATTGTTTATGGCATTGTAGTTAGTCTTTTCAAGTTGTTATGTTTTCAAGATGATATGTATATATGTATAATATTCTTTACGTAAATTTGTAGGCATTGAAGCCATGCCGCTTAAGAATGCAAGACTACGTTGTTGCAGAGGCGCAAGCTTACCCGTCCCTTCCTGGGGAAAGGTTTCACGGGACTCCAATGCCACAGGGCTATGTTCGTGTGGGCCCATTACGTGTGTTACCCGATTGGAGGGAAGTTGCGTTGCCATATGCCCACCCAGATATTGATACACTTGGTGAGGCAGAAGGCGGGGTGATATTGTGGCCCAAAGCATATGTCGTCTACACGACTGAAATTGTAAGATACATTTACATTGATTTAGACTGTTAATGTGTATATATGATGTCAACTGATCTGAAATTATATGTACAGGTTAAAAAGAAGACACCAGGAGCACCTAGGCCTCCACTTCCACTTCCCGCATTACCCGATTGGGTTCCAACTGACCTAACATACCCG
This sequence comes from Alisma plantago-aquatica, assembly GCA_963693085.1. Classification (NCBI taxonomy): domain Eukaryota; kingdom Viridiplantae; phylum Streptophyta; class Magnoliopsida; order Alismatales; family Alismataceae; genus Alisma; species Alisma plantago-aquatica. The sequence goes on along the minus strand of OY856413.1, from coordinate 526,710,855 downwards.
TTAGGTCCTGCTTGTAGGGGAATGGCATGTTGGCTACGGGCACATAATGTACATTGCCCTATAATTATTTCTTTAGATGCAGATTATGCAGGTCAATCATACGATAGCTCTTTATTTATACAAGATATTATTGAGCTGTTTATGTATGATTGGCTGAATACATCAATGATAGAGACATGGATAAGGTGAGATCTTGTTTATACATCCATATACCTTGTGTAAGATCCGGTGATCTGGTTTCTTATATATTAATGCATACGCCTATATGTTTTGCAGCTACCTAGTCGAAGATCATTGCAAACAATTTGCATTTGATCATGTGGGATTTTTGATTCCATCATTGATTAGTTTGGTAGCTAAAGACCCTGATAATGTTCAACAATATTGTATAGATGCTTTTACAATTTTTGGTCAGCAAAAGAAGACGATAATAATAGCTCCATTCAATGTCAAGTAAGTTTACTTTATTTATAATTTGGACTTAAGAAAATTCCATTTTTATTTTGCATTTTGAGTTATTAATTGTTAACTTCTTACTTCTAGTGGTAGACATTGGGAGTTACTAGTTATTGTCCCCGAGACATTCACTGTTTATTATCTAGATCCTGCGGGGAGTACATTGAACACTAAAATTGGACACGTAATGAGAATTCCATTATTCTGGTGAGAAATATTTCATTTTTATATCTGTTAACATCTTTTATTACATTACTATTTACTTATGCAATTTATTGTGTTATATTAACATGTAGGGGTTTAGATGCATTCAAAAAGGCTGGAGGAACGGTCCCAAGGAAAAGAACCAGCCAATAAATTGGCAGAACGTACAAGTAAGTTCCCGATTCGAATATATATATTATTGATGTGAATTGTGCTTAGTTGTATTATTTTGTATGTTTCAATTTATAGTGTGCTACACAAGACAATGGCTGGGCATGCGCATACTATGTGATGCGATTTATGCAAATGATTATCAAATATGCCGCATTGGACATCGATACCATACATGAGGTATTATATATAGTCTCATTAGTTAGTATGAAATATATCAATCTTATCTTATTTTTTATATTATTACTTATATATATACATCATTCTCTTTGCAGGTGTTTAAAACTGACAACACTACAGGTAAATGCTTAAAAAATATACATGCTCCATATACGATGGAAGCATTAAATGAAGTAAGAGAAGAATGGGCAAAAGCCATACAAGCAGTGGCAATTGTAAGATATAATTGGGATGTTGATAGCGATAATGAATGATACTTTGTAAATAAATATTTCTGAATGTTAATACATGTTTTTGAATGTTTCTATATGTGTGAATGTGAGAATTGAATTGATGTCTGAATGTATGTACTTGTGTAGAATTTTGCTTGTGACTTTTGCAGGTTTGCGGCCTGTTTGTAGGCTGATATCAATGGATGTCGTAAACCTGCAGTTCAGAAAACCGAACTGCAGGTTCTCATCCTGCTGACCAGCCACAGCAGGCCTGCAAACTGATGAAAAAAATATATATATAAATAGGCGTCGGTTATTTATAGAAAACCGTCAGCAAAGACATACAGCGTCGGTTATTTGATAAAACCGCCACCTAATAGTACAAACAACCCGACCGTGTAGGATAGCACGGCCGTGGTGTAAATGGCGTCGGTTATTCATATAAAACCGACGCCTATAGTACTAACATGGCCGTGCAGGGAAGCACGGCCGTGTCGTCTTGAAGTACAGGTGTCGGTGGTTTAGTATATAACCGACGCTAAAAGTGTTCGCGCCACAGAAAATGGCATCATCTAGGGCACTTTATGTGTCGGTTATCTACTAAAACACCGACGCTATATTCTATATAGGCGTCGGTTGTGTAGTAAATAACCGACACACAAAGTGCCCTAGATGACGCCATTTTCTGTGGCGCGAACACTTTTGGCGGCGGTTATTTACTAAACAACCGACGCCTATAGGACAAATAGGCGTCGGTTAAAAAACCGACGCCGAAGTGTTCGACCTTTAGCGGTGCCCACATAGGCGTCGGTCGGAAACCGACGCCAAATGGGGTTAAACGACCGACGCCAAAGGCCGTTTCTGTAGTAGTGTTTCTTTATTAAGAAATAAATTGAAAGCAATGATAAAATGCGGAAAATAAGTAGAAAGAGGTATAATTCAGTTATCCTTGGTGGAATTTCGTATTCCAAGGATTGCTAATGATAAAAGGAATAACAATGAGGAAAATAAAAGAGAAATAAATAGAAATCATCAAAAAGAAATATTTTAATAATAAATACACATGATAATGAAGAATAATGCATTTAGATGCATCTAGAAGGATAATGAGTATCCAATAAAAAGGATTTTGAAATAATAGAGTTTCTTGGGATCCAAGGAGTTCCAATAAAGAGGAAAGAAAGAGAAAATACAAAAATTGAAAAATAAAAGGATAATGGGAATACATAATTAATGGAATTATGTGGTTTTGTTAAGAAGGAGTATTTCCTACTTGAGCAGAATATAATTTTGAGGCCAATGAACTAAAATCCAAGAATAAAGATAATAATGAGAAAGATTTTCGAATTATAAATACCCCAAATAATGAAGAATATCAAAAGGGATAGTGAGGAGAGAGAAATCTTGCTTCTCCTTGACGAAATAGGTTTCCTTTAAAGAGTGGGACTCGGTTTCTCTGGGAGCAACGTCTCTAGACGTGGATACACTCCCCTATATATAGGGGTAGAACCTTGGCCAAGCCCAGGAAGGATCCCACGCATCCCTCACTTTCTTCTTCTTCTTCTTTGCATGAAAACCCTAGCGGAGAGGGTAGCTCGCATCTTGGTGCTATGAGAGGCCGTGGAGGAGGTGTGATTTGTGTGTGTTACTCCCACGACAACACCGAAGGAGCTAGGCCGGCTTTCTGTGCTCTGGGACGTGCGCCATAACTGTTAGATGGTTGCAAGATGTCTCCAGGTCGCAGACACTGTGCGCACTATCTAGTCAATTAGGATGCATGCCGGACGACACCCCAGGTGCGGGGGAGGATGGTGAAGCTAGGGAAACCTTCGACGGAGGTCTGCACCCCCTAAGCAGGAGTGGGCAGCCCCGAGTAGGGCTACAGTCGGCGGCCAACTCGCGTGGCTCAAGGTTGAAGAGAACCTTCGGTCATTGGACCGTTGTACCCTCCTGCAGATTAACGGATTGGCCACTTATGTAAGGGCAAGATTGTAAATCCATTATATTTCCAAAAGAGCATGTTGCAAGGAGCAGGACACTTGGTGAGTTCTGATTGGCTCAAGTAAGGTATTTCTTCTTAAAATCATAACTCATTAATAGTAGCTTGGATGACAAAAGTTTATACACGAATTTTTCTTAGAAAAACAAGGGGAATCCAATAAAAATAGTTTTAGAGGCTAATTCCTCTTGAAATTCGAAAAGTAGTATAATTTATCAACTTTATTGAATTAATGGTTAAGAAATGCTATTTTAATATAATTAATGTGATTAGTAGGGTTTAATTGGTGGTTAAAGTTGATATTAACCTGTTAATCATAAAGAGATACATTAAGATTGAAAAAGATGAATTTTGCACATAATTAGTTAATTTAGAGTTTCATGTGCATGAATATACTTTAATGGGCCTTGAAACCCTAATGTTGGCAAATTCGATTCTTAATAGCTTTAATTATTCAAAGTGGTGGATAAAGATGAGATGTAATGATTCTAAGCTATTTCGAGCATTAAAGTTCCTAAATTGTGGATAAATAACCTTAATATAGAAATTAGGGTTTTTGTTTGAATCAAGGTAGAATTAATGATAAATAACGTTCATATGAGTATTAGAGCATAATGAACTATGAATTGATGATAAACGAGCATAATGACTTTATCATGTGTTAAAGAGGATAAAAATGGTAGTTTTAATGAAAAGAGGCTTAATGGACTTATCTAATGGTTAATTGTGCCTTAAATCCGAAACTGAGGATTAGATGTTGAGATAATTAGGGTTTAAAATAGTAAAAGATGAAGGGAAACCTTAATTGCAATGGAAACCCTAAAAGTGGACTAGAAACCCTAGGAAGGGAGCTAGAATTAATAGATCTTAATGACATGAGTAATAAAAGGAAATTGCATAATTGTTTCAAGATCTTATTGAATTCTTGCTTGCCTATTGCTTGATTGGATTATTTGTATCTCACATCAACTTGACAGGTATGTGGTTACGCTTATGAATATCCCACATTAGTTTTTTGAGGATTTTATCGATGTTTACATCGTGGCTTGAAATAATTGTTGGATGAATTTAATTCATGCAAATTATAATGTGAATATGACTATCATATAAGATATGTGCCTACTAGCTCAGATCCTAGTCCCCTCTGTAGCTTAATAGACTGACCTAGTACATGGCTACCTATGGGGTAGGTCCATCGGGTCATTGAATGACTTAGTAAATGGCTACCAATGGGGTAGGACCATCAAGTCACCATGAGTCAGGGATTGGGCTACCTTTGGGTAGGGCCATGCGACTCCATAACCCTAGGTATTGGCTACCTGTGTGGTAGGGCCATGGGGGGTAAGGATCTACTATATGAGAGAGGTCGTATCCATGTCCACTATAGGGACAACACAGAGATAGGGGATAGGTAAGGATTGAGTAGTATTGCTTAAAGCATAATCTTGGATGTTAAATGATATTTGGATGACTACATTGTTATTATAGTTGCACGATTATTGTTTCCCCCACATACCATCTTCTTGCTGACTGACATTTTATTTGTCGGCATTTTAGGTACAAACCTGAAATGAACAAACAGTAAAGTGACACATTGTGAAAATAAGAAGTAAAGTGCAAGGAGGATTCAGATAGAATAATTTAAGCTCTGGATAGATAGATTTCCAAAGTTTTCAAAGGTAAGCAAAGTTTTAATTTTCTACCAAATTACAATTTAGTTAGTAGAATTTCATAGTTATTATTGATTATTTGTCAAACCTTTGATCTGGGTTATTGGTTAACGGCTCTGACCTTTCAGTCTCCCTTAATTGGGGGTTACCGGGAGGCGGGGTTGTTACAATTAGTATCAGAGCGAAGGTTCCTCACTTAATCTTTAATAATTATTAAATTTTACAAATTTTGTAGAACCCAAGGGAGTTATTAGAGGATTATCCAAAAGGTAGAGGTATCTAGAAAAGGATCACGACTGGGGGATGGCAATATTTTCCTCTATACTACTAGTCATAATACGAGGACTCCCAGATCCGTGTGACTGCCTGGCCAAAGTCTTAGGGTATGAATCAAAATAAGATACCTTTAGGACTCTCTCATCTTGTTCATCCCTTCTCAACTCAAATTCTATTAAGGACCTTAAGGATTAGGGTTTTCTCTCTTTTCCTCACCCTCTTGAGGTATGGGTAAGGTTGATACGGATTAAGGAATCATCCACCAAATTAATGAAAAGCATGTAAATAAGATGTCATGGACATAATCTTAATAGATTAAGCGCAAACTATAGAATAGATACATGCTTAGGTTGTATGACACGAGTTGTCATTTCCCTCAGGAGAGACCTGAGGATAGACCTCCTTGACGGGAGGATGAGTTAGTCTTGGAGGTAGAGACCTCTATTAAGAGTAGAGACCTAGCACATCCTTTGAGGATGATGTTAACCCTAACCCTAACTGAAGGTTAGAGAGAGAGATGGCATGAAGAGTTAGACCAGGTGTTTAGATAGACATGCCTTGGATGCCATATGAGCTATGAGAAGTTGATGACTGAGTACATTTGGCAACCCAACCCTGGGAAGGGTCGTGCATGTTTCAGCGAAGGATAGCTTCTTCATGGATGAGGTTAGAGAAGAACCTATGGAAACCCCATGAGCTTATATGGTCATAATAGGCACCCAATATGTATCAGTAGTGTGAGAAATAGGTTGAAACCCTGGCCGGGAGAGTTTGATGGATAGCTTATGTGATAAGCATAAGGGGCTATGGATAACCTTGAGCGAACATAAGTTGAACATAGGCTTCATCCAGGTAGGGGAATGCTTTTGAGGTTGATTCTTCATGAAGAGAGGACCCTAATGGTGAGGATGGTTGTAGGGTTAGCTCTAGAAAGAGAGAGAAGGAACCAAGCAAGAAGGTTGGAATCTTAGTTTCCAAGACATGAGGAACAGTGGGGAGTTGAGGATGATGCGACCTAAGTGGATGATAGTGGTTTCCTTATTCTTCACCCCTGGAGGTTAATGATGTCTTGGTTATCTTGAGAGGAACCAAACCCTAGAGTGAGGATGATGCTTCTGGTACCTATGGTATAAGTGATTACCTACTGGATGAGATAAAGAGTTCTTTCGACCCTGAGGAGGTTTAAGTAACCAGTTGTGAGGCTTTATACCTAGTTGGTTGTCCTGGAAGAGGACTCAACTCCGAATTGTTGCTCAAGTAGAAGGATCATGGAAGTACATGACATATCTCGGGCATGCTTGATTCGTGGTTAAGGGATTGAGCATGCAGTTGGACACCCGAAGGTGAACCTAGGGCTCCTAGGCCTAAGAGGGGAAGCAGTGTACACGATGCTCATGATGAGATTTGAGTTTCTATAGTTTTGAGCAAGGTACTCCTCATGTGTAGAGGTAAAGGATACCCCTTAAGTTAAGGGTATGTTTGATAAACCCCTCACAACTTAGTTGGTCTAATGTTAAGGATGAGAATAAGTGTGGCCTAGCATGGTTTGGTAGGTATGTGTGTGCCTTAGTAGCTACTGGGTTAACATGCTAATGTGAATGTAAACCCTAAGGATGGTTATGACCTGGTTGTCAAGAGTTGTAGTTTCCTCCCATCCTGGGAGAGGGACCCTTTGGTAGGGTGTATACTAGTTTTGTTGGTTTTGAGGTAACCTAAAGAGGTTTCATAGGATCTTGAGAAGCTAAGTGAAGAGTACATGGTATGAGAATGAACCTATAGACCCATAGTTAACCATCTCTACGTGCATGTGAATTTGTTACCATGAAGGTAACCGATATGGGGCCTGACCAAGGAAGATAGGTCACCATGAGCCCTGTGAAAGGATGAAAGACAACCCAGGAAAGTAGAAAGAGATGATGAAGGCTTGGGTAAGGTTCTAAGTCAGACATGTACTATAATAGAATCCTAAGTCTATCCTAGGTTCAGGTAGGGATAAGACCGATGGAAGAAGGAGTTTCCTAATTCCCTAGTTGCACATGACCATAGGGTCAGGAGGTAACATATATCATTGTCTAAGGGCCATGGGTTAGGAGATTGATCACCTTCATGAACTCATGGGACCAAAGGGCAGATGAGTAGTGCACTCTCTAGATGCATAAGGGAAGAGGGATGACCCCAAAAGTGTCGGCACCCAATAGACCTAGTGGAGATGACCAAGGATTGTGTAGTGACCCAAGTAGGTTCGAGACCAGTTTTCCATGGAAGTAATTTTTGATATCGAGATGTTTGTAGAGACATAAGTTGCACGTTTCAACTTAGATTTGAAAGTGTACTGGCAAGGTGGGTTGTACCATCTCTACTCTTGGAACAGGAAGAACTCTGTATTTGGACTACAGCCAAATGCTTATTTCCTCTTGTTATGGGAGTGAGAGATAGGACAGTATGCATGCCATACACCAAGCATAAAGATGATGTGAGTTGGAACGTTGCTATGAGGTATGAGGACAGAGATGATAACATACCATAGTGGAGAGAATGATACATGGATGGTTTACAAACACTAAGAGAATTAAGGAAATCATCTTGTGAGGATGTTTTATCTTGAACTAGGTGGATTTTTGCAAGTGTTACAAGGAATCACAAGGTGGAGCCTGATAACTAAGAGGATGAGCTCAGAGTGTTCTTGATTAAGATAGACTTAGAGTTTGAGAAGAGATGATAAGTATAATACATGGAGGTGTATGTCCTCAACAATACTTAACACCTAAGGATAAGAAGTGGTAATGAATGCTATGGTTGAGATATGGTTGCCTAGTTTAGCTGGAAGCTAGAAGAAGTTGAGGTTGCTAGGCTAACCTTAAGTTGAGAAAAAAAAGATAAGTTTTTCTAACACCCAGATGTATCAATAGTGGTTAATCAAGTAAATTATGGTTTGGTTAGCCAGTCTAGTCCATGATATAATGAAAGGATGGTTGTCAAACCTCAGATGTACTTCTTTGGAAAGAAAAGTGATGAAACCCTGATGAGAGTGGTTTAGGGTTTCTGAGGTATCGATCTTGAGGAATCATGACATACCAGAAATCATGGTTTTAAGATCAGCAAAAGGTAGTAATTGATAGTAGCACTTTGGTTGCTTGATGTGAAGTTGCATGTAGCATGTGGCCATGCAAGCCAGTAGGTGAAGGACGAACTCGAGTAACCCAGTGCATGGATATAAAGTATAAAGAGTTCCCGAGAGGGAATGGGAGTTCATCACTATGGATGTTGTGAGTCTCCCCTAGACCAAGGAAGGTCAAGATGCAATATGGGTTATGGTAGATCACCTTACCTAGATGACATGAGAAAGAAGGAGCATTGTCAAGGGACAGATCCAGTTGAACTACTTATAAGAGAGAGATATTTCAACTACACCATGATGCGTGTTCAAAGTTTTATAGTACAGCCTAAAGGTTCACTTCCATAAGGTGGAAGTAGATACATGAAGAACTCAATAATAGTACAATTTATCACCCCGTACTAATGGACAATATGGTCCATACTAGAGGGTCTGATGAGAGCATGTGTGCTCCTTTAGGGTGATACATAGAGACAATTCTTAGGATGTGATGTTAACCACCATAGCCTTTATTGGGATGCAAGAAGTCTTATAGGGAGGTTGTGTCGGTCACCACTTCATTAAGATGATGTTGGTGAAGGAGGCCTCGCGAAGGTTAGAAAAAAAAACCCACAGTGTGTGCAGATGAAGTCGCTTTCATCATGCAATGGCTGAGAGAGAGCCCAGTGGTGACATGAGTCATGAGCTGATGCAAAGCAGACTGACATGCAGTTCACTATGGGAGAATATGTGATGTGAAAATCTGACCCCTCTAAGCTACAGCTGAGAAAGTTGAGTCCCCGATATATGCGTCCATTTGAGATGGATTGGTGGAGATGATTGTGTTTAGTCTTACCCCTCAGGATAGCATGATGTGTAATGTGTTCCATGAGTCCGATCTAGAGTACTATGTGAGGCACCCAAGCCATGTGTTGAGCCTTGATCCTATTCAGTCTTATGAGAGGCTAAAATGTCCTGACTCACCTATGAGGGTACAATATACCAAGGTAAGAAAGAACTCAGATGGAAGAATATGAGATGATAAAGGTTCTTGGGAAGCACCATGGAACGGGTAAGGCCACATGGGAGCCATGATGGACATATGAAAGGCTTATCCTATTTGTTTGCTTGCTTGATGGAATTTTGAGGGCAAAATTCTTATAAGAGGGGAAGGATGTTACAACCCCCATTTTGGGTTCTTTTGGTGAGAAATGTAATTTCTCATATTAAAGAAATTGGAACAAATAATGATATATTTTGTTTTGAATAAATGAATTTCATTTACAATAGCCTTGATGATTGTGTTGTGGGATTTATTGGCTATTGGGCCCAATAACAAGGAAATTCAATTAATAAATGAATAATTGATTTTTTGAGAAAAGAGAGATGTGGAAATCTATGGAAGGTAAGAGAATGTAATCCAAGGATGGATTTCGGGACTCATGGGTTCCTTGTGTCCCAAGGAGTCCAAAGTTGCAAAGAAAAGCAATAAGAAAAGAAAATATTGATTAAGTATTTCTTTATTAAGAAAGAAATTGAAAACAATGATAAAATGCATAAAATAAGTGGAAAGAGGTATAATTGATTTATGCTTGGTGGAATTTCATATTTCAAGGATTCCTAATGATAAAAGGAATAACAATGAGGAAAATAAAAGAGAAATAAAGAGAAATCCTCAAAAAGAAATATTTTAATAAGAATTACACATGATAATGAAGAATAATGCATTTAGATGCATCTAGAAGGATAATGAGTATCCAATAAAAAGGATTTCGAAATAATAGAGTTTCTTGGGATCCAAGGAGTCCCAATAAAGAGGAAAGAAAGAGAAAATACAAAAATTGAAAAATAAAAGGATAATGGGAATACATAATTAATGGAATTATGTGGTTTTGTTAAGGAGTATTTCCTACTTGAGGAGAATATAATTTCGAGGCCAATGAACTGAAAGCCAAGAATAAAGATAATAATGAGAAAGATTTTCGAATTGTATATACCCAAAATAATGGAGAATATCAAAATGGATAGTGAGGAGAGAGAAATCTTTCTTCTCCTTGAAGAAATAGATTTCCTTTAAAGAGTGGGACTCGTGTTTCTCTGGGAGCGATGTCTCTGGATGTGGATACACTCCCCTATATATAGGGGTATAACCTTGGCCAAGCCGAGGAAGGATCCCACACATCCCTCACTTTCTTCTTCTTCTTCTTTGCATGAAAACCCTAGCGGAGAGGGTAGCTCGCATCTTGGCACTATGAGAGGTCGTGGAGGAGGTTCGATGTGTGTGTGTTACTCCCACGACAACACTGGAGGATCTAGGTTGGGTTTTCGTGCTCTGGGACGTGTGCCATAACTATTAGATGGCTGCAAGATGTCTCCAAGTCGCAGACCTTGTGCGCACTGTCTAGCCAATTAGGCCGCAAGCCGAACGGTGCCCCAGGTGTGGGGGAGGATGGCGAAGCTAGGGAAAGCTTCGGTGGAGGTCCGCACGCCCTAAGCAGGAGTGGGCAGCCCCGAGTAGGGCTACAGTCGGTGGCCAACTCGCGTGGCTCAAGGTTGAAGACAACCTTAGGTCATTGGACCATTGTACCCTCCCACAGATTAAAGGATCGACCACTTCTGTAATGGCAAGATTGGAAATCTGTTATATTTCCAAAAGAGCATGTTGCAAGGAGCAGGACACTTGGCGGGTTCTGATTGGCTCAAGTAAGGTATTTCTTCTGAAAATCATAACTCTTTAATAGTAGCTCGGATGACAAAAGTTTATACATGAATTTTTCTTAGAAAAATGAGGGGAATCCAATAAAAATAGTTTTAGAGGATAATTCCTCTTGCAATTCGAAAAGTAGTATAATTAATCAACTTTATTGAATTAATGGTTAAGAAACCCTATTTTGATATAATTAATGTGATTAGTAGGGTTTAATTGGTGGTTAATGTTGATATTAACATGTTAATCATAAAGAGATACACTAAGATCGAAAAAGATGAATTTTTCACATAATTAGTTAATTTAGAGTTTCATGTGCATGAATGTACTTTAATGGGCCTTGAAACCCTAATGTTGGCAAATTTGATTCTTAATAGCTTTAATTATTCAAAGTGGTGGATAAATATGAGATGTAATGATTCTAAGCTATTTCGAGCATTAAAGTTCCTAAATTGTGGATAAATAACCTTAATATAGAAATTAAGGTTTTTGTTTGAATCAAGGTAGAATTAATGATAAATAATCTTCATATGAGTATTAGAGCATAATGAACTATGAATTGATGATAAACGAGCATAATGACTTTATCATGGGTCAAAGAGGATAAAAATGGTAGTGTTAATGAAAAGAGGCTTAATGAACTTATCTAATGGTTAATTATGCCTTAAATCCGAAACTGAGGATTATATGTTGAGATAATTAGGGTTTAAAATAGTAAAAGATGAAGGGAAACCTTAATTGCAATGGAAACCTTAAAAGTGGACTAGAAACCCTAGGAAGCGAGCTAGATTTAATAGATCTTAATGACATGAGTAATAAAAGTAAAATGCATAATTGTTTCAGGATCTTATTCAATGCTTGCTTGCCTATTGGTTGATTGGATTATTTCTGTCTCACATCAACTTGACACGTATGTGGTTACGCTTATGAATATCCTACAATAGTTTTCCGAGGATTTTATCGATGTTTACATTGTGGTTTGAATTAATTGTTGTATGAATTTTATTCATGCAAATTATAATGTGAATATGACTATCACATAAGATATGTGCCTACTAGCTCAGATCCTAGTCCCCTCTGTAGCTTAATAGACTGACCTAGTACATGGCTACCTATGGGGTAGGTCCATCAGGTCGTTGAATGACTTAGTAAATGGCTACCAATGGGGTAGGACCATCAAGTCACCATGAGTCAGGGATTGGGCTACCTTTGGGTAGGGCCATGGGACTCCATAACCCTAGGTATTGGCTACCTGTGTGGCAGGGCCATGGGGGTAAGGATCTACCGTATGAGATAGGTAGTATCCACGTCCACTACAAGGATAGCACAGAGATAGGGGATAGGTAAGGATTGAGTAGTATTGCTTAAAGCATAATCTTGGATGTTAAATGATATTTGGATGACTACATTGTTATTATAGGTACAAACCTGAAATGAACAAATGGTAAAGTGACACATTGTGAAAATAAGAAGTAAAGTGCAAGGAGGATTTAGATAGAATAATTCAAGCTCTAGATAGATAGATTTCCAAAGTTTTCAAAGGTAAGCAAAGTTTTAATTTTCTAGCAAATTACAGTTTAGTTAGTAGAATTTCATAGTTATTATTGATTATGTGTCGAACCTTTGATCCTGGTTATTGGTTAACGGCTCTGACCTTTCAGTCTCCCTTAATTGGGGGTTACTGGGAGGTGGGGTCGTTACAACTGTTGGGTTCCTCATTTGCTTTCGTGTCCATTACTGTTCCAATCCAACTTCAAGAGAAGTTGATTAGGCCTTTTGGTCAACACCAAGTCATTGAGGATGTAATTGGGATAGTAATAGCTTGGCCAAAGAAATTACTCATTGTCAGGTAACATTTTATAAATTAATCTCAATACTATAAGTGTACTTCTTACTATTTCTTCATCATTGTAGGTGAACCATTTGGAGATTTGGAAACCAAGAGTAGCACTCATTTTATCAATATAGAGATTCACATATGATATGAATTGATAGGATTTAGTAAAAATAGAAGTCAGCCATTCTTTATTATATGTAGCTGGTTTTCAATAAATGTGGATGTGACACATATTGTAGTACCATTCATGATTTCATTGTCTTGGTTTTAATTTCAAAGGAAGCATTCTTATAGATAATTTGCTATCAATTTCCCATGCATCAAATGATTACCCTATTCTTGTAGTTAATCAATACTATTATGATATTTGGAATTGCGGTAGCTATTGCTGCTCGATTGTTGGGTTCCTTTATTGAGTGGGATGTTGCTCATTTTTTGGGGCTTGTAAGCCTGTGATTTTGTCAAGATCAGTCATTGAATATCACGTTGTTGTTCAATAAGAGTACTAGTAGGTTTTATATTTAGAGTATCCTTTATTCTTGGAATTGAGATCATCTCTATGCCTTGGGGGCAGAGCTACCCTCTACATATGCATATGTGTGGGAAGGTTGATGTGTTGCCTACTGAAGTAATTTTAGATTTAATTGCAATAAACGAGTCACTAAACCCAGAAGAACAATAGGAAGACCTCAATTAGACTAATTTCTATCTGCTTCTATATTTCCATAGGTTCTTCTAATCCATAGGAGTATGCTTTAGTAGTACGATGACCTGAATTTGACTACTTTATGTTTACTGATATATTCCATAGATTCTTATGATATATATATATATATATATATATATATAGATAGATAGATAGATATATAGATATATATATATTAGAGAATTTGATAGATTGACATTCCATAGTAGATAGGAACCCTCCTCAGACATGACAGCCACAACACAATCATAAAAAGGACTCAACTGTCTAGCTAGACACAAGGAGTGACTCAACAAGGTGTCTCAGACATCTGGGTATAGTGCTTGCCCATTCTTTCAGACTGTGGTAAGAGTTCTTATTTTTGACTTTGTAACGTTCTCTTTAAGATGACTACATAAACTAAAACAATCTTCTTGTACCTCTCAGTATTACCTTCCCGTTGTAAGATCTGGGTTTGGAGGCATTGCTGCAATAATGGTTCTCTAAAAGGTGAAGGAGAACAATTGCTCTTTTTTAGTTGGCATGGTGGGAGAGATTTAGAAGTAAAGAAATCATTCGAGGTTTGGGATTTCTTTTTACTTCTCTTGTATCTATTTCTTTAATTACAAAACACTCGGCCTTTCATATTATTCTATAATAACACTATTATTTCATTGATTTTGTAGTTGTATTTGGACTTTAATGAGGTTGAAGTTTATATCTTATTTTCCAATCTTGGGCATGAGTTGGTTGCATAGATATTCCTCTTTTACTAGGAGTATCATCTTAGTTTTTATTTTATGTGGTATTGTAAACCTTCAAAGACAATTCATGCCCTTAATAGTTTCTGACATATTGACCTATAGGGTATTGAGTTCTTTACATGAGCGGAATAATCTAGATTAGCAACTTCTCAAGTGAGTCCTTGTTCCCAATCTACTGCAAAGTGTTGAACTGATGTTGAGGCTACAATTGGTTATAACAGGGATATGCAAATGGAAGCTAAATTTCAATCTAACATTGAGAGTTACATTTGCATTTAGGAATTGGATTCATCAGTTTGTCTTTCTTTTTAATTGGCCACATGAAGATACAACAACATGCTTGCACGAAGGTATGCACACAAGACGATGTATATTCTTTGTTTGCCTCACTAGTTGGCTAACAATCTTGCAGTGAAGCTATGGATCTCCCTCTTTGTATTCTCCCATCCCACCATCTCGACCAGCCTCTCAAGTGAGTCCTTGTTCCCAATCTACCACAAAGTGTTGAACTAATTTTGCTTTATAGGAGAAACTACTTATCATAACATGCCATGTCAACCGAAGGGGTGTCCTATAAAGAAATACCTCAAGTGGACACTGTGGAAATGCTGACATGCTTGGTGTAGTCAGAGGAATCGAAGAATGTAGAGGGAGTGCCTTCTGGTACTACTGTGATGGTGGTCGGGATGATGTTTATTGCATTGATAGTTGGTTTTTTGTGGGAGGGTGTTCGTGAGCCTGGCCTTGGGTGGAGGGTATAGTGGATTATAAACTGAAGAATTCTATACCTTAGAGACTTGTAAAGAATATTGCACTAGAAGAATCTGTGTGGGCTAGAGCAATGAGAGTTGCAAGAGCAATCTATTCTGTGGTGTATTGAGCTACAACCATAGCAGCAGATGGAGCCAAGTGAATGCAGAGGGTAGGCTATTGCAGAGCAGGTGGTTGAGGAGGGTGTTGCTGGAGAGTTTGTTATCCATGTTGCACTTGTAAAGGTTCAGGTGGTTTTTGACATCCTGATGCTCACCTAAATGGGTTTAGTGTCAAGTTGAACTCATGCATCAATATAGCTTATTTACCCTGTTGAGCAGTTAAGTCCAATGATGATAAAACCAGTGAAACACAGGAGTATGAGGTTTGAAGTTACACTTTGTAAATGTCTACTTATGACCTTTATCTTTTGTGTGTCTTGTGTTTAGGAACATTGGGTGTCATGATGAGCTTGTCCTAATTTATTTTTGTGACTAAGATTTTGTCTTTCTCCCTTCATTATAAAAGTACTTTCAGATCATAAATTCTTGATTAACATATATACATTCTCATGACATACATTCCTACTGTCATGTTACAGTTTGTTGTCAACTTATTTTATCTATTAACTATGGTTATCAGATCGAGTGCAGAACAAAATTTCCTACATTTCCATTTTTCCCCTACAGCTCTAGAAAACAAATGAATTGTGGGCTCCGATCTCCAAACCACGAAATAATCACGATTTAAACTTGAGTGGAAGCAATCGATAATTAGCGGAAGACAAAAATCACGGGAAATTAAAACTTTTCGAGATAAGAGCTTGAAACCACAAACCTTTTCCATAGAAAAAGGATTTAAACTGTATACATCTCTGTCAAATTACTTCTTGAGTAATTATATACAACATGATACAAAATCTCAAGAACTCATGACCAAAACACTCCAAGACCTGAGAGTACAGAGGACACATAGGACTGACTCTAACTACACCACATAGCAGGCTGAATCTCCACCTGAGATTTACTACTACTCCTGGTGCTGCTGCTACTGGGATTGGTCACCTTTAGACTGGTTCCTCTGTCTTCGACGACCACCTAAAAAGTTGAAGTCTACGGGGTGAGACAATTATACATAATTGCCCCAGCGAGAGTTATAACTCTCCACTAGAAGCTTTATAAGCAAGCAAAGAATAACTTAAGCAGTAAAAGCTTTCAAAGCATTCATTAGCAGTTTTGATAATAAGCAAGAGTTCAACATTTATGAAACATGAAGAACATATACTTTATCCAGTGTAACATCAATCAAGTAATACTACGCTATTGATTATGTTTTTCAAACATTATTATGCCCTGTGGAGATGAGGTATACCACTCATACTCCAACTGATCGCTAAGAAGTCACATCAGTATCATACATAGGTCATTAAAAGAGCCGGATTCTTATGACCTCATCTTCCTCAGTCAGTTAGAGGATTGTTTGCAGCACATCTGGCAGGACGTCTGCTATTTATAGCTCACCAGGGTAAACTGGACCTTCGCTATGTTTTTAGAGTTACAGTGGCGTTCTGTACTCTCTTCGTCATCGGAAGATTTCTTGCTTATCTTTCACCGACGCGGTGTTTGTGTTTACTTTGGGAGAATAGTGATACATTTCACCTTTTGGATTTTGTAGTGAAGGTTTGACGGACTATAAAAATCTACATCAATTCCTACACTAGCATGTAAGGTTCTACACATCCATATACCCCACATACTCAAAAGTATGTGATCCAGGAGTTCCATTGGGAAAACCTGTTTCACCATCATTTAGACTCTGACAATGATGGATCTATGATCAGGGCTCTACATTATACTTGATTATTTAGGTACATTCAGTATTCTTTTAACATCAAACATTGTTCTTCAAACAATAACATTAGCATAACAGCTATAAATGAGAATACTAAAATGTAGCAGGCCTAACCCTTTTCAATCATCAGTTCTCAATCATCTCATCACAAGTCATCTGTTAAGCATGACCTTGATGGTATTTATGGCTCTTACAACCCATAAATCTCAATAGATGTCACTAACAGTGCATCAAGATATTTCACTTATTCATAAAGCTTAAGACATGCTTTCAATGAATATAATATTATAATCCATACCTGGATATGATCATCATCTCATGACAACCTGCAAGGTTAATTCAACCGGTAACAGTAAACAATTCATTCTAGAGGATTAACCTTCAAACTCTTAGAAGAATCAGGTTCCCCAATTATTCAACAATCAGGGTTTACTATTCATATTACATGTCATCACCCTAAAATTAGGGTTTACTATTCACTCCATGGTGAATTGTACTTATTACATCATCATGTAAGAGAAACATCATCATTAAGGCTCTTAAATAAGATTAAGATTCACTAGACATCATAATTAGGGTTTCCATGATCTCACATATGTGGATCATTCCCTAATCATGCACATTCATGTGTATTGAAAGTATCTTACTTGAGTTTCCACCATAAAAGGGTACTTTCTCTCTCTTAGGATACTTTCTCTCTCCTCTTACTAGTAGATGGTGATAACACCACTCTAGATCAGGTTCGGTTAAGTCTTCATTGAATAACATAAGCCAAAACATCACTATCATGTGATTAGGGTTTGATTAAAACAAGGTTTTACTCCATTAAACCCCTCAAGGGTATTTTGGTAATTTACCTCATGACCACCATCATGGGTCAACTCATTAATCACTTAGTCCCTTAATGACCTAGGTTACCATTAGGGTTTAGATTAGATCATCATTGAATCAATTACATCATCAATTGATTAAGTACAAACCACCTTGAACACCTTCAAACGGTTTCAACCTTCAACCACCAAACGGTCTTGAGACCGTTTGGTTTCAAACGGTCTTGAGACCATTTGCCCTCAAACGGTCTTGAGACCGTTTGGGTACGTTGACCGTTTGACTTTCAAACTGTTTGAAGCTCATGCGGTTTGAAACCGTTTGATCAAAACGACTTGAGATCGATTGGTCCAAACGACCTTGAGATCGTTTGAGCCCAAACGGTCTTGAGACCGTTTGGCCCCAAACAGTCTTGAGACCATTTGGCCTCAAACGGTCTTGAGAACGTTTGGTCCAAATGGTCTCAAACCGTTTGGACCTCCAAAGTGGTTTAAAAGATACAATTAGTCATGGTTAAGTATGTTAAAGCCCTCAATTGGCCAAAGCCATATTAACCACTTATAAATTGAGTTAACTAAGATTAGCCTTAATCAATTGGACATCAAATTGACCCTCAATTGAAAGCCAATTAGGGTTAAATCCTTCTCAATTAGGGTTTCAAATCGGATGGTCATCAATATTCAACAATGTGAATCAATTCAAGGTTGAACCTATCAATTGACCTCCAATTGGGCCCAAACTTGGCCCAAACGGTCTTGAGGTCGTTTGGACATCATCCAAATGGTCTTGAGACCGTTTGCCCAAAGTTTGACCAAAAACCAAGTCAGTTAGATTAGGGTTGAATTCCAATTAGGTCAAAAATCAGCATTTTTATCAATTCATCAACTTGTTGCAATTGGACCTTCAAATCATTAGATTATCTCAATCCTAGACCTTCAAACGGTCTTGGGTTGTTCCCAAACGGTCTTGAGACCGTTTGGAGGAACCACCAAATGGTCTTGAGACCATTTGGGTCCTTCAACACAAAACTCAACAAGATCTATGTTTTAAAATAGTAATTTCAACCCGATTAGGGTTAGGATGTTGAAGTGCCTTCAACTCTCAATTGGTTAAGAATTTAACTTTGATTCTTAGCAGGAATGAAATTCAATATATAACCAACAGACCCTCAAACGTTCGTCCCTTGGTCAACCCTATCGAATGGTCTTGATACCGTTTCAATCCAAACGGTCTTGCAAGACCGTTTGAGGGCAAACGGTTTGAAACCGTTTCACCCCAAACGGTTTGCAACCGTTTGGACCAAAAGGGTCCAAGGTCGTTTGATAAAGTAACATAGGGATTCACGCCCCTCATCTTCAACCTCTGTCAAGGTCGGTTCTCCCACCGCTTTTGCTTGCAAAAGTGCAAGGAAGAAGGGAGGTAGACGAAGAACTAACATGCTAATTTTGCAAGAACAAAGTATGCATATAAAGCAAAGAGTTAGAGTTATAAAACCCGCCTAAAGGTTGTTCCTAGAGCTCCAAACCTCCAAACTCCAAGCTTTAATGGCGTCCTTGAACTTCCACAAGTCAGCCAGAGGTGATTCCTCCAAGGAAAGGTAGGATTGGTCGGATAAAACAAGAAGACTAAGTAAGCTATCCACAAAACCAACCTTAAAGGATGAATTCCTCCATGAATTCGAGCTAGAAGGTTGTGTTCTCTTACCTAGAACAGGTTGGTCGTCCCCCTGAGCTCCAGAGCTAGCCTTGGTCGTTTTAGGAAAGAAGAAAGGAAGTGAAGGAAATGAAAGGTTCGTTCACTTGTTACAAGGAAAGGGCTTATATACTTCAGGCCTTTTTATACCATAAGGACCTCTTAAGTATGGAAATTACATCTAAGTCCCTCCTTGCTCAAGGGCACGTCCACACTCATCTAAACTTATGCAAAGCTAATGAAATCTCAAGATCTAAGGGTGAAGAAAACCAACCTTCAACTAGGGTATATACATGAAAGGTCTCCATACCCATATTAGGTGACTTTCACCACAAAGATCACTTTTCTTATCTGATTATTCATTAATGTGTCCCTTTCATCATTTCTACTCTAAATGATGACAAGAGTTATAAAAGATGTTCTAGAAAGTGAAAATTACAAGTTGTACCCCTCAATTTGGGTTAATTGCATTTTACTCCAAATTAGGGTTTTCAAGCATAAGGATTGCTTCCACAGCTGCACCTTGGTGCTCAAGCTTGGGAAATCCTTCAAACTTCATCATAAACATACTCATGATGTTTCAACATCAAAGGAACATCTTAACTTGTGAATTTGCAAGTTGAACCCTTAAACTGGTTAATTTGCACATAGGTCCCTACATACAACACAATGCTACAACTTTGTTTAAAAAGGAGCAAAAATTGAAAATATGTGTTCCTGAGGAACTTAATTACATGCCAGGGAGTATGCACAAGTATATAATTACATATTTAGGCAAAACTTCCAGGGTTAGGTTATAACCCAGGTCAGGGATGTTACAAATTATCCACCCCTTCACAAGGATTTTGTCCCCGAAATTGATAAAGCGTATTAAGAGAAAAGAGTAGGATATTTCCTTCTCATCTCATCCTCTAGTTCCCAAGTGGCTTCTTCAACACCACGATGGTTCCAGAGGACTTTCACAAGACTTATATCCTTCTTCTTTAACTTTTTAGTTCTCTTATCAAGGATTGACACCGGTCCCTCCTCATATGTTATATCTTCATTCAATTCCACTTCCATAGGTTGTAGAACTGACTCAGTGTCTGGGTGACATTTCCTCAGCATGGAAATGTGAAACACAGGATGTAACTTCTGCAACTCTTGAGGTAACTCTAGTCTATAGGCCACCTTTGCAACTCTCTCAACAATTGGATAAGGTCCCATAAATCTAGGAGCTAACTTTCCTTTTCTTCCAAAACGAAGGACTCCTTTCCAAGGTGAGACCTTGAGATACACTCTGTCTCCAACCTGGAATTCTAGGGGTCTACGACGTTTATCAGCATACGACTTTTGCCTATCCTGTGTAATCTTAAGTTGTTGCTGTATAACTTTAATCTTCTCTGTAGTTTGCTACACAAGATCAGGTCTTAATAACTGGTGCTCACCAGTCTCATACCAACACAAGGGTGATCTACAACGTCTACCATACAAAGCTTCATAGGGTGCCATGTCAATACTATGTTGATAGCTATTGTTATAGGCAAACTCTATCAAGTTCAGATGTAGATCCCAACTCCCGGTAAACTGGAGAATACATGCTCTCAACAGGTCTTTTAAGGTCTGTATAGTCCTTTCCGACTGTCCATCAGTCTGTGGGTGAAAGGCTGTACTAAACATTAGTTTGGTGCCTAAGAGTCTGTGTAACTGCTCCCAAAAGAGACTTGTAAATTGGGGACCTCTGTCAGAAACTATTGTGACAGGAACTCTGTGCAAACGCACTATCTCTTGTACATACAACTGTGATAACCTTTCAGCAGAATAGGTTGTTTTGATAGGTAGGAAATGTGTTGTCTTTGTCAACCTATCAACAACTACCCAAATGGAATCATGTCCCTTGTTTGTCCTGGGTAGGCCAACAACAAAGTCCATGGTCACATGGTCCCACTTCCATTGTGGTATGGGTAAGGGTTGCATTGTTCTTGCAGGTTTCTGGTGCTCAGCCTTGACTTGCTGACACACAGAACACCTTAGAACAAACTCAGCTACATCCTTCTTCATTCCAGGCCACCAATACATATACTTCAAGTTTCGATACATCTTGGTGCTCCCTGGATGCATGGCATACATTGAAGAATGAGCTTCCTCTAGAATTATCTTCCTCAGGTTATCTACATTAGGTACTATCATTCTCCCATGATAGCATGCCACCCGGTCATCTGAATCATGAAAACCTTCTCACTTCTCATCTCCATACTCAGATCTAATCTGCTGAACTGCAGCATCAACATGTTGTGCCTCCTTAATCTGCTCTCTTAGGGTAGGTTTAATATGCATCTCAGCCATCAACCCGGTTAACAATGACACCTTCAATTGTACATTGTCTTGCCTTAAAGAGATAAACATATCTCTCTTAGAGCATACTAAAGAGTTTAGTTGTGATCTATCCATGGTTGATGTTGCTGATTTCCTACTCAAGGCATCTGCAACAACATTGGCCTTGCCCAGATGGTAATCAATTGTACAGTCGTAGTCCTTGATTAACTCCATCCAGCAACGTTGCCTCATGTTAAGCTCATGCTGAGAGAAGATATACTTAAGGTTCTTGTGGTCTGTGAAAATCTAGAAGGTTTCTTCGTAGAGATAATGTCTCCAGATCTTCAAAGCATGGACCACAACAGCTAACTCCAGATCGTGTGTCGGATAATTCTCCTCGTGTTTCTTAAGTTGTCGGGAAGCAAAAGATATCACTTGTTTATCCTGCATCAACACACACCCAAGTCCATTCTTGGAGGCATCACAGAAGACTACATATCCTTTTCCTTGCTCATGTAGCACAAGCACATGTGCACTTGTTAACCTCTCCTTTAACAATTGGAAAGACTGTTGACACTTATCACTCCAAGAAAAAGGAACATCTTTCCGGGTTAACTTGGTCAAAGGTAAGGCTATAGATCTGAAGTTTTTAATAAACCTTCGATAGTAACCAACTAACCCCAAGAAGCTTCGAATCTCCGTCGGTGTCTTCGGTTGTTCCCATTGTAGAACAGATTCTACCTTTGCATGGTCAACACGAATTCCCGAGGCAGATATCACATGCCCAAGAAAAGATACCTCAGGAAGCCAGAACTCACACTTGCTAAACTTTGCATACAGCTTGTGTTCTCTTAGCAAGGTCAAAGCTTGGCGAAGGTGCTGCTCATGCTGCTGAGCATCTTTACTATAAATCAGGATGTCATCTATAAAGACGACAACACACTGATCAAGGAAAGGTCGAAAGACTCTATTCATGAGTTCCATGAATGAAGTTGGTGCATTGGTTAGTCCAAACAACATAACCGTGAACTCATAGTGACCATATCTTGTCCTAAAGGCAGACTTGGATATGTCACTGTCCTTAATGCGGAGTTGATGATATCCAGACCTTAAGTCTATCTTAGAAAAGATCGTTGCACCACGCAACTGGTCAAAAAGATCATCAATCCTCAGCAAAGGGTACTTGTTCTTTATTGTTACTTTATTCAGTTGTCTATAGTCAATGCACAACCGCATTGATCCATCTTTCTTTTTAACAAACAAAACCGGAGCACCCCAAGGTGAAGTGCTCAGTCGGATAAAACCTTTCTCAAGTAACTCTTGAAGCTGTTTCTTGAGTTCTGCCATCTCAGCAGGCGCCATCCTATAAGGAGTCGGGGCTATAGGTTTTGTATCTGGGACTAAATTGATTTCAAAATCAATCTCCCGAGGTGGTGGTATACCAGGAAGTTCTTCAGGAAACACATCCTTGAATTCCCTGACTATGGGAACTTCAGCAGGATTGGAACTTTCCTTGGTAACATCTACCACATGGGCCAAGAATGCATAACATCCTTGCCTCATTAGCTTATCAGCAACCATAGCTGATACAAGACAAGTGGGTAGAATCTTTCTTTCACCTTGAAAGATCCATGTGTCTCTTTCATCAGCAAACACAGCCAACTTGGATTCACAATCCAAGACAACTTTATACCTTTCTAAGGTATCCATCCCGAGGATTATATCAAATCCTTGCATATCAAGCGGTATAAGGTCCACTTGAATGTGATGTTCAGAAAAGAAGAGGATGCAGGGAGAGCATACCTCCTACAGAACGGCAGACCCTCTCAACGGAGTCTCCAACAGCAAACTACCTGCCCTATGACTAACTGTCATATTGCAGTTGTGAATCACTCTTCGAGTGATGAAAGAGTACGTAGCACCCGGGTCAATCAGAACAGATACTACACAAGGTTTAGACATATCAGAATATAAAAGTTCCATCTGACCTGTCACCACTTGTGGATCGACCACTGCCTCTGGTGGGTTCATAGCATAGAACCTCGCTGTCGCCTGGTGTTGAGGTGGTGTTGATGATCCAGCTTGAGACGCTTGTCCACGTCCTCGAGCTGCTCCTTGAGATTGCATTCTCTGAGATCCTTGTTGATTCTGTCTCGGAGGCTGTGTCACACTGACAGGCTTAGATCGGCAGTCCCTCATCAAGTGTCCCACTTTACCACAGTTGTAGCAGCTTCTCTCCAGTTGTTGTGGTCTGGGTGGTCCAGTAACTGACATTGATGCAGAACTCTGAGTCTCCTGAGGTGGTTGTCTTCGTCCTCTACCTCTACTTGGAGACCACTGAGTCTGAGAACTAGATCTAGGTGGTGGAGGGTTAGGTGCAGAGGATCTAGGCTTCTTAAAGTCCCTAGATGAAGTACCCTGGAACTGTGGATATCTTTTCTGAGTTTGCCTCTTCTCAACCACAAATCTCTCTATCCTTCAGACTGACTCAACGAAGGTAGAGAATCTCTCTCGATTTTCTAAGGCAGAGACAGGGGTAGTCATGTCAGCATTCAAACCCCTCTTGAATCTCCTAATTCTTTCTTCTTCTGTGGCAGCCATGTGCGGACAAAACCGTAACAACTCCATGAACTTAGCTTCATACTCGCTAATATTCATCATGCCCTGTCTTAGTCTCTCAAGATGAGAGATCTTCTCATCTAGGAAGGTCTTTGGGAAATATCTATGAACAAATTCCCGCCGAAAGTCTTCCCACGAGATCTTCATTCCAGGTCTCTTCTGCTCTTCCATTGTCCACCAATGACCAGCGCTTCCTTTGAGAAGATAGACAGCGTGTCTAACCTTCTCAGCTTCAGGGATATTGAGGATCCTGAAAGCCTTCTCCAACTCCATCAACCACAGATCAGCATCTGTGGGGTCAGTAGTCCCAAGGTACTCGGTAGCCCCGACACGACATAGTCGCTCGAACGTCTTACCGATTCCTTGTCCTTCAGGCTGGGTAGGTGCCCTAGGTGAAGGAATAGGTATCCTGTCGGTTATGTGTGTCATGGCAGTCATAAACTACCCGAACATCGTCTGTACAGCTGGGTTACCCATGTCGGCTGGGTCAAACTGGGGTGGCTCTCTTAGTGACTCAGGTGCAGGCTGTTCTATCTCTGGAACCCTTGCACCGCCTCGAGGTGCACTAGCACTACTCTCTGCCACGTACTCATCATGAGGCTCAGCCATCCTTATGTATCTTCTTCTCCTGAGGAGCAGAAGATTCTATTAGATAAGGAAGGAGTACTAAAGATAGACTCGATATCCTAAGTCCTATGCCTCTGTAGACTCAACTGACCTAGAGCTTTGATACCACCTAATTGTGGGCTCTGATCTCCAAACCACGAAATAATCACGATTTAAACTTGAGCGGAAGCAATCGATAATCAGCGGAAGACAAAAATCACGGGAAATTAAAACTTTTCGAGATAAGAGCTTGAAACCACAAACCTTTTCCATAGAAAAAGGATTTAAACTGTATACATCTCTGTCAAATTACTTCTTGAGTAATTATATACAACATGATACAAAATCTCAAGAACTCATGACCAAAACACTCCAAGACCTGAGAGTACAGAGGACACATAGGACTGACTCTAACTACACCACATAGCAGGCTGAATCTCCACCTGAGATTTACTACTGCTCCTGGTGCTGCTTCTGCTGGGATTGGTCACCTTTAGACCGGTTCCTCCGTCTTCGATGACCACCTAAAAAGTTGAAGTCTACGGGGTGAGACAATTATACATAATTGCCCCAGCGAGAGTTATAACTCTCCACTAGAAGCTTTATAAGCAAGCAAAGAATAACTTAAGCATTAAAAGCTTTCAAAGCATTCATTAGCAGTTTTGATAATAAGCAAGAGTTCAACATTTATGAAACATGAAGAACATATACTGCATCCAGTGTAACATCAATCAAGTAATACTACGCTATTGATTATGTTTTTCAAACATTATTATGCCCTGTGGAGATGAGGTATACCACTCATACTCCAACTGATCGCTAAGAAGTCACATCAGTATCATACATAGGTCATTAAAAGAGCCGGATTCTTATGACCTCATCTTCCTCAGTCAGTTAGAGGATTGTTTGCAGGACATCTGGCAGGACGTCTGCTATTTATAGCTCACCAGGGTAAACTAGACCTTCGCTATGTTTTTAGAGTTATAGTGGCGTTCTGTACTCTCTTCATCATCAGAAGATTTCTTGTTTATCTTTCACCGATGTGGTGTTTGTGTTTACTTTGGGAGAATAGTGATACATCTCACCTTTTGGATTTTGTAGTGAAGGTTTGACGGACTATAAAAATCTACATCAATTCCTACACTAGGATGTAAGGTTCTACACATCCATATACCCCACATACTCAAAAGTATGTGATCCAGGAGTTCCTTTGGGAAAACCTATTTCACCATAATTTAGACTCTGACAATGATGGATCTATGATCAGGGCTCTACATTACACTTGATTAGTTAGGTACATTCAGTATTCTTTTAACATCAAACATTGTTCTTTAAACAATAACATTAGCATAACAGCTATAAATGAGAATACTAAAATGTAGCAGGCCTAACCCTTTTCAATCATCAGTTCTCAATCATCTCATCACAAGTCATCTGTTAAGCATGACCTTGATGGTATTTATGGCTCTTACAACCCATAAATCTCAATAGATGTCACTAACAGTGCATCAGGATATTTCACTTATTCATAAAGCTTAAGACATGCTTTCAATGAATATAATATTGTAATCCATACCTGGATATGATCATCATCTCATGACAACCTGCAAGGTTAATTCAACTGGTAACAGTAAACAATTCATTCTAGAGGATTAACCTTCGAACTCTTAGAAGAATCAGGTTCCCCAATTATTCAACAATCAGGGTTTACTATTCATATTACATGTCATCACCCTAAAATTAGGGTTTACTATTCACTCCATGGTGAATTGTACTTATTACATCATCATGTAAGAGAAACATCATCATTAAGGCTCTTAAATAAGATTAAGATTCACTAGACATCATAATTAGGGTTTCCATGATCTCACATATGTGGATCATTCCCTAATCATGCACATTCATGTGTATTGAAAGTATCTTACTTGAGTTTCCACCATAAAAGGGTACTTTCTCTCTCTTAGGATACTTTCTCTCTCCTCTTACTAGTAGATGGTGATAACACCACTCTAGATCAGGTTGGGCTAAGTCTTCATTGACTAACATAAGCCAAAACATCACTATCATGTGATTAGGGTTTGATTAAAACAAGGTTTTACTCCATTAAACCCCTCAAGGGTATTTTGGTAATTTACCTCATGACCACCATCATGGGTCAACTCATTAATCACTTAGTCCCTTAATGACCTAGGTTACCATTAGGGTTTAGATTAGATCATCATTGAATCAATTACATCATCAATTGATTAAGTACAAACCACCTTGAACACCTTCAAACGATTTCAACCTTCAACTACCAAACGGTCTTGAGACCGTTTGCCCTCAAACGGTCTTGAGACCATTTGGGTACGTTGACTGTTTGACTTTCAAACCATTTGAAGCTCATGCGGTTTGAAACCGTTTGATCAAAATGACTTGAGATCGATTGGTCCAAATGACCTTGAGATCGTTTGAGCCCAAACGGTCTTGAGACCGTTTGGATCCAAACGGTCTTGAGACCGTTTGGTCCAAATGGGCTCAAACCGTTTGGACCTCCAAAGTGGTTCAAAAGATACAATTAGTCATGGTTAAGTATGTTAAAGCCCTCAATTGGCCAAAGCCATATTAACCACTTATAAATTGAGTTAACTAAGATTAGCCTTAATCAATTGGACATCAAATTGACCCTCAATTGAAAGCCAATTAGGGTTAAATCCTTCTCAATTAGGGTTTCAAATTGGATGGTCATCAATATTCCACAATGTGAATCAATTCAAGGTTGAACCTATCAATTGACCTCCAATTGGGCCCAAACTTGGCCCAAACGGTCTTGAGGTCATTTGGACATCATCCAAACGGTCTTGAGACCATTTTCCCAAAGTTTGACCAAAAACCAAGTCGGTTAGATTAGGGTTGAACTCCAATTAGGTCAAAAATCAGCATTTTTATCAATTCATCAACTTGTTGCAATTGGACCTTCAAATCATTAGATTATCTCAATCCTAGAGCTTCAAACGGTCTTGGGTTGTGCCCAAACGGTCTTGAGACCGTTTGGAGGAACCCCCAAATGGTCTTGAGACCGTTTGGGTCCTTCAACCCAAAACTCAACAAGATCTATGTTTTAAAACAGTAATTTCAACCCGATTAGGGTTAGGATGTTGAAGTGCCTTCAACTCTCAATTGGTTAAGAATTAAACTTTGATTCTTTGCAGGAATAAAATTCAATATATAACCAACAGACCCTCAAATAATCGTCCCTTGGTCAACCCTATCAAACAGTCTTGAGACCGTTTCAATCCAAACGGTCTTGCAAGACCGTTTGCGGGCAAACGGTTTGAAACCGTTTGACCCGAAACGGTTTGCAACCGTTTGGACCAAAAGGGTCCAAGGTCGTTTGATAAAGTAACATAGGGATTCACGCCCCTCATCTTCAACCTCTGTCAAGGTCAGTTCTCCCACCGTTTTTGTGGGCTCCGATCTCCAAACTACGAATTAATCCCGATTTAATCATGTGCGGAAGCAATCGGTAAACAGTGGAAGACAAAAATCACGGGAAATTAAAACTTTTCGAGATAAGAGCTTGAAACCACAAACCTTTTCCATAGAAAAAGGATTTAACTGTTTACAACACTTGACATAAATTACTTCTGGAGTAATTATATACAACACAAAATTCTCAAGAGTTCATACTCCAAAACACTCCAGGACCTGAGAGTACAGAGGACACATAGGACAGACTCTATACTACATCATGAAGCAGGTTGGATCTCCACCTGAGATAACTACTGCTCCTGATGCTGCTGAGATTGGTCACCTGAGTTCTTGTCCCTCCGTCTTCGACGACCACCTAAAAAGTAGAAGTCTACGGGGTGAGACAATTATACATAATTGCCCCAGCGAGAGTTATAACTCTCCACTAGAAGTTTTATAAGCAAAGCAGGGAATAACTAAAGCAATAAAATCCTTCAAGGTATTCACTAGCAGTTTGATGATAAGCAAGAGTTCAACCAATAATAAAATGTGAGAACATCTATACAATTCATGGTAACATCAATTAAATAACTCGTAGATAACTCTAACAGATATACTACGTTGTTGATTATGTTTTTAAGGGAGTGTAGGGATGCATCTCACCTTTTGGACTGTGTGGTGGGGAATGATGGACTACATGAATCTACATCAAATCCTCTCACCTTTTCTCTTTTAGTGAAGGTATGACAGACTACAAGAATCTACATCAAATACCTACACTAGGATGTAAGGTTCTACACATCCATGTACCCCATATACTCAAAAGTATATGATCTAGGAGTTCCCTGGGGAAAACCTGCTTCACCATCATTTAGACTCTGACAATGATGGATCTATGATCAGGGCTCTACATTTCACTTGATTAGTTAGGTACATTCAGTATTCATAACATCATACAAAACATTAGCATCACAGCTATATATGAGAATACTAAAATGTAGCAGGCCTAACTCATTCCAATCATCAGTTCTCAGCCATCTCATCACAAGTCATCTGTTAAGCATGACCTTGATGGTGTTTATGGCTCTTACAGCCCATAAACCACAAAAGATGTCACTCACAGTGCATCACTAAGGATTACTATTCATAAATCTTAAGACATGCTTTTAATGAATATAACATGGTATTCCATTCCTGGATATAACCATCATCTCATAACAACCTGCATGGTTCATTAATATAACATGGCATTCCATACCTGGATATGCCCATCATCTCATAACAACCTGCATGGTTCATTCAACAGATAATAGTAAACAATTCAACAATTAAGGATGCATTCTCAAATTAGGGTTTCACTTGGAATCCCCCTCAACTAGGGATTCACATGGAATCACCCTCAACTAGGGATTCACATGGAATCACCCTTAACTAGGGTTTCTCATGGAATCACCTCAACAAGGGTTCACATGGAATCACCCTTAACTAGGGTTTCACATGGAATCACCTCAACTAGGGTTCACATGGAATCATCCTTAACTAGGGTTTCACATGGAATCACCTCAACTAGGGTTGAATTCAATAACCCTGTCAATTAGGGTTTACTATTCACTCCATGGTGAATTGTACTTATTACATCATCATGTAAGAGAAACATCATCATTAAGGCTCTCAAATAGGATTAAGATCCATTAGATATTATAAATAGGGTTTCCATGACCTCACATAGGTGGGTCATTCCCTAAACATGCACATTCGTGTGTAATTGAAGTATCTCACTTGAGTTTCCTCCTTAAAAGGGTACTTTCTCTCTCTAGGATACTTTCTCTCTCTAGAAATACTTTCTCTTTCCTCTCACTAGTAGATGGTGACAACACCACTCTAGATCAGGTTGAGATAAGTCTCCATCGATTAACATGAGCCAAAACATCAACATCATGTGATTAGGGTTTGATTAGAACAAGGTTTTACCCCTTTAGACCCCTCAAGGGTATTTTGGTAATTTGCCACATGATCACCATCATGGGTTAACTCACTAATCACATAGTCCCTTAATGACCTAGGTTACCATTAGGGTTTATATTGGATCACCAATGAACTAATCACATCATCAAATGGTTAAGTACAAACCATCACCAATCTCCAAACGGTTTCAACCTTCAAACGGTTTCAACCACCCAAACGGTCTTGAGACCGTTTGACCCCAAACGGTCTTGAGACCGTTTGGATCCAAACGGTCTTGAGACCGTTTGGAGGTGAAGACCGTTTGGAAGGGTTGACTTTCCAAACCGTTTGGAGCTTCAAACGGTTTGAAACCGTTTGATCAAACTTGCTTGAGATCGATTGGACCAAACGATCTTGAGGTCGTTTGAGCCCAAACGGTCTTGAGACCGTTTGGCCCCAAATGGTCTTGAGACCGTTTGGTCTCAAACGGTCTTGAGACCGTTTGGATCCAAACGGTCTTGAGACCGTTTGGTCCAAATGGACTCAAACCGTTTGGACCTCCAAAGGGGTTCAAAGGTCACCAATGTTCATGGACATGTGTGTTGAAACCCTCAATTGGTCAAAGCTATGCTAACCACTTATAAATTGAGTCAATTAGGGTTAGCCTTAGCCACTTAGACATCAAATTGACCCTCAATTGCAAGCCAATTAGGGTTCAATCTTCCTCAATTAGGGTTTCAAATCGATTGGTCATCAATGTTCAACAATGTGAATCAATTCAAGGTTGAACCTATCAATTGACCTCCAATTGGGCTCAAACTTGGCCCAAACGGTCTTGAGGTCGTTTGGACATCATCCAAACAGTCTTGAGACCGTTTGCCCAAAGTTTGACCAAAATCCAAGTCGTTTTGACTAAGGTTGAAGTCCAATTAGGTCAAAATCAGTAATTATCATCAATTCATCAATTTCCTACAACTGGACCCTCAAACCATTAGATTGACTCAACCCTAGACCTTCAAACGGTCTTAGGACCGTT
The DNA here is from genome assembly GCA_963693085.1 of Alisma plantago-aquatica. Classification (NCBI taxonomy): domain Eukaryota; kingdom Viridiplantae; phylum Streptophyta; class Magnoliopsida; order Alismatales; family Alismataceae; genus Alisma; species Alisma plantago-aquatica. Next base: position 526,679,529 of record OY856413.1, on the reverse strand, counting down.
TGGAGGAACCCCCAAATGGTCTTGAGACCGTTTGGGTCCTTCAACCCAAAACTCAACAAGATCTATACTTAGAAAACAGCAATTTGATTGTTTCACTAACCCACTATAATTGGGCCCTCAATTGGTCAATTACCTTAACCCTAGACCTCCAAACGGTCTTGGGTTGACACCAAACGGTCTTGAGACCGTTTGGATGAGTTCCAAACGGTCTTGAGACCGTTTGCCCATCCATCCTTTGGACTCTAGTGAAAATTCATCAAGGTGTGATCTATTGAGTTGATCATCACATCAATACTTAATTGCAATATGATTTGGTGCCTTTGGACCTTCAATTGATCAACTATACTTGACCCCAGACCTCCAAACGGTCTTGAGGTGACCCCCAAACGGTCTTGAGACCGTTTGGGTGATTCCCAAACGGTCTTGAAACCGTTTGGGCTAAGCAACCCAAAATCTCAACTTAACTCATTGGAGATTCAACACTAATTTCAATTAGGGTTTGCCCTATTAATCATCCTTCAACTCATGACTCGTTTGGAATTAATCCATAAAATTTGGTGAGTCGTTAATTAACATCATTATGAACAGTAATCCCAAATGGTCAACGTTTAGTCAACCATCTTAAATGGTCTTGAGACCGTTTGCCCAAAAAGGGCAAATTAAACAGATTGAAAATCAGAACTTAATTCAATTGGTTTTGCTAATTGATTTGCTCATATCTCACGATTCCTTTGGAGTTAACCTCTCAAATTTTGTGGGTGATTAACCTACATAATTATGAACATTATTCCCAAACGTTCTTCACTTGGTCAATGGGACCAAACGGTCTTGAAGACCGTTTTCCCTCAAACGACCCTGAAACCGTTTGCCCACCAAACGGTTTGAAACCATTTTGAGCAATAGGTGGAGGTCGTTTGATAAAGTGAAAATCCGTGGATAAGCATAGGAATTAATGCACTTATCTTCTACCTTGAGAACAGTGGCAGTTCGTCACGATTTTGCTTGCAAGGATGCAAGGAAAGATAGGGAAGAAGAAGAACTAGCAACTATATGCATAGAAAAGGATGTATAATCAAGCATAAAGTTTAGAGTTATAAAACCCACCTAAAGCTTGCTCCTTGAGCTCCAAGCTTTCGAGCTCCAAGACTTTAATGGCGTCCTAGAAGCTCCATAGGTCGTCCAAGGTGAATCCTCCAAGGAAGGTTGAGAAGAGATGGCTAGAAAGATGGAGCTAAGTGAGCTAGCCATGAATTTGACCTTAAATCCGAGTTTCATCCAAGAATTGAGCAAAAAGGAAGGATCCAAACCTACCTTGCACTCCCTTGGTCGTCCTCCTGAGCTCCAGAGCTCTCCTTAGTCGGTTTGAGCAAGGGGAAAAGAAATGAAAGGAAGAGGATCGTTCCTTTGCTAAGTGAGGAAAGTTATATATATACTTGGGTGAATTTTCAACATAAGGACATATGTTTTCCTCCTTTCTCATCTAAGTCCTTCCTTTCTTCCTTGCACGTCCCCTCATCTTATTTCTAAGGACAAACTCCTTCTAAGGTCAAGAATTGAAGGCAAAGAGGATCAACCCATCACTAAAGCATACACATAAAAGGGCTATTATACATACACCTTGATTATTCAATCACAAAGGTGTTCTTTACTATATGATTATTCACTTGAAGTAACCTTTTCATCATTTCTCTTCTAAATGATGCCAAGAGCCATAAAAGATGTTTTAGATGATGTATTTTACAAGTTGCACACCTCAAATTGGGTAAATTGCATTTTACACCAATTTAGGGTTTTCAAGTACAGGGGTTGCTTCCACAGCTGCACCTTGGTGCTCAAGCTTGGGAAATCCCTTAAACCTCATCATATTCATTCTTATGTTGTCTCAACATCAGAGATACATCTTATCTTGTGACTTTTGCAAGTTCAACCCTTAAACTGGGTAATTTGCACATAGGTCCCTGCATACAACACAATGCTACAACTTTATTCAAAAAGGAGCAAAATTGAAAATTATATGTTCCTGGGGAACTTAATTACATGCCAGGGAGTTTTCACAAGTATATAATTACATTTTTAGGCAAAACTTCTAGGGTTAGTTCATAACCCAGGTCAGGGGTGTTACAGTTTTGCTTGCAAAAGTGCAAGGAAGAAGGGAGGTAGAAGAACAACTAACATGCTAATTTTGCAAGAACAAAGTATGCATATAAAGCAAAGAGTTAGAGTTATAAAACCCGCCTAAAGGTTGTTCCTAGAGCTCCAAACCTCCAAGCTCCAAGCTTTAATGGCGTCCTTGAACTTCCACAAGTCGGCCAGAGGTGATTCCTCCAAGGAAAGGTAGGATTGGTCGGCTAAAACAAGAAGACTAAGTAAGCTATCCACAAAACCAACCTTAAAGGATGAATTCCTCCATGAATTCGAGCTAGAAGGTGGTGTTCTCTTACCTAGAACAGGTTGGTCGTCCCCCTGAGCTCCAGATCTAGCCTTGGTGGTTTTAGGAAAGAAGAAAGGAAGTGAAGGAAATGAAAGGTTCGTTCACTTGTTACAAGGAAAGGGCTTATATACTTTAGGCCTTTTTATACCATAAGGACCTCTTAAGTATGGAAATTACATCTAAGTCCCTCCTTGCTCAAGGGCACGTCCACACTCATCTAAACTTATGCAAAGATTATGAAATCTCAAGATCTAAGGGTGAAGAAAACCAACCTTCAACTAGGGTATATACATGAAAGGTCTCCATACCCATATTAGGTGACTTTCACCACAAAGATAACTTTTCTTATCTGATTATTCATTGATGTGTCCCTTTCATCATTTCTACTCTAAATGATAACAAGAGTTATAAAAGATGTTCTAGAAAGTGAAAATTACAAGTTGTATCCCTCAATTTGGGTAAATTGCATTTTACTCCAAATTAGGGTTTTCAAGCATAAGGATTGCTTCCACAACTGCACCTTGGTGCTCAAGCTTGGGAAATCCTTCAAACTTCATCATAAACATCCTCATGATGTTTAAACATCAAAGGAACATCTTAACTTGTGAATTTGCAAGTTGAACCCTTAAACTGGGTAATTTGCACATAGGTCCCTGCATACAACACAATGCTACAACTTTGTTTAAAAAGGAGCAAAAATTGAAAATATGTGTTCCTGAGGAACTTAATTACATGCCAGGGAGTATGCACAAGTATATAATTACATATTTAGGCAAAACTTCCAGGGTTAGGTTATAACCCAGGTCAGGGATGTTACATGAATATAGCTTTTGCAAAAGGAATCAATGATTTTCAGTATCATCTTATAAATAGAGAACAACCTCTTGTGTTCCTCTCCAAGATTCAATTACTAGAGCTGGTATAATTTTAGCTAAATAGAACATAGACAACATGGAAGTCCAACTATAAGGGCCCCTTGTGCTCCTCTAGAACATAGAGGTAATTGAACCCGTAAGAAACTACTTGATGGCCACAGGAAGCATTAGCCTACATGTTACAATGGCGCACCAATTGTTCTGATGAAACAAATTTATTGCATCTGATCATCATGAGAAATTTTTTTTATTGATTGATGGAATTATTCAAATATTGAATATCATTGTTTCTGCATTCCATATCAAACTCACAGGGAATTTTGTTCTATTGGATTTTGATTTGTGATGCATATTTTGTACTAATTAATCTATGAACTTTATACCTTAATTTGATATTTGTAACCAATCTTGATTGTTAGCAGGTGCTAGGACATTTGAATCCATATTGGTCTCATTGGATTCCTAAGAAAAGGATCTGCAAGAGCATAATAAGAAAATACACCCCTACATTCCTTTGATTGTAATCATTCTTGGAGGGCTAGATTCAATTTCCTTAACAAACTATTGAAAAGCACTGGCATTTCTTGCATCGTTGGGATACAATGTGCCTATTTTGAATAATAGGTTAGCATTGTTTATTCCCAAACCTTCTTATATGAACACTTCCTTAAATTCTTATGAATGATATGTCTCTTATACATTTCAGTGATCATACCTACACTACAAATAGCTTAAAGAAGCTCAGAGTATCGAGATTATTGTACGTGTATTTCTTGTATAAACTACTCTACAGTATGCACCAATCAATTGATCAGAAATATGCTTGAGTCTAACTTTATGTGCATTTCATGGACTTAAACGTGTTGTGGTAGGGACTTCTCTTCATGTTCTTGGATCAGAGGGTGATTTGGAAGATATGAAAGAATTTTTGTAGGATTTTACAAGCTACATTTGTGCTGCTTTACTACATTTTAGTGTTCCCATACCCACTCCAACTCATCCTCTTCTTCCTCATTCAATTCTTTACAGGTCTTTTAGTTTGTGAAGCTTCTATGCACTGACATATCCACTAGACATTGTGGGAGTAACTCTAGTTATGAAGGAAGTCGTAACTCCTATGAAAAAATAAAAAATGGTAAAATACTTATCTCTGACTCTCATATGTCATATATGTATGAAGCTCTTTTACTTCTAGCCCCATCACTAGTATTGACTTCATTTCCAATTAGTTGACTAGATGGTATAATATATATTTTAGCTCTTTCCATATTAGTTATAAGTTTAATTATTGGTTTCATGCTGATATTTATAGTAGTATGATGAACCTATTTCATACGTCTAACGTATGCATTAATATATGGTTTATATGGTTACTAGATTCTTGAGATGAACATACACATCAGCATAGAGTCTGAGTCCCCATCCAACAACCAAAGTGGGGTATCTATGTTGTTTTTATCTTGGATAGGTCATTTTTTAATGGTGGTGGTCCAATTCATATGAAATAGGTGCACCAAAAACATTGCTTAGATCCTAAAGAGTTCACTCTGTTTGTAAAAGCATATGATTTGTTGAAGTTTATTTTCTATCTTATCATCTAAAATTATGGTTGTACATTAGTATATGTGTGTAGGTGCCTCATGTAGTGAGTTGTGTAGATTGATAGGACACGAAGTCCTTCATTGCCTGCCCATTACCCTACAGACAGAAGTACATATAATCATCATAATTTTTTGCAACTTTATGGATTTACCTATGTGATTTATGATTAGGGTCAAGGTAATATTACCAAAAATTCAAATCTATAGGATTGTACTAGATCTACTTGGTTTGTATATTAGTAATCTCTATACAAAAGTACACCAATACATATCCATTCAACATGTATACATTATTGGGTATTTTAGAAAACATATATTGGGGTCCCTTAGATGATAGAAGATGTGGGTGCTTAGTTATATTCTACTGAGCTAGCATCTTTCTTCACTATATCCTAGAATTTAAACATTAAGCACTAATTTTTTGATGCATAGGTTGCTTAACTAGCTCTCTAAACAGCTCAAAAAAGATACTTACTGAATCTGCTTAGCAGTTAGCACTATCTTGTTGTGTTGAGGTTTGTTTGAGACTGAATTCATGCATGTATCTTGCTGATGTGCCAAAATCAAATAATTATTCTGCGTTCCCTCCAAAAACATGGTTTTTCTCTCTGGTTTCCAATATAGTTGCAGCTTTCAAATTTTTTTGGATCCTTGGAGTCTTTTCACATGAATTTAGTATAATCGTGTAAACTGTGTGCATTCCTAAGTGTGGGCATGGTCGTTTGGAATTTCTGTTCTGGCCTGACCACTTGAGCTTCTTAAAATATGGTTCTTTCCATCATTTTAAGCCTTGTGAGGTTTTGTTCGTACATGGTCTTGGATGCTAGTGGTGCTTCAGATTCAGTACTCTCCAGAACAGGGATTAATTAGCCACTACAGTTGCTAGTGATACTACATATGCAACTAATGAATAAGAACTAGAGCAAGATTGCAATCTCTACCAAAAAATAGGGATGAATTAGTCGCTGCCATGCCTCCAAAAATTGAAGAAGTGTCGATCCTATAGATGATTTGTTAGTAAATTACTACATTACAATCATAAAGTAGTTATGAAAAATGCAATATGATAGCATGACCTATGCTTTGAGTAAAAAAATGGTAAGGCCTCCTGGGTAATAGAAGTGGTAAGAAGAGTGTTGGAATAACAAATAGCACAATCTGGTTAGGAGTGTAGTTAACGTAGTTGAACCCATACATATTGTTTATTTTTCCCACAAATAGTTGTTGCAGCTATTATCTTTTTCTTAAGATTGATGCTAAACAAGTTTCATCACTCATACATATTGATTATTTAACCAATATGCAGATGGTGACCTTGACTGGAGGTGGCCATAGAGGTCCTACTTTCTAGTCCACTATATCTCAAGAGACTTCTTCATATTATCATGCACCGATACAAATAAATGGAAGTCTTCATGTGCCACAAAGTTTCAGATGCTACAAAGTTTTGATCTGGCTACCACATTGCCACAACCATTGTTGGCAAACAATGATGCCATTATAACTCATATATATCTATGTTTTCTATAAATTCTGATATGTATAACTTTTTGCAAGGCAACTTGATCATTCTCGATGACTGTTTTTGCAGGCTAGGTTATTTGATGCCAAGAATGATTGTAGAGAAGGCCTTCGTATCACATCTTCATCCTAGAAAAAATATCAATATCAACTATTTGTCTTTCAAGTATCTCCATGAATATCAATATCAATTATAGGAGGTTCCTATGGCCAATCAGAAGTAGAGCATAGAGAAGTTCTCTATTTTTAGTTAAGAAGAGCAATACCTTAGCAATCTTTCTCTTCTTATAAGTTTATCAATGTTATCATATTTGTTGACGATATAAGTGGAAGAATTAATACCAAGGAAAAATCAAGATAGAAGAAGATGCACATGATCATGTGGCATATAGAGTCTGCAATGGATAGAGGTAATTAGAAGAAGATATTGTATACATGTATCTTTTATCCATGCATATTGTGAAACAGGGGCCAGCTTAATGTCCTCCCCATGTGTACTCATTACTCAAATATAAATAAAAGTATCATTGTTGACATTGTAAGCATAACTCGATCTTGATTAACATTCGTCTTTTTTCTTTTTGAAAACCCCTCTATATTGGTAAACGATTGACTGGATACATAATGTCTCTTACTAAATATGTATGTTTAGTACATGGTGTCTTTCACTACACACTAGCTATAATAACATGTGTAGTAAGTTCTACTTTTTTCTATACATGAACTACATATACAAATTGTAACCAATGTTAACTATCCCTACATATCATAGCTACAAATTCAATTGTAGTCATATATTTAGCTACAATAGAAACTACATTTTTATGTGTAAGGACATTTTTTACCTACAATTAGGGTTACATATTAATTTGTAGCCAGAGGAATCACTAACTACAACTTTGAAAATTTTAGCCTAAACAATTAGCTACATGGGTATTAGCTACATATTCTAAATGTAAGGATAAATGTAGCCAAAGCTGTTAGCTACAAATTTTGGGGTTTTTGCTACAATTTTTTCATATAACACACCAGCATCAAGTTTAGAGATCAAAATAGTATCATGCAAGCATGATTAAGGTGCAAGTAATAAAAGAAGGTAGAGAGTTATATAACCTACCTAAAGAAGAGATCCATGCTCTAAGATCATGAGTACAAGGAAGAAGATGAAGCTCCACCTAAGGACAACACTTCAGCCACAAGATCCCTCAAAAGAGAAGAACACCATGGTCAAAAGGATGCTCAAGAAAGATGGCAACAAACCCTATGTTGAACCAAGAAGAAAGAAGAAAGAATAGAGCTCTTTCGTACTCGGGTGTCACCATGTCAAAACATAGTCTATGACCCCTTTATGTGGAGAAGATCTTCAAGGAAGCCACCATGGCAAAACATGGTCGACACCAAGCAAACTCTAGAAACTCTAGCATCACCACATGATGTCACCTCATCAACCAAGGTCCAACAAGGCACCCCATAGCATCATTCTCTCTCTCACGATGCTAAAACACTAAGGGAACACTCAACATGTAACGAATTGCAAGATAAACCCTCAACATGGGTAAATTGCAACTTGGTCCAAAACAAGCATACATAGCTCAAACATCATCTAAACACGACCAGACTGAAAGGATAAGATTCTCACATGTTACCAAAGCATCACAAAGGATTAGATTAAGGTTCTAAGAATCTTATTAAGCAAAGAAAGCATATTCAAGCACTAAGCTAGGTCAGGGGGCTTATAAAGAGTATTGTTTAAATATGGAGTTATGTGCACTTAATGTGTTTTTCTAGATATCACTGTCTAGTTCAAGGATAATGTCCATCTTCGTTATTCATATCATGAGTTTCTAAACATCAACGTGTCATTCTTAATATTCTCTCATAGTCATCAACTAAAAAAGATGATTCCTCATATCAATTAAAGGTCATCAATGCTCTACCCCAAGAGAATATTTTTCATCAACTGTCCATGTCTTGGACATTACACTCTGGCAACAATTTAGTCTTTTAGCATTGAAGCATCTTCTAATTAGTTAGATATTTGGTTGTGTACCAGACATGCACACCTGTCTTTATAGTTGATCGTTCAGATAGCTATATTAACAATGTTTCCTTATTATTTTTCTATGCTCTATCAAGAATATTGATTGTCTACTACAACCTAGTCTTCCTATGACAAATATCATGTCAAGGATGCCACATGGTTGCCTTCTTTTGGAAAGTACTTCAATGACAATAGCAATTGAGTTGGCAATTTACATGATCTTTGTATGTTCCTTTCAAATACTCCTTGATACAAGCCTCAACTTAGTCAAAGCTCTAAATGTCTCAAAGATTCAAAGTTTATCAATCTATGGGAAACTTCAACGTCAAAGATGCCAAAGTCCATGTTGTGCTAGTCAGGGGCTATCATTACTTTTTTTATTGTCTTATTTTTGTATGTCATCCAAGTTAGACATGTTATTTTCCCATACTTTAGTTTGTGGGGGAGTGATAGAGGAGAATGGCATATCATGTCATATGATATATGGGTTGGATTTTTAGGCTAATATAGAATCTAGTGGGGTTTCTAAGTCTCTAGAGTCATATATACCTTCTCCTATATAAAAGAGAGGGGTCTCTATTGCCTCCAACACATTATCAATATATTATCCATATCATATCCTATCTACAATTGTAATAGCTTAGTTTAAGTCTTTTGTTATAATACAATGTGCGTTTTGTCCTTACTTATTGATAAACTGACATGCACCCATATTATTTATTTAAATTTTTGTTGGTGTTGTTTGGATGGTGTTCCCGTACTTTCTTTTCTCATAAAGTAAGGAGTGACCTCTAGGATTTCACTCGTTATAGCCTATGTTGAAATACGTACTACAATCATCTTTTTGCCTTTTATGATTTTTTCAAAGTTTATGAATATGTTGAAAAATGTTGCATTGCAACAATGTATTAATTGTATTCCAAAACTTCTAATCACGGTTTGTCCCACATCCTTCAATTCTCAAATTATTGAGATCCACGTAATCCACTTAAGTGGGAGTGGACACCAAAGGCTATCTAGACCTTGCAGGGGTTTAGGAATTTATTAATAGGTGGCCTTATTAGTCTATTAGGCTTTGATGATATAAGAATAGACATGTGTACATTCACGACATACATCTCGCCATTCCATGTCCAGCACCTCCCCTCTCTGCCGTTTCAATTTGTGCATGCAAAATGATTTTTTATATTAAAAGACATCTTACTTTGTTTGTTCAAATAGAATTTTATTTTTCTCATGGATTCTCAATGACCGAACATTTGTTCCCTTTATTTTCTTAGAAAATCAAGCCTTGAGACAACTCTATATTAACTTTTTTTTTCTTGTCCCGCTTTCTCATTAGGTCGGTTAGCTGTCATTGATCTGAGTCCCCACATTTCAGTTTGGGTGCTTCCGAACGAAACATGCTCTTAAAGCCTCTCATATCATTTATGTTTTGATGGGAAACTATGACTAATTGAGAGCCTTGGTTTGTGGCTTCCTCCAACTATACAACAAATATGTTTGGACTATGTCAGAAAATTGTTGTGTGCAATCTTGCATTCTAGTTTATTATTGCTTTGAAAAACATTTCTGCTGGTGTGTGCGAGCTTCTCACCTTGTCATAACTCGTTACTGCAAACATGGTCACACTAGCTAGCCATTCCTTTCTATCAACTACATGGCTACATATGCCCATCATTGTTGCTGTGTAGAAAACTTATGCGACTAGTATGCTGGTTCAACACTGCCCTCTTACTAGAAACAAGAACTAGTATCTGAGCTTGATGATATGAATTTGATGCGTTAGTAAAGCTCATAAATAGGAGCGGAAAATTTGTGTCTTTGCGACAACGATCTATGTTTCCCTACTCTCGTAATCTCTAAATCCTTCCTTTAATTTGATCAAAAAAATTACTGTCAATTATGAAATGTTCTGCTATAAAAAAATCAGTTATATTTTCCAACCAGGTCATGGCAAATGCTATAAACCCAATAACTGTTTCAACATACACTGAAGATAAACGACTATCTGAGACACCCCAGACGTATAGTCTTGAGACTCGAGCACTAACATTATTGCCCAATGAAATATCCGTGCTGGAAGAAGTCCAGTTGAAATATAATACAATTTATTTTGCAATAGCCACTAATATTGATATCCCCCGTTGGAGTAGGAATCCTGTAGGCCCGTTGTGATTTGAAAGATATAGTGGATGACGAGTGTCACACCCCAATCTCATACTAACCACAGACCACAAGATTAAGGCGTGACAAAGGAATTTACACACAAGCCAAATCATTCATCATTATTTAAAACATCTTAAATTACATTAAAAGGATAATCTGATTTAGGCTGTAAACTAAAACTAAACAAACTGCAGAAGCATTTCGATTAAACTGACAGGAGATATATACAAAGTCTATAGCAAATTACATTGTTCAACATAAAGTAAACATAACAGTTAATTTACATCTTTATACACATTCCACATACATACTCTCTCTCACCCACACCATGTCCCAAGGATCGAGGGGAAGGACTAAGAGACCTCTAACTAGACTAACTACAAACCTTCTATAGACTAGGCGTTAGGATGAAAAGATCCTTCCGATTCCTGTTGTTGATGTTGACCTAAAAATGTTTTGAGTAGAGGTATGAGCCTACTCGCTCAGTGAATAGCATTTCACTTAGCTATCATTAAACAACTCATCAGGTTTATAAAATTGAAATAAAACATAAGTACAGTACAAGCAGGGCAGTTCTAACGACATAGCAGATTGCAGAATATAATCACTTTTCTATGCAATAACAGATAATTTAAACCAATAAACAGATATAATGTATTGGCACAAAAGTTCGGATATATTAATTTACTATGATTCTATATGATTACATATTATTTTATTGTTATGCCCTAATCATATGCAGTGTACCCTGCATATAAAGATCCGTAGAGAACTACGATCCCACCGTACAAGACTTAGCGACACACCCGGGAAATGCTAAGTCTGACGCCAGCCCTGCTCTGCCACAGGACCCCAGGCTCTCCGGCCTGACTCATAGGCTCTACGGCCTCAAGGCACTACTCTGAGTGCTCTAGACTCCTCCTCTAACCTGAGTACACAGGCGGAGAGTCTCACGGGTTACCTCCATGACACAAGCACGGATAATGTTGCAATAACCCCCATTTTGTTTCTCCAGTGCCACCGTGACACAAGCACGCGTTGTTGTTGGACACTGCCTCTCTATCCTCATGTCTCCATGACACAAGCACGGATAATGTTGCAACACGAGTTCATCCCTAAGAAGCAGATCTGTCAAAGGGGTTCTACGGTGTTAGGGAACCTGTCTATTAACTGACTAACATATAACCATTTAAAAGGGATATCACATTTCATACTTATTTCACATTCTGAACATCACTTGAAAACACATATATATCATTTATCATCCTTAAACATGATTCAGTATCATTTATCCAGTTTCCAAGCTAAATATCTATTTTTAAATCAACAAATACATTGCAACATAACACAGGAAATTTCATCATTTTCATCAAGCATATTACGTATTTCAAGTTCCAATGAACCATATAAATTCACTGATTCAATCCACACTGATCAGATGCTAAACTAAATCATATAACAGCGTCTAGAAGCATTTTATGAAATAAAAAGTCGGGCGACGCCAAACGCTACCTGACGCATGATAACGCCTGTTATCAGCATAATTCATGCACAAAACAGAAAATATTCAAACACCTGAGTTTATTAATGATAAATAAATGAAACCCCACTCACAGCGATTTGGACTGTCCGGATTCGTCCGGAGATGCGTCCAAGGCCTGATTCCGGGCGAAATTGGGTTGTCTTCTTCCTTTGAATAAATCCTTCACTATTCCTATTCATGGAACCAAAGCTTCACGCTACAGCAGATTGGCGGAAGGGAGATTTGAATCCAAGGCTAGAATTTGTCTAGGAACTGCAGCTTCGAGCTCTAGCTTCTGAATCGGAGCTCAAGGTAGCTCCTATTGCTGCCACCAGGCGCCCAAAGCAGCCCCTTGGCTGTTGCCGTGCGCAGCCGCAACTGCTGCTGCTGGCCTCCGGCCAAGCAGTTAGGGCGGGCAGCAAGCTAGGAAGAGAAGAGTGGGTTGAGGAAGAAGAAGAGAGGTGGAAGAATGGAGAAGAAGAAAGGTAGAAGAAGAAAGGAAGTTGGCTGCGGATCGGAGCTCCTGTGCTCCAGCAGATCGCGTCGCTACTGCACCGCCTAAGGAAAACGGCCGCTTATCCCGTTCTATTATATCAGCTAAAGAAGGAGATAAAGGAAAGGAAGAAAATAAATAGAAAAACTTGGAAAAATTACATTTCCAACCCTAAAACTTGAAATCTTCGTATATCTTGCCTCGGATATCCGATTCGAATGATTTCTTTTGCGAAACTTCAAAAATGAGGCCCACTACAAACCCAAGGCATGAAAACATGCTAATTATACTGTTTTATAGGTTCAACATTCCAATTGCATCGAATTATTATTGTACTCAAATTAATCATCTTAATTATGCACCAATTGATCTTATGTGCTTGATTCAACTAAATCAAGTTAATGATTCACTAACTACCTCATGAGCACATAAATTAACTCAAATAACTTTGATTAGGCTCAACTTATAAAGCTTACCAATAAACTTTAGAACGGGTCATAACAACGAGACTGGCATCAGTCTGCTGCAACAATAGATGTGTTACACCCCGATCTCACAATTTCCTCAAATCATGAGATTAGGGCATAAGATAGGATTTATATGTAATACAAAGAACACCCTTAACTTTTTTTTTCTTTAAAACTCTTGTTTCTTCGCATTGAACCACATAAATCATTTTAACAAGGGAATCTGAACATTTCTTTTACTAAACAGACTTTAATAGTAAAGATACATGTATAAACATTCATGATATCTCTCACACCTTATGCACATAAGACCTACTAATTAGCATAAAATTTCAAAAGAGGAATAATATTACACATCGTAATTACAACTCTCTCTCTTATCTCTTACTGATGACCTAGAGTGACAAGGACCGACTGACTCAACTAATCTTGTACCTAACTCTTGTGGAAGATCTACGTTGATGCTCTGACCATCTTCAAGTCTACGCGGTTAACCCTAAAATGTTTGAGTAGAGGGGTGAGCCTACTCGCTCAGTGAATGAGTACTTCAAAGAAATAGTCTAAAGCACTAATGTGATTACAGATATAACTTTGAATAAACGTTATGAAATTTAACAACAATAAATACTACACTGAGCGGTTCTAAAACAATATAATTGAAATAACAAAGAATGTAAATATTGCATCCAAAGAATAACTACTAGAAGACTATGCTCTAGTCTTCCTTAACTCTTTCATTTATAAGGAACTCTATGAACCTATATGATCATATTTTAACTTATGCCCTGATCTTATGCAGTGTACTCTGCATAAGAGACTCGCAGTGCACTACGGCCACACCGTACAAGACTTAGTGACACACCCGGGAAATGCTAAGTCTGACTGCCAGTCCTGTTCTGCTACAGGCTCTCCGGCCCACAGGCTCTCCGGCCTTCTCTGCACTCACCATGAGTGCTCTGGACTCCTCCTCTAGCCTGAGCACACAGGCGCAGGGAGTCAACACTAGGTTACCACCAGAATTACTCAACTGGTTGGTGTTGGATAACCCTATCAACCCGCGTGCCACCAGAATTACTCAACCGGTTGATGTTGGACACGAGTTTCACCCCTAAGGTGCAGAACTCCCAAAGGGGTTCTACGGTGTTCAGGGCACCTAAGTCTAACATTAACATTATAGGTACATTTTAAACAGAAATCATAACTCATTTAACATTTCTCACTAGGCTCACACGGCCTGCCATATCATATCATAAGAAACATCATAACTCATGTATTCAACATATATCATGTCTCAGTAACATCCCTTTCTAGGGCATGTCATATCTCATCACCTGCAATTTACGAGATATGTATTGAAAATAAGAAGCCCTGCAGTATGTAGATATCAACTCAGAGAGAACAAGCATATAAAGTTAAATGCACTAGAAACATACAATTCAACAGTTAAGCATCACCACATCTCATATCGAGACCTTTCATATCACCATAACATGATTCATTGAACACCCTATCCTTAGGGTTTCATTTGCCTTATTCATTCATCACATACTAACACCCTACTCTTAGGGTTTCATTCGCCTCATTCACCTTTTCATTTACCTCATTCACTTGTCACATGGCTCTCATAAGGATTTCATAGGATAGAAGCATTTACTAAATAAAGATTGTTTCCAACAAATCATATACAATCAATATAGATATGAAACCATGGAAATTTAACTAAATTTAGGTTTTCCATACCATTCACTGAGATATCATGTATCAAGAATAAAATTCAATTAAGATAACCCATGAGTTACATCCTAACCACTTATAGGATTACTAGTCCTCTTTATTTAACTTTGATCTTTAAGTGTTCAATTAGGGTTTGCTCCAACACGGTCATGGTGTCACCCCACGGCCGTGGAACAGGTCATTCGAGCTTAAACTAGTGAAATCAAAGTCATAGACTTAGTGACGAATCCCAAAGGTTTTATATATTGAAATATTATAGCCTTAAGATTGATTGAGAGCATTTAGACCTAGGTTTGCTTTAAGTCTAGATATCTCTTCAATTGGATTAAAACTCTAGTGAGATCTCAGTTAGGTTAAACCCTAATTACATCATACAATATGAATCCGAAAGGCATTCTTTCTAGAATGTGTTGTATACATTTCTAATATGATTCTATCATCAGAGAGTCTTTCAAGCAGAGAAGAAGCCCATTTCATATCAAATTGCAACTACACAGAACAAATGGACATTCAGGGTTTAAAATCACATACTAAGCAATTAGGGATTTGGATGCTATAATCAAATTTCGTGCATTACACTGTTTGAAGGAAGAACCCACTCACCCTAAGGTGTGAAAACACCTCAAAACTGTAGCTCAACTCAGGGGATCTCGAACTCATATCAAATCCCTAGCAAATCTCCCAATTCTTCTTCCCTTCAACTAGGAAACCTTGAAAATGAGGGATTATGAAGAAAAGGTGAGAAAAGAGAGAATTTCGACATCATCTTGGATCAAATCAGAGCATGGATGAAATCTTGACATGAGAGAGAAGATTCACCATAAAAGTCTATGCAAAGAATCCAAACTTACTTGATTTCACCATTCCTTGGACCGCAAAACCCTAGGTCAGCAATTCCTCCTCTTTCTCCACTCAAACCCTAACTCTCCCTCTCTCTCTAGATTTTCGTTTCTCTGGGGTGGATGACGAAGAATGAGAGATATGTGTGTGTGTGGTCGATCATATAAGTCAATTTGAGCTGCTTGGGTCAATTGCATATTGACCCAACACTCAACTTTAATTATATTGGCTGAATATTCAGTTTCACAATAATTTCTGTAATTCGCCTACTGAATAGCTAACAGAAGCTCCAAAAATTCTGAAAATTTTATATGTTATACCTAATGAAGTTTCAGACCTCCAATAAAAATTTGAAATCATTTATAATTACAAATAAATAATTAAAAATCAAACAGTGCACTGCTATATTGCAGTCTGCAGCAGATTCGGTCGAGTTTGTCCTGCACAGAACTCGACCGACACCCTCACTGTAGAGATCAAAATTTATCCAAAAATTACACCAATTTAACAGAGTGTCTAAAGCTGTGTTTTTTAAGCACAGTTCAAATTTGAGATCAATTGGATATACCAATAAAAAGATAAAATTCAATTACCACACTGCTATATAAATCTGGAAATATGATCGGTAGAGTTTGAAACTCGACCGATAAACAGGTCAGAACATTCTTAAAAAATTCTGATATTTTCCAATGTTGTTCACATTTTATATATCCAAATCATATCCAAATTTGAAGTAAATCAGAGTTACACATAAAATACTAAAAATCATTTACTGAAACACTATACTTATCAAATTTTGTATTCATGTATCATTAAAACCCTATTTTGGGCCGATTAGGGTCTATGCTTCTCAAACCCTAATTCTCAAGACAAACGAACACTTAAACTTCTTATCATAGTTAAAAAATTCTCATTGGATTATCATTATTCATTAGATTTCAAGAGTGATCAGTCCAATTAATCATGTAATCATCTCGGTAACCCTAGTTTACCAATTAAGATCAGATGGGGTCGTAACAACTCTTCCCCCCTTAGAATGTTTCGTCCTCAAAACATAAACCTACAAGAAAGATACATTCAAGATTATTCTAAGCTTCTAAAGCCTTCCATGTCATTATATTCTTGTATTTCATACCTGAATGTAGTTTTCAACATTAGATCTTTTAATTCTTTACTAAATCACAACATATTTCAAATAGTTCTCAATGATATCAAGCAAATTCTTTATGCCGCAGTCAAACATAGAATGCAAAGATAAACCACCACGCTTTCGCTGCGCAACTCTGATACTCTGATACAATTATCTCAACTTATGCGGCTCAGAAAGTTCTATTGTTCTGTATCACCTTTAAGTGACAAAAGTGAGTTCACCATGTTGTTTTAAACTTTAATAAAGTGCTATTCAAATCGCAAAATAGTCTTGAATTAAAAGGCTAGATTCAACAATCAATTGCACAATACTACTCTTGGCATCCCCATTGGGTCATGGATGCATGAGGTGAAGCATTACCACCTCATTCCATACTATCCGTTTTCGATCCTGGGACCTGTGGGTTATGGGCCCACACACAATTCAAAGTGTAACCATCGTATTATATCATTTTAGGGTTTCAACCACAGTAATAAAGTAATCCACAATTGTGTCATTCATTCAAGCATTAATCATACTCAATTACCATCACTCAGTTATATTAGATCTAGGTATAACAAGCTACACCTCATTAGGGTTACTTGTCCAGACAATCTGATTATCATCCCTTTCTATTAATATGAGTGAATAGGTATAACTACCTTATTCAGGATATCCCTCCATGTCTTCCGTCATCATCCAAACTGTATCACCATATTACAAATACACAATACTAGGATGCATATCTGGTATGAATTACTACAACTATCATACACCTTTAATTAACATATAGCTTGCACAAATACACTGAAATCATACATAGAACCAACTTACATACCTTAGTATGCCTTCAACAAAGCATACTTCTAAAAACGAGTTCACATATTACACAAAGTTAGTGTTTTCCTTTATCTCTCTCCTCATTCTTTACTACTTATGTTTTGCTACCTCTCCTTCTCATTTTGATCATATACAATAAACATCCCTAACATTAAAACATTCAAGGTAAGAATAGATTATTTATCATTCTTGCTATCACACAAGAATTTATTTCTTATCGCACTTCATCGTAATGTATGTCACTATTACATTCACTAGATGACCCTACCAAGGTAGTTATGCATCGTATATGATTCATTTTCTTATCATTTCATTCCCACCTTGCTATTGTTAAGGAATATATGAGAGAGAAGATGATTTTGAGACCTAGAATTCTTGTATTCAAACATTCCCTTAATACCTTAAATATTCTTCATTTTTAAATCAAAGGGATCATGCATGGATCAAACACAGTTTCTCTTCCAATCAAGTTTTCCCTCATGAATATTGTCTATCCTTGTATGACTTATTCATTCGTTAAACTACACCTATGTTCTTCACTTAGGAACTAGTTTGTTGTTCTAGTCTTATGAATTATATGATCATATAATTCTCTTCACTTTTACTCTTTTGAAGACTCTTCACTTCTATGGACCTATTGAATGCTCAACTCTATTCTTCTACTCAGCCTTTGCTTTAGAGTTCATAAAAGCATTAAACTCAATTATATGATCCATTCTTCATGATCGATTCTTGCTATCTAGAACCATACATACATTTCACATATCTTTTCTATATTTCATATGTATAGCTCATATAATATTAATCAATAAACTGATTATGAACCTTATATCATGTTCCTTTATTCCCAATTAAGGGTTTCTCATATGAGGCCCCAAAATTGAACCTCAGATACCAGTTTCAACTGATTCTTAGTTGTTCTGATCTTGCCCATATGTTTCAACATCTTACTGTATGTACATTCTTACTCTGATGTGGGTCTAATTATTCAAATTCTATTCTTATTATACTATTGATAGGATTCATTAGATCCTAGTAACGCATCCTACCAACCGGACCAAGCTAAACCTGAAGTCCTGAAGCCAAGAACTACAAAGGATTATTCAACTCCTATTCATCTCAGAAGTGTGGAAGAAAACTTATCCACTAACAAAAGCTCATTCAAAGGTCAATTCCAGTATACTTGTTACAAAGAATGAAATCCATAAATGCTACAACTGCATAGTGTACAACAGATATTAAAGACCCATATTTCAAAGTATTGAATATTTCAATTCAAACATATAAGAGCATTTCTATACATTTCCAACAAAAACAACATTATGAAATGTAAGTTCTATCTCCTTTTACATTTATGCTCTAAATTATTGTTTCCTTTCTCGTTTTCTAACCCTAACATCTCTAGGTTTCCTCTCTAGCCCATTCTTCCATTGTATACCTGGCCAGGGTATACGTGAGAGAATAGACAGAGTAGCTTGTACTGGTTGATCCAAGTACTCAGATATCGGGCCAGGATATCCAAATACTCAAATCCCCAAAGCTAACATCAAAACATCTCCTATCTTCCACACTTAGGACTCTAACTTACTAACTTAATGGTCCTTGACAACTCACCCTAAGCTCTGATACCAAGCTGTTACACCCCGATCTCACAATTTCCTCAAATCATGAGATTAGGGCATAAGATAGGATTTATATGTAATACAAAGAACACCCTTAACTTTTTTTTTCTTTAAAACTCTTGTTTCTTCGCATTGAACCGCATAAATCATTTTAACAAGGGAATCTGAACATTTCTTTTACTAAACAGACTTTAATAGTAAAGATACATGTATAAACATTCATGATGTCTCTCACACCTTATGCACATAAGACCTACTAATTAGCATACAATTTCAAAAGAGGAATAATATTACACATCGTAATTACAACTCTCTCTCTTATCTCTTATTGAGGACCTAGAGTGACAAGGACCGACTGACTCAACTAATCTTGTACCTAACTCTTGTGGAAGATCTACGCTGATGCTCTGACCATCTTCAAGTCTACGCAGTTAACCCTAAAATGTTTGAGTAGAGGGGTGAGCCTACTCGCTCAGTGAATGAGTACTTCAAAGAAACAGTCTAAAGCACTAATGTGATTACAGATATAACTTTGAATAAACATTATGAAATTTAACAACAATAAATACTACACTGAGCGGTTCTAAAACAATATAATTGAAATAACAAAGAATGTAAATATTGCATCCAAAGAATAACTACTAGAAGACTATGCTCTAGTCTTCCTTAACTCTTTCATTTATAAGGAACTCTGTGAACCTATATGATCATATTTTCACTTATGCCCTGATCTTATGCAGTGTACTCTGCATAAGAGACTCGCGGTGCACTACGGCCACACCGTACAAGACTTAGCGACACACCCAGGAAATGCTAAGTCTGACTGCCAGTCCTGTTTTGCTACAGGACCCACGGGCTCTCCGGCCCACAGGCTCTCCGGCCTTCTCTGCACTCACCATGAGTTCTCTGGACTCCTCCTCTAGCCTGAGCACACACAGGGAGTCAACACTGGGTTACCACCAGAATTACTCAACTGGTTGGTGTTGGATAACCCTATCAACCCTCGTGCCACCAGAATTACTCAACCGGTTGATGTTGGACACGAGTTTCACCCCAAGGTGCAGACCTCCCAAAGGGGTTCTACGGTGTTCAGGGCACCTAAGTCTAACATTAACATTATAGGTACATTTTAAACAGAAATCATAACTCATTTAACATTTCTCACAAGGCTCACACGGCATGCCATATCATATCATAAGAAACATCATAACTCATGTATTCAACATATATCATGTCTCGGTAACATCCCTTTCTAGGGCATGTCATATCTCATCACCTGCAATTTACGAGATATGTATTGAAAATAAGAAGCCCTGCAGTATGTAGATATCAACTCAGAGAGAACAAGCATATAAAGTTAAATGCACTAGAAACATACAATTAAACAGTTAAGCATCACCACATCTCATATCGAGACCTTTCATATCACCATAACATGATTCATTGAACACCCTATCCTTAGGGTTTCATTTGCCTTATTCATTCATCACATACTAACACCCTACTCTTAGGGTTTCATTCACCTCATTCACCTTTTCATTTACCTCATTCACTTGTCACATGGCTCTCATAAGGATTTCATAGGATATAAGCATTCACTAAATAAAGATTGTTTCCAACAAATCATATACAATCAATATAGATATGAAACCATGGAAATTTAACTAAATTTAGGTTTTCCATACCATTCACTGAGATATCATGTATCAAGAATAAAATTCAATTAAGATAACCCATGAGTTACATCCTAACCACTTATAGGATTACTAGTCCTCTTTATTTAACTTTGATCTTTAAGTGTTCAATTAGGGTTTGCTCCAACACGGTCATGGTGTCACCCCACGGCCGTGGCACAGGTCATTCGAGCTTAAACTAGTGAAATCAAAGTCATAGACTTAGTGACGAATCCCAAAGGTTTTAGATATTGAAATATGATAGCCTTAAGCTTGATTGAGAGCATTTAGACCTAGGTTTGGTTTAAGTCTAGATATCTCTTCAATTGGTTTAAACTCTAGTGAGATCTCAGTTAGGTTAAACCCTAATTACATCATACAATATGAATCCGAAAGGCATTCTTTCTAGAATGTGTTGTATACATTTCTAATATGATTCTATCATCAGAGAGTCTTTCAAATAGAGAAGAAGCCCATTTCATATCAAATTGCAACTACACAGAACAAATGGACATTCAGGGTTTAAAATCACATACTAAGCAATTAGGGATTTGGATGCTATAATCAAATTTCGTGCATTACACTGTTTGAAGGAAGAACCCACTCACCCTAAGGTGTGAAAACACCTCAAAACTGCAGATCAACTCAGGGGATCTTGAACTCATATCAAATCCCTAGCAAATCTCCCAATTCTTCTTCCCTTCAACTAGGAAACCTTGAAAATGAGGGATTATGAAGAAAGAGTGAGAAAAGAGAGAATTTCGACATCATCTTGGATAAAATCAGAGAATGGATGGAATCTTGACATGAGAGAGAAGATTCACCATAAAAGTCTATGCAAAGAATCCAAACTTACTTGATTTCACCATTCCTTGGACCGCAAAACCCTAGGTCAGCAATTCCTCCTCTTTTCGTTTCTCTGGGGTGGATGACGAAGAATGAGAGCTGTGTGTGTGTGTGGTCGATCATATAAGTCAATTTGAGCTGCTTGGGTCAATTGCATATTGACCCAACACTCAACTTTAATTATATTGGCTGAATATTCAGTTTCACAATAATTTCTGTAATTCGCCTACTGAATAGCTAACAGAAGCTCTAAAAATTCTGGAAATTTTATATGTTATACCTAATGAAGTTTCAGACCTTCAATAAAAATTTGAAATCATTTATAGTTACCAATAAATAATTAAAAATCAAAAAGTGCACTGCTATATTGCAGTCTGCAGCAGATTCGGTCGAGTTTGTCCTGCACAGAACTCGACCGACACCCTCACTGTAGAGATCAAAAGTCATCCAAAAATTACTTCAATTTAATAGATTGTCTAAAACTGTGTTTTTCAAGCAAATTTAAAATTTGAGATCAATTGGATATACCAATAAAAAGATAAAATTCAATTACGACACTGCTATATAAATCTAGAAATATGATCGGTCGAGTTTGAAACTTGACCGATAAACAGGTCAGAACATTCTAAATAAATTCTGATATTTTCCAATGTTGTTTATATTTTATGTATCCAAATCATATCCAAATTTGAAGTAAATCAGAGTTACACATAAAATACTAAAAATCATTTACTGAAACATTATTCTTATCAAATTTTGTATTCATGTATCATTAAAACCCTATTTTGGGCCGATTAGGGTCTATGCTTCTCAAACCCTAATTCTCAAGACAAACAAACACTTAAACTTCTTATCATAGTTAAAAAATTCTCATTGGATTATCATTATTCATTAGATTTCAAGAGTGATCAGTCCAATTAATCATGTAATCATCTTGGTAACCCTAGTTTACCAATTAAGCTCAGATGGGGTCGTAACAAGATGCAACTTTTGTTTAAACTGGCATTGATCATCGGGAACTAATCAACATTTTGTTATTTTCCATCTATTTCTACATGCTATCTTCTCAAAGAGACATGTTATGGGGTGTCTCTCCCATGAACTTTTGCTATCTATTTCATTTCATGCTCCTTTTCATCAGATAATCTATGTCAGGTTTCAGCGATGTTCACTAGAACAATATGTCATGTAACTATCGATATAGCAGGTGTTTGTTTGATCTGTCTTCTATGAATACAATGAACTTAAAAAAAAAGGAGTAGGAAGCCTGTCTTGTCAATCCTCGTTTGTTGCATGAAGTCCGACAAATAATACAATGGCAAGCCCACCTGAAGCTGGATGATTCATTTGTAGCTGGATCATGCATAGCTGTACCCTCATATTTAACAAACCTACATGTGACTATGATCTGCCACAAGCAATCAGAGACCCTGAAATGGCCGATATTCCAGAAGCAATAGCATTACGAAATTCCATTCTTTAGGCCTATAAAAACATACCAGCATTAATCTAAAGCACCATCCCAAGTCTTCTTGATCACCCATTCCTCAAGATACACAATAGCCGTCACCAAGGCTACCACTACAGCACTTGCCCTTTTTCTGACAGTCAACTTTATGTTCTCTCTAACAGTCAGTGCCTCGAATATTGGGTAATTTTATTTCTAGAAGGGCTTACGAAAACTCCAGCCCTTAGCACTAAGTGCTCATACAAAGACTTGTTTACAGAATGGAAACAAACCCAAAAAATTGTCCTAAGGCCAACCCTCACCCCCGTTACCAACTGTGTCTGTCCAACCTAGGGTTGTTTAGGGCAAACGAGAAGTAAGGGAGGTGAGTTGTACAAAGTACCTAATAAGACTGTATCACAGTCACTCCTCCGGGTCAGTCTAAGGAGGCTGCCCAGTCACAAAAGGAACAGAATGAACATACTGCTAAGATGGACACAACTGATCTCATTCGTACCCCTCATGCACGTGAGCATGTTCGTGTCCAAAGCAACCTGAGCCGGATAAAAGATTAGGATGTGTGTGTGTCGCACCACCTGGCCTGATCCGGCCATGTAACCCTGGTTGCTCAAGCTATAAGACACCGAAGCCCAATCCTTCCGGAGGGGAAAGCTCTGGTGGATCTGGCTCTGGGGCAAAGGGAAAGTGCCCCATTGACACCCTCAAACTCGGGGTGTGTACCAACGTCCTCAACGGACTGATTAACGTGGTCGTGCGTAAGCCGCCCAAGACTCCCTGCTGCCCCCTAATCCAGGGTCTTGCCGACGTGGAGGCAGCAGCTTGCCTCTGCACCGCTATCAAGGCCAACATCCTCGGCATCAACCTTAACATTCCCATCTCACTGAGCCTCCTCCTCAACTACTGCGGCAAGAAAGTTCCTACTGGATTCCATTGCCCGTGAGCTCGGTAGAGGGTGATGCTCACCGTGTTGCTGAAGTGATTGACTAGCATGGAATTAATTTATCAAGTACATCTTCACTGATTTGATTTGTGGTTTGTTTGTTAAACACTTTGTGTGGGATTCATATATGATGCACATTACATATTTGCTTTTAATTCTATAAGGTACTATGTAACTGTTTGTGCTCTTTGTTGGCTTGGACACTATGATCTGGTTGATTTCTGGTTTAATCAATGTAGGAAAAAAAACCCATATAGCACACTTTGGGAAAAAAAATTACCGAAATAGCACCCTTCCCAACTTATTTCCCAAACTCGCACACTTTCAGAGTAAAACACCACTTTATTTGGCATTTTACTATCTCTGGAACCAAAAGCGCCACTTTATTTGGCGTTTTCACAGTAAAACGCCACATCCCTTAGTGCTTTACTGTCTCGGGACCCAAAAGCGCCACATTGTTTGGCGTTTAAAGCTTGCGGGGGTGAAAAGCGCCACTTTGTTTGGCATTTTGCTTGAATGCGTCTCACCAACCCTGTTGCGTGACGGAAAAATGCCGCATTATGTGGCGCTTTTCATTTATTCGGTCAACTGGCCGATACGTCTCGTCGGTCCTTGGACACAACTTTTACGTAAAGCGCCACATTATGTGGCATTTTACTGAAAACGCCAGAGGCGGTGGCTTTTTTTGCTTGGTTACGAGGGGTAAAGCGCCACTTTATGTGGCGTTTTCTGGTAAAACGCCACTTTGCGTGGCGTTTACCGTTAGGTTACCTCCCCGAGCGAGCCCGACTTTCCTTTCTCCCTCGCTCGTTGATCATTTTGCTCCGCTCGCTCGCTCGTTAGGAAGAACCGGTGACGAAGCAGCCGCTCCCGCCGTCGCGCCCGCCACCGCTCCTCGTGCACCTCGTCACGCCTCGTCCTCCTCCTCACCGCCGCAGGTCCGCTCCTCCTCGCCCTCCTCTGCTTCCTCCTCTCCTGCTGCACCTCCGCTCCTCCTCGCCTCCTCCGGTTCTTCCTCCTCGCCGCCGCCGCCTCTTCCTCCTCTAGTTCCTCCTCCTCGCCGTCGCCGATTCCTCCTCCTCGCCCTCCTCCGCTTCCTCCTCCTCGCCGCCCCTTCCTCCTCCTCGCCCTCACTGTGGGGATATGATCCCATCCTCCTCACCGCCCCTTCCTCCTCCGCTTCCTCCTCCTCGCCCTCCTCCACTTCTTCCCCCTCGCCGGCCGGTTCGGCAGTACGGCCACCAGCGACGAAGAGGGATTCTTCACCTACGGCCACCAGCGACGAAGACAGAACTGTTGTTTTCACCTACTAACCAACTGTTGTTTTCACACTGCAGCACCTCGTCCTCCTCCTCACCACCGTAGGTCTGCTCCTCCTCGTCCGAAATAGAAGAACTTGTCGACGTCTCTCGCAAAGGTTTCTTTCGTCTCGGGTGGACGCACATTGAGGTGAGATTATTGCAAACAAGATATGTTTACTTATGTGTATTTTAGTTTCGAATGTGTGCGTCATGATGTATTTATTAGTAGAATGTAATTTCATTGGACTGTAACTAATTGGACTGTATCTAAGTGGACTGTGTCCTACATGGACTTCTAATATCGTGTGGATTGTTTTACATTTATTGTTTCACACTAGTTTGTTATTACTTCTAAAATATTGTTTTAACAACATGATAACGATGGAACACCCATTCCCGAAATAATGCAGTCAGTTTATTTGTCAAAGTCACTTATACCAAATTCACTTAGCTAAGTCATTTTTATATGATTAGCGATTTGTCAAAGTCATTTGTCTAATATCGCGTGGATTGTTTTACATTTATTGTTTCACAGTAGTGATCATTATTTTGTGAATGATGGTTTGGTTTAATGGTTTCCAAGGAAAATACTTGTATAAGGATTAGATTTAGAACAAAAATAATTTTAGATCAAATCATTTGAACAAATGTGATAGCTATATGATTAGCTAGGCCAACGTGCTACTATTTTTAACTATTATGTACATGCAAATATTATCACGGTTGTTACTGTTGTATCGGTAATTGGTCTTTTTAACTTGTCACTCAACATCGTCACTTATACCAAATTCACTTAACTAAGTCATTTTGATATGATTAGCGATTTGTCAAAGTTATTTGAACAAAAACAATATGGATAGTGATTTTAACGGCACTGAAATATACGAAATTCGCTCAACTTAGTCATTTTTATATGGTTAGTGATTTTATAAAGTCATTTGAACAAAAAAAAATTAGATGAAAACCATTTGAACTAATGCAATAGCTATATAGATCAAAACTTTCAAATTATATATCTAACAAAAATTACTCATCAATTCAGGACTATGGTCGATACCTCAAGACATTTTGTCCTACTTTATAATGAAACACCCATGCCAATTGAAATATCTACTACATCTACTTATGCCGAGTTTATGTCATTCGTACATCAAGTTCTTGACATCAACTCATCAATGCACAACATCCATTTAAGTTACACCCTTCCAAGTGATTTAGGTCTGACATTTCACTTATTTCCTACTCAAGTTGTGGATGATGATAGTTGGAAAGACCTACTCACTATCAGCTACGGGAGGTGTATGAATCTTTATGTTGAGAAATCTGATATTTTGGTTGATGATGATGATAACGATGATGATGATCCAGATTATGATGATGATGATGATGATGATGATGATGATGATGATGATGATGATGATGATGATGATGATGATGATGATGATGATGATGATGATGATGATGATGATGATGATGATGATGATGATGATGATGATGATGATGATGATGATGATGATGATGATGATGATGATGATGATGATGATGATGATAATGATGACCTTGATAATGATGTAGAATTGCAACAACTTTGTATATATGATAGCAATCATGATGTTTATGTTGACCTGGAAACCTGGAAGGATGATTGGGTGGACCATGCCAATACGGATAACTATGAAAGTTTTAAAGTGGATGATTGGATTGATGACTTTGCAAACCCTTTAGACATGGGAGACGATGAAGTTGTTACAGGACAAGGTTTTGATAAAGGTGATATTTTTGAAACAAAGGCAGACCTCCTTGTAAAATTGCAGGCTTGGTCAATCAATAATAATGTCCAATTTCAGACAGACCGATCAAATAAGCGTTTCCTTACGCTTATATGTCTGCATAAGGATCAATGTTCATGGAGACTTCATGCATGTGTGTCTAAGAGGATTGGTGGGTTATGGAAAATAACAAAATACAACGATAAACACTCATGCCACAGTGCAATTTTGTACAAGGATCATATGCAATGCAAGTCTTCTTATATTGCAAGGATGATAATGCCTATGTTGAGAGAAAAACTAGACATGACCGCTCGGGAGATAGTTGAAAGAGTGAAAGCTGAGTTGTATCTTACCATATCCTACAAGAAGGCTTGGCATGCACGTAAGAAAGCCAGTTCATCAATCTTTGGAGATTGGGAGACATCGTATGGGACGTTACTTCTATTTCTTAGATCTGTTCAACAAGCTATTCTAGGAACTGTATATAATTTCAAAGCCAGCGAAACAACCCTTGGCCATCGATTTGAATGTGTATTTTGGAGTTTTGGTCCATCTATTGCAGGTTGGGCTCATTGTCGGCCAGTGATTAGTGTTGATGGCACATTTTTGTATGGTAAATATGGTGGGACGTTACTTATAGCTACTGGCATTGATGGAAACAATGGATTGTTTCCCTTAGCTTTTGCAGTTGTTGAGAAAGAAAACCATTCTTCTTGGGTGTGGTTCTTGAATTGCATGAAATATCAAATTACAATTGTCAGACAAAGGAATGACTTTTGTGTTATATCTGATAGGATGTGCAACATTCATCAAGCTTTGGATGAGGTGTTCCCGTATGTCACTCAACGTAACTATTTAAGACATTATAGAGACAACTTTCATAAGAAATTTAAGTCTACTGAATTATATAACTTGATGTGGAAATCAGCTAAGGCGACTGAAGTGGTAGAGTTCGATGAACACATGAGTGCTATAAAATCCATTGACCCATCTGCTTATAATTGGCTAATTCTTTTAAACCCAAGATTGTGGGCTATGTCTTGTGATGGTGGTTATCGATTCGGTACAAAAACAAACAATTACTCTGAAATGATTAATGGAATTTTAAAGCGTGCTCGCAATCTTCCCATACAAGCCCTCATATGTAGCACATATTATCGGTTGGTCACAATGTTCTTTAAAAGGATGAACTCCGCAACATCATTAACTGGCCAATTCACCGAGAGAATAGCTTATAAATTGGAGAAGTTGGAGAAGGAGGCACGGAAACATCACATTAGTGTCCGAGTAAATGAGTTTGAATTCACTGTCAATGATGTGTTAGGAAATAGTTATCAGGTGCATCTTCTGCGAAATCCCTATCCTTCACAGTGTACTTGTGGTAAACCACAAGTTCATCATATCCCATGCTCACATATACTGGCATGCACTAGTTTCATACACCATGAATATTTTCAGTTTGTCAGCAGTTGGTACAAGCTAGACAATTATAGGCTGACATATGCCCCTCAGTTTAGTGGAATCCCAGATAAAAGATACTGGCCAGGGTTTGATCCAACCATGGGTCTTGTATATCTTCTACCACCAGTTGTTCCAACACGTGCAGGAAGACCTAAGGTGAAGCACAAAATGACAAATATGGATATTGATCCTAATCGCACTTCTTACAAATGTGGAAACTGTGGTGGTTTAGGTCATAATGATAGAACATGTAAGAAAAGGAATGGTTAGAAATCTCAGAATCTCTATATGTAATCTTAGTTGTTTTGTACTTTGAAATCTCTATATGTAATCTTAGTTGTTTTGTACTTTGAAATCTCTATATGTAATCTTAGTTGTTTTGTACTTTGAAATCTTTATATGTAATCTTAGTTGTTTTGTACTTTGAAATCTCTATCTGTAATATTAGTTTGCTAAATCGCATGAGGCGGGCGGGATGAATAAAATTTCCTCCTGACTTCTGTAATAGTAATAGTAGATGTAATTTTATTGTATGCATTTAGTCATTTAACACCATATTGTGATATTTTTTTCTTTCTTTGTATAGACATGGTGAAAGGAGATGATACATTGCGGATTACATGCCACTCCACTGAAATTTCTAGGTGGTAGTTAAAAGATGCAGATGTGTTAGGGTATGTTCGTACAGCGGGGTTCAGATCAATCATTACCCTTTCTAGGGTTCACTTTGATGCATCATTGATTACAACACTTACTAGAAGGTGGAACTCAACTACAAATTCCTTCCACTTGCCTTTGGGTGATGACAATCACACTTCAGGATGTTGAAGTCTTACTAGGTTTACGTGTTGATGGCGATGCCGTTGTAGCTCATCATCCTATAGGTCCCAATGAAGGTCAATTTAGTTCTTGGTCTTCCATGTGCGACCATATCTTAGGTTCACATCCAGAAGGGCTTGATCATGGGTCCGTCCAGTTGAGTTGGTTGCGTTCTACATTTATAGGCATTAACTTGGAGAATGCCGATGATCAAGTCAAACGTTGATACACAATTGCATATTTGTTACACCTTTTAGGTTGTTTTCTATTACCAGATGGTATTGGTAACGAGGTTCATCTTCGCTACTTGCCTCTTCTAGTGGATTTTGACCGTTGCGGTTTATACTCTTGGGGCAGTGCAGTTTTAGCATACTTATATCGTCAGTTGTATAGGTGTCATCCAAGTTCTAAACAAAAACAAATATTTGGGTGTGTGCATCTATTTCAATTGTGGTCTTGGGAAAGGTTGCATGTTGGTAGACCTGGGAAGTTGGACATGCGAGATGATTTTCAGTGTCTTGAACATGCTCCACTAGGCTATAGGTAAGTCATATGAATATATAAATACTCTATTTTAGAAAGTATAATCTCATAATATTCTTATCGTTGGTAACTTATGTGAAACAGATGGAACCATCTGATGGAGCATGTACGTGTACCACGAGGAACTGTGACGTTCTACCTTAATGAGATTGATACCCATCACCCAAGTTAGGTGAGAGTTTTAATTCATTTCATTCTGAAATTTTACATAAATTTATTTGCAAAATATGTATTCTAATGTATTGTCATAATTATGGTTATTTAAATTGTTACAAATATTTAAATTTGCAGTTAGTTTGGACACCTTATAGTGTTGAACTGTTGGCCAAGTTGCCGCCTATGTGTCAACAAGGTAGAGATATTTGGATGGCACGTGTACCAATGCTCTCTTCTACTATAATGGAGTGGCATGCTCCTGATAGAGTCCTAAGACAATTTGGTGCTCACTATCAACCACAACCCCAAGACCTTCCTATATATCATCAGATTGATGGTAGAGGGCGTAGCAGCAATGACTGGTTGGTCCAATATAGCACAGAGCTAAATGCATGGAATGACAGACGTAATAGTATAGTTCAACTTCCTGATCCTTTGACTGTCGAGCTGCCCCCTACATGGTACAAACCTCAGTATCATGTTCAATGGCCAGTTGATCCACCTATTTTGTACTATCCTCGTGGATACATAGAGCAAGATTGTGTAAGTATACATATATATATATATCTATATATATATATTTATATAGATCTTAATGTTGAAATGAAATCAATTTTAATTAGCATTCATTCTTATAGGTCCAAACTCATGTGCAAATCCAAGAGACACTATAAGCATTGACACAAGAGACACCTGTTGATGATTGGTTGACAGCCCGTGATAACATATATAAAGTACAGAATGCATGGTTTCAGCAAATGCCTAGCCACATGTATCCAAATCAGGGTATAGCTCCTCCTACGACAACATCAGTCGATGCCACACCACAAGGTCATTCTGCTGCACCGGGTTGTTCTACAACAACTGGACACTTCACACCACAAGGGCATCCTACTGCACCAGGTTGTTCTACAACAACAAGTGACTCCTTGCATGTAGGTGATTCTACATCTGCAAGACAATTTCCTGTTGGTACTCCTTCTTCGTTTCCAGGAATGTTCTACTCTCCTTCGTCGCCACCATCTGATAACTTTGGGGTTCCTTCTACTTTATCATGGTCTCAACCAAGTTTTAGTCCGTCCCTAGGCTTTGACCAACACGAACCTTTTTATCCATTTTCACCACATGGACCACCCCCTAGCTGGTCACATGGTCTCCACATAACCATGTTTGGATCACCTCCACCATCTTGGAATATGCCCTTCACTCGACCTCTCACACCACCACTTCCTATGAGTAGGCCTACACGTGGAGCTCAAACTACACAGTTGAGCCCAATCTAAGATTCTCCAAGCATAGAACAACAATCTGGTGACCAAACCTAAGGTGTAAAGAGTCAAAAGTGACAGGTATTAATTCTTTCAAATATTTTTATATTCTAAATAATATATTGTATTGTTGACTATAGTTTAATAATTTGGTCAAATATTTCTTTTATTTTGATTGCAGGATTGAAGGCCTTTGTTGCAACATCTGAAGATTACTTGTCATTTGCAAATATTGTAGATTTCCTAGTTGAATCATGTATCTTTCTTAAATGCATTTAGACTGATGTTTCTTTTTGTTGTTGTTCTATGTTATATCATTTTGTATTCACCATTTACCTTATTCCCTTTTGGACATATTTCTATGATATTGTAATCATAATCTACCTTAATATGTTGGATATTTAAAAAATTTAGAACATGCAGCAAATAGCATTATGAATGTGTTGGATATTTAGAAATTTAGAACATGCAGCAAACACTACATGAATACGTAT
This sequence comes from Alisma plantago-aquatica, assembly GCA_963693085.1. Classification (NCBI taxonomy): domain Eukaryota; kingdom Viridiplantae; phylum Streptophyta; class Magnoliopsida; order Alismatales; family Alismataceae; genus Alisma; species Alisma plantago-aquatica. The sequence continues at coordinate 526,647,503 of OY856413.1, read as the reverse complement.
TAGATATTAAGATAATGCAGCAAATACAACGCCAAATAATAAAACGCCACATTATCTGGCGCTTTACTGTAAAACGCCAACCTTTGTGGCGTTTTACCTGTAAACGCCAGACTATGTGGTGTTTTTTGCCCACGCAATTGGTAAACGCCAAATAAGGTGGCACTTCCGTCTTTGCAACCCTGAAAACGCCAAACAAAGTGGCACTTTTCACCCCCGCAAGCTTTAAATGCCAAACAAAGTGGCACTTTTGGTTCCGAAGATAGTAAAATGCCAAACAAAGTGGCGCTTTTGGTTCCGGAGACAGTAAAATGCCAAATAAAGTGGCACTTTTGGTTCTGGAGACAGTAAAATGCCAAATAAAGTGGCGTTTTACTCTAAAAGTGTGCTAGTTTGGGAAATTAGTTGGGAAGGGTGCTATTTCGGTAATTTTTTTTCCCAAAGTGTGCTATATGGGTTTTTTTCCATCAATGTATTTGTTCATGTCGTGAATAAGTGGTATGTGCTTGTCTGTGCCATCCGTGGTCGATCAGTAAGGATATTGATGTCATCCATCCCATTACAGATTAGCAACCGAACTCTATTGAAGCATTTCTGGATACGATTTAAAAAAAAAGGAAATTGTATGGGTTGTCAATGAAGTTGTGTCTATTTCTACTAATCTAGTCATCTAGTTTAACATGGTTAAAATTTCGGCATGCTCACGTGCCTTATGCGCACATCACGTGGAGTCGAAGCTGCTGCCCAAAACCACCTCCAACCCCTGTTGTCCCCCACTCTCCCACAACGTCCTTCCACTCCATTTTACAAGTGATGTGTGGCTGCATGTAGCAAGCCTTCATCTACCCCATGCCAAACTCGTGTTATGTGAGGAGATTTCACCTTGCAAACCCTATCACACCTACTCAATCACACCACTTTCACTCTCCTTCTCCTCATCAACCCGATTTTCGGCCGAAAGTAACCATGTGCCAAACCCTCCGTCTTCCCCCTAAAACCAATCTCAAATGTTGGACTTCCCTCTCCTTGGCACCTGCTACCTTCTGTTTGACACAACCTCCAACTGTGATGGAGTCTACTCATCTACTGTGGTGCCTCTTCCTGTTAATATCGGTCTTCATCACCAAGTTTCCTCTCATTGTCTCTGTCTCGCCCTTCACCACCACAATGCCCACCTTCGTCTGGTGGACGACGCCTACTTCTGTTAAAGGTCGGAGCTTCAGACTTCTCTGATGAGCAGGTGATTCGCGCCTCATTCCTCCAAAAGCATGCCTTTTTGTCTCTTCTACATGCCTCTTTTCTCTTCGTCTCTTCCCTCACCACTAACACTCAAGCTCTCTCCGGATATATGATGGTAGCATCCACAAACTCAGATGATGACTTCGATCATATTCTGGTCATCAAATGGGCTGCAAGGAAAAATAAATGTCTCTCACAAACATTGGTGGTCTAAGATCAAAAGAGGAAAATAGATGAGGACATGGAAACTGAGAGAGCTAAAGAAGAAGAAGATAGTCTGTCCCTGAAGATTCTGAAAACCGCTGAGGACATGGAAGTTGTGACGACCATGGAGGGAGAGGGAGAAGATGATGTAGGGAAGAAAAAACACATAAAATCAAGATGTTTGTAGAAGTTATTTATTGACACCTACAACCACATTACAGTGGAGGAGAAGGCATTATTTGCATCCAAACCATTCCACGCCTATCTATAGATTCAGAGAACACCTGATAATGATTACAAGCTCCTTCAAGAACTTGACTTTTGTTACTATGAACCAGATGGAAGCTTTAAGTTTGGGAATAAGGTTATTGAGTTCCGTAATATGATGCTTGATAAATACTTCCTCTTCCTATTAGAGGTAGCATTCCTAAATGATCTCCTACTGATTTGTGCGAACAATCTCCTATTGTTTCTTGCAAACTGATGTTGTGAATGAACTAAGCATTGTACAAACATTGTAACACATGAAGGCAGAGGAACTTCTTTAGTAAATAATGAAGTAGCGCTTGAAATGAACTTCTTCAATAAGACAAAACCTATTATGTGCCCAATATTAAGTATTTGGTGCCCCCACATTAAGTAATTGACACCTACAAAGAAGTTAATGGTGCTCCAACATTAATAAAAAAATCATGGAGTTCCAGTAACATATAGGAAACAATGTTATGGCACCCGGTGAATGTGTAAGAGAGCCCAAAAAGGGGTAATTGACAAGCACAAAAATAGTTATTGAATGCAAAAGTACTTGATATGATGAAATTAAACAATGCATTTAGTAATAAAAAAAAGTGGCCTTTGAATGTGTAATTGTGACCAAATTTGAGTAATTGACACCTAGAAACACTTAATGACACCCAAACATGTGTAATTGACACTGCAAAAAACTTAATTGCACCTGAATATGGGTAATTGACACCCAAAGCACTTAAATTGTGCCCAAACATGGGTAATTGACACTTAAAAACAACTTAATTTGGGTAATTGACACCCAAAACACTTAATGGCGCCCAAAAATGGGTAATTGACACCTAAAATAAACTTAATATTGCTCCAAACACTTAATCAATGCTTGAAATGATGCCCAATGTGTGGGATCCAACTTATAAAACATGAGATAAACTAAGCGGAAGCGATTAAATAACATCAGAATATTGAAAATTAAAACTTTTTGGAGAAAAGATCTTGAAACCATAAAACTCCTTTATAAGAAACAAGATGAACACTTTATATCATTGTAAAATCACCTCTTGAGTGATTATATACATCCAGATGCAAAATCTCAAGATTAAAAACCAAAAATCTCAGAGCTATTGACTCCTAGGACCTGAGAGTACAAAGACGACATAAGACAAACTAACTACAAGATTCAGCAGTCAGTATCTCCACCTGAGATTCACTACTGCTGCTAGTGTTGCTGCTACTGATACTGTAACATCTATCTCGAGAAAACAAGATTAACTAATGCGGAAACGTTCACTAAGCAGCGAATTACCAAAAATCACTAAAAAATTAAAACTTTATGTGAAGAGATCTTTAAATGGTAAAGCTTTTTCATAAATAAACATGATAAGTTATTTACAAACGGATCCATCAGTACATCTCTGTAAGGTCGTATCTCGAGATTACAATCATCAACTACCATGTTAACTATATAAGGCAAGATACAGAAATCTCGAGGTACTGGACCAAAAACTCAAAAGCACTAACTATTACTCCGAGGACATGAGAGTACAGAGACGACACATAGGACTCTAACTACATCTATACGTGGCATAACAGCCAGTGTCTCCACCTAAAACTTCACTGTTGTCCCTGGTACTGTTGATGTTGCCCTTCACCTATTGAAGGATTTCTGCCTCCTCGCCCATGTCCACCTAAAAATATGTTTCCCACGGGGTGAGACAATTATAAAATTGTCCCAGCGAGAGATATAACTCTTCACCATAAACATAATTATTGCAGCTTAAGAGAGTAAATGTACACAAACAAGTTATATTTGTCTGAGAGTAGTTAAAACAATGTTTAATAGATTAAACCATTCTTCCAATTAAAGCAATACAACTATAATTTGATAAACCCATATGTCATTTATCTTTTAAGAAATAGAAGAACATGTATGGCATTTATTTACTACAAAACCATTATTACAACATTAACTGTCTTCAGACTTAGATCATATATAATTTCTGACAATATTATTGGGGAGTCATGGCCTGTAGCCATACTTTTTCTCACAAAGTGTTAGGATCTCAATTCCTCAACTTATCAAGTACCTTTATAAATTTATCATCATGATTATAGAATCTAGGTACTTGAACTCATAATTTACCATTCACTAGGTATCATAGCATATCATTATACTTGAAGCATGTAAAGTAATTTCAATACATATGATATCATAATCCTTACCTAGATATGATCACCTCTTTATGAAAACCTGCATGATCAATATTTACTAATAACATGCATATTGTATCATAACAACATAATACATGTTCTTCTCAAATTATATATGTGATACCACGGCCGTGCTACCTTGCACGATCGTGCAACAAAGGACTCACCACGACTATGTCATAATACCACAACTGGTTTCTAGGGTTAGGATTCTCATTTAATCCAAAAAGAGTTATTCCACCTCTTAACTAGATTAGGAATAGTGATTCCTATCTCATTTCTCAATCATGGAGTTCCATGCTTAAAAGCATAACTCAGAATTAGGGTTACTTGTTCATATCATCACATCTCCCAAGATTAGGGTTTACTATTCACATAGCATCACATTACCCTAGATTAGGGTTTACTATTCACATAGCATCACATTACCTTAGATTAGAGTTTACTATTCACATAGTAGTGAATTGAGACCATACCATCATTATGTAGGAAGATTTCTTCCATTCATGTCTTCACTTTGGTTAAGATTCATTGATCATCATAATTAGGGTTTCCATGATCCCATTGTAAAGGATCATACCCTAATTATGTGTATTCATACATGTTGGAAGTATATTACTTGATTCTCATTCATATTAGGAGTCTTCTCTACCCTCTTATTATTAGATGATGTTTACATCTCTTATGATTAGGTTAGGTCAATTCAACCTTGATAACATAAGTCACATTATTACTACAATGTTCATTAGGGTTTGCTTGATCACGAGGTGATGACTACATAAACCCATCAAGGGTACTTTAGTAATGTTCACCATTGATCATAACATGCTTCCATCAACTAATTACTTGTTCCCTTAATGTCTTTAGGTATCATTAGGATTTAGATTAATCAACCATTACACCATCTAAGCCTTTAAAGCATTAAGCATTCTTGACCTTAAAAGACCCCAAACGGTTTTGCACTTTCAACCTCCAAATGGTTTGAAACTGCATGACCACCAAACGGTCTTGAGACCGTTTGGTCCCAAACAGTTTTGAGACCATTTGGACTCAAACGGTCTTGAGACCGTTTGGTCCAAACACCCTCAAAACTGCATGGACCAAAAAGTGTATTAACACTTCCAATTGAGTTAGGGTTTTCAATGTTGAACCCCTCAATCGTTCATGCCATGGTTAACCATTTATCAATTGATCCAATTAAGTTAATACTCAACTGATGTGAACATCAATTAATCCTCAATTGATCACCAATTAGGGTTTGGATGGATTGGATTAGGGTTGGAATCGATCATCCTTCAATACTAATCAATGTAAGACTAGTTACTTTGAAACCATAGAACCATCATCCAAATTGGGTATGACCTGACCCCAAACGGTCTTGAGGTCATTTGGATGACCTCCAAACGGTCTTGAGACCGTTTTCCCATCATATCACCAAAATCCAAGTCAACCAATTAATGTTTGGATCATTGGATTGATCACCACAACAACAATTGATTACACTTTAACTTAATAACATTGGATCATCAATTGCTTAATCATATTCACCCCTAGACCTCCAAACGGTCTTGGGTGACCTCCAAACGGTCTTGAGACCATTTGGATGAGCTCCAAACGTTCTTGAGACCGTTTGGCTCATCCAACCCTTGGATTCTAGTGAAATTCTATCAAGGATTGGTCTATCGAGTTGATCAACAAATCAGCACTTAATTGTAATATAATTTGGTACCTTTGGACCTTCAATTGGTCAACTATACTTAACCCCAGACGTCCAAACGGTTTTGGGTGATCCACAAACGGTCTTGAGACCGTTTGGGTGATCCCCAAATGGTTTTGAAACCGTTTGGGCCAATCAACCCAAAACATCAACTCATTCACTTGCAAAATCAGTATTTAGCCGATTAGGGTTCATACCACATCTTTGGATCTTCAAACAGATATCCATACTTCACCCTAGACCTCCAAATGGTCTTGGGTTACCCCCAAACGGTCTTGAGACCGTTTGGGTGATCCCCAAACGGTTTTGAAACCGTTTGGGCTAATCAACCCAAAATCTCAAATTAACTTATTGGAATTTCAGCACTAATTTCAATTAGGGTTTGCCCAATTTATTAGCCTTCAACTCATGATTACTTGAGAATTACCCGCTCAAATTTGGTGAGTTATTAACCAACATAATTAGGAACAGTAATATCAAACGGTCAATGCTTGGTCAACGCACCCAAACGGTTTTGAAACCGTTTCCCAAAAAGGTCAAGTTAATCAGGTTGAAAATCAGCACTTAATCCAATTAGATTTACCTAATTGATTTGCCTTCCACTCACGATTACTTTGGAGTTAATCCCTCAAATTTGGAGGGTTATTAAACAAAATCATTGTGAACAGGAATCCCAAACGGTAAATGCTTGGTCAACGCACTCAAATGGTTTTGAAACCGTTTGCCCAAAAAGGTCAAGTTAATCAGGTTGAAAATCAGCACTTAATCCAATTAGATTTACCTAATTGATTTGCCCTCAACTCACGATTCCTTTGGAGTTAATCCATAAAATTTGTAGGGTTATTAAAGAACATAATTATGAACAGGAATCCCAAACGGTAAATGCTTGGTCAACTCAACCAAACGGTCTTGGAGACCGTTTGCTCCAACCGACCTTGTGAAACCGTTTGCCCCTCAAACGGTTTTGCAAACCCCCAAACGGTTTTGCAAACCGTTTGGCCAAGGGTGCAAGACCGTTTGCTAAAGTAACATTGGTATTCACGCCCCCTTCTTCTACCTCCAGATCCAGGTCTGTTCTTCATGGTTTTAGTTGCAAGAAAGCAAGGAAGGATGGGGGAAAGAAGATCAAACTACTTTTGCAAGAAAGAAAGATGCATAACAAAGTTTAAGGGTTTAGAGTTATAAAACCCGCCTTAGAATCTGATCTAGAGCTCCAAGATCCGTAGCTTTAATGGTGTCTTGAGCTCCAGGGGTCGTCCAAGGTCCTTTCTTCAAGAATTGGATGGAGAAGATGGCTAGAAGCAAGAGTTGTGTAAGGAATACTAGCAAACCAACCTTGTAATGGAATTTCCTCCATGAATCCGAGCTAGAAGATGACCAAACTTACCTAGATCAACTTGGTCGTCCTCCTCTGCTCCTAACCTACTACTTAGTCGGCCCAAAGCAAAAGGATGAGAAGAGAAAATGAAGGGAACGATCCCTTGATTGTGGAAAGAGCTTGCTTATATATTTTTGGGCATATTTCCAAGGCAATGATAAATACTTCTTCTCTTTTACATCTATATCCGCCATGCCCCTCTCCTACTTCTTTGCCACGTTCCTCCCTTATTATAACATGCAAACGTATCTCTCAACCTTGGTTTAGAGGAAAAGAAGCCAAACACTTTATTAAGTCATACATATATAAGGGTCATTTTGCATACATCTTGATTATTCAATTACAATGATTATCCTTCTTATATGGTTACTCAAATGAGGTGCCCCCCTCATTTTATTTACTCCACTTGATGCTAAAAAGCATGAGAGGTACTCTAGATGGTATATTTTACATGTTGCACCCTATGTTTTGGGTAAATTACACTTTACACCAAAACTAGGTTTTAAAGTACAAGAATTGCTCTACAAGCTATATTTTGGTGCCCAAGCTTGGGGAATCCATATCACCACATCGTATTCATTCTTATGATTTCTCATCATCAGAGGAACATCTTAAAATGTGCAATTTGCAAGTTAACCCCTCTAATTGGGTAATTTGCACATAGGTCCCTATTAAACAAAACAATCTTACAACATTGTTCAAAAAGGGCAGAAATGAAAATATAAATTCTTCTAAAGCTTGAATGACATATAAAGGGTTAACCACAAGCCTCTAATCATAATTTTAAGCAAAACACCTAGGGTTAGTTCATAACCTAGGTCAGGGGTGTTACAAATTATAAACCCCTAACAAGGATTTCTTACCTGAAATCCCAGGAAAAGGAGGGACAGATTATTCATTAGTAAGGACCTCAAGTTTCCCCATATTATCTCAACATTATGATGATATTATGGATTTGTAATTCACACAAAGCCCCTTTCATTAATTACTTCTTATCACTGTTTATGTTTGTGTAAAGCATAAACCCCTAACATAAGGTGTCCATACTTTTGAAAGGAAGAAGCATAAAAGAACATTCTTATAGTATCACCCAAGAATGTTTATCAAAAGAGAAACATACATACCTTAACACAGATAATTTACTCAGTAATAATTTGTTTATGTGAAACAGTTCACTAAGAAAGTTTGCTAATCAATTAATTTTGAAATATTCACTGAGAAGATTCACTAAGAAATTTGTCTTAGAAGATTTCACTAAGTAAATTTACTAAGTATGTTGTCTCAAAAGCTTTCACTGAAGGAGTTCATTGAGTATGCTTACTAAGTATTTACTGAGGAAATTCACTGCGTATGTTCACTAAGTATGTTTACTAAGTATATTCACTAAGTATTCACTGAGGAAATTCACTAAGTATGTTCACTAAGTATGCTCACTAAGTATGTTCACTAGGTATTCACTGAGAAAATTCACTAAGTATGTTCACTAAGTATGTTTACTAAGTATATTCACTAAGTATTCACTGAGGAAATTCACTGAGTCACTAAGTATGCTCACTAAGTATGTTCACTAGGTATTCACTGAGGAAATTCACCAAGTATGTTCACTAAGTATTCACTGAGGAAGTTCACTGAGTATATTCACTAAGTATTCACTAAGGAAGTTCACTGAGTATATTCACTAAGTATTCACTGAGGAAGTTCACTGAGTATATTCACTAAGTATTCACTAAGGAAGTTCACTGAGTATATTCACTAAGTATTCACTGAGGAAGTTCATTGAGTATATTCACTAAGTATTCACTAAGGAAGTTCACTGAGTATATTCACTAAGTATTCACTGAGGAAGTTCACTGAGTATATTCACTAAGTATTCACTAAGGAAATTCACTGAGTATATTCACTAAGTATTCACTGAGGAAGTTCACTGAGTATATTCACTAAGTATTCACTAAGGAAGTTCACTGAGTATATTCACTAAGTATTCACTGAGGAAGTTCACTGAGTATATTCACTAAGTATTCACTAAGGAAATTCACTGAGTGTGTTCACTAAGTATTCACTAAGAAGATTCACTAAGTATGTTCATTTAGAAGTTTCACTTAGCTTTTCTCATTAATTACCTCATACTCTCTAGATTGTTTCAGAATAATTACCTGATCAGAGTAATCAAAAAGATAACAATCTAAGAGTTTCATACTTGCCTTATCTACAATAACCATATACCTGGCCAGGGTATATAAGTATTGAGATTAGGTAGTATGTATTTTACTTATCATCATATTCCTCATTTTTTTTTTATTATACACACAGGATTTACCATACCAGATTATTCTTCAAGTATCACATCTATATCTCATCTTTTAATACACAATTAAGGGAGATTATAAATTGTTTTAAGGAATACTGAGTAAGATATAAATTCTTATCTCCCTTGTGTCCTTCTAGGACTTAGTCAAAGGAATTCAAAAATAGCTAATTTTCATATCTTTAACACATAGCATCCTGATATGAAATATCAAAACAAAACGTATTTCATCTGACATGTCTGGGACGTCTGTCCACGTCCTCTATTATTATATTGCCTCCCTTGTGAGCCTTGCAGACTCTGTCCTTGAGGTTGAGTCATTATTGTATTCCTGTCTGGACAATCCTTTGCCAGATGTCCTGGTTGTCTACATTGGTAACAAATCATGGGTGCAAGGTGTCTATACGATCCAGTTACCGATGTTGATGCTATGTCGGAAGGTCTTCTTGGTATACTACTATGATCCCTACTTCCACTTGACATCCATTGTGTCTGGGTAGGAAATCCTGATATTGTTGTCGGTATAGAAAATCATGGCTTCTTAAAACTTTCAGGCCTTTGATCTTGAGGCTGGGTGTACATCTTCTTACTACTTGTCTGTTGTTTCTCGATTTCCAACCTCTCTATCCTTCTTAGTGACTCCATAAAGGTGGAAAACCTTTCTCTATTCTCTAAGGCAGACACAGGAGTGGCTAGTTTAGCGTTCAATCCCTTTTCAAAACGCTGAATTCTTTCTTCATCACTAACTGCCATATGCGGACAAAACCGCAGCAACTCCATGAACTTAGCTTCATATTCGCTAACGTTCATCTGTCCTTGTGTGATCTTCTCAAATTGAGAGATCTTCTCATCTAGATACGTCTTAGGGAAGCATCTATTGACGAATTCTTGTCGGAATACCTCCCATCCTATTTCTTCACCTGGTCTCTTATCTTCCTCTATCATCCACCAATTACCAGCACTCCCTTTTAGGAGGTATACCGCATGTTTTACCTTTTCAGCTTCAGGAATATCAAGGATCCTGAAAGCCTTTTCCAGCTCTGTCAACCATAGGTCAGTGATAACCTCTCATTTTGTGACGTTATCTTATTAGTTATCTTTAGTTTTCCATACTCTTTTTTAGATAAACTAAATAGAATCATTAAACCTTCTTATTTTATTGCAGATACATCAATAAACTAACTTTTCCTCTTTTTCATTACAGAAAACACAAAAAAATTCACAAAGACTCCTCACGGTCCCAAGACCGCGAGAAGCCTCACGGTCCCAAGACCGCGAGAAGCCTCACGGTCCCAAGACCGCGAGAAGCCTCACGGTCTCAAGACCGTTTGGGCTCAACTTGAAGCCTATAAATAGGACCTCAAGGGCCACTTCAAGGGGATCGAATCCCAAGACGCCCAAAGGCTGCCTCTCCAGACCCAGAGCACTCTGATCTTCTGTCCACTACCCCAAGGCTGCCAGTTTTGGGATCCGTGCTCATCATCATCAAGCTTCTTTCTCTCTCTTCTTTCCATCTCTTCAACAAAGAAGGTGGGAAGAGAAAATCCTTCATCAAAGCAACCACGAAGTGCGAAGATCGTTGCTCTCTTCACCAAGGGTTCAACCTTCCCTCCTCCGTGGAGATGACGTTCTTTCTCTCTCTTCTCACCTCCTTTGCCATGAGCGAGTAGTTTCTTTCACTAGGGTGCGGGGAGTAGCCCCGCTACCCATGTTTTCATTTCATGCGATGTAATTCAATAACTTGTAATAAAGATACTCTTCCTTTCAGTTTGACTTCAATCGCTTAATGAATACTAGTTGCTTGATCATCAACTTGTGTTACATATTGTCTTTTGGTATGAATTGTCTACGTTTGTACCCTTAGATCTAAATATCGATTGAATGTTGGTTATGGATGTATGTAGTCACCATACGTCTGTTTCGGTGTCTAGAAGTGTTTTCAGGAGTGGAGTAAACTCACCCCCATCGTTGCACTTTCATACTATGAAATGGAATCAGTTGACGTATAGAAGTGCAACCTTGGTAAGGTCGAGGAACACATTTAATGAAGGAGTAATGCAAGGCATGTGACCATTCGTTATGGGATGGCTGGCATTGCAATACTCCACACTTCTCGTAGCTAGTTATCCGAAAGGAAGCTAGGACTACAAGATACTAACTGATTTGACTCTTTTTGCAGGTTGTTTTATTATGTTGCATGACTTGATCCATGTGTAGTGGTGTGAAACCCGATAACATCCTAGTGGTTTTTATCAATTGTTTACAACTTTAATCTTTACCTTCTTGCTTTGCTTTCCTCGCATTTAGCTTTAGAACCAACATCAAACTTTCGATCTAAATATCAACTGTTAAGTAGTTAAGTAGAACTAAAACGTTTTCCATCTTGACTTCGTCAAGACCGTTGTCCCGAGGATTCGACCCTTAACGATACTACGATAAGACTTCCGCGTGTCTTAACACACGTGGGTGGAGTTCTTACCATAGTACTAGCAAGGCTAAACCTAAGGATTCATCACCTTAGGATTTTTAGTGGTGTTGCAAAACTCCATCAAAAATTGGCGCCGTTGCCGGGGACAACGGAACTTTTTAGTTTTTTCTTACCAACTTCTTGGTTGATTAGGATTTTACACTTTTTCTTAATAACAACTCCAATTCTTCTTGATCTTTTTCATTTCCTTCCATTATCCTAACGTGTGATTTTCCTTCTACTCAGGTAGAAAATGTGTATGCAACCCCCGCATAGCATCGGATTCTCCCCTGAACCAGAATACGATTCTGAGGTAGAAAGAAGTTTTCACCGAAGGAATAGACTTAATCGCCAAAGAGCCAGACAGATGGCTGAAAAGCAACGCCTTGTTGCAGAAAGAGTCAACGCCGCCATAGCAGCACAATGAGCACAACTTATTGCCGACACTCGTGCTCAGGTGCAAGCTGAGATCCGAGCTGAGGAACAAGCCCGCATCCAAGCAGAGCATGCTGCTGCTCAACTTGCGTTAAGAAACAAGCAACTTCGGGACTACGCAGTCCCAAAGAATTATGAAGACGATCATCCTGTCCGACCACCGATTATTAACATACCACACTTTGAAATTCGGACGCAGTGGATCCAGATCATGCAAGGCATCTCTTTCTCCGGAGCACCCGGAGATGATTGCATGGATCACCTTAAGAGATTCAAGTCACTCTGCCGACTTGTACCCCAAGCAGGAATTGCAATGGAAGCAATCATGTTACACCTTTTTCACTTCACCTTATCTGGAAGAGCACTAAGCTGGTACAACGCTTTGGATAGACACCCCATCATCACTACCTGGACTCCCTTAGAAGAGAAGTTTCTTGAGAAATTCTTCCCACCTTCGCTAACCTATGAGATTAGGGGACAAATTAATCACTTTTCCCAACTACCCGGAGAAACGCTTGCTGAAGCTTGGGAAAGATTCAAAGAACTCCTGAGAAAGTGTCCTCACCATGGCATCTCTCAAAATCAACTAATAGAAACATTTTATAGAGGAGTAAGTGATGATATTAAGCAATTCCTAGATTCCTCATCTGGAGGAAACTTTATGAGAAAGAATTATGAAGATGCCTGGAATATAGTTACGCTGGGGGCCGAGAACCAATCCAATTGGGGAAGGTCATCTAACCAACCCAAAGGCGTTCTCAAGGTTTACAAAGCGGAAGAATCCATGGAACTCAAGGCCATTGCTGAGGCTTTGAAGACTATCGCTAGCAAGCAACAAGCCCTCGAAACTTCTTTCGGGGAATATGATAAGAAGAAAAGCTCTCAGGTTCAACAAGTTAAGGCAGCTACTGGAACTTGTGAAGCCTGTCATGCATCCGATCATCCCACATTATCATGTGGATTGTTGTACAATGTCATGATGGATTTACAACCACCTATGCTGCAATATGAACCCATCATCGAGCATCTCGAAGATCAAATGCCAGAGCAAGTTAACTCCATACATTCAATACCTGGCCAAGTGTATTACAACCCAGACAAACCAAGGAACCATCCTGGTTTCCAATACGGGAATCCTGCAGGGACTGCCAACCCACAGCAGCAGGCACAAGGTGGATCTTTCAATAGACAACCACCAGGATTTCAGAATAACTTCAATCAAGGGAATTACAGACAAGGTTTTCAAAGATCTAACTATCCCAGGAATCCTTCTTACCAATATGCCCATTCAGGACTGCACCCTCAGTTGCAACAACCCCAGTTGCAGCAGCCACAGCAACCCCAGTTGCAGCAGCCCCTGCAACCACAGTTAACTGCACCTCTACAACAACCAGGACAGCAAGTCACGCAGTATCAACAAAGGGGTGCTCCTCCCCAATCATCTGATGAGATATCCTTGATTAGACAAATGCTTCAATCGCAACAAACCATGCTTGCAAACCAACAAGCTCAACAAAAAGCCGTAGAAGCCCAACTGGCGCAGATTGCCGCTCAATTGAAACCTCAAGCCGGCACTTTTGCTGGGCAACCAGAGGCAAACCCCCGTCATAACCCAAACAGACCAGAACAACTTAATGTCGTCACCACGCGATCTGGTTGTGTCCTGCCTGACGTCACAAGAATCGACCATGATGATGATAACGTAGCCATCCTTTCCCCAACAGGGAATGCAAGCAGAGAAACAGAAAATTCTACAGAGAACGAAAAGGAAAAGGAACCAATCTCAGAAGTCCCACCACGAATTCCTTACCCAGACAGACTAAAAGGAACCAAAATGGACACTAGGTTCCAAAAATTTAAAGAAGCTATGAAAAAGTTATACATTGATATTCCTTTTCTTGATGCCCTTTCCGAAGTGCCCGCTTGGGCAAAATACCTGAAAACCCTCTTGTCGAGAAAGTATATGACAGAGGAGCATGAAACAGTGAAACTTGCTCAGACCACTTCAGATATTCTGCTTAATAAAATGCCAAAGAAAAAGAAGGACCCATGTTCCTTCGGCATTCAGTGTTCCATTGGAAATGGCTCCAGCAAGAAAGGATTGGCAGACCTAGGAGCAAGCATATCTATTATGCCTTATTTAATGTGTAAAAGATTAGGCTTCACTGATTTGTTACCTACGACTATGACAATCCAGTTAGCCGGCTCTACCATAACTACCCCTCTTGGCATTATCGAAGACATCCCTGTCAGAATAGGAACAAATTCTTATGTCCCGTGTGATTTTGTTATTATGGACATACAAGAAGACCTGAGATATCCGATAATCTTTGGAAGACCTTTCCTAGCTACCGCCCGAGCTCTCATTGATGTCGAAGCAGGAACTATTATTCTGAGACTTGGGAGGGAGGCTTTCCAGTTCAGAGTTCTAAATAGCATGAAAGGTCCTAGCATTCAAGAGGAAGTCTTTCTCCTGGATGCTATTTATCAAATGTCCCAGTTAGAAATGTCTGAACCATCCGACGAATTGGAAAATATTCTTACAAATCCGGATGTAGAATTTTCGGCCAGTGAACTAGTACAACAGTGCCTGCAATACTTAGAAAAAGCTGAAGAAGCTCCGACAGCCACGTTTGAAGAACTTAAAGCCATCACAATTATAGAAGCTACTGAGCCACCTAAGGCTCCAGAAATGAAAGCCTTACCCGAGGGACTTAAACATGTTTTTCTTGATGATGAGAAGCTTTGTCCAGTAATCATCAGCTCCACTCTGGAGGATGATCAAGAAAACAGACTCCTCGATGAACTAAAGAAGCATAAGAAAGCAATCGGCTATAAAATGACTGATCTGACGGGCATAAACCCTGCTCTATGTATGCACAAACTGCCCATGGTTGAAGAGTTTAAACCATCGCGAGAACACCAGAGAAAGTTAAACCCCAACCTCAAAGAGGTGGTTCGCCTCGAGGTCCTCAAACTTCTAAAGGCAGGCATTATCTACCCAATTTCTGATTCTCAGTGGGTAAGCCCAGTGCAGGTGGTCCCTAAAAAGGGGGGAACCACCGTTGTTCTTAATGACAAAAACGAACTGGTACCCACTAGAACCATTACAGGGTGGCGTATGTGCATTGATTATAGGAAACTTAATAAATCAACACGAAAAGATCACTACCCCCTGCCTTTCCTAGATGAGGTCCTCGAGCGCCTAGCTCATCAGAAGTTCTTTTGTTACCTCGATGGATATTCCGGCTTTTACCAAATCCCGATACATCCGGACGATCAAGAAAAAACTACTTTTACATGTCCCTTTGGGACATACGCTTTCAGAAGAATGCCATTTGGGCTCTGTAATGCACCAGCTACTTTCCAAAGATGCATGTCCGCTATCTTTGCGGGATTGACAGAGTCTATAATGGAGGTATTCATGGATGATTTTTCAGTTTATGGAGACTCCTTCGACAACTGTCTGCTCAACCTGGTTCAAGTCCTACAAAGATGTGAGGAAACAAACCTCATTTTAAATTGGGAAAAATGCCATTTATGGTAACAAAAGGTGTTGTTTTAGGACACAGAGTGAGCGACAGAGGGATCGAGGTGGATCAAGCAAAAATTGACGTTATCTCAAAATTGATGCCACCAAAAGACGTAAAAGGAGTCCGTGCCTTCTTAGGACATGCTGGATTTTACAGAAGATTTATTAAAGATTTCTCCAAAATAGCAAAACCCATGACACAACTGCTGACCAAGGACACAGAGTTCAACTTTAACCAAGAATGCTTGCAAAGTTTTACAACTCTGAAAGATGCCCTGATTTCTGCACCAATATTACGAGCTCCAGATTGGTCGTTACCTTTCGAAATCATGTGTGATGCGAGCGATTTTGCCATAGGGGCCGTTTTAGGGCAAAGAATCGACAAGAAACCTCATGTTATATACTACGCATCTAAAACACTGGATGAAGCACAAAAAAATTATACCACTACAGAAAAGGAATTTTTAGCTGTCATCTACGCATTTGAAAAATTCCGCTCATACCTGATAGGAGCTAAAGTCATTGTCTACACTGACCACTCCGCTATACGATATCTGATCCAGAAGCAAGACGCAAAACCTAGACTTATCCGCTGGGTGCTAATGCTTCAAGAATTCGATTTGGAAATTAAAGACAAAAGCGGAGTGGAAAACGTCGTCGCCGATCATCTCAGCCGTATCAGAATTGAGGATGAGGACAAAGTTCCTATCCAAGATTCCCTCCCGGACGACCACTTAATGAAAGTCTCCAATGGATTTCCCTGGTATGCCAACATTGTCAACTATTTGGCAACAGGAATCATTCACCCATCCGCATCTTATCACGATAAAAAGAAGTTCATTCACGACGCTAAGCAATATTTCTGGGACGAGCCCTATCTTTTTCGCTTATGCGCAGATGGACTCTTTCGTAGATGTATCCCAGAGACAGAAATCACTCCGGTCCTTGAGCACTGTCACTCAGGCCCTACTGGGGGGCACATGAGTTCTAAGAAGACAGCCCTCAAGGTCTTGCAATCTGGCTTTTATTGGCCCACCATTGCAAAAGACGCACATGAATATGTGTGATCATGCGACAAGTGCCAACTTTCCAGAGGAATAACCAGAAGAAATGAAATGCCATTGAACATATGGCAAGAAATCGAACTTTTCGATGTTTGGGGAATAGATTATATGGGCCCTTTCCCCTCGTCTTATGGATTCAAGTATATCTTGGTTGTTGTGGATTACGTCTCAAAATGGGTAGAAGCTCTACCAACCACCTCTTGCGATTCAAAACCGGTTATCAAGATGTTTAAAGAGATAATATTTCCCAGATTCGGCGTCCCAAGAACGATTATATCTGACGGTGGATCACATTTTTTGGAACGGAGCTTTGAAGCCTTATTAAGAAAATATGGAGTCAACCACAAAGTTTCTACACCATATCACCCACAGACATGTGAACAGGTTGAAGTCTCCAATAGGCAAATTAAAGTTATTCTGGAAAAAACCGTCAATCGACACCGCACCGATTGGTCAACCAAATTATCCGACGCTCTATGGGCCTACCGTACAGCTTTCAAAACACCCATCGGAACAACGCCGTTTCGATTAGTGTACGGGAAGTCTTGCCATTTGCCAGTTGAATTAGAGCATAAGGCTTGGTGGGCCATTAAGCAACTAAATTTCGATCTCAAAGGTGCTGGTGAATTCCGACAACTTCAACTCCGAGAGTTAGAAGAACTACGAATGACAGCCTACCACAACGCAAGAATCTACAAAGAACAAACTAAGATGTGGCACGATGGCCACATCAAAAGAAAAGATATAATCGTCGGAAACAAAGTCCTCCTATTCAACTCCAGATTAAAAATGTTTCCTGGAAAACTACGTACCAAATGGTCGGGTCCCTTTACAATCAAACATATATACCCGACAGGAGCTGTCATCATTATTGACGATAATGGAGGAGAGAGGACCGTAAATGGCCACAGATTAAAAAAGTACCACACTCCGGCAGACAAGTTATCCAGACAAACCATCGAAATTCATGACCCTATAAAGTCAGCATAGCCGGAGCAATACTCTTATCGAGCCAGCGACGCTAAACCAAGGCGCTTCTTGGGAGGCAACCCAAGGCCTGATTATCACCTTCCCTAGCCTTTTCTTTTGTTTTTAAACACCCTTTTATCTATCTTTGTTTTTCCTTTTTCTTTTGCTTTCTTTAAATCAAAAAAAAAATACATACAAATCCACTTGATCTTGCGGTCAAACGGTCTAGAGACCGTGAGACCCCTCGCGGTCTCCAGACCGTGAGGCTCCTCGCGGTCTCCAGACCGTGCGGCTCCTCGCGGTCTCCAGACCGTGCGGCTCCTCACGGTCTCCAGACCGTGAGGGGCTCCTAAAAACCTATAAATATACCCCCCCACCTACGCACCCCTCTTCTTGATTCTCGAATTCTCGAACTCTCCTGTTTCATTCCGCTCTGACCTTCGTTTCTACACTCCCGCGCGTCGCTGTTTCAAGTGCTTCGCCGATGACTCGGCTTCGTCGCCGTCGTTCTCGACTTTGTCGTCGTCGTTCCTAGCTCGTCGTCGCTCCCGGCTTATCGACAGCTCTGCAACAGCTACCCCTTCGCCGACCCACCGACCGCAGCGACAGGTTGACGCATCACCATTTCAAACTCATGTTCGAGCCCCCTCCCGCCGTTGTCGCCATCATCGTTTCCGCAGCTTTTAGCCAACGAACAGCCGCGCGGTTCGTCTCCCGCACGGTTCGTCTTCCTCGCGGTCTCCAGACCGTTTGGATCCTCGCGGTCTCCAGACCGTTTGGATCCTCGCGGTCTCCAGACCGTTTGGATCCTCGCGGTCTCCAGACCGTTTGGATCCTCGCGGTCTCCAGACCGTTTGGATCCTCGCGGTCTCCAGACCGTTTGGATCCTCACGGTCTCCAGACCGTTTGGATCCTCGCGGTCTCCAGACCGTTTGAGACCAAACGGTCTCAGGACTGTTTGAACTAAATCAAACCAATGAAACTCAAATTCAAAATATTTTTACTTTGTTATAATTTCAAAATTTAAGATTTCTAACTTTTGTTTCTTATCAATTATTTCAGAATGACTTCACCTGCTAAGCAAGGACCAACAGACGCTCCCTTCTGGACAAAAGAGAAGCTCATTGCTGAACGAGCAAATCTGCAAAGCCTAGTTGACGACTTCAAAAGGACTGGAAAAGTCCCAGCAGAAGTAAACCTGACTGCTGTCATGAAGGACATCAAGCGAATCAACCACTGCCTAGATGAAGAACCTTCTGATGAGGAGGTCGAAGAGACCTCATCCGACGAGGCCTCCGAATACCAGCCTTCCCCTGAGAAAGAATCCCCCACTACAAAATCTAAGGGGAAGAGATTGGCTCAAGAACCAACAACTGATCCCACATCTAAGAAGAGAGCCAGGAAGCAGGTCCACCCTGCCTGTGCAAGAGAACAAATCTTAGCAGGGTACATCCCACCACCCTCCACCACCGTCACCAACCCTGCCACAATAACTGTTCCTATCTTTCCTCCCATCACCACCACAGCACCACCACCCGAGAACCTTCACCTCCAAATCATTCCCCCCATCAGCCAACTCCTCAAACCAACCAAGTATGCCTGCCCCAGCATACTGATGAAGATGGGGATCTACCACAGAATCCTCACTCTTCTTGACAATTCCAACCTTTCCCGGCTCTGCTTTGTATCGGAAATTTCCTACTCTGAGCCAACTACTGAATTCTTCACATACTTCAACAAAGAAGTGGTGGACATCTCGCATAAAGAAAGGGACGGTGGTGACCGTAGAATAACCTCCAGAATCTTCAACAACGAAGTGGTCATCACCGAAAATGTCCTAAACGAAATCTTCATCGATAATAAAGACCAGCTGAAGCAAGCCAAAGCTGCTAGCACAGACCACCCAAGTTTCAACAAGCATAAATTCTGGAAGTCTTTAACGGGGTTACCAACCTTCGATCCAAGGACAAGCAAGGCCTCCAACGTTCATTCTGGCCTAGTGCGCACGCTACACAAAATTATAGTCGGCGCACTTTTCCCTAGATCCGAAGGGGGAAATATTTCCATATCCGACCTTTTTGTCCTCTGGTCAGTCCTCAACGGATTGCCTGTCAACATTGGACGGCACATGCTGATCAAGCTCTCAGCCTTCGCCCTCGGGAAAGAAATCTGCACGGGTGGTCATATCACATCTATCATCAAATATCTCAAGATGGATAAACTTCTACCCAAATGCAGCCCAATAAAAGGCGACATTCTTACCAATGAACAGACACTAAAGAACTCTTACATCTTAAAAAATAAGGATGGAAGGCTGCACTACGTATTCTGCCCCACAAAATCTTCACGAACCCTGCTGCCACTTCCTGAGCTTGCTGACTATGATAAAGACAAGCTCCTGTTCACTGAAGATGAGATCGCCAAAATCATCGCTTCACTCAAAGCCAGAGAAAAGAAAGCAAAGGCAGGGCAGGCAGAGCTTAGTATAACTGCCCCGGCAACTAAAACAGCAAAGCTCCTAGTCAAACGACCTTCTAGAAGGCTCGTCAAAGCTCATGAGCTGTCAGGGACACCCACATCGAAACCTAACCCTGAAACTGAACCCCCCCTCCCTGAAGAACATATTACATCCTCATCACTAGACTCTTTTATAATGAGTCTAAATGCTGAGCTCACTACCACCTCTCCGCCCTCCACTACCCCAATCTCCACCACCCCACCACCATCAACCACCCTTCAATCTTCCTCCGCTCCACCTTCCTTCACCACCTCTCCACCACCTCCACCTTTCTTTACTTCGGGCACCCCTTTCTCCACCACAATGCCCGCATTCTCCTCCTTCACATCCACCGACTTTCCATCAACATTCCCGAATCCATTTCCATCTTCGGGAATGCCACCATTTTTTCCATCCTCCACCACCCCGACATCGCTAGTGACTCCATCTACAGTCACCACGCAATTCACGGGTCCATCACCTGTGTCTTTTCCACATGAAACTATCATTTCACCCCAACCCCAGCCACCTCACCCTTCAATCACTGGGGTCCCTTTTGCTAACGTCGGTGCGGAATTCGGACGTCAATTTGACACCATCCGAAACCTCCTCACCGACCCATCTAACATTTTACATTCTATTTTTTCATGTGTGCAGGGTCTAACTCAGCAGGTTGCCCAGCTCGGCGAGCAGAACCGCACCATGCCAGGCATCCTCCAAGAAATCAAACAACATCAAGCTTCAGTGGCCAAGCAAGTCGACCACATCGACGGCCACTGCAACAACTTGCCCAAGTTGATCCAGGGAGTACAACGCCAGCATGAAGTGTTGGCAACACAAGTCGATCGGATTTCCGCGTAGACTTCACCTCTGCCAGAGACCCTACGCGAGCTGCAGCAACAACAACAAGCTTTCAGCACGCGCCTGGATGACATCACCACCTCCCTCACGCAGCTACACCATCGCCAGGAGGAGTCATCAAATAATGAGCTCATTCAGTTAAGAGCTCAAGTAACAGATCTCACAGCAAGACTCCTCTCGGCTGAACAACGTTTTCTAGATATTAAAGAAACCCACGAAGCACTGCTCGAAACACACGAGCACGTGCAAGTGGCTTATGATGAACTCCAATCCATCCATCGTCTGTGCAAAAAGAAAGCACAAAAGAAGACAACTAACGACGATGAAGATGATGATGATAATGATGATGATTCTGATTCTTCAGCAGACTCCACCAACAGTACCTCCTCAGATGAAAACTCTGACAAACCAGCTGATGCTGGGGAGGGTCCAAGCCAAGGAGCAGAACCCAGACAACAAACAGATCACCATGACGGTGATAAGGATCCCACCTCCCCACACCATGATAATGTTAATATATCATATGGGGATCAATTTCTTGACTACTCTGCTATGGGATCCATCGGAGAAGCTGCTAAAGAAGCAGCCTTCGCCGAATTCCACCAATGCATAATCGGAATCTCTGCCACCCCTCCTACAACAGCTGTCTTGCCCCTCTCAGTGGCCACCATGACGGCAACCTCACCCCTCGACGAGTACAAGTCAGAACGAGTGCAATTGGATACTGATGAAGAGCTCGATTCTGCCTCGGACTCAGACAACGATACTATTGGCTCTGAGGAAGCTCCAGAAGTACATCCTTCCCCCCCTCTACAGGAGCTTCCCCCGCCACCACCCCTGCCACACAAAATGCATGACCTTGATATGGCGGCCATTTCCACTTTAGATGCCCAGGATATCTTTATACTGAATACTATCGTGGACGATACAAAGGCAGGAGCTGATATTATCTACCACAACACTAAAACGAAGCGCAAGATGACACGTGAAGATTTTCGCAAAATCCTGCGACCTGGGTCGACGATGCCAATGTCTATCTTCCGTTTCCTCCTCGCCAACTGTATCGAAATCTACAGAAGCCACAAAAGGAAGCAGTCTGTCTTCAATGCCTCACCCGCCCTATCCTTGGGCCTCCTCTACAAGGACATCCAAGAACAATCCATCGAACGTCTGTGTATCGGGCTAGCACGACGAGCACGTTATCTTACTGTGCCATTCCAAATTTTAAACCATTGGCTAGCCATGATTGTCGATACAGAGGCTCGGGACGCCACAGTTTATAACTTCTGCAGCACCGAGCTACCCGCCGGTACGATAAACTTTGTGGGTGAAGCAGCCGGCGAAGCAAGATGCATACCCTTTCGGCTACTTAAGCTAATTTGGGCTGCATGCCCATCTCTCCGCCAAGATTGGTGCCAGCCCTGGTTCAAAATTATAAACCCACCAGTTCAAGCCGCAGAAGGATCTGGGGATTGCGCTTTCTGCACCATTCGTCACATCCAAGCGCTGAACCAAGAAATCCCTTTCTCTGCCCTGGTCACTGAAGATTTTCATTCCTTGAGAGGACGTTATGCGATGGAACTCATCTGCGACAGACGGTTCTTCAAGGACCTAACGATGGCACCAGATGATGTCCCTCGCTACCTCTTCTCTGCTATCCAACGACCACTGCGGCGACCCTTCCGCCAAACTCTACAAGAGTCAGAGAAATCAAAAGGACCGGCCTCCGCTACTGAGCAAAGCAAAGATGCCAGCAACCCGTTGTCTGCCATCACACCATCTTTTCCAGACTTTGATCTCAGTGCTTGCAACGGCCTATCCAGCTACGAACTACGGCTCATTATGTCAAAGCTTTCCGCCGCGAATGATGAGCTCGTTTTCATGTCTGGTGACATTCTTATAATGGCAGACACTCTGCGAGAATCTTTACAAATTAAAGGATCCCTCTCTGTTGGCCTTATGTCCGCCTATCAACTTCTTATCGGACAAGATCACCCCACAGCATACATGGCGTCTCCATATCTGAAGGATGATCTTTTAAAGCTAAAGTACTTCGGCGCAGCTGAAACGCTAATCTCATATCTACAACACACAACACCGAAGTTCATCATGCTACCCTTCCTCTACCATGAACACTGGCTACTTCTGGCAGCAAACCTACCGGATGGAACAATTACAATTTATAACAGTTCCGATAGCCAGTACAACCCACGACAGAAAGTTTACGTCGTAACGCCAAAAACACCCACAGAGGTAGTGGCAAAAGAATGTGCTGAAAGATTAATTGATCTCCTTAGTCAGCACACAAAAGCTTACGCCAAAGAACACTTTCACCGCCCTTCCTTCTGCCACAAGTGTCCCCAGCAAATCCGCCAATCCAACGACTGCGGCTTCCATGTCCTCTACTGGATGTACACCATCCTAGTTCTTCAGAAACCAGTAGAGGATATGACTGACGTAGACTATCACGCCCTGCGTGGACAGTTCGCAGCTAAGCTCCTCCAAGCACCAGGGGCAAGCTCAGGATTAACTGACGCCTAAATGCCCTTGTCCATGCACCTCTCATCCTATCCCTTTGACACTCTGTGGACAGAGTGCGTGATAAGTTAGGGGGGAGTGCACTGGACAAGGGCAAGGTATCATTCTTCTCCAACTCTTCTAACTCATTTTTCTTTTTCGCACATCGTTTTCAAATTTTCTTTTCGTACTTAGACTTTTTCCAGTATTCTTTTTCAATAAAACAACTTCTAAGTATAACTTTCATCATGAAAAGTATCACCCTTACCGAAGTTAGAGATAAAGTAGTCCTCATATAAATAATAAGATTAGCTTACAGGCTTGAAATGGCGAATCCATAAAATTCATTCACTAGTAGTTTCTATACTTTTGCTTCAATTCTATCTCAAACTCTTCACAGGTCAACTTCAGGGCCAAAGCGAACCGAATACTCTCAAAGTCAAGAGGGAAATCAGGGAAATCCAAAATCAAGAAAATCTCGCGAGCAGACCACCAAGTGCATGTCAAGAACCCCAAGAACAGTTTTCTTCTTTTCTTCAATAAAAGAGGCTTGGCCGCCCAATCAAAAACCCCAACAAAACCCACTTCCCAAGCCTGTGAGATTTGAATAAAAGCCAGAGTGCTGAATAAAAACATGAGAGTTGTGCCATGCATAAGGACCTATATGAAGAGCCAACAAAGATCTCACCCGGCCGGTACATAAATCTGCCCTCATGAAGGCAGATGTGTCGTGCCCAGTAATGAGATCCTAAGGTTTCCTAATATATGATAAGGCTGATAAAAGAGCTCACCCGGCCGGTACATTCAGCTACCCTCATAAAGGCAGATGTGTCGTGCCCGGTAGTGAATCTCTAAAAAGCATAGACAAACCTTTCCCCACTTGAAGGGGGAGTTACACAATAAGCTTTTTAAGCCAGCCCTCATACCCACTCTAGCTACCAGTAGGTTTCTCCAAAGAAGTATAAAACTGATTGGAGTTGATGACATGCACACATTAAGAAAGGTGGTCCCAATGCGAGATTCACGATATAAAAGGAACCTGAGATCCATGCAACTTTTGATACTCGAAAGAGTTAGTGTAAGCGGAAGCCCTGATAAGACCTCGGTAGATCTCTGACCTAGAATTGAAGCATGAGTATGGAAACCCCAATCAAATAAAATCGCCTCGCCATTACATGCTTTAGCTCTATCTAACTTGAGGACAAGGTAGACTCTAAGTTAGGGGGGGTGATAACCTCTCATTTTGTGACGTTATCTTATTAGTTATCTTTAGTTTTCCATACTCTTTCTTAGATAAACTAAATAGAATCATTAAACCTTCTTATTTTATTGCAGATACATCAATAAACTAACTTTTCCTCTTTTTCATTACAGAAAACACAAAAAAATTCACAAAGACTCCTCACGGTCCCAAGACCGCGAGAAGCCTCACGGTCCCAAGACCGCGAGAAGCCTCACGGTCCCAAGACCGCGAGAAGCCTCACGGTCTCAAGACCGTTTGGGCTCAACTTGAAGCCTATAAATAGGACCTCAAGGGCCACTTCAAGGGGATCGAATCCCAAGACGCCCAAAGGCTGCCTCTCCAGACCCAGAGCACTCTGATCTTCTGTCCACTGCCCCAAGGCTGCCAGTTTTGGGATCCGTGCTCATCATCATCAAGCTTCTTTCTCTCTCTTCTTTCCATCTCTTCAACAAAGAAGGTGGGAAGAGAAAATCCTTCATCAAAGCAACCACGAAGTGCGAAGATCGTTGCTCTCTTCACCAAGGGTTCAACCTTCCCTCCTCCGTGGAGATGACGTTCTTTCTCTCTCTTCTCACCTCCTTTGCCATGAGCGAGTAGTTTCTTTCACTAGGGTGCGGGGAGTAGCCCCGCTACCCATGTTTTCATTTCATGCGATGTAATTCAATAACTTGTAATAAAGATACTCTTCCTTTCAGTTTGACTTCAATCGCTTAATGAATACTAGTTGCTTGATCATCAACTTGTGTTACATATTGTCTTTTGGTATGAATTGTCTACGTTTGTACCCTTAGATCTAAATATCGATTGAATGTTGGTTATGGATGTATGTAGTCACCATACGTCTGTTTCGGTGTCTAGAAGTGTTTTCAGGAGTGGAGTAAACTCACCCCCATCGTTGCACTTTCATACTATGAAATGGAATCAGTTGACGTATAGAAGTGCAACCTTGGTAAGGTCGAGGAACACATTTCATGAAGGAGTAATGCAAGGCATGTGACCATTCGTTATGGGATGGCTGGCATTGCAATACTCCACACTTCTCGTAGCTAGTTATCCGAAAGGAAGCTAGGACTACAAGATACTAACTGATTTGACTCTTTTTGCAGGTTGTTTTATTATGTTGCATGACTTGATCCATGTGTAGTGGTGTGAAACCCGATAACATCCTAGTGGTTTTTATCAATTGTTTACAACTTTAATCTTTACCTTCTTGCTTTGCTTTCCTCGCATTTAGCTTTAGAACCAACATCAAACTTTCGATCTAAATATCAACTGTTAAGTAGTTAAGTAGAACTAAAACGTTTTCCATCTTGACTTCGTCAAGACCGTTGTCCCGAGGATTCGACCCTTAACTATACTACGATAAGACTTCCGCGTGTCTTAACACACGTGGGTGGAGTTCTTACCATAGTACTAGCAAGGCTAAACCTAAGGATTCATCACCTTAGGATTTTTAGTGGTGTTGCAAAACTCCATCACATCTGCTGGGTCAGATGTACCAGCATAGTCTATGGCTCCCACCCGGTGAAGTCTCTCAAAAGTCTTGCCGGCTCCATAACCTTCCTGATGGGCTGGTGCCCTAGGTGCAGATGGTGGCACCCTATCTGCCATGTGTGTTATGGCTGTCAGGAATTTATCAAATAAAGCATGGAGAGCTGGGTTTTCTATCTTAGCTGGGTCAATCTGGGGCTGTTCAGGTACATGCCCCTCCCTATTCTGGTCACCTGCACCTCCTCCTGGAACAGCAGTACTACCCTCAGCAGCATGCTCTTCATGTGATCCAGACATCTTCAAGTTCTTCTTCTCCTATGAGAGTAGAAGATACTATCATATAATCTGGAAAACACTTAGAGCAGACTCAACAAACTTAGTCCTATGTCTCTGTAGACTCAGCGAACCTAGAGCTCTGATACCACTAAATGTAACATCTATCTCGAGAAAACAAGATTAACTAATGCGGAAACGTTCACTAAGCAGCGGATTACCAAAAATCACTAAAAATTTAAAACTTTATGTGAAGAGATCTTTAAATGGTAAAGCTTTTTCATAAAGAAACATGATAAGTTATTTACAAATTGATCCATCAGTACATCTCTGTAAGGTCGTATCTCGAGATTACAATCATCAACTACCATGTTAACTATATAAGGCAAGATACAGAAATCTCGAGGTACTGGACCAAAAACTCGAAAGCACTAACTATTACTCTGAGGACCTGAGAGTACAGAGAGGACACATAGGACTCTAACTACATCTATACATGGCATAATAGCCAGTGTCTCCACCTGAAACTTCATTGTTGTCCCTGGTACTGTTGATGTTGCCCTTCACCTGTTGAAGGATTTCTGCCTCCTCGCCCACGTCCACCTAAAAATATGTTTCCCACGGGGTGAGACAATTATAAAATTGTCCCAGTGAGAGATATAACTCTTCGCCAGAAACATAATTATTGCAGTTTAAGAGATTAAATGTACACAAAGAAGTTATATTTGTCTGGGAGTAGTTAAAACAATGTTTAACATATTAAACCATTCTTCCAATTAAAGCAATACAACTATAATTTGATAAACCCATATGTCATTTATCTTTTAAGAAATAGAAGAACATGTATGGCATTTATTTACTATAAAACCATTATTACAACATTAACTCTCTTCAGACTTAGATCATATATCTAATGTCTGACATTATTATTGGGGAGTCATGGCCTGTAGCCATACTTTTTCTCACAAAGTGTTAGGATCTCAATTCCTCAACTTATCAAGTACCTTTCTAAATTTATCATCATGATTATAGAATCTAGGTACTTGAACTCATAATTTACCATTCACTAGGTATCATAGCATATCATTATACTTGAAGCATGTAAAGTAATTTCAATACACAAGATATCATAATCCTTACCTGGATATGATCACCTCTTTATGAAAACATGCATGATCAATATTTACTAATAACATGCATATTGTATCATAACAACACAATACATGTTCTTCTCAAATTATATATGTGATACCACGGTCGTGCTACCTTGCACGATCGTGCAACAAAGGACTCACCACGACTGTGTCATAATACCACGGCTGGTTTCTAGGGTTTGGATTCTCATTTAATCCAAAAAGAGTTATTCCACCTCTTAACTAGATTAGGAATAGTGATTCCTATCTCATTTCTCAATCATGGATTTTCATGCTTAAAAGCATAACTCAGAATTAGGGTTACTTGTTCATATCATCACATCTGCCTAGATTAGGGTTTACTATTCACATAGAATCACATTACCCTAGATTAGGGTTTACTATTCACATAGCATCACATTACCCTAGATTAGGGTTTACTATTCACATAGTAGTAAATTGAGATTATACCATCATTATGTATGAAGATTTCTTCCATTCATGTCTTCACTTAGGTTAAGATTCATTGATCATCATAATTAGGGTTTCCATGATCCCATTGTAAAGGATCATACCCTAATTATGTGTATTCATACATGTTGGAAGTATATTACTTGATTCTCATTCATATTAGGAGTCTTCTCTACCCTCTTATTATTAGATGATGTTTACATCTCTTATGATTAGGTTAGGTCAATTCAACCTTGATAACATAAGTCACATTATTACTACAATGTTCATTAGGGTTTGCTTGATCACGAGGTAATGACTACTTAAACCCATCAAGGGTACTTTAGTAATGTTCACCATTGATCATAACATGCTTCCATCAACTAATTACTTGTTCCCTTAATGTCTTTAGGTATCATTAGGATTTAGATTAATCAACCATTAAACCATCTAAGCCTTTAAAGCATTAAGCATTCTTGACCTTAAAAGACCCCAAACGGTTTTGCACTTTCAACCTCCAAACGGTTTGAAACCGCATGACCACCAAACGGTCTTGAGACCATTTGGACTCAAACGGTCTTGAGACCGTTTGGTCCAAACACCCTCAAAACCGCATGGACCAAAAAGTGTATTAACACTTCCAATTGAGTTAGGGTTTTCAATGTTGAACCCCTCAATCGTTCATGCCATGGTTAACCATTTATCAATTGAGCCAATTAAATTAATACTCAACTGATGTGACCCTCAATTAATCCTCAATTGATCACCAATTAGGGTTTGGATGGATTGGATTAGGGTTGGAATCGATCATCCTTCAATACTAATCAATGTAAGACTAGTTACTTTGAAACCATAGAACCATCATCCAAATTGGGTATGACCTGACCCCAAACGGTCTTGAGGTCGTTTTATGACCTCCAAACGGTCTTGAGACCGTTTTCCCATCATATCACCAAAATCCAAGTCAACCAATTAAGGTTTGGATCATTGGATTGATCACCACAACATCAATTGATTACAGTTTAACTTAATAACATTGGATCATCAATTTCTTAACCATACTCACCCCTAGACCTCCAAATTTTCTTGGGTGACCTCCAAACGGTCTTGAGACCGTTTGGCTCATCCAACCCTTGGATTATAGTGAAATTCTATCAAGGATTGGTCTATCGAGTTGATCAACAAATCAGCACTTAATTGTAATATAATTTGGTACCTTTGGACCTTCAATTGGTCAACTATACTTAACCCCAGACCTCCAAACGGTCTTGGGTGATCCCCAAATGGTCGTGAGACCGTTTGGGTGATCCCCAAATGGTTTTGAAACCTTTTGGGCCAATCAACCCTAAACATCAACTCATTCACTTGCAAAATCAGTATTTAGCCAATTAGGGTTCATACCACATCTTTGGATCATCAAACACATATCCATACTTCACCCTAGACCTACAAACGGTCTTGGGTGACCCCCAAATGGTCTTGAGACCGTTTGGGTGATCCCCAAACGGTTTTGAAACCGTTTGGGCTAATCAACCCAAAATCTCAAATTAACTCATTGGAATTTCAGCACTAATTTCAATTAGGGTTTGCCCAATTGATTAGCCTTCAACTCATGATTCGTTGAGACATAACCCGTCAAAATTTGTGAGTTATTAACCAACATAATTAGGAACAGTAATCTCAAACAGTTAACACTTGGTCAACGCACTCAAACGATTTTGAAACCGTTTTCCCAAAAAGGTCAAGTTAATCAGGTTGAAAATCAGCACTTAATCCAATTAGATTTATCTAATTGATTTGCCTTCAACTCACGATTACTTTGGAGTTAATCCCTCAAATGTTTAGGGTTATTAAACGACATAATTATGAACAGGAATCCCAAACGGTCAATGCTTGGTCAACGCACTCAAATGGTTTTGATACCGTTTTCCCAAAAAGGTCAAGTTAATCAGGTAGAAAATCAGCACTTAATCCAATTAGATTTACCTAATTGATTTGCCTTCAACTCACGATTCCTTTGGAGTTAATCCCTCAAATTTGGAGGGTTATTAAAAAACATAATTATGAACGGGAATCCCAAGCGGTCAATGCTTGGTCAACTCAACCAAATGGTCTTGGAGACCGTTTTCTCCAACCGACCTTGTGAAACCGTTTGTCCCTCAAACGGTTTTGCAAACCCCCAAACGGTTTTGAAAACCGTTTGTCCAAGGGTGCAAGACCATTTGCTAAAGTAACATTGGTATTCATGCCCCCTTATTCTACCTCCAGATTCAGGTCTGTTCTTCATGGTTTTAGTAGAAAGAAAGTAAGGAAGGATGGGGGAAAGAAAATCAAACTACTTTTGCAAGAAAAAAAGATGCATAACAAAGTTTAAGGGTTTAGAGTTATAAAACCTGCCTTAGAATCTGATCTAGAGCTCCAAGCTCCATATATTTAATGGTGTCTTGATCTCCAGGGGTCGTCCAAGGTCTTTTCTTCAAGAATTGGATGGAGAAGATGGCTAGAAGCAAGAGTTGTGTAAGGAATACTAGCAAACCAACCTTGTAATGGAATTTCCTCCATGAATCTGAGCTAGAAGATGACCAAACTTACCTAGATCAACTTGGTCGTCCTCCTCTGCTCCTAACCTCCTCCTTAGTCGGCCCAAAGCAAAAGGATGTGAAGAGGAAATGAAGGGAACGATCCCTTGATTGTGGAAAGAGCTTGCTTATATATTTTTGGGCATATTTCCAAGGCAATGATAAATACTTCTTCTCTTTTACATCTATATCCTCCACGCCCCTCTCCTACTTATTTGCCACGTTCCTCCCTTATTATAACATGAAAACTTATCTCTAAACCTTGTTTTAGAGGAAAAGAAGCCAAACACTTTATTAAGTCATACATATATAAGGGTCATTTTGCATACATCTTGATTATTCAATTACAATGATTATCCTTCTTATATGGTTACTCAAATGAGGTGCCCCCCTCATTTTATTTACTCCACTTGATGATAAAAAGCATGAGAGGTACTCTAGAGGGTATATTTTACATATTGCACCCTATGTTTTGGGTAAATTGCACTTTACACCAAAACTAGGTTTTAAAGTACAAGAATTGCTCTACAAGCTATATTTTGGTGCCCAAGCTTGGGGAATCCATATCACCACATCATATTCATTCTTATGATTTCTCATCATCAGAGGAACATCTTAACATGTGCAATTTGCATGTTAACCCCTCTAATTGGGTAATTTGCACATAGGTCCCTATTAAACAAAACAATTTTACAACATTGTTCAAAAAGGGTAGAAATGAAAATATAGATTCTTCTAAAGCTTTAATGACATATCAAGGGTTAACCACAAGCCTATAATCATAATTTTAAGCAAAACACCTAGGGTTAGTTCATAACCTAGGTCAGGGGTGTTACAGATACTGTTCACCCTCAAATTGGTTCCTTCGTCCTCGGCGACAACCTAAAAAGTTCAAATCTATGGGGTGAGTCAATTTTAAATAATTGTCCCAGTGAGAGTTATAACTCTCCGCCAGAAGCTTTGTTATAGCAATTAAGGAATAACATAAACAAGGTAATTTAAATCATTCAACAGCAGGTTTGATAATAAGTAAAACCTCTTTTACCTAAGCAATCACTTCATTAAAGCATATGAAGAACGTGTATAATAACTACATGAACAGACTATTAATATAAACAATGTAACATCAATCATTGTTTCTCGTAGTTCAACCTAAGCAGATATGCTATGCGGATATGAGGTATACCCTCATACTCCAACCGATCACTACTAAGTCGCATCGGTATCATACCTAGGTCATCAAAAGAGCTGGATTCTTATGACCTCATCTTCCTCAGTCAGTGTGAGGATCAACATACAGGACATCTAGTGTCTCTGCTACTATAGCTTACCAGGGTATTCTGGCACTTTGGTATTAGAGTCACAGTGGCATTCTGTACTCTCTTTGCCATTGAAAGATCTCTTGTTTATCTCTCATTGATGCGGCATCAAAGATTCCCTCGGGAGAATAGTGATACATCACCCCAACATAAACATATAGTGAAGGGTTGATAGATTAAGATACATCTACTTTAATTCCTACACTAGGATGTAAGGATATTCACATCCATATTCCCCCACATACTCAAAAGTATGTGATCCAGGAGTTCCCTTAGGAAAACCTATTTCACCATCATTTACCTTCTAACAACGATGGATCTATGATTAGGGCTCTACATGATATGATTATACTTGATTAGTTAGGTACATTTCAACATTCTTTTATCATCAAGCATGTTCTCAAACATTTAACTATTTAAGACACTGCTATATAAGAAGAATACTAAATGTATTAAACTTAACTCACATCAGTTATCATATGGATATCATTTTTTTTAATCATTTCATCACAAGTCATCTAATCAGCATGACCTTGATGTTACTCATGGCTCTTACAGCCCATCAATCTCATATGATGCCTTTTGATCTAGACAACATATCATGTTACTATTCATAAAGCTAACAACATGCCTTTAATGAATATGATATCATAACCCTTACCTGGATATGATCATTCTTTTATAAGAACCTGCATGGTTAATTCAATTAACAACAATAAACAATCTATTTCCAGATTAGTCAATTTATAAAGCAGAACTAATCTTTCATTTTAAGGTTTGTACCTTCATGCCTTTATTAAGGTTAGGTTCCCTTATTTACATCAATTAGGGTTATCTAATCCCTTTCATTATGATTAGGAATAATGATTCCTCATCTCATACTTTAATCATGAAGATTCATGCTTAAAAGCATAACCTGGAATTAGGGTTTATTGTTCATTTCAACACATCACCCTCAATTAGGGTTTACTATTCACATTACATGTTATTACCCTAGAATTAGGGTTTACTATTCACTTCATAGTGGATTGAGCTCATAGCATCATCTTGTATGAATTTATCATCATTGATGCCCTCAAATTAGGTTAAGAATCATTAATCATCATAATTAGGGTTTCCATGATCTCATCTTGATGGATCATACCCTAATCATGTACATTCTTACATATCTGAAGGTATGTTACTTGATTTTTATTCATATTAGGAGACTTCTCTCTCCTCTCACTACTAGATGATGTTTAAATCACTCTAGATTAGATTAGGTCAAAACAACTTGATTAATATAGGTCAAGTTATCACCACTATGGTCATTAGGGTTTACTTGATCAAGGGATGTTGGTTTACTTGAACCCTCCAAGGGCACATTGATAACGTTCACCCTTAATCATAACATGGTTCAAACTACTAGTTACTTAACCCCTTAATGTCTTTAGGTATGATTAGGGTTTAAGTTGAACAACCATTGAACCATTTAAACCTTCAAAGCATTAAGTAATAATAACCCTAAAGTCCCTAAACGATTACACACTTGAACCTCCAAACGGTTTTGAAACCATTTGGAAGGGTTGACCGTTTGGTTAGGGTTGACTTCAAGACCGCATGACACTCAAGACCATTTGCTCTTAAACGGTCTTGAAACTGTTTCATCATGTTGACCGTTTGGACATGGTTGAGTTTGAAACTGTTTGATCAAACCGCATGACCAAACCGCATGGCCAAACCGCATGGGTTCAAACCGCATGAGCTCCAAAAAGTTTTGAAACCGTTTGAGCCCAAACGGCCTTGAGACCGTTTGGTCAAATCAGCTCAAAATCGCATGGACCTCAAAGGTGCATCAACACTTGTAATCGATTAGGGTTTTCAATGTTGAACCCCTCAATTGGCCACATCCTTGTTAACCACTTATCAATTGAGCTAATTAGGGTTATCCTTAACCAATTGGACACACAATTATCCCTCAATTGATAGCTAATTAGGGTTGAAACTAATTCAATTAGAGTTTGTAATCGATTAACCATCAACATTGATCAACATGAGTCTAATTGAAGTTGAACCCATCAATTGTCAGTCAATTGGGCCCCAAATTGGCCCAAACGGTCTTGGGATCGTTTGCAAATACTCCAAACGGTCTTGAGACCGTTTGCCCAAAGTCACATCAAAATCTAAGTCAAATTGATCAAGGTTGAACCCTAATTAGGTTACAAATCAGCACTTCCAATTAATTCAACAACCTATTGTGATTGGACCCTCAATTGATTAAATTATCTTAACCCTAGACCTCCAAACGGTCTTGGGTGGTCACCAATCGGTCTTGAGACCGTTTGGGTGACTCCCAAATGGTTTTGAAACCGTTTGGGCCACTCAACCCAAAGTTCAACAAGATTAGTCCATGAAATCAGCAATTGAACCCGATTAGGGTTTAAGTGATTAAAGTGCCTTCAACTTGGAAATTACTTGCAATTAGATGGTGATTCTTTATAGGTGATTAATTCATGATGTGTCCAACTGACACTTAAACGGTCAACCCTTGGTCAAACCTCTCAAACAGTTTTGAAACCGTTTGAGTCCAAACGGTTTTGCAAACCGCATGAGATCAAACGGTTTTGAAACCGTTTGGTCCCAAACGGTTTTGCAAACCGTTTGAACCATGGGTGAAGGACCGTTTGATAAAGTAGCCTAGGTAATCATGCCCATCATCATCTACCTTGATACCAAGGTTGGTTCTTCATGGATTGCTTGCAAGATTGCAAGGAAAGATGGGGAAGAAGAAGAACTAGCTACTATTTACAAAAACAAAAATATGCATAATCAAAGCAAGAGGTTTAGAGTTATAAAATCCACCTCAATGGTCATTCCTATTGCTCCAAGCTTCCAAGATTTCAAGCCTTTAATGGCGTCTTGAGATCCACAGGTTGGCCAAAGGTGTTTCTCCAAGAAAAGGTTGGGAAAGATCGGCTAGAAAGAAAGAGCTAAGTAAGAAAAACATAAAACCAACCTTGTAACCTCACTTCCTCCATGAATTCGAGCAAGATGATGGTCTCTTCTTACCTTAGAACAAGTTGGTCGTTCTCCTCTGCTCCTACGCTCTACCTTAGTCGGTCCAAGCAAGGAGATAAGTGATAGAATTGAAGAAACGATCGTTTAGTTGTAAAGGATAGATGACTATATACCTTAGGGGGTATTTCCATGATAATGATAACTATTTATCTTATTCTCATCTAGGTCCCTCTCCCTTTTAGGCACGTACTTACTCCTTATTTCTAATGTAAAACTCCTTCTAAAACCAAGGACTAAAGGCAAAGAAAGGCAACTTATTACTAAGGTGCACATATATAAGGGTCTCCTCGCTTACAACTTGGTGATTTAATTACAAAGATTATCTTTCTTGTTTAATTATGAAATTGAAGTGCCCTCTTCATCATATTTATTCTAAATGATGTCAAGAGTCATAAAAGATATTCTAGAAGGTGTATTTTACAAGTTGCACCCCACATTTTGGGTAAATTGCACTTTACACCAAAATTAGGGTTTTTAAGCACAAGGATTGCTCCACAAGCTGCATCTTGGTGCCCAAGCTTGGAGAATCCATCATACTTCATCATTTTTAATCCTATAATGTCTCAACACCAAAGGAATATCTTAACAAGTGTAAATTGCAAGTGAACCCCTCTAATTGGGTAATTTGCACATAGGTCCATGTATTTCAAAACAATACTATAACTTTGTTTAAAAAGGACAGAAGTGGCAACATATGTTCCTTAGGAGCTTTAATTACATATCAAAAGATAATCATTAGTATCTAATTACATAATTAAGCAAAACACCTAGGGTTAGTTCATAACCCAGGTCAGGGATGTTACACAATGTGACACTCCAATCACACCAATGAGATAACGCAAAACCCCAAGCAGACGATCAACTATTATACATCTTAATTACCAAAAAACATGGTAAATTAAAATTGATTCATATAACCATCACAAGCGGAAACATTTACATATAGGTCCATAACAATTTCATAGCAACATACACCATATAAGGTATTTATGTCTCTGTACACTGACCTTAGACACCACCTGTATACAAAAGGACATTTTCACATGTGAATGCCATATATATATATATATATATATATATATATATATATATATATATATATATATATATATATATATATCAAGGGATATCGCCAAAACACGTTTCGATATACATTATCTATTAAACACAACCCTCTTGGGAACTGAGAGTACAGGGACAATACATAGAACTCTACTACTACACAAGCAGCTTATCCAACCTTCTGAGCTCACTGATCTTCAAGCTACTCCTCCTCTATAACATGATCTCTACCACATCACTGATGATGTCCTAAAAAGGTGTGGAAATCACGAGAGTGAGACCCATATCCCAGCACGAGATATAACTCTCCGCCAATGATTATTATTCCCAAGGATATACTACTAAAATACAGGATGTGAAGATTCAACTAAGTGAATTAATTGAACTATTTACATAGGTTAAGCATATTGAATAGTTGTAACAAATAAGAAAGCATGTTATGTCATTTACAAGAATATCAAGAGCATGTATAACAATTAACTTCCATTTCCACATGACATAATAACTAAGCAGTTTAGGAAACACTAATACAACATAACCAACTAACAACATAAGGAAACAAAGCGGGGGTTAACATCCAATCTGAAGAGTGTTTGACCCTAAACAAAATAATGCTACATGATTGTATTACATCTTTTATTAATGCCCTGAGAATTTGAGTCATGCCACCCAAATCCAACTAACCACTTCTATGTTGAAATAAATGTCCTACAAGATCTAGGAAGAGTGGACTCCAAGATCTTCCCTCACACCACTCGGTCCATAGAGTGTGCATTGTAGTGACTACAACTCAAATGACCACCAGTGACATATAGTCAAGATAAAAACACCTTGTCCACCTTGGTACAGGTCACGGGGCTAGTCATCAAGGTAAATCATGTCATCGAGCTACAATCGGAGTTGTCCTCAAAATATCATATGTAACACTGAGGTATGTCGGTAGCCATTCTCACATGAGATATGACCGTAGTCAGCCACCAAACTCTTGAGGTCAAGATGTCAAGGACACACAGTCACTTGCACCTCACATACTCAATGGTATGCACTCTGAGTTTCTCTTAAGAATACTCATTTCACCATCCAACAAGTTCTAATACTGGGATGGATCTATGGCATAAGGAAACTACATAATTAGGGTTCCACTTGATTAGTTAAGTTGATTGGGTGAATTAAGTCTATATCAAACAAGTTGACATACAAACCCTAATTCTTTTCTAGTAAGCATTAAATTAAAGAAACTTTAGAATATAAAAAACATATGGAATATAAATCTTGTCACATCACCACATGGTCTAGGTCCACTACCATCATTGAATCCACACTCCTTATCACATCGTCAAGTGATACCAACCCTTGTCCCTTAAGCAAGAGGGTTATACCTCTATAGGGCTCAACCATGCCCAATGGTCATTAAGATCATCACATCATAATCACATGCAAGAACCTCATTGTATTTTGATGCTTTATAAAAGGCTCAACCACCATCACCATACGTGTTATACACATGTTTAACATAACCTTGCACTAGGATTGTAACATCCCTGACCTGAGTTATAACCTAAACCTAGAAGTTTTTCCTAAATATGTAATTAAACACTTGTAATTATCTTTTAGCAGGTAATAAAAGCTCCTAAGGAACATATGTTTCTATTCCTGTCCCCTAGGAACAATGTTGTAGTATTGTTTTGCAATGCAGGGACCTATGTGAAATTATCCAATTAAGAGGTTTAACTTGCAGAGTTCACAGGTTAAGATGTACCCTTGATGATGAAACATCATAAGAGTGAATCTGATGAGGCATGGTGGATTTTTTCAAGCTTGGGCACTCAGATGCAGCTTGTGGAATGATCTTGGTGCTTAAAACCCTAATTTGGAGTAAAGTGCAATTTACCCAAATTATGGGTGAAACTTGTAAAGTACACCTTCTAGAGCATCTTATATGACTCTTGGCATCATTTAGAGTAGAAATGATGAAAGAGATGCACCAATAAATAATCAGATAAGAAAAGTAATCTTTGTGCATAAAATTCACCATGTATGTGTATGAAGACCTTCATATGTGTACCCTAGTTGAAAGTTGATCTTTTCTACCCTTAAATCTTGAGCATTGATGAACTTGGTATAAGTTTAGATGGATTGGACGTGCCTAAGAAGCAAGGAGGGATTTAGATGAAAATCCCATGCTTTAGAGGTCCTTATGGTGTAAAATGGCCTAAAGTATATAAGCCCTTTTCCTTGTAAACCAAGTGAACGATCCTTCATTTCTCTTCACTTATCTTCTTTCTCAAAACGTCTAAGGCAAGCTCTGTAGCTCAGGGAGGCGACCAAGTAGTTCAAAGGTGAGAAGAACCATCTTCAAGCTCGGATTCTTCGGTGAATTCATCATGCAAGCTTGGTTTTGTGGATAACTCACTTAGTTTTCTTGTTCTAGCCATCCATTTCTACCTTTCTTTGGAGGAATCACACTTGACCAAGTTGTGGAGTTCAAGACGCCATTAGAGGCTTGAATCCTGGAAGCTTGGAGCTCCAAGAACATCATTTAAGGCGGGTTTTATAATTCTAAACTCTACACTTTATATGCATGTTTTGTTCTTGCAATTCTAGTACTTAGTTCTTCTTCTACCTCCCCTTCTTCCTTTCACTTGCAAGTAAAACAGTGGAATAACTGAACTTGATAGAGGTTGAAGAAGGTGGGTGTGATTACCAAAGTTACTTTATCAAACGGTCTTGTTCCCCCCCTCTGACCAGACCGTTTGAAGGGCAAACGGGTTCACATGGTCGGTTGGAGAAAACGGGTCCAACCCATTTGAGGGCGTTGACCAAGCATTGACCGTTTGAGATTCCTGTTCATAATCATGTAGGCTAATGACCCACCAACTTTGAGGTGTTAACTCCAAATAAATCGTAGGTTGAAGGCCAATCAATTAGGCAATCGAATTGAATTAAGTGCTGATTTTTCCAAACTGATTAACTTGAACTTTTTGGGCAAACGGGTTCAACCCGTTTGAGGGCGTTGACCAAGCGTTGACCGTTTGAGATTCCTGTTCATATTATGTTGAGTTTCATTCCTGCAAAGAATCAAAGTTAATTTGTTAACCAATTGAGAGTTGAAGGCACTTCAACATCCTAACCCTAATCGGGCTGAAATTGTTGTTTTCATATATAGATTTTGTTGAGTTTTGGGTTGAAGGACCCAAACGGTCTCAAGCTCATTTGGGAGTTCCTCCAAACGGTCTCAAGACCGGTTGGGCACAACTCAAGACCGTTTGAAGGTCTAAAGTTTAGGTAATTTGATGGGTTGAGGGTCCAATTGTAATAAGTTGTTGAATCGATAAAAATGCTGATTTTAGACCTACTTCAAGTTCAATCCTAATCCAACCGACTTGGTTTTTGGTCAAACTTTGGGCAAACAGTGTCAAGATCGTTTGGAGGTCATCCAAACAATCTCAAGACCGTTGGGGCCAAGTTTGGGCCCAATTGGAGTTCAATTGATAGGTTCAACCTTGATTTAATTCACATTGTTGAAAATTGATGATTAGCTGATTGGAAACCTTAATTGAGTTAGACTTAACTCTAATTGGCTTCCGATTGAAGGTCAAATTGGTGTC
Source organism: Alisma plantago-aquatica (assembly GCA_963693085.1). Taxonomy (NCBI): domain Eukaryota; kingdom Viridiplantae; phylum Streptophyta; class Magnoliopsida; order Alismatales; family Alismataceae; genus Alisma; species Alisma plantago-aquatica. Next base: position 526,607,649 of record OY856413.1, on the reverse strand, counting down.
CAATTGTTTGAGTCTCATCTTAATTGACTCAATTTGTAATTGGTTAACATGGCTTGGGCCAATTGAAGGCTTCAACAAAGGATATCATGTTCTATCATAACCTTTATGTCACCTTTCATGACCACACTCGTTTAGGCTCAAATGGGTTGACAATCGTTTAGGCTCAAACGGGTCCACACTCGTTTAGGCTCAAATGGGTTCACACCTGTTTCAACTCAAATGAGTCCACACCCGTTAAGGAATTCAGAAGCAGCAAAATTACATATTTTTAACACATAGAATCCGGATATGTAATATTAAAACAAAACTTATTTCATCTGACCTGTATGGGACGTTTGTCCATGTCCTCTATTATTATAGAGCCTCCCTTGTGAGCCTTGCAGACTCTGTCCTTGGGGCTGAGTCATTATTGTATTCCTGTCTGGACAATCCCTTGCGAGGTGTCCCGGCTGTCTACATAGGTAACAGATCCTGGGTCAAAATGTCTATACGATCCAGTTACCGATGTTGATGCTATGTCGGAGGGTCCTCTTGGAATAATACTATGATCCCTACTTCCACTTGACACCCATTGTGTCTGGGTAGGAAATCCTGACAAAGCTGATGGTGTAGAAAATCTTGGTTTCTTAAAACTTTTAGGCCCTTGTTCTTGAGGCTGAGTGTACATCTTCTTACTACTTATCTATTGTTTCATGGTTTCTGACCTCTCTATCCTTCTTACTGACTCCACAATGGTGGCAAACCTTTCTCTATTCTCTAGAGCAGACACATGAGTGGCTAGTTCAGATTTCAAACCCTTTTCAAAACGTCGAATTCTTTCTTCATCGGTAACTGCCATTTGTGGACAAAACCGTAGTAACTCCATGAACTTAGCTTCATACTCGCTAACGTTCATGTGTCCTTATGTGATCTTCTCAAATTGAGAGATCTTCTCATCTAGATACGTCTTAGGGAAGTATCTATTGACGAATTCTCATCGGAAAACCTCCCATCCTATTTCTTTGCCTGGTCTCTTATCGTCCTCTATCATCCACCAATTACCAGCACTCCCTTTTAGGAGGTATACCGCATGTTTTACCTTTTCAGCTTCAGGAATATCAAGGATCCTAAAAGCCTTTTCCAGCTCTGTCAACCATAGATCAGCATTTGCTGGGTCAGATGTACCAGCATAGTCCATGGCTCCCACCCGACGAAGTCTCTCGAAAGTCTTGCCAGCTCCATAACCTTCCTGATGGGCTGGTACCCTAGGTGCAGATGGTGGCACCCTATCTGCTATGTGTGTTATGGCTGTCAGAAACTTATCAAATAAGGCATGGACAACTGGGTTTTCTATTTCAGCTGGGTCAAACTGGGGTGGCTCCTTGGGTTGCTCAGGTAAGGGTTGCTCCAATTCTGGGTGCCTTGCACCTCCCTGTGGTGCAGCAACACTACTTTCTGCCACGTACTCTTCATGTGGCTCAGACATCCTTATATATCTTCTCCTCCTGAGGAGCAGAAGGTTCTATTAGATAAGGAAGGAACACTAAGGATAGACTCGACATCCTAAGTCCTATGTCTCTGTAGACTCAGCGAACCTAGAGCTCTGATACCACTAATTGTGGGCTCTGATCTCCCAAAGTCCGAGATGAACACATGAACTTCGAAGTAAACATAGCGGAAGCGATTCGTTTAGCAGTGGAATACCAAAAATCGGCGAAAAATAAAACTTTTTGAGATAAGACATTGAAACCATAAAAACTTCTTTCATAGATTCAAGATAAACTGTTTACATCTCTGTTAATTACTTCTTGAGTAATTATACATAGCATGCTACAAAATCTCAAGAGACGAATCAAAACTCAGACCATGACTCCAAGGACCTGAGAGTATAGAGGACGCATAGGACTAAATATCTATCTATAAGAGCCAGGTTTCAACTTAAATGGGTTCACACTCGTTTCAATTCAAATGGGTTCACACCCATTTCAACTCAAACGAGTCCACACCCGTTTCAACTTAGATGGGTTCACACTCATTTCAATTCAAATGGGTTCACACCCGTTTCAACTCAAACGAGTCCACACCCGTTTCAATTCAAATGGGTTCACACCCGTTTCAACTCAAACGAGTCTACACCCGTTTCAATCCAAATGGGTTCACATCCGTTTCAACTCAAACGAGTCCACACCCGTTTCAACTTAAATGGGTTCACATTCATTTCAATTCAAATGGGTTCACACTCGTTTCAACTTAAATGGGTTCAATTGAGTGATACCTTGTTTTGATCAAACCCTAATCACATGATGGTGATGTGTTGACTTGTGTTAGTCAATGAGGACTTAACCCAACCTAATCTAGAGTGGTGTGATCACCATCTACTAGTTAGAGGAGAGAGAAGGTACCAATTATGGTGGAAACTCAAGTAAAATACCTTCAAAATACATGAATGTGCATGAATAGGGTATGATCCACTATGTGAATAGTAAACCCTAACTTTATCTATGATAATTGATGAATCTTAACCTAACCTGAGAGCACCAAAGGTGATGTTTTCTCATACATGATGATGATATGAGTTCAATTCATGTAATGTGAGTAGTAAACCCTAATTCAAGGGTGATGACATGTAATGTGAATAGTAAACCCTAATTCAAGGGTGATGACATGTAATGTGAATAGTAAACCCTAACTCTAGGGTGAGGGCATGCAATGTGTGCCTTAAAACATTATTTGATGAAAACCAGGGAAACCTAGCTCTTGTAAGAGTAGGGAGATACAACTTCTTTAAATGAGTTATTTATTGTTATCAGTTGAATTGACCATGTAGGTTCCTATATGAGGATGATCATATCCAGGTATGGATGATGATGCTATATTCATTGAAAGCATGTTGTTAGCTTTATGAAGTGATATATCCTGGTGCCTTGTTAGTGGCATCTTATGAGATTGATGGGCTGTGAGAGCCATGAGTACCATCAAGGTCATGCTTAACAGATGACTTGTGATGAGAGAATTGAGAAATGATAATTGATGTAAGTTAGACTTGTTACATTTAGTATCCTTCTTTCTTAGCGGCTATGCTAATGTTTAATATTCAAGAACATGTATGTTATCTGATAAGTGATAACTTATGAGTTTGATAGGTTGAATGAGTCATGAGTAATATGCGCTGATGTTCATCAAAGATCATATTATTTAGATGTCCAGATAAAATAATATGTTGTTGGTAATAAATGTTATAATTAGTCCAGGGGTTTGGACTCTCACTTTCCGGATTCTTAGTGATAAGATGTTTAGGGATTGATATCCCTATGTTAAATTATGAAATGTGATCTTGATATAGAGTGTTACTATGTGAAGTTCTATTACAAGATAATCCTATGAAAGGCTTAACTGCAGACTTATGGGTGATGAATGTAAATAACCCTTGTGTCACTTGAGTATGGTTAAGTATGATTTCATGTGTACTAATCATACAGTTATGTTGTGGATTTGGAATCCTAACACCTTGTAGGAAAGGGTATGGCTACAGGCCATGATATCCCTTATTATAATGCCAGGTGATGGATATATGATATAAGCCTAAAGAGAGCCAGTGTGGTGATGATGGATTTATAATAAATAGATGTTATACATGTCCTTTTATTTCTAAAAGAAAAGTGATATGTGGGTTTATCTTAGAGATGCTTTACTTCTAGTAGGAGGAATAGATTACAATATATGAAACATTGTTCTAGCTACTCCTAAAATATATATGACTTCTTTGTGTACTGTTATTCTCTTTTTCTGTAATAATAATGTTTCTGGCGAAGGGTTATAACTCCCACTGGGACAATTATTTAAAATTGTCTCACCCCGTAGATTTCAACTTTTTAGGTGGTCGCCAAGGATGAAGGGATCAATCTCCAGGTGACCAGTAGCAGCAGCAGCACCCGGAGTAGCAGTAAATCTCAGGTGGAGATTCAGACTGTTGAGTTATATAGATAGATAGTCAGTCCTATGCGTCCTCTGTACTCTCAGGTCCTTGGAGTCATGGTATGAGTTTTGATTCGTCTCTTGAGATTTTGTAGCATGATGTGTATAATTACTCAAGAAGTAATTAACAGAGATGTAAACAGTTTATCTTGAATCTATGAAAGGAGTTTTTATGGTTTCCATGTCTTATCTCAAAAGGTTTTATTTTCCGCCGATTTTTGGTATTCCGCTGCTAAACGAATCGCTTGCGCTATGTTTACTTCGAAGTTCATGTGTTCATCTCAGACTTTGGGAGATCAGAGTCCACAAGGATGTTCACATAACAACACGTTAGGGTTACCACCACATTGAAAGGGATATTCCATCACCACATAAGTTATACAAAGAAGCTAAGCATAAGGTATCACCACTTAGTTCCATTAGGGTTTAGTGTATCAAGGTAAACTAGACTAGTATTGCACATCATCTCATTGTGGTGATCATAAGTTCTCATTCATACAAGGGAAAAGGTATGACTACATCATTAAGGGAAAACCTCCATTGGATTCAAAATCATTCAAACCAAACCAACATACCACAAGCATCAACCCAAAACCATTGGCTGAGAGGAGGTAAAACCATTGGTTGTAACATAAGAAACATCTAAAACAAAGCACATTAGAAAAATCATCAAGTTGTGGAATTAGTTGAGTCACCATACCATTTAATAAAGCCATCGTTTGATAACATAGAAAGCATCATTGGTTGTTGAAACACATCCCACCATAGGTCAACCACATGAACAAAACCATCAATTGACATTATGACAAGTACCATCAGTTGATCACCTAAAGAAGGCCATTGATTGTAGGGTCCAGGAACACCATCGGTTGTGACACTCAGTGTCACCATCGGTTTGACCATCGGATCATGAGTCAAAGAAGCCATCGTTTGAGACTCAAATAACCATTAATAGATGACCTAGACTAGCCATTAGTTGTGAGGCTCTTTGAGGCCATTGGTTGAAAACAACATGTGGGAAAATGTTGATCTAAAGACAAAGGGAAACCATCGTTTGCTAAACCAATAAAACCATCATTTGACCCTTCACATATAAGCACTAAAAATCAACATATATGGAAACTCTAACGATTGGTTATTAAGGAGAAATTGTACCCATCAGTCATGTTCAAAAGAAGGCATCCAAACAGAAACTGAGAGACTACCATCGGTTAGCATAAAAAAGCCAAGAAAAATAGTAAAAGAACTAGACCATTGGGTTAAGAACCAAGGTGGAAAACAACCTTACAAACCCTAAGTAACCATCGATCAAGAGGAAACAAGAACAATCATTTGATAAGAAAGCATACCTTATGGATTTATCTACCATAGGAAGTCCAAGAACAAGGTTTAGAACACATCCAAGAAGATTAACCATCCAAGAAACTGGAACCTAAGGTCAAAACCTAGGAAAAGGTAGGTTCTTTCCACTTAGAACTTTGTTTTAGAGAAAGATCTAACACATACAAGCTACTAGTAAGCAATAAACGTGGGGAAAGCTATATAACTTGCCTATAAGAAGAAGAACAAGCTCCAAACTACAAGTTACCTTGATCACAAGAAGAATGAAACACAAGCCTAGCTCTCCGCCAAGCAAGCTTTTTCTCCATGAAAGAGAGCAATCATAGGTGAAGGAAGAAAGAAAGAAGGGTTCATTAAGCTCTAGATCAAGATCCACCATGGAACACCATGGCCACGAACAAGAAGAAGGAAGAATGACATAGAGAAGTAAGGGAAATGAAGAGAAAGAGAACTAGATTACTTGCTTAGGTCAGAATAACAAAGGAAAGCTCCATAAGCTCCAAAGGAGGGAATATCCAAGCTCTAACAACACATGCAAGAAGCTCAGCCACCTTCTTCGACCTTGGTCACTTATATAGCTATGGGAGAGAGATAAGAGAAAGTATAGGTGTCCTAACAGGTTAGCCAAGTGTCCATTGTCAAGGGACATCACGTTCATGCATGTAGAAACTCCATTAGTTGTGGAGTCTTCTAGGCCATCAGATCTTGGCCCTCCCAGGGTGTCCATTGAGTTTCATCACTTGAAGGCAATCATTTGATGAAAGCCTAGGTCACAAGGTGGAAAACCATTGATTAGTCACCCCTTCCAAGCAAACCATCAAATCCAAGGACCCCAAGAGAGAAGACCATCAACCTAGGACCTCTAGGCAACACCATAAACTATCCTACCTGATGATGACCATCAGTTGTCTTCCATTCAGGGGAACCATCAGTTAATGGCCTCTTAGGGTGGCTCATCTATTAGGGCTATACCCGAACTCAATCCTAGAAGGGTAATACCACCAAACCATGGTACACCAAGGATCCCAAAGCTACAAAAAACTCAAGCATGATATGAGAACATGCAAGGAACATAAATAATGTGAAAATTTGAAATAAAAAAACTCAGATATGGATAAATTCCAAAAAGTTCAAAACATGCACAAAATTGAATAACACTTGTTCAAATAGTGTCGAAATTGGGCCAACTCAATATTGTAGGTTGTCACATGATATCAAAGCACATAATAAGGTTAGATTAAGTTTTTAAGAAATTAATTAAGGTAAGAAAGAATACTCAACCATTAAGCAAGGTCAGGGGTCTTACACCTAAGGAATGGGTAACAACACCCAAATATGGATAATTGACACCCAAAGCACTTAAATGGAACCCAGGCATGGGTAGTTGACACCTAAAGGACAAGGAATGTGTAAGTGCTCCCATAAGGAATGGGTAAGTGTGCCCACAATTGACACCTAAAAGCAACTCAAATGGCATCCACAAGTTTATCATATGATGAACTGATAACATCTCATTTTGTGAACTTTTTGCATATGTTTTATTCCTATTTTTGCATCCCTTTTGTGGATTGTTTTCTATCTATTTTAATATCCTTGAATAATATTTGGACCTGACTTAACCCCCTTTCCGAAATCCATGCAGATTAGTGACATGTCACGACCTCTCATCATATCGACCATAATGATCCTAAGATGTTCGGCCTAGGATAGAGCCTAGGGTCAACAAGGCCTAGTCGCGACCCGACACTGGTCATGACCAAGATGACTCATTGTGACCGTGATGTAGGATGGCGAAGTTGTCACGACTGGGATGAGGCTGTGACCTGGACAGAAGAAGAAACCAAGGAATGAGTCGTGACCAAGGATGTGTCACGATTGTGACACCTGTTTCAACCTTTGCTTAAGTCATAGTCATGACAATACCTCCTCACCTTGACCGAGGCACTTTCTACAAAAGGTCATGACTGCAACAATGGTCGTGGTCGAGACATACACCACGACCGCGATGGAATGTTAAGTCGATGGGCTACACCTATAAATAGGCCCCCAACCCCTCACACTAGGAACATCAGATCATCAAGAGTAATGAAGTGATGCCAAACTCCAGAGCCATTCTCATTCATCTCCACTAGTCTTGGACCTTCGATGACTAAAGTTTGAGGAGAGAGAAGATCTTCCATCCTCTTTAAGAGAGAAGGAGTTTCCATCATCCACATTTTTTCTAGATCTAGATATGAAGAAGTACATTAGGTGTATCACCTTCTCCCTTCTCTAGATCTATCATCTCTCTCGTGTTGTACCTTCCCCCTTCATTATTCTTGATGTATCTATAATTTTGTAATTTTGTTATGCTGCTAGTTAACATGTGTAGATAAACACCTAACTTGGGTTGGGAGTAGCCACAAAGGCTCTCCCAACATGTATATACTTGCATCCTTTTGAATATATATATGCCCCTAGCAGGATTATATCCCTACTCTTGTTCTTGAATGCTTCATTTGTATGCTTAGCTACCAACTTGTGATGTTTGATTGTTAATTCCTTGAAAGGTTAGTATTAATGTTTTCTAAGTGATATGGAGTTGCATGAATGCATGAAAATGTTGGAATGCTAAAGCTAATGGTTGTATGGTTTTTCTTTGTGATTGTTTGTTTGCCATCTCGAGAGAGAGACAACCTTACAATCTAGATCTATCCTAAGCTTGAGAGAGGAGGGAATAGTCATTTATGATGATCTCTTATAATCTTGCTAAAGGTATACAAAAGGGTGTGAGTATTACATGTTGGAAAGAAATCTTGGTAGGCGAAACCCAACCTATGTTCCCTTCCATCCTTTGGGTATATCTTCCTTTTTTTACTTTGTTCTCTTGTTTTATTTTCTTACTTTCTCTTATTAATGCTTTGTCTAGAGAAACACCATTCCTTAGGGAAAACCATCTTTATCTACCTTTGTGTTTGGTGTATCGGAGTCTAAGGCTTCATGTTTCTAGAACATACCAACCTTGCCCTATGGTTTGACACCAATTTACTACTTCATACCCCATATAATAGTTGTGAGGGCCGAGTGTCGGGTTATAAATCAAAGTGTCCGACTAATCTAGATCCACTCCATTTTGGACATGCAATTTAGGTCAGTCAACTTTTTAGCATCATTGTCGGGGACAAGGCAAAATGATACTATTAAGAACATGAGTCTACTCACTATACACTCGTGCCTCAAGCTTAGCAACAAGTTTGACTACACAAAACTCTAAACCTACTACATTTTGGTTACACAGAATATTTCATTTTACACGTCTAGTTATCTAAATTGACTGTGCGATTTACTTAGTTAGTCGTAAGGGAAGCAGATTTAATCAATACTTCACACCCATTTCAAGACAACATGTCGCCTCGTGTAGACAATAGTATTAATGGGGAAGATCGGAATGCAAGGATCTGATACAATCGACTACCACTAGAAATCATAGAAGAAAGGGAGGAATGTCACTCAGATAGTCATCACTATGAGGAAGAGAAACACAAAAAAGAGCAGCATCACCATCACCGCCGCAAAAGACAACAAAGGAATCACCATGAATGTGAACATGACAACCACAACAGTGAAGGTCAATATGATGAGGAAGAGAAAACTCTTAGAGAGCTAGCGCCAAATAGGGCCAATGAATCAAGATGATTGATAGTTATCCCATGATTTAATGTGTCTAATTTTGAGATGAAACCCAATGTCATCTCTATGATAAAGAACAAGCCTTTTTTAGGGAACTTGAGGAACAAGAATCCTTACCATCATCTTGATGCTTTCTAAATCATCTGTGACACATCAAGATGAGGGGAGTGCCTCAAGAAGTCATATATTGTAAGGGATTCATTTTCTCTCTCTAAGATAAAGCTCTATCATGATACCTTAATCTGCCCCACCAGTGCATATATGGATGGATGCTCCTAGAGGATGCTTTCATCACTAAATTCTACCCCACTGAGAAATTTATTCAAAATATGCAAAATATCACTTCCTTCATGCAAAAAAACTGAAAAAATATTCATGAAGCTTGGGAAATGTATCAAGAATTGTTGGTATGTATGCCCTGAGAGCCAATCATGGGATGATTGGTGGGATACATTAAGATTGATTTGATAAAAATCAAAGGAAAGCTTCCAATTCTTTCTGGTTCAGTCATATGAGATAGTGATAGAACAGACTGAATGTCTAGAGAATGATAGTACTCAATGATGTATACTTTCAGGTTGAGGACCTGGACGATGAGATCATACGGATGCTAAGAGTTTGTACATTCTTGTTTTGTCCCTAGTCGGATGTCATTGTGGAAGGTAGATAGATAGCAATGACACACAAGACTAGATTGTGGTGTTGGTTGATGACATAATCTCATTAGTCATGATATAGAGATATCAAACCAAACACATAGGTACTTGTTAGAGAACATGTGTACCGGACAGACCCACCGTGAGTTTGACACATGGAACCATGACATGGTAGTCACAATCAGTACTCACAGTGATGGTGGTGAGTGTGATTCTTAGACCTGAAATCACTGCACTCAACACATGTCGTTGGGCACACTTTGACATCATCAAACACAGTCCTGAAACATGGGTTGTTATAAAGGTGATGATTGGGTGGCTTTGACACATGGGGCTTTTGAGGGGTGAGTGATAGATATGGGATTTGTCCCTCTTGAGGGAGTTTGATATCCAAGTCCACTTGATGAGTAGGATTGAAATAGGCATGCACACGCATGTGTGAATCAGTATGTGATATTGATATAATACATATCTCTTCCAATCTACTCTGAGATCAAGAAAGTGAATGAACGTTGACAGGATGACTGTTCCATGCCTCGAGTTCATTCGGGATATCAGCGACAAAGGAATTATACATTCACTATAACACCATTCACGGATTGTAGGATTGAAAGTTGTTCTCCAACTTTCTACTTTATCTTGGGTAGAACTGATGTGTGACAAGGCACCACTCTTTGCTTGTGAAGTCATAAGTGTTATGGACTTTCACTGCCAACGTGAAATGGACCTGCAGGGTCACACACATAGGATTTAACCTGGAAGAGGAGTTTTGTCCACAAGCAATGTTTAGATTGATTACTAAAGGAGTTTAGTAGTTCAATTAAACACTCAGTCAATTGATAGCTCAATATCATAATGTTCAAGGTGTTGGACACATTGATTGGAGTATCAGATTGATTGAAATCACAATTGACTGATTCTGCACAACTTGTACTCCCAACTGATCGGTACATGTGATGAACCGGTCGGCTGAGCTTGGTGAACCGGTTAGCTCAAGTGTTGAGCGGATCGGCTCAAGATCAGGGTGAACCAATTGCTTCAAGTGTTGAAACGATCAATTCAACTGGTGCAACCGAGCAACTTGGGAAAATAGGATTGGTGAGAATTTTCCTTGCGTTTCACTTGCCCAATTTGATTGGAACAAGGATTGGTATTCGATACCAATTAGAAACAAAAAGAAGGAAAGTCAATCAGGAACCGACCATGACCACCAACCGACCGGTTCAGAAGTGAACTGACCGGTTGAGGTGTCCCAACCGACCAGTTCAGGTCCCCAACCGACCGTTTCACTTGTAAAACGGTCGGTTCAGGTTGCGAGTTGGTTGCTTTTGTGGAAAATCTTGAACCCTTCTACTCCTGCTTTTAGTCCCGCATTGCCCGGGATGGAGAACCCTGTCCCATGACCCTCCTATATATAGGGGTATTGGGGGCTTCTCAAAGGACAACTCAGTGCAACCAGTTGCTCTACAAAGTTGTCCTTCTCTCTGGTTTTGGTAACTGAGAGAGAGCCCGAGCAAGTGCTACCCGCTAAGGGAGGTGCAGCAAGGGAAAGACAACTGCAGTTGCAACTGGTAGCAGGCGAGTGTGTTGGCGACTAGTACATCAACAGGAGGGTGCGACTCCTTCCAATTCCTTGTGGGACAAGGAGTGTGGAGTTCTAGGTGGTCCGTGTGGACTACTTCAGAGGCGGGAGGTTTCTGCCACTCAGGAGGACAACTGTCAATCCTGACAATCCCAATGAGAGGAGGAGTCGTCAGTCCCGATGCGACTAGGAGCTGCACAGACACCGTCCAAGACCGGAGGTGAAGACCGCGCAAGTCGTGAGGTATTGTCGTCGAGCAAGCCTCGGGACAAGGTATGATTCCACAAACCATCCTTTCCTATTATATAGACATTGACGCGTTTCCTTGTTCTGGGTTTGGGGGAGACATCTTTTTTGTTTCCGCTGCCTTCTCTGCCTCTCCTAAAACCCAACAGTGGTATCAGAGCCACGTCAACTGCTCTATATTTTAGGAATATCGATATGATCGATTTTGGTTTGTCGCCTTTATTTATTGCATACGATGTGAATTATATTGGCTTTATGCATGTCCAATCCTAAATCCACAATTCCCAATTACATATATGATATGTATTATTAATGCACTCAATACGCGTCGCCCTTAAACGAGTTTTGTGGTAGATGTATAGCGTGGATATGGCCAACAAACCCTATCTGTGTATGGTTGTATGTGGTTTCTTGCATCTTAGTCTGCGCACCGATCTTCCCTCTCCTATTCCTGATGTAACTCGAAATAATTCGATATTCTTTCGTACCTTTGCTCCCCCCGATTGTAACTCAAGTTTTCCCTTTTAAGCAATGTAATATTAGGATAAATTTTATTTCCTGTTATGTCAAAGAACGGAGGACATCGAGACAACAACTGAGACGATCGGTTCAAGGGGTGAACCGATCGGTTGACGTTCCAGACGATCGGTTCAAGGAGTGAACCGATCAGTTGATGACCGGTTCGAGGAGCGAGATGAGCGGGTGGCAGCCATGATGAGATGCATGATGACCAGGCAAACCGATCGGTTGGAGAAGCCAACTGATCGGTTGGTGGCACCCAGACGACCGGGCCAGAATGAGAAAGTCATTCATGTGATGAGTTGATCTACTCGGAAGGCAAAGCACAAAGTTCATCTTGTACAGGTTGCATGTAATGTAGACCTAGATGACCATGATTCCTCTTGGCTCGAGGAATCACATTAGGATGGCCATAATCATCACTTTTATCATTTGTGCATGTTTTCTATGGGATATAGCATGCATATGATACGTACTATGTATTGTGGTGATTGGATATGTATATGTATATAAAAACCAAATCCCTCATTAAATATTAAGTTTTAGATGCCTTCCAAATGCGGCACACGTGAAAAGCTTGATCGACCAAGTGTGGGCATGCCCAAGCATGGTGCACCGTCTATCTCGTGGAAGCGTGAAGGATGAATGTGTGGGTCTGCCCAAGCAGGGTGCATATTCATCGTGTTTGCTTTGGGTCGGACTTAACAAGGTGACCTAGATAGGATCTAGCACCTTGAGGCATGGAGATGATCATGGCAAGGAGTTTCATATGACATCTTATCAAGAGTTGCATATGATGCAATTGGCAAAAGTTTCCTACCTGAGAGATCTAAGTTGTGGGTGACAGCCCAAGCTGGTCCATGACTTAGAGGATTTCAAGATCTTGCCCACTAGAAGGTTGTACACTGCAATCTTCCAAATTGATGGTGAGGGCTATCAATTTGAAGTAAAATAGTGGGAGCGATAATTAATTAAAGGCCTAATTTTATCATCACTTTTCAAATCAATCAAATAAGTCAAAAAATGAGTTTTTGGACTAAAATTGCATATTTATTTTTGTAGTACAAATGACAACAAATAACAATCACTTCTCTTTGCGATCGGTCCTTGAAAAGGACAGGCTTAATGGGACAAACTTCCACGACTGGTATCGGACATTGAGAATTGTTCTCACTCAAGAGCGTAAGCTCTATGTCCTGGATACTCCAATTCCAGTGGAACTGGCTCCTAATACACCAAAGGCAGAAAGGGACACTTACAAGAAGCATTCTGATGATGCCATTGATGTAAAGTGCTTGATGTTGTTCTCCATGAACCATGAGTTATAGAGACAACATGAGAATATGGGTGTCATTGAGATGATTCAGCATCTCATGAACATGTATGAAGATCAGGTGCGGCAAGAGAGATACAATGTCTCAAGGGCACTATTCAAGTGTGTCATGACAAAAGGAGATCCAGTTGGTCCTCACACACTCAAGATGATTGGGTATGTGGAGAACTTGCAAAGACTGGGATTTCCACTGAGCCAAGAGTTGGCTACTGACCTGATACTACAATCGTTGCCAGAATCTTACAGTCAGTTTGTGATGAACTACAACATGAACAACTTTGATAGGCCACTGTCAGAGTTGTTGGGCATGTTGAGCACAGCCGAGACACAGATGAAGAAGGACAAGCCTAAGTCTGTGATGGTGATCATGAGCAAGAAAGGCAAGTCCAAGCGCAAGGGCAAGGGCAAAGCTAAGAAAGGTTATGATGCTAGCCAGGAGCCCAAGTCGTCTTCAGCTCTCAAGGCCAAGGGAGGCGTGACCAAGAAAGGCAATTGCCACCATTGTCAAAATCCAAGACATTGGAAAAGGAATTGTCCTCTCTATCTGGAAGAACAAAAGAAGAAGGAGGCAACAGACGTCTCTACTTAAAGGTGTCATGAAAGTAAACTTGTAACACTTTTTGAGGTATATGATACCAAGATGTAAAGTGTAAAGCACTCATAATTGGGGCAAGTGTTGCTGCCATAGATAGGAGTACTTTAGTTTATTTTCAGCCTACAAGGCATGTAATACAGTTATGAACTGCTATTTCATATTTTCCAATAGATAGAAACACTTTATTTTGCATATTGTATGACAATGATGACAATTAATAAAGAAGTGTTTCAGTTTATAAAGATATGATCTTTGTGGCAATGCCTTGTTTATCTTGTGGTATTTGATATGCATATGATAAAATGTTACCTAAAAGTTATACATAACTCAAACAATCAAATTAGCATAAATCATGAGGAATTCATTTCTAGTTTCCATGTGATGGATAAATCTAGACTCTTTTGGTTAGAGAACCAGTAAGATACATGAATCTCTTATACATGATTAATCAATCTTGACCAAAGGTAGTGGGAGAATGATTATCCTATTAGGTATGATACATGTGATGTATTTACATACCTAATGGAACAAATGCTAATACTTCAAATGGTGTTTAGAAAAATACCAATATGAATATCTTGAAGTGTTCAAGATTATCATAGATGAAGTGCAAATTTGGTAAAGTGTTAATTCTTGATGAGATCAATGAATGAAATACTTGAACCAAATGTTTGAGATCCTTTTGAGTGATTATGATAGTGTATCATAGTGAAATCATGATTAAGGCATGGTGATGTCTAAATCAAGAAGGAATCATACTCTAAGGAGTTAGAGAATGATTATCAAATAACTGAATTCTTCTTAATAAAAGAATACCCCTCACTAATAAAAGAAATTAAGAATCACAAGGGTTGTGAGTTCTTATATCTTTAACAGATACACCTCAATTATCTATGTGATAAGTTGTTCATGTGATGAGTCAACTATCTAGATGAATATGAGGAATCGAATTCTGAATTATGGTTTATGCCATTACATCCTAAATGATATCCATGTGAACCATAAGGTATGACCTTGATGGTAGCACCCATTGGATGGAATCCATAAGTGCAAATGAGTCTTAAGTGTTAAGACACATGGATAACATTTTGAGAAGGATGACGCTTGTTGATTGCAACTTAATGACTAAGACATTTAGCATATGGATACTAAAACCACATTCCTATGAGGAATAAAACAAGGATGTGTATGTGACACAGCCTATAAGGTTTATGAATCCACTAATGCAAATGAAGTCTATAAGTTACAATGGACTAATCAATGTGATTGATTGAGTACAAGAAACTCAGAATTGGATCTTTACTTTGATAATATAGTCAAAGGGTTTGACTGATATGTCAAAGATAAAGAAGGGATCTGTGATTTAGTGGAAATAGAATTGTTCTAGAATGGAAATACAAAAGTGGAAATTATCTTTAAGGAAGATAGAGAAGTTTCCTATAAGATAGGAATAGAGATCTATAAAGATAGTTCTCGAAAACCTCTTGACCTGAAAAGAGAAAGCATACATTGGCAATCTGTACCGAAGGGTTCAGTACGCACAGATTCAGTGGGAGAAAACTTGTCCATGTTACATGGAGTTAGTATCCCAAGGCCAAGTGTCCAATTCCTATGAAGAATGGGAACACTAAGAATAGATATGGATCTATCATGTATGTAATCATCCCATTATCTTGCATGTATGGACATGGCAAGAATAAAATGCATTCATCATCTTGTATGTAGGACATGACAATATGATGTGCTCATCCTGATAACTCGTATATGGGACATGACGAGTGGATGTCTGTGTACTTCCAGTAAGGGTTACTGGAATACCATGAGAACTTGATAAGTACTTGAGAAGTACTGGTTCTATGGAGATAAGGAAGAGTTCAATGTAAAGAGTTACATTGACGCGAACTTCCGAAAGGATAGAAAATTAATCGCAAAATATATACAGGATATATAAAAGTGAAAGTTTGTTGATAATTGGATGTGTTCCAATAAGGCCGTTTAAAAGGAAATGTCGAGTATCTATGTGTTAGAAAACAACAGTGGATACTATATGGATCTAGAAGTTCATGAGATGAACTTATATTCCGCTCATTGATGACAAGTATGGAATCCTTGATCATGTAATGTGGCTAAAGGTTAGCAAAGGAATACTAGATCGCATATTACGGCACCTCCATCTCATACGTGTGACGTACAATGAAGAGATGAGAGACATGTAATTAATACTGACTCTGGCAAGGTGTTGCCATTACTGACTATGTTAAGCACTAGAGTACAGTAACATGTGGGACATGTTTGAAGATCATTATGAATATGATTCAAGTGTGATTGGCTCACAGTGCAAGTGGGCGTCTGTTGGTATGTATGCCCTGAGAGCCAATCATGGGATGATTGGTGGGATACATTAAGATTGATTTGATAAACATCAAAGGAAAGCTTCCAATTCTTTCTAGTTCAGTCATATGAGATAGTGATAGAATGGATTGAATGTCTAGAGAATGATAGTACTCAATGGCGTATGCTTTTAGGTTGAGGACATGGACGACAAGATCATACAGATGCTAAGAGTTTGTACATTCTTGTTTTGTCCCTAGTAGGATGTCATTGTGGAAGGTAGATAGACAGCAATGACACACAAGACTAGATTGTGGTGTTGGTTGATGACAGAATCCCATTAGTCATGATATAGAGATATCAAACCAAACACATAGGTACTTGTTAGAGAACAAGTGTACCGGACAAACCCACCGTGAGTTTGACACATGGAACCATGACATGGTAGTCACAGTCAGTATTCACAGTGATGGTGGTGAGCGTGATTCTTAGACCTGAAATCACTACACTCAACACATGTCGTTGGGCACACTTTGACATCATCAAACGCAGCCCTGAAACATGGGTTGTTATAAAGGTGATGATTGGGTGTCTTTGACACATGGGGCTTTTGAGGGGTTAGTGATAGATATGGGATTTGTCCCTCCTGAGGGAGTTTGATATCCAAGGCCACTTGATGAGTAGGATTGAAATAGGCATACGCACACATGTGTGAATCAGTATGTGATATTGATGTCGTACATATCTCTTCCAATCTACTCTGAGATCAAGAAAGTGAATGAATGTTGACAGGTTGACAGTTCCATGTCTCGAGTTCAATCGAGATATCAGCGAGAAAGGAATTATACATTCACTGTAACACCATTCACGGATTGTAGGATTGAAAGTTGTTCTCCAACTTTCTACTTTCACTTGGGTAGCACTGATGTGTGACTAGGCACCGCTCTTTTCTTATGAAGTCATAAGTGTTATGGACTTTCACTGCCAACGTGAAATGGACCTGCAGGGTCACACACATAGGATTTAACCTGGAAGAGGAGTTTTGTCCACAAGCAATGTTTAGATTGATTACTAAAGGAGTTTAGTAGTTCAATTAAACACTCAGTCAATTGATAGCTCAATATCATAATGTTCAAGGTGTTGGACACATTGATTGGAGTATCAGATTGATTGAAATCACAATTGACTGATTTTGCACAACCTGTACTCCCAACCGATCGGTTCATGTGATGAACCGGTCGGTTGAGCTTGGTGAACCGGTCGGCTCAAGTGTTGAGCCGATCGGCTCAAGATCAGGGTGAACCAATTGCTTCAAGTGTTGAAACGATCGATTCAACTGGTGCAACCGAGCAACTTGGGAAAATAGGATTGGTGAGAATTTTCCTTGTGTTTCACTTGCCCAATTTGATTGGAACAAGGATTGGTATTCGATACCAATTAGAAACAAAAAGAAGGAAAGTCAATCGGGAACCGACCAGGACCAACAACCGACCGGTTCAGAAGTGAACCGACTGGTTGAGGTGTCCCAACCGACCGGTTCAGGTCCCCAACTGACCGTTTCACTTGTGAAACGATCGGTTCTGGTTGCGAGATGGTTACTTTTGTGGAAAATCTCGAACCCTTCTACTCCTGCTTTTAGTCCCGCATTGCCCGGGATGGAGAACCCTGTCCCATGACCTTCCTATATATAGGGGTATTAGGGGCTTCTCAAAGGATAGCTCAGTGCAATTAGTTGCTCTGTAAAGTTGTCCTTCTCTCTGGTTTTGGTAACCGAGAGAGAGCTCGAGCAAGTGGTACCCGCAAAGGGAGGTGCAGCAAGGGAAAGACAACTGCAGTTGCAACTGGAAGCAGGAGAGTGTGTTGGCGACTAGTACGTCAACAGGAGGGTGTGACTCCTTCCAATTCCTTATGGGACAAGGAGTGTGGAGTTCCAGGTGGTCCGTGTGGACTACTTCAGAGGCGGGAGGTTTCTGCCGCTCAGGAGGACAACTGTCAATCCCGATAGTCCCGGTGAGAGGAGGAGTCATCAGTCCCGGTGTGACCAGGAGCTACACAGACACCGTCTAAGACCGGAGGTGAAGACCGCGCAAGTCGCGAGGTATTGTCGCCGAGCAAGCCTCGGGACAAGGTATGATTCCACAAACCATCCTTTCCTATTATATAGACGTTGACGCGTTTCCTTGTACCGGGTTTGGGGGAGAATTTTTTTTTGTTTTCGCTTCGTTCTCTGCCTCCCCTAAAACCCAACAAGAATATCAATAAGATTGTCCTCACCATAACAACTATAAGGGGTTCATGGTGACGATGTTTTACAATGGGCTAACTCCCATGCAGAAGACCTCACTAGATGTTGTCGCCATGAGTGATTTCCTAGGAAAGAAACCAAGCAAAAATATGAAGATCATCAACAACATGGCTTCATTGCAAGTACGGATGGAGTATGAAAGAAGTGATAGAGGTTTATCCAAGAATGTTGGGTCTGAAGGACCATCAATCGAAGCCAAATCACTCAAAACCATTATAGATAAAATCCAGAAGATTGCCACTGACATCAAAAAACTAAAAGACACCAGAGACAAAGGTAAGAAACACATTGAGAAAGTAATGAAGTGTGATATGTGTGGTAAAGGAGTCCATGGAGTTGAAAATTGTATCTATACACAGACAAAAGAAAGTGAAAGTGAGGAAGAGACATAAAATGTCTCTTGACCATACAAGATTCAATTATGGAGACAAAGATGATTCTGAGAACTCTCATCAACTAAGTCATTCATCTAAATTGCCTCTAGGATTTGAGAAGAAAGGTGGACTGACTCAATATACTAGAACTACTAGTTATCAGATGAACAAAAACAACTATCAGTGTCAATAGAAAAATACAAGCCGACAGTCAAGGACAAAATCATAGTCAGAGCTAGAGTAAGGATAACAACCAACCTGACATGATTACTTAGTTGTTCAATTTTGCAAAGAGGCAGGCTTCAATAAATGACCAGCTTACCCAAAGCGTTGTCACTAATTCAGGAGTGTTAAGCACAATGCAAACTCGGATGGTAGACATGGAAATGCATCAAAGGAAAATTGATCAACAACTTGCCCAACTGGTAGATCTTCTGAAGAATCCTTTGGGGAAGATTCCATCAAATATAGAGACCACAAAGATGGCCTCACTCCAATCAGGAAGGACATTGGAAGATCTTGGCACCAAGAATCCCATTGAGGAAAGAGACCACGACCAATCACAACCTAAAAAAGTAATTGTGCTAGAAGAATCTGGAAGAGAGGAGCCCATGAATGAGAATAAAGGATAAGAGAATCACAAAAAGAAGAAGGGTGCAAAGGTGAAGAACCCAGATCATATAGAACAAGCCTTTACACAAACAAATCCCTATTCTCTAAGGGTCCCATTCCCCTACAAACTGATCAAAGCTCATCTAAAGAAGAGATACAAGAAGTTTATGGAAGCAGTGAAGAAATTGCTCCTGGATATGTAACAATATAATCATACATAACAGTAATTAACTCTACAAAATCAAACTTGCATTTTCTATTATAGCTTCTCAACCCTTATTCTTTCACTCTTTGTGGTATTCCCTCTCATTAGGGGAGCCTTTTATGGGGATCCCTCTCTTTAGCATTTTCCATACACTGGAATCTCAAAACCTTCCTTTTGGGTTTGGTTTTATATCGGTCATCCATTCTAGGCTTATCCTATGGTGATCTTGATATCTGATCTTGATCACCAGTCATTTTGAATTTCTTAACCTCGTTCCCATTTCATTCAATAGAGATAACTATTTAGGGTTCGAGAAAGTTATATTTATGTAATATTATACTTATAGGAACCTTATACGTTGCAAGAAGTTAATAAAAAAAATCAAGCAATTTAACGTCAATCCATTTGGGAAACTTTAGAAAACCACAGAAGTCGATAAGATGAGTATTCATAGGCATCCCCACATACCTACCTTCATAGATGACTTAATATCCAAGAAATAAGAGCAGATTCAATCAATAAAGAAATCACCCGATAATTAATGCATAACACCCAAGTATTACTATTGTGCTCACAAAATATCCAATAAGACTAACTTTGACTCTGATTTAGAGTTTTGGGGTTAAATTAGGGTTTCAATAGGGTTTGGCTTCCCAAACCCTAATGATCACATTTATGGCTTTGCATTGTAGGAAACCCTGATTTTTGGAATATATGAACTCTTTAACCTAAATTATATCCAAGGTGCTTTTTTATTCAAAAAGATTAAATTTTACCGATTAATCATGTTATACTCATCAACTTTGTCAATCTTAAGAAATTAGGTGTTTATGTGTTAAATTACATTAAAGTAAGCATCTTTATGCACTTTTGGAATTAGGGACATAATTAGTTCATGCAACAAATTTTATTTTATTCCTCATATTTTTCTGCAAAATCATAAATATAAGGTTGCAAACCCTAATTCCAATGCACACTAAACATTAGGTGAAACCCTAGTTGTTATATCCAACATATCCTTTCATTAGGTTCACTAAGATTCTTTTAGTTTCATTAACAACATATCAAATTAGGATATTTAACCCTAATTCTTCATATGCATGATTATTCACATTACAAACCCTAACTACTCATCATTATGGTCATAATCATGTTAAATCACCATTATATTCGACACTATCAGTCTACATCTCAAAGAATCATATATAGCATGATAAATGAACCTATTCATTAAAAATAGGATTTTTTTGTATTAGTCACCACTTTAACACATGCTTTCTCTACTTTTCGAATTAGGATCATATTTAGGCATTGTTGATATTTTATTTGCATTCCTCTTGTTTTTGATCAATTTGCATATATAACTTGTCATGATCGAAGTAACCAATTAATTATTATAACCATTCTAAGTTAAATACGTTAAGACAAATGGGGTAGAGCCATGTCAGCACTAAGTGAGTCATAACCTAATTTGCCTTTTGGTTGGGCATAGCCAATGGGCCACATCCATCTCAGCAATTTGTGCACTGGGGTTGCATACTAAGCTAGGGGGTTCAAGGTTGCTTGTTCCCCTGTACCTTATACTTGGGATCTTGCACCTCTGGGGTAGGAGAGTACTTCTCCCCTCCCTCATCCCCTACCTCTTCTCATCCCCTTTTTCTTGCAAACCAAGTCCCTAGGTAGGTCAACCTAGATGTTGACTTCGTGTTTTCGGTCACCAGACGTCTTCATGGTGACACAGACATGTTCACATAGTCCTATGAAATGTGAGGGCACCTTTGGATCGATTGTGAAAGAGAGAGAACAGGGAGGTAGCAGATCTGGTTCAATAATAGTTTATTGGTATCCAAATAGAAGAAGGCATGGGTCATGGGGAGATAACTTGCTCTCTAGAACTTACTAATACTTCCCCCAATCTCATGTGAGGGGTTTTGAGCCTTGTATAGGAAGAGAATGGAAGAGGTAAGTGCCCATTGGTTCCCATGGAGTCTCGACTCCCAACTCAAATTTGGAGAAAATCCCAATTATGTACCAAAACCAAAACATCCAGGGATGGATAGATCCTCTTTGATCTCCCGACCACAATGGGATGGCTCCCGAGTGTGAATATGGTTCAGAGAGGGAGAGTGAGAGACAACAAAGACCAGGGATTACTGTAGTCATTTTCCTATTTGGATGGGAGGTTAGGGGTGATCCTCTTATCATCGATCAATGATCCAAGGGCCAGAAGGCCACATGGCATATAAGGGAACTAGGCCTAGATTCTCAATTCACTAATAATGTGACAATTATATTTATTTCTATTAATCCTTCCATTGTAGGGGAACTTATTAATTTCATAACTCTCTCCTCCTTCACCTAATGAACCTCAAATTTTGGAGGAAGGCTTTTAAATATTAAATCTCAGTTTGGGAATGATTTGATGGAAAAAGGACATTTATAGATGCCCCTTTTCCTCTCTCCTAAAAAATGAACATAATTCATTTATTTCAAGTAGATCCCCATATCCTTACGAATTTCTCTAGGCCACTAGAAACATACTTTTTATATGAAATTTGGAGGGCAACTCATTAAATTCTTTACCAACCATAATAAATTTTTTAGGATTTATGTGAGTAAATTTTATGCGTGAAACTTGCTTCTTTAGTACATTTTTAATTTAATTACCCACCACATGGAGAGTCATTTTTCTTCCAAATTATGGAATTCTTGTCTTTTCCTTATTATTTTCAAGTATACCACAATTTAGGATGAGATATTCTTGTTTGATGCCTGAAACATTGTGTTTCCATAATGGCTAGATAATCACTCTTCTAATTATCTAAAACATCATAAATCTTATTTTCTTTTGGAAACTTGCACATTATCTCATATTTCTATTGTTCAAAAATTTCTAAATCCATTACTATTTATTATCTCTTATTTCTTTAACTTGTGCCACAAGGACCTACTTGCAAAGAAAATAGTCTCATGGGCCTATATATGGGCCATGGCTTGCACTCATGCCACAAAATGACATTATTATTCCATCAATAATCCCATTCATGAATTTATTTATTAATTCATGTCTTATCTTTATACAGTTCAACTTTATCAAAATTGAGGATATTACAATCATGTTTAGATTCATATACTATCTCTTGATATTCATGATTATAAACTCATATTTTGTTACTAGCATTGTTTTCTATTTCAACTTTCCAAAGATTCACACATTTTCATTTACATTTATTGAAATAGTACTGCTAATCAAACCATTTTCAAGGTGCTAACCATGTTGTAACCTCACCTACTTTTGACATCCGGTTTAGTCCCTAGAATTTGTTGGCTCTCCCATTTAGAAGATATACTACATGCTCAGTCTTGATCTCCTTAGTATATTGCCTAACAATCTTCTTGGTTTTGAGTAGTCATGCATCTACTTCACCTATATTAGAACTCCACATGAACTCAAAAGTTCAAAATTTTCTAAGATTCTTATAAGATCTAATACCATCTCTCACATGTCTTGATTGAGGTGTTGGTGGTCTCACGCCAATAGCCATCGGAGTGATGAAAATCATCATGCCTTGAGAGATCTCTTACAAATCTAGAATTTCTGGTACCACAAATACTTCTAGTTTTGCTGGAAGAGCTTCTAGTTCTTGTTTTTTATCATTGTCTACTACATTTTAGCCCCTATAGTTTTTTGTTCTCCTATTTCCATAGAGAGGTATTTGTATGGGTCGATGCTCAACTTGTCCTTATGGAACTTATAAATCTCCTCAACGATCAGGGTACTAGTTCTCATCATGTTATTTTGTCACATAAATCATCTTTAGTACCAAGACAAATATTTTGGTGTTTGGCATCATAAGAATTCAAAACTTATCCTTTTTTCATGTACTAATATATATATAATATTTAATATCGGATAGTTAGGAACTTATCCTTTAAAAAAAGGCAATATGTATATTAGCAATAGTCCTCAGAAAATGAGGCTAATTCAAACCATAATACAAGATTTGAAATTAGAAATCAAGTGAGTCTTGAAAAAAATATTTTGTTTAAGAAAATAAATAAGAATATCTGAAGAAGAAATATTATCATAGATTATATGTCTATAACATATTGACTAAGCCATCCTCATTCCATAATACATATAATATTATATTAATCCTCTCAAAATCACACCCAATCAACTTCCTTGGAACTCAAGTATATGAAATTTTGTACATATGTACAATAAATAGTAAATTCACCTATTTATGATCTCACAGGGATCATATACCAAGCTATGGTGAAAAAGACTCGTCATTAGGATCTAAAATAATTTTCATGTATTATTATCCATCGTCTAGGTGAAGATACAATTAATAACTACTAATCAAATTTTTATATTCATTTACTGGACGATAAAATGAATATCTCATGATATCATTTTGAAAGAGTACTTTATATTCTAACATTTACTTGATCGACATATCTAAATTGTTATTCATGTAAGAATATAAATAACTAATTACTATGTTTCACAATTAACTTTATCATTTTAAATATTGCTTTGAATATACATCTATTGTAGAAGGCTTGAGTGTGTCTCATATCATTTCACATGTCAATAATCGATGTACCCTTTTCACATTTCATAGGTTTGAGATCTCGACACCATATACCTTAGTTCATAGATACATCAAGGTAATTGTGGTATCTCTCCCACCTATGTGACCCAATCTAAATTACATGTGGATTGGTATCTAGGATCCAATCCACATCTAAGTCACCTTCTCATTTGTTAAAATCAATTACATGATAGACATGTCCACCCTCTCTAGTATTGGCATCAAGGAAGGTTCAAAATGTTTAGGGCATCTTTCAGGATAAAATTAGTGATTTCCTTTTTATGCTAAATCTCTTACTCGTCCTTATGAATCGAGGCATGTAATGATTCGTTATAATTTATATGTGTAACCACTTAGATAAGCCCTACAATTAGAAAGTATTATTTCAAGGTACATGGAAGAAACATCACTCAAATTATGAACTGTTGATAACAACATAGGTGTTTCACATGAACATTAGTTTAGATTATTTTCATGTAATATTGATATAAATAAAAAATTCTTCCCTACATTGGTACATTTCTCAATATCAATAAGAAAATTTCAATATATAGCGTATAATATAGATAGATAAATATGTAAATAGTATTTTCCCATGTATTAATATTCATTCTCATTAGTAAGGATTGAGAAATGGATAATGCCCAAAAGTCTTTCCTTAGTTTTATTTTATACCTATACATGTTGATTTTTGCGAATTGGGTGGATGAAGTCCAATCTATGCTCAATTTTTGTACATAATTATCTACTCATGTTATAATAAAATTTTCATTGATAATTTTTCCCTCCTATTATTACCAAAAAGAGGTTCCATAACATACCAACTTGATGTAGAATCTACCTAGGTTTTTTATCTAACCTATATAACAAGAATCAAAAAGAAAATAAGCAAGTTTGTGAATTTCTTTCCAACTTGGAGGAGGACCTCCTAGAGGGTTTAAGATAGGATAAATGAGAAGAAATAACCAAGTAATTACTTGTAATACCATCCCCAATCAATCTTAGAGTTTATTATTACCTGAATCCTCTTCAATTACCAAGAAATACTCCACATCCTTCTTGTAGGGATAATTTCATTAAGGAAGTGTGGAGATGAGGAATTTCAATGAGGAAGTGTTAGAATCTTCTAGAGGAACTTATTTGCAACATCAACTTTATGAGAGACACTTCTTCAACGAATGTCACATTTGAAACTTATAATCATGTAATCATATAAGAACAATACTTTTGATCATATAAAATAATGAGTATGCCTAATTATCTCCACTATATTAAACAAAATGAAATATACCATTTTTAGGACCCAATTTTTTTTGTGTGTTCAAGGATAAGTACTTCTATGAGGAACCCTCACACTCAAGTGGAACTCTATTTAGAATATGTCAAAGCATATGAAAGTCTTTGACCCTACATGTAGGGTGGTAACCTAGAGATTTGGATCAAGGTATTTTCCATGTCAATCATTGTTCAATCTTTCAATCAGTTATGTCTGATTGATGTGCCTTAGTATATATAAAATCATGAAAAATATTGTTCTTTTGGAAATAATTTTGAAACAACATTGAGTTATATTATCAACTCATTTTGGACCTTAATCCCTTATGTAAGATATGTCAACTATCATTTTTCATACAATTTATTTCTAATCGTTCGCACTTAAATTTTAGGAACAAACCATAAATATTTTTAATATAATCATCGATAAAATATATATAATAACATTTCTAAAATTTATTTGGTAATATGTCAAATTAACTAATACTTGTGCGCACAAAATAAAGAATTTTATAATTCCTATAAAATCAATGTAAGGGTTTGCTAACATTCTATCTTTCGCCACATTTTCACATCTAGGTTTCAAATAAATGTGATATACAGGAATTCATTCAAGATAAAACTCATTGTACAATATCCACATTAGCTAATTCTAGATGTCAAATAAAACACTAGAAGACTTCAGATTCAACACGAAGGAACTACTATCACCTTTCATATAAGAAATAGATGTTAGTTCAAATAAACTCTTAAATAAATTTTCAATGTTGCTTTCATAGGGGTTTCCAATGAAAGAAACATCATATACACATTTCATAATTGCATTGTTCACTAAAAGTCTAATCTCACGCATTCAATGAGTAAAATACGACCATTAAGGATACATTAATGATTGTGCGTATGTGTATTACTTTACTTAGGACCACAATCATTGTAGAAATAACCTCTTATACATATATCCTTTGCCCTTGAATTTTGCGGTGGAGAGCTATTTTAAAGCCTGTCATTGTCGATCAAGGCCTTATAAGACCAAAATTTAGATTTATAAACACAAAAGTAATCGATGTCTGGTAGGAATAAACTAATTACTGATGTTTTAGGATATTGACAACATGTTGACAAAACCTCCTCAGCTATTTCGAAATGTTTAATGGTGATGTTCAATGGACAATCATTTTTTTAATTTTGTACCTCACCAAAACATCAATAGGGTTTTTATTGGGTTGCTTTTGAAATTGGCTTCTAACTTTGTAGTATATATGTATTTGTACCCTTTCTGATCTTAGGATGTATTTAGTAGGGACAACACATGTCTCATTTACATATTTTTCTTAATTTTTTAACAACAATGATACCACCAAGAGACATGTTAAACATCTTGCTCTTGTGATCCAACCGGTAGGGCTCAAAAGACACAAGAAATTTCTCAACAATCTCAATAATAAATAACTTGTAAGAGAGATTCTTAATTTAACCCTAAAGACCATGACATATACATATAGTTACTAAAAATACAATAACTAAATTTTCATCCATCATCTGATACTTCAAGAATTTATCCATGGAGTACCTTTCAAGGCATTGGAATTCATAGTTTCACTTTTAGCACAAATCTCCTAAAAAGCTTTAACTACAACATTTAAAGTAGACATGTACATGTCAAACACAGTTTGATAAAGTTATTAAGGTACATCCTTAGGTTCGACTAGAATATCCTGACTGGTTGTGGGTCGATAAGTCTAAATGAAGGATTTGAGTTTGAATCATGCCGAAGGCACTCTGCGAAAAGGCATCCCATTAGCTGATTGAGTGTGTGAGTGCACCCTTCTCATGTCCACTGGGGTTTACGCTGTCAGGGTGAGGTCACCGAAGTGGCTCCTCCTTGGGGGTGGTTCTCCAGGTGAAACAAAAAAAAGATACATCCTTGGCACCAAATGTCCTTTCCCGTCCAATTATCCAATATCATAGCACTTTTAGGATTAATGTCAATATTCTTATCTAACTCAATAAGTTCTAATAAACCTACCATGGACAGTCATATTTTCATTTGATTATTTTGTCGCATTAGGTGAAAGCTAGGGACCATCTCTGACGTCCCAAACAAGGCAACCATTATATCAAGATACCACGTAACAACATATTTATCACAACATTTAATGAATTTTGCATTAGGTGAAAGCTGGGGAACTTCTTTGACGTCCCAAACAAGGCAACAATTATATCAAGATACCACGTAACAACATATTTATCATAACATTTAATGAATTTTCAGCCTCACATTCAATACATCTAGGTAAGATATATCATTGTAAACTCATATATTCTGCATTTAATACTTATCTGATAGGGTTCTTTCCTTCTGCTTTCTTGCGCAATGTGTTCACCTCTCTAGCTGCCCGATTCAGCAACTCACCAACGAAGATGCCAATCCGTTCAACCTTCTCCAGATTCGCCATCTAGGAAGCTTGCTGCTATCAAGGAGGCGTATTCGTTGTTATCTGCTTCAATTTGGTGGAAGACAAATTTTTCTGGTAACCTTAGGTCCGACTAGAATATCCTGACTGGTTGCAGGTCGATAAGTCTAAATGAAGGATTTGAGTTTGAATCATGTCGAACGCACTATGTGAAAAGGCATCCCATTAGCTGATTGAGTGCATGAGTGCACCCTTCTCATGTTCATTGGGGTTTACGCTGCCAGGGTGAGGTCACCGAAGTGACTCCTCCTTGGGGGTGGTTCTCCAGGTGAAACAAAAAAAAGATACATCCTTGGCACCAAATGTCCTTTCCCGTCCAATTATCCAATATCATAGCACTTTTAGGATTAATGTCAATATTCTTATCTAACTCAATAAGTTCTAATAAACCTACCATGGACAATCATATTTTCATTTGATTATTTTGTCGCATTAGGTGAAAGCTGGGGAACTTCTCTGACGTCCCAAACAAGGCAACCATTATATCAAGATACCACGTAACAACATATTTATCACAACATTTAATGAATTTTCAAATGTTATTACATTTAAGGTTTTTTGATATGTATTATAAGCACAATATGTAATAGTTAACATAGTCATAGAAACTGCAGCAGACCTACAGGAAACGAAAACAACAAAACAAGCACAAGAACATAACATAAACACGCCTATAAGGTGAAACAAACCTACCGTAGAGAAATTAGTGGCCACAAAAGGGTGTGCGCAATATGAGTGCTCACTCATCCCAATATAAGACTTAGTTACCTTCCGAGAACGGTAGTACGTGCGCAATTGGCAAAGGCGAGGGAAGTCTGTAATGGAATGTAACTAAGTCTTATCTTGAGATAGATATTAATGGAAGGTAACTCAGTCTCATTTATTGTCTACGTTTACTCATCCGCACGTATACACGTCACAAAATAAGAAGAGAAATGAACCAAAAATGTGCAATTCTTATTAATTTATATCATCTGCAATAACATACTATGTACAATTTGCACAGTTCATAAACGCCGCCCAAATTCAAAGACGCATTTCATGCACTTATACACTTTCTTGCATGCTTGGTCTTCCCATATATAATGGCGGACAATAGTTTAGATGTAGGCATTAGGGGACTATATTTCCTACTTCAACGCACAAAAGAAAAATCCCTATCTCCTATGCACGTATACCAAAGTTGTACCTTTTAGGTGTAATTAATACTAGACATAAACGTTCAGCATAGTATGCGTGAGTTGCAATATCGACAATTACCGTGCCACTCAAGGCTTCAAGAAGCGACGGATTCGGCCTCTTCAATCTGTACGAGTAGAACACTGTTTCTACATGAAAACACTCTCCATTCTGTCCTCTTCAATGGTTTCACCTCTTATTCTTCATAGAAGATATTAATGTTATCTTTTAACAACATATAACCCTAATTTCTATTTAAGTCACAATTAAACATCAATTAACTCCATTAGGCTTCTTTTACATCAAAGCTACCATTTTTATCCATGACAAGATCATTATGCTCATTTATCATCAATTCATAGTTCATTATGGTCTAATTCACATACAAATTCTATTCGTCATTAACTCTACCTTTATCCATTAGAAAACCCTAATCATTTCATCTTTCTTTCACAAAAGATTCTAAGTTCATCTTTTAGCAACAGGAAACCCTAATTTCATATTATAAGTACTTTTCTTTTCTTTTTCTCTTATTTAGGGTTTCTAAGCATATTAATCAACATATTAGGTTTAAAACCCTAAACCTTGCAATTCCAACATCAAAATAGGTTAAAATACATCTTAATCATTAATCAAGTTAATAATGCTCAAATTAACTTATTTGCAAGATTAAATCTATCATTTATCAATAATTAGGGTTTCTAACCACAAATTAATACTTTTTCCATCCAAATTTGATACTTTTACAAAAAGATACCGATTTAGATTTGCAAACTATTTTTAATATATCGCTCATATTTTTCTAATCATTTTTCATATATTAACTTTCCTCATCTGAGTTTTCTATCAAAAGATACTTCCATTTAAGTTGTTCGGCTAAAAATATGTGTTGCTTCTATATGTATAGAATAGGCCGTCGACACTAGCTTAAGCCGGACCCGTTATTCTTGTTGAGACTTTTCTGCCATAGCTTGAAAGTATGGCCGAAAAAGTCAACAATCGGCTCTTTTCAATCTAACCTCTGATCAAGGGAAACGGAAATCATAATAAGAAATGCCAAGCCCCAAAAAGCTGCCGCACGTCTCGCCCCATACTGCCAAATTGAACTTGTGAAGAAATTCAGACAAAATTGTGGACCTCCTAGAATATGATAGTTCCACCCTGCCAGATATCGGGATGGACAATCGCAGTGCTGGACCATTGTAAGACATTAGCATGCATGGTGCAAATGAAGGGGATCAGGGTCAAAGGTACAAAGGTAGGTATTAAATGGCAAATACCAAACGCAATTTTTGAGTTAGACGTTATACCAACGAACCTACAACGAATGCTCTCAAAACACTAACCTACCTTGGATTCTTCTGGAAGCGTTGCAACTGCAGATATTTCATCGAGATGATGACAGATAATAATTAGCAACTACCAGATTACAAAGAAATAGAAGGGAAACGGGTAACAAGTTGCGTCGCCACTCCTTTTTGAATGGCAAATCCACCCCTTTCGAGATGATATATTTGTTAGTTTTGGTATCAAAAAATTAACGGACACTTTCTATCGTCGATCACGGAAGAGTTTGCAAAGAAAAATAAGAAACAAAAGCCGCTAAACGATTTTAAGTAGCGAAAAAATATACTACCACAATTTTGTGTCAGCCACGCACTCTTATTTATAAATTCAGACTTTGCAACCCAACTACAATCGATCAAACTAGGCTTCAATTGATAATTTTTCTATTTCTCAGCTCAATCGTAAGCTGAGCATGATAAATAATATTTAAGAAGGACAAGTCAGTCCAGACTTAAATACATACCAAGAGGCTCGGCTTGTTGGGTTTGCCAGGACAGGCCTGGCCTAATACAAACAAAGCCCAAAGACTATAAAAATACAAATGGACACATGAAACTGATACTACTACAGACCTAGTGATATCTTAATGGTCTTTATCTTTATACCCTCGTTGAGCCATATTTGAGAGAGTCGAATGCCCAACTTGCTACCAAGACCTCCAAGAGAATCCTTTGCAAAAGCTCCAAGCACGACAGCTAGTTAGTATGCACAGCTGGAAAACTTGTAATAATATAATCAAGGCGCCTTTCTTGCGCCCATTGTCATTATCTTGCTCAACGCTCAACATTGTTAATGCAGGCATACAGAATCTGAGATTTTTGCGGGGATTCAAATAATAGTATTCATCTCGCTTACTTCACTTAATGAGTGAGCGTGAGCTCAAATACACAGCAATATGCGGCAGTTTATTCAGGCCCGAGTTTAAGTCCATTTTACATGAAATAACGGAGTTCACAAATCTAGTACAAACATCAATATTTACATAACCGAACCGGTGGTCGGACTGGTACTGACTCAAACCAGATTGAGTCGGGTTCAACCGGAGTGGTTGAACCGGTTGGATCGGAAATGATATCAGCATTACACTAAAAAAAATTGAACCGGAAAAATCGAACCAGTCACCATAATAAAAGGCAATTAGCGGCCGGACCGTCAAACCGGTTGAACCGGGCAAATTATATATATATATATATATATATATATATATATATATATATATATATATATATATATATATATATTGCTTGTATATATACATATATATTATATCAAGCAGCGGCGCTAACACGGGCGACGACGCGTACCCTGAAAACGACTGCCCAAAAGATGGTGGCGTCCATCACCCCAGTCCTTCTCTGCAGGTCCTGTTAGGCAACACGGGCATCAGTCTGAACTTCTCAACTACAAGGCAATCACGTCCCACACAGGCATCCCCCACCAACGCCATGGATGTTGACTCCGGCGCTCCTATGCAATTTCAGTTCCCTGAGATACCCAACAGAAACCCCAATCTATCGCAACCCCCGGCGGCGCAGAGGCGCTCATACAGAGAATCGGTAGGCAGGAATATGACAGAGGACCAGGGTTACATACGTATCGACTCTGAAGATAATAACACCACCTTGAGTCCCGACGACATCATCTGCACATCCGAGAACGGCATGTCGTCCTTTGGGATGAAACCGAACGCCCGCGACAACCTCCTCAAACCATGGCAATTCACGGTCGTCGTCAAGCTTTTATCTAAAGAGATCAGTTTTCTTACTCTCCAAGACAGACTGAAACTGATGTGGAAACCGAAAGGTTGCTTCAATCTTATTGACCTAGCAAACGACTTCTTTGTCGTCCAGTTGCAGAGGGAAGACGATTATGTCCATGCCTTGACAGGTGGTCCTTGGCCGCTCTTCGGATCGTACCTTACAGTCCAGCGATGGCAACCGGAGTTCACGCCAGAAACCTCTGCAACTCCAAAGTTGGTTGCTGGGCTTCAGATTCCCAATCTTCCTATCCATCTATACAAGGAAGTCCTGCTCGCGAGGATAGGAGACGCCATAGGGAAGACTATTAAAGTGGATCTCAACACCTTAACGCAGCGTCGGGGTCGCTTTGCAAGAATCATTGTTGAATTGGATACTGCTCAGCCCTTGACACTGCAAGTGATGATCGAGGGTAACCATTACCGTATCGAGTATGAAAACATCCCTTTCATATGTATGCATTGCGGACGTGCAGGACACCTAGAACGAGACTGCACCAAGCGCATCATGGAGGAAAATGAACTGCGGAAGCAATCTGTGAACGATGCTCCTGTACAGACCCCTCTCCCACTTGCACCAGGCTTCACGGACTGTATCTATGCAAAACCTATCCAACGCAAGCAACGGCCTCCCAGAGCAGTAGGACAAAAAATACAACCTTCCTCGAACAATCGCTTCCAAACCCTAGAAACGCAGGAAGGGGAAGACAATATTACTGAGATCATTGATGTCACTACTGTCCCAGAGAGGATAACTGGTGGTATCAATTGGAAGACACGGAAGAGAAACTCTAGGCTGAGCAGATATCATACCGGCACAGGCCAAAGCTTGCTTGAACAGCAATCCGTTCCACCTCTGAATCCTAATAGAACAACCACTCACCGTTCCACAAATGTGCATAATTCTGACAACCATACGATGGTAAACCCAACCGGAGATGCTGTCCTTGCAGGCAGATCGCAGGAAGCACACCCTTTCATCACCACGTCCTTTTCTTTGGGTGATACGCCCTCCAGGGACTTTCCAATCCACCCTTACCGGAGACCTAGAAGAAACTCGGTTGGAATCCACCTTAGAAATAGGAAGGTGATCCAGTCGGGCGGTCCCTCGATTCCGTACAACCAGAAGAGGACCAAGACATCTCTCTTGCCGGATCTTGAAGACGAAGCCAGGTCGATGGGCACCTCCACCCTTGCAGATTCTGATAAATGAAGGTAATATCCTGGATCGTGCAGGGTGCCTGTGACAAAGACACCCACCTAGTTGTCAAGGATCTTACTCTGAAGTATAACATTTCGGTCTTTTGCCTGTTGGAGACTCGCTACAGCGATGACAGGGCATCTGGGATTATCAAGAAGCTGGGATTCACACACTCGCATAGAGTTGAAGCCGTTGGCTTCTCTGGTGGAATCTGGGTGCTATGGAAGCACAATGTCAACTTGGAAATTCTCTTCTCTCATAAATAATTTATCCAGTACAATATTGAGGGTACTTTCTTCACCTTCATCTACGCTAGTACAACCAGAAGTGGTCGTAAATTTCTATGGAACCGCCTTCGTTCTCTTGCCACTACGACTGATCCCTGGGTGGTGATGGGCAATTTCAATGTCGTCATGTACCCTGTATGATCCATGTGACGATTTCATTGAAGCTATGGATTCATGCTCCATGTATGATCTGGGAGTGTCTGGAGCCAGGACCACTTTCAGGCGAGGACTCCTCCATGAACGCCTCGACAGGGCCTTGGCAAATAGACCATGGATCGAGTCTTCCACCACAAAGGAAATTCGTGTTCTTGAGAAGAACCACTCCGACCACGCTCCTATTATGGTGTCTTATACTGATCATCCGTCTAACCGCAACACCATTCCTACCCGAACATTTGCTAGATGGTACTCCACGCCTGGATACACCAATTTCTTTAAGGAAGCTTGGCCTTCTGAGCAAGATCTTATGACAGTGAATGCCTCCTTTCTCTCTAAGGCCAAGAAAGTGGGACTCGACCATAAGGAAGAACGATAGGAAGGAGAAGGATAGGATCTCAAATAAAATCCAATGGAACCAGATGAACTTGGGCCTCCGCTACAACCAAGATATGGCTCAAGAAACCATCAGCTTACAAGGACAATTAGACACGATCCTTAGACGTGATGAAGCTGAGAGCCAGCAAAAAGCCAGATGTGATTGGATTCGGCTGGGTGACAACAACACCCGCTTCTTTCACTCGCTTACCAAAACTAGGAGACAGCGAAACCGAGTTACCTGCCTCAAAGACGGCGATGGTGAATGGATCCACGATCCAACTGAAATCAAATCCCTCATTCTATCCTTTTTCTCAAATGTATATGAGGAGTCCAATAACGAACTAAGAAGGAATGCAGGCCCATCCTTCCCAGGTTACTTCTTTCCCCTCTCCAGCAGCCAGCGGGCTCATCTTATAGAAGTTCTGACTCAGGACGAGATCCACCACGCCCTTTTCTCCATGTCCCCTATCAAGGCCCCAGGACCTGATGGGGTGGACGCGGCTTTCTATCAAAAGAACTGGACATCCCTCAAGTCCCAACTCTTCTGGTTTGTTCAGCAACCCTTCAAGGGCGTAGCTCTGCCTCTCGGGTGGTCGGATTCCCTCATCATCCTCATTCCCAAGCTGCCTACCCCAGAAAGTTGTTCCCAATTCCTCCCAATCTCCCTTAATAATGTTTGTTCCAAGCTTCTTTCTAAAGTGATTGCCTCTAGAATCAAACCTCATCTTTGCGATTGGATTTCCCCCCACCAGTCGGCCTTCATTCCAGGTTGAAGGATCGGCGACAACACCGCTCTGGTAAAGGAAGTCATTCACTCCATGGAATCCATGACAAGCAAGAAGAAATCAATGGCCTTGAATCTTGACCTTGTGAAAGTATTCGACAAGCTGAGTTGGCACTTCATCCATGACACCCTCATCAAAACATCTCTTTCGGAGGTCACCATTAATACCATCATGCCAATCATTGCTTCTGGGAAATCATTTGTCCTTTAGAATGGTGAGATGGCGGGCTCCTTCAAACCTTCTTGCGGGGTGAAGCAAGGCGATCCTCTATCGTTGTACATCTTCGTTCTATGCCTCAAGAGACTGAGCCAGTTGATTGCTCAAGAAGTCGCCAACCATTCCTGGAAACCCATCATCATCTCGAAGTCCAAAATCCCCATCACTCATGCAAGCTTTGCGGATGACATTATCCTTTTCGGAGAAGCTTCTCTATCACAAGCTAAAACCATCAAGGCATGCATCAGAAGATTCAGCGATGCTTCTGGCTTGTTTCTATCACATGAAAAATCCACCTTGTTCTTCTCGCATAATACACCAAGAAGACTAAGAACCACAATCTACAGGAAGATTGGAATACAAGAGACCAGCAATCTGGGGCGCCATCTTGGAGTCCCAATCGTTCACAAAAGGAAAAGCAAAAGTTTATTCTTAACCCTCACGGAGAAAGTCCACAACCAGATCAATCAATGGTAGAGCAAGCTCCTTTCACTGCAGGAAGGACTACCTTGGCTCGATTGATGCTGCAATCACAGACGTGTTATGTGATGCAGTCTGTCCTTCTACCGTCTTCTACTTGTGAGAATATCGACCAACTAATCCGGAACTTCATTTGGAACCGGAATTCCAGCAAATGCCTAAACCTCGTGGCATGGTAGCAAGTCACCAAGCCTAAGGCACGTGGAGGTCTAGCCATCAAACACACCAAGGACTTCAATACATCTCTCTTACTGAAAATGGCATGGGTTTTCCTTCAATGCCACCGTATTCCCTGGATTGACCTCATGGTGGGAAAATACCTGAGTAGGGGACACCCCAGTCCCAATGGATCTCATCTCTGGCGCAGTATCATGAGCTTAACACCCTTCCTGCTTGACAATTCTCGGCATGTTGCCATCTCTGGCCGCCTGGTCAACTGAATGGCTGGGAGATGATCTTAAGCCGGCGATCAGGCCTGGACTGACAATTTCGGAGGACCTGCTCAACCTCAAGGTCTCCAACCTAGTTAGAGAGGACGGCAGTTGGGACGCCGACTTTATCAATTACTTGTTCGATAAAGACAACAACCTTTCCATTCTGAACATGCCTACCCCAAACAGTTTCTTTGGCATAGACAAACGCATATGGAATCTTACTCCGCATGGTACCTTCACGTCCAGCTCCGCCTACACGGTGATCACCCAGACAGATGAAGCGGACCATTCGCTGTTCAAAGCCATCTGGGCCATGAAGATACTTCATTGTATCAAGCTTCATCTATGGCTCCTTCTCCATAATCGGCTCCTTACCAACTCCATGAGGTTCCATAAACACCTAACTGACAATCCCAACTATTCCAGCTACACAACTGAAGAAGAGGATTGCCTCCATGCCATAAGGGACTACATCGACACGAGACGAACCTGGACCTTGATCCTGCCACCGGCGACACAAAGCTTCTTCCAATTCCAGGACGTCCACGAATGGTTTGCATACAATCTCAAAGACACCCAAGCGCATGAGCATTGGGATGTCAAATTTGTAGTAACCTATTGGAAAATCTGGAAGAATCGGAATCAACTTATCTTTGAGAATAGAAGGACCCCTCCTTGTATTCTGTCCCTTCAATGTTTAGCTGATGCTTCTTCTATCCTTCAAGCCTTTTCATACCCCCTAACGTCTGATTCTAATAATTTCGAAAGTAGTATGCCTTCTCAACCAATGGTGATAACCCCCTCAGCTACTATTATACATGTGGATGTAGCTCTATCGAGTAACATGAAGCTTGTGAGCTCCTGTTCCATCGCCAGAATTTGTCAAGGTCAATGGTTAACAGAATGTGCCAATCTTGCCCCTGGTACAGACACCATGGAAGGGGAACTGAAGTCCATTCTCTTAGGCATCAAGATGGTTGTTCTTAATGGTCTCTCAGACGGCTTGATCATTTCTGACTCATGGAATGTTATGCAATGGGCAACTGAATCCAAGAAGCCTCCGGATAAGTACTTCCTCCTCACACGCAAGATCATTGATGCCCTACGGAACTCAGCTCACCAGAAAGTTATCTATCAACAAAGAAGCCAAAACAAATTGACTGATGCCTTAGCTAAGTTTTGTCTGAAGCAACCATCAGCAACCATGATGTGGAATGAGTTCCCACCCCATGCTCTTCATATCTATCTAGAGGACCTTAAGTCCTTCTCTTCTCTCTTTCAAGAAACTCTCTGATGTAACTAGTTGACCTAGTATCCAAAAATATATATATATATATATATATTTATTTATTTATATATTTGAATATGTATATCTATATATATAAATATATATGTATACATATATATATTGTTGTGTAGATGTATGCATTCACACACACACACACACACACACAGATATATATATATATATATATATATATTTATATATATTTTTTGAATATGTATAGATTGTATATATATGTATATATATAAATATATATGTGTACATATATATTATTATGTAGATATACACACATATATATATATATGCATATACACATATATACATATATTTGTAAATATATACATATATATCTGTATTCTACCTTATATGTATATTTTCTATATAAACACACACACACACACACAAACACACACACACACATATAAATAAATAAATAATATATATATATATATATATATATATATATATATATATATATATATATATATATATATATATATATATATGAGTACATATTGGTTGCCCGCGTGGGTAGCCAAGTTAATTACCCATGTATAGAGAGTGGTGGAAGGGTCTGTAATTAATATAATGTCAATTGCACTTGCATGATAACGGTGGCAGCTATTGTAATTATATAAAAAAAATTACGTATACATGGAGTAGCGGTGCGGTGGTAGGATCTGTAATTAATATAATATCAATTGCACTTGCATGATAACAGCGGCAGCTATTGTAATTATACAGAATTGTTTTTACGTATGCGTGGAGAAGTGGTGGCATCTAATGTAATTAAGAAAAAGGCAATTACGTATGCATGGAACATGTATTCTAAATTTTTTAATTTAAAATTTGTTGCTAGTACTTGCGTGTGTTGCCACTATTAGTAGCTAGATCACAATTTGTTATGAATGTATGCACTAGTGGGAAAGATTTCTCTAGACATTGCGACATTCATGTTAGGTAAATAAAAAAATAAAAGTTGAAGATAAATTTGTAACTGAGTATGACGTTACATAATAGAATTTGGAAGTATTGTTTCTCTTAGACAGTGGAATTTGATGCATTCAGATTTTTAATTACAAAATGTGATCCTTGATTACATATGTTTCCTTTCCATTACAAATTATCTATTTTGGTTACATATATTTCTTTCTTATTACAAAATGGTATCTTTTTTTACTTGTCATTGTAATTCACTATGCGTTGTCAGAATGTCACTTGTTTACTTGCTTCTATTTCTCAAGATATTATCTTTGTAAGGATAAATGATATATTGTAATGAAAACATAGAATCTGTATTAGAAATGAGAAATTTGTAACTACGTATGACGTTACATAATACAATCTGGAAGTATCATTTCATTGTATCATAAAATGTCATTCCTGATTACATATGTTTCCTTTCCATTACAAATGATCTATTTTGTTTACAATTTTTTCCTTCCCATTATGAATTCTCTATTCTGATTACAAACAATTCCTTCCTATTACATAATGATATCTTGCACATCCACATCATGTTTGGCGACTACATTAGGCCTTCTACCGCCTGCGGCAGGCCCCGCGGGCATTGTACAAACAACTTAGCTCATTTCTCCTTCCTTGCAATTGGCTTCCACTGTAGCTCGACTGACTCCTCCATCTTCATCTGGTGTTTCATCTCCCACTACATCTTCATATTACTATATGTGGATGACATCATTGTTACTGGAAACTCTCCCATGCACCCTCAAAACTTCCTGCTACGCATATCTTCTGATCGAGTTTTAACTAAAAGACCTTGGTTCTCTACACTTATTCCTCGGTATAGAAGTCCAACACACTACAACTAGACTCTTCCTTTCACAATCCCAGTATGCTGCAGACATCCTCCAACGTGCCAATATGATACATGCAAAATTCGTTGCTACACCAATGGCTGTCACAACCCCTTTAGCTGCAAATCCTACCACTTTCTATGACCCTAACTTATATCGTAGCCTTGTTGGATCACTCCAGTACTTGACCATCACTCGTCCCGACCTAACCTTTATTGTCAACCTTGTTAGGAGTAAGGAAAAATATTTCTATAAATATTATCTTTGTAAGGATAAATGATATATTATAATGACAACATAGAATCTGTATTGGAAATGAGAAATTTGTGACTACATATGACGTTACGTAATACATTCTAGAAGTATCATTTCATTGTATTACAAAATGTCATTCTTGATTACATATGTTTCCTTTCCATTACAAATGATCTATTGTGTTTATAAAATTTTCCTTCTCATTACGAATTCTCTATTTCTATTACAAATAGTTCCTTCCTATTACATAATGATATATTTTTTTACTTATTATTACAAGTCTTGTACGATGCCGGAATATCACTCATTTACTTGATGTTGTCTCTTATTTTTTTAGATTATAAATGTCATTTCTTGTTACAATGCGCTCTTTTGTATTACATTTTTCCCGTACATGTTACAGTTTCTCTTTGCTATTTACAATGTGTTTTCTCTCCTTACAGAGCGGTTTCTTGAACACAAAATACGTAGATACAATTTTTAAATACAAATAACAATTGTCTTATAAGGTACCCATTTTTGTTCAATGTGCGTGCTAGATAGTACGTATCCAGCACTAACGAGGTTGCAGTTGCTATTTGTATTTTTGGATAAGGCTTATATTGCTGCTCTATGCACGTTCAATTATTTAATATAATCACTAATATGCCACCGCTACTCCATGCACGTAAAGTGACTAGCTCTTTACATAATTACCAACAGTGCCACCGCTTCCAGCTCTTTACATAATTACCAATAGTGCCACTGCTTCCATATCAACACTTCACAGCATGCATTAATTCGGCAGCCGAGTAACTTCATTTATCTACCCGCGCGGGTAGCGAGTGAATAGCATATATATATATATATATATATATATATATATATATATATATATATATATATATATATATATATATATATATATATATATATATATATATATATATATATATATCTGATTCCAATATATACCATATGTATATACATATATATACATATATGTATTCTACCTTTTATTCTCTTTGAACTACTTGTTCAATCTGGTTCGTTCCGACCGACTAGTTGGATCGGTTAGACCGTATTTCTAACTAGTTGGACCGGAAAATGACACATAACTGATTTTTTAGGCTTCCAGACCGATCAGCTACCGATTCACCGGTCTGACCGGTCGGACCGACCGGTCTGGTTTGGTTTTAAAAACACTGACAAACATCAGAAACATTAAGATTTGTTATCACACATTAATATTTATATGATTCACATCATGCAGATCTGGAGGCTCATCATGTTCATCTCTTATATTCCCCCTCAAACTGGGTGTGAGTCACTGTGGAAATGACACCCAATTTGGCTTGCAGAAACTTGAACTAATGTTGAGTTAACACCTTTGTGAAGATATCGACTAGTTGATTAGAAGAGGAGATGAAGGCTAATTGAATGTGTCTTAGATCTACCTACTCCGTGATAAAGTGGTAGTCCAACTCCACATGTTTTGTGTGAGCTCGATATACTAGATTCACAATCAAATGTGATGAACTCATGTTATCACAGAAAGGAGTGTTCAGTCATGCTTGAGATATACCTAGAAGTTTTAGAAAAGCAAAAGTCCAAGCTTCTACTTAAAAAAAATCTCAATACTCCACCTTTGCGCTAGATCATGGCATTATTGGTTGTTTCTTTGTTAACCAGGAGATCAAGTTTGAGACAAGAAATAGACAAACCCATGTACTTGACCTTTTGATTAGAGGACAACCTACTGAGTCGTCATCACTGTACGCCATTGAAGAGAGATTTCTATTTAAAACAAATCTAAATCCTAGATACATTGCCCGCTTTACATATCGTAGAATGTAATTCAGTAGTCAAAGATGAATAAAGGTTGACTGGACATGGATTGGAATATTGTGCTGACAACATGAGTGAGTTCAGGATGAGTGATGGTAAGATATTGTAGATTTTCAACTATTTGTTTGTATTTAATCAGATTAGTAAGAAGATTAATAGTATCATTCTAAATATGAGTTAGAGTTCCAACATGTAGAGGTGTGGATAAGGGTGTGCAATCAAACATCTCGGCCCTTTGAAGCAATTCAGTTGCAAACTTGGAATGATTTGTGGAAATGCTTGTGTTAGATCTTATAGTTTCCATGACCAAGAAGTGGGTTACATCTCCCATGACTCGAATAGAAAATAGAATTTCTCGTGTGAGCACATAGGAATCAATGACACTAGAGTTGTTACCTATAATATTGATGTCATCTAAATATAATAGTAGTATCATAATATCTTTAATATCTTGAAACACAAACATGTATGAATCAGATTTGTGGCTAACAAAACCTTATTCAAAAGGAAATTCAATTTTTTATTGTACTAGGCTTGAGGAGCATGTTTCTGCCCGTATAGAGATTTGAACAGTCATCCGATATGATTTGAATTCTACTTATCTATAAAGCTATGTTGTTTATAAATATAAACATCTTCAAGGAGAAATCCATTCAAAAATACATTACAGATATTGCGTTGTCTAATAGGCCATGTTCTTATGATAAATAAAAAACAATTCTAGTGGTGGATATTTTACCGTTGAACTAAAATGTATCAATACAATTTACACCTTATTCTTATAAATATCCCTTAGATACAGTATGTTCTTTGAGTCTATCAAAAGGAACCATTAGACTATATTTTTTTCCTTAGAATTACATTTACAACCAACTACATTGGTATGGGCATCTCTTGGAAGAAAAGTCCATGTATTATTTGACAGCTGAGATCGGACTAAAGTATGTATATTAGCAAGCCAACCTGGATGTTTCATGGTTTCATATTGGGATGCATGAAATATCTTTTGGGTTTTAGGGGAGGCAGAGAAGGTAGAGGAAACAAAAATTTTCTCTCCTCGAACCCAGTATAAAGGAATTGCGTCAATGTCTATACAACAGGAAAAATGGTTTGTAGAGACATACCTTATCCCGAGGCTTACTCGGCGACGTTACCTTGTGGCTTGTGCGGTATTAACCTCCAGTCTTGGACAGTGTATGTGCAGCTCCTGGTCTCACCGAGACTGTCGGGATTGACAACTGTCCTCCGAGCGGTAGAAGTCTCCCACCTCTGTAGTAGTCCACACGGACCACCTGGAACTTCGATCGCCTTGTCGCACAAGGCACCGGAAGGAGTCATACCCTCCTATTGGTGTATTAGCCACTAACACACTCTCCTGCCACCAGTCACTTTTCTACAGTTGTCTTTCCCTTGTTGTGCCTCCCTAATTGGGTAGCACTTGCATGGGTTCTCCTGGTTACCACAACCAGAGAGAACGAAAACTTTACAGAGCAACTAGTGTTCTGAGTTGTACTATTTGAGAAGCCCCCAATACCCCTATATATATAGGAGGGTCATGGGACAGGGTTCTCTACCCCAGGGAATGTGGGATTAAAGCAGGAGTAGAAGGGTTCGAGATATTTCATAAAATTTGACAAACTACACCAGTTGAACCGATCGTCTGGGCCTTTGAGCCGATCGGTTCAAGCATGAACCGATTGGTTTGTGGTCCTGGTCCAACTCAAATTGAATTTCATATTTGTTTCCAACTAATCATTGTCCTTGTCCAAATCAAATTTGATAAGTGAAACAAACTTGGTTGGTCACCTGACCAGTTCAACTATGTGAACTGATCAGTTTATTGACCTGAGTCGCTCGGCTCACCAGCCTAAGCCGCTCGGCTCACCAACCTGAGTCGATCAGTTCATCTGCATGAGCCGATCGGTTGGGGCAGCAAAATAGTCAATTGTAGTTTCAATCAATCTGATACTTTAATCATCTGATCCAACACCTTGAATACTATGATCTTGACCTATCAATCGATTGGGTGTTTAATTGAACTACTAAACTCCTTTAGTAATCAATCCAAACAAGATTTATGGATAAACTCCTCCTCCAAGAACATGTCCTAGTGTGTGTGACCCTGCAGGTCCATTTCACATTGGCAGTGAAAGTCCATAACACTTATGACTTCACAAGCAAAGAGCGGTGCCTAGTCACACATCAATGCTACCCAAGTGAGATAGAAATTTGGAGAACAACTTTCAATACTACAATCCATGAATGGTGTTATAGTGAATGTATAATTCATTTATCACTAATGTCATGAATGAACTCAAGGCATGGTCCAGTTATCCTGTCAACGTTCATTCATTTCCTTGATCTCAGAGCAAATTGGGTGAGATGTGTGTGACATCAATATCACATATTGATTCACACATGCATGCACATGCCTTTCTCAATCCTACTCATCAAGTGGCCATGGACATCAAACTCCCTTAGGAGGGACAAATCCCATATCTATCACTCACCCCTCAAAAGCTCCATGTATCAAAATCACCCAATCATCACCTTTATAACAACCCATGTTTTAGGACTGT
Source organism: Alisma plantago-aquatica (assembly GCA_963693085.1). Taxonomy (NCBI): domain Eukaryota; kingdom Viridiplantae; phylum Streptophyta; class Magnoliopsida; order Alismatales; family Alismataceae; genus Alisma; species Alisma plantago-aquatica. Next base: position 526,563,592 of record OY856413.1, on the reverse strand, counting down.
GTTTGATGATGTCAAGGTGTACCCAACAACATGTGTTGAGTGTAATGATTTCTGCTCGAAGAATCACACTCACCACCATCACTGTGAGAGCCGACTGTGACTACCAAATCATGGTTCCATGTGTCACTCTCACGGTGGGTCTGTCCGGTACAGTTGTTCTCTAACAAGTACCTATGTGCTTGATTTGATATCACTATATCATGACTAAATGAGATTTTGTCATCAACCAACACACAATCTAGTCTTTAGTGTTATTGATGTCTATGGTTATTTCCTCAATAACAACTGACTAGGGACAAAACAAGAATGTATACTCTTAACATCCGTAAGATCTCATTGATTAGGTCCTGAACCTAACAGCATACATTATTTTTTTTTATTGCTGGGGGAAACCCACCCTCCTAGGCGGAGGCCCAGACAGTAGGGATGGTAAACCCGGGAGACCCGTGTGTCCGCACACCGGTATCTAAATAAGTCACATCAGAGGCCGGCTGACGCTGCGGGAAATTCATTTCCAAGCAGCGCTTCCAGTGAGAGTCGAACCCGGGACCCTTCGTGAGGGGCCCCGAGCTATGACCACTTGGGCTACTACTCTCTGGCAATACGTTATTAAGTATAACAATTCTTTACACATCTATCATGTTACACTATCATCTCAGAAATAGTTACAAACATATAGATTGGAAATTGCCTTTATTATTATTCAAATCATTTACAAAGTATCCCATTACAATCATCACATGACTTTCTCTATGGGCATACATACCAACAGACTTCCACTTTCACTTAGAGCCAGTCACCTAGGAACCTCAGTCCTTGTGACCTAGCATGACCATCATGCTTCTACTGAGAAAAGGCCTTCGTCAGTGGATCAGCTATGTTGTCTTCAGTTGGTACTTTGCAAATCTTCACATCTCCTCGTTGTAAGATCTCTTTTATGAGATGGAAGCACCGCAGTTTGCGCTTGGACCGCTGATGTGATCTGGGCTCCTTAGCTTGAGCAATAGCTCCATTATTGTCACGATAAAGCTCAATTGCATCACAACTAGTAGGAACTACACCAAGTTTAGTGATGAACTTCCTGATCCACACAACCTCCTTTACTGCATGTGAAGCAGCAATATACTCAAACTCTGTAGTAGAATCGACAACTGTTTCTTGCTTGGAACTCTTCTAGCTCACAGCTCCATTTTTTAGGCAAAATACAAATCTTGATTGCGATCTATAATCATCTTTGTCGGTTTGGGAGCTTGCATCGATGTAACCCCTTACTACCAATTCTTCCTCGCCGCCATATATAAGGAACTGATCCTTAGTCCTTCACAAGTACTTGAGGATGTTCTTTATGGCTTTGCAGTGAGCATCCCCGGGATCTGACTGGTACCTGGTCGTCATGCTGAGGGCATACGAGACATTTGGGTGTGTGCACAACATAGTGTACATGATACATCCGATGGCTGATGCATATGGGATCCCATTCATACACTCCCTTTCTTCACAAGATTGGGGACATTGAGCTCTAGAGATGGTGAGTCCATGTTGCATGGGGATGTTGCCTCTCTTTGAGTTCTCCAGGTTGAACCGCTTCCGCACTTTGTTAATGTATGTGCTTTGACTTAGTATGAGAAGCCTTTTAAATCTATCTCTATAGATCTTAATACCTAGAATGCAGGATGCTTCTCCTAAGTCCTTCATTGAGAAAGTATTCCCAAGCCAAGTCTTTACCTTCTCTAAGGTTGTGACATCATTCCCCATCAATAGTATGTCATCCACATACAATATGAGTAATGTGGTTGTTACAACCCCAATTTTGGGTTCATTTGATGAGAAATGTAATCTCTCATATTGAAGATATTTGGAAAAATAATGATGTAATTTCATTTCCAATAGCCTTGATGATTGTGTTGTGGGCTTTATTGGCTATTGGGCCCAATAACAAGGAAATTCAATTAATTAATGAATGAATGAGAATTTGAGAAAAGAAAGATGTGGAAACCTATAGAAGGCAAAAGAATATAATCCAAAAGTGTATTTCGTGCCTCTTGGATTCCTTGGGTCCCAAGGAATCCAAAGTTGCATAGAAAATTCAATAAGAAAAGAAAAGATCAATTAAGTATTTCTTTATTAAGAAAGAAATTGAAAATAATGATAAAATGTGGAAAATAAGTGGAAAGAGATATAATTGAGTTATGCTTATGGAATTTCGTATCCCAAGGATTCCTAATGATAAAAGGAATATCAATGAGGAAAATAAAAGAGAAATAAAGATAAATCCTAAAAAAAAGATATTTTGATAAGAAATAAATAAGATAATGAGAAAATAATGGATAAAAGATAAATGAAAGGCTATGATATATCCCCAAGATAGGATTTCGAACCATTAAGGTTCCTTTGCGTTCAAGGAACTCATAATAATAATTTAATGGCAAGAGAAAGAGAAAATATGTGAGATATATATATAATTAATTGATAACTTGCATATAAAGAAAAGTATGTCATAATTTCGATTTTGAGTCCCAAATTTGGTACACACGTGGATTAAGTCATTAAAGACTTTATCTAAAAATTTGGGATCAATTGAATAAACGGTGTGGGATATATGAATTTTACAAGTTTCCTAAAGTGTAAAGGATAATATTAAATGTCACCGTTGATGTTCTAATACGGGGCTTGCTAGCTGTTGGATCAAGATCCAACGGTAGTTGTTGTTCATTTCAGATTAGGAAAAGGGAATAGTATAATGTGAAATCAATTCATTAGATCGCTTTCCCTGATCATCCACGAGTCCTAAAAAGGCAATAGTTGATTTCGGGAGATCATTTCGGACCTTCACACCCCCTGATTACGTAGCTGTCGTGTGGGATTGGGATTTCCCCAAATCCCAGTCTGTTCACAAATAGAAGTCTTGTGGGAAGTGGTTGCTGGACCTCCAGTTTATATAGGAGGCCTCTTGAGGGATCTTGACGCCCTTTCCATCCCACATATACCGTAGCCCAAGTGCAAAGCCGTTCCGAGAGTCTGGTGAGCGAAGAGGGCCCCTAGTTCCCAGGTGTCGTGAACCAGCGGACCTGGGACAGCTCCGGGAATAGTCGCCCTTGTGCAGCAACGAGATGTGGCTAAGGGAGGGTAGGTTCAGCTAAGAGGAGCCATGCCCTCGTGTGCTTGTGCGGAGGTCAGAGGAGAAGAAAGGGAGCACCGCGGTGGGCAGGTGGCCGCCGCCAGTCATACTCTGTTTTACAGAGTAAACAGAGGGCGGAACCCCCCCCCCCGTTCACGAAGAAGATGATGCACGGAGTCGGTCATCGGGTCAAAGAGGTGACGGATCCATCGCTGAGATCTGCGAGCCAGAGGAGGATAGGCGTAAAGGGAAAAGAGAAAGAAAAGGACAAGTGGTGCTTCATGATTGGTCCAAAAGGTATATAACTTTGCAGAAATTTTAGTTATTTATTTATAACTCTGATGATAAAAAGTTATACATGAAAGTTGTAGAGAAAAGTATAAGGAATCCAATAAAAATACTTTTACAAATTAGTTTTGATTCTAGTTCGAAAACTATACAAAGTTAGTAACTTTAATGCTATAAGTGTAATCAAAACCCTAAATGATGATTAGGAAAGAGTTCTATTACTTAAGTTGGTATTATAAATCAACATTTACCCTTTTGGCATAAAATGGATAATATGAATTCAATTTGAGTTAAAAACCCATGTTTTGCTTAATTAGGGTGCTATGACTAAGAAAGTGCAATAATGGGCCTGAAAGCCCTAATGTTGAGTAATATGACTTTAATGACTTCTATTTCAAGAATATGAATATCTTAAAAAAAGATATATTGATATGAAGTTTAAAAAAAAAGCCTCAGAATAGGTAACTTAAAGAGATAAATTTTTCATATGTAAAAAGGGTGTTTTAACGTCTCATGTGAGTAAAGATATACTTGAAAACCTAGAAACCCTAATCTTGGTGTTTATGACTTTAATAAGCTATGTTTTGAAATCTTATGTATAGGATGAAGTTATAACTAATCGTAAGCCAGATTGGTAATAAAAAAAAGCTTACATATGAATGACTGAGTAATTAGGGTTTTGGAACATGGAAACAGTGTTTTAGGGTTTAGTTGACCTAAAAGGTAAATGTTAAGAAACGAATGTAAAGAACGTTAAGGAAAACCCTAATACAACTTAGGCACACCCTAGGAGGGAATTCCAATTCAATAAAGTAAGAGCATGATGAACATATGAGTAATTAAATTGCACATGTTTTCCAGGTTTCTTGTTGTGCCTGTTTGATTGGGGTGATTGGTTGCCTGACTTGGTTGGCTGTTTGATTAATTGGATATTTTGCTTACAAATCCTTGAGGCTTCCAAATCAGGTATGTGGTTAATTATGAATAACCGCCTTAGTTTCTCGAGGATTTTCCGGATGGTTAATCGCATTGAATGCAAATTATCAATTTGAATGTTCATACTTGCAAACTATAAAGTCACTATGATTATCACATAAATAATAGAAGTATGAATTATCGCACTTACATGCCACCCTGATGGATGATGCCAAAGGTCAGGCCCAGATGGGTAGACCAATGGACACCTTGAGTGGTGACCCCAGGCACCAAGCTCGGGAATGAGAAGGTGGCCTATGATATTGCATGACTAGTGGGCACCATGAGTGGTGACCCCCAGGCACCAAGCTCGGGATTGAGAAGGTGGCCTTAAGTCATTGGCAAAGGGAACCCTAAGGTGGGTATGCTAGGGTTAGGGCAAGAGCGGTGGAGAATGTTATACTGAAAAGTATAAATTGGCTTGTTAATTAACTTGATTGTGATAATTAGATGGTTATCCATATGTGCAAACTTTTGGTTGTCCCCACATACCAGTATATTTCGATATACTGACCGACATTTTGTTTGTCGGCGTTTTAGATACAACCCTAAAATGAACAAACGGTAAAGTGACACATTGTGAAAATAAAACATAAAGTGCAAGGAGGATTAGATAGAGTGGATTCAAGCTCTGGATAGATAGATTTCCAAAGTTTTTCAAAGGTAAGTAAAGTTTTAATTTTATACCCAATTCAAGTTTAGTTAGTAGAATTTCATAATTACTATTGATTATTTGTCAAACCTTTGATCCTGTTATTTGATTAATGGCTCTGATCTTCGGGTCTCCCTTAATTGGGGGTTACCAGGAGGTGGGGTCATTACAGTGGTCATGCTCCCACTAACCTTCTTGTACACACAAGGTTCATCTTCATTTTGAATAAAGCCAAACACTTTGACTTCCTCATCAAATTGAAGATTCCAACTCCGATATGCTTGCTTCAATCCATAGACTGACCTTTGTAGCTTACTGACTTTATTGGCATTCTTTGGATCCAAAAAACCTTTAGGTTGTGTCATGTACACATCCTCATTTATATTCCCATTAAGGAATGTAGTTTTAACATCAATTTGCCAAATATCATAGTCATAGTAAGCCACAATAGCAAACATGATCCTGATGGACTTAATCATGGGAACTGGAGAAAAAGTTTCATCACAGTCAACACCTTGAACTTGCCAGAAACCCTTTGCATCCAATCTGCCTTTATAAGTTTGCACATTAACATCCATGTCGGTCCTCTTTTTGAAAACCCATTTGCACCCTATGGGTTTTACCCCTTCGGGTGGTTCCACCAAAGTCCATACTTTGTTGGAATACATGGATTCCATCTCGGATTTCATGGCCTCAAGACATTTCTCAGAATTTGATACCTCCATAGCCTCTAGATAGGTAGTTGGATCATCATCTATGATCAACTCACTACCTTCCTGAGTCACAAGGTATCCAAACCTTTCAGGTTCAAGGTGTGTCCTACTAGATCTACGAGGTCCTTGTGTTACTTGAGGAGATTGAGATTCCACAACACCTTGTGAATCTCCATGTTCCTCTTGTACATCTACTGGTTCAATGTTTTCTTGTTGGGCTTGAACCTCTTCAAGCTCAATTTTCCTCCCACTGCTTCATTTGGAAATAAATTCCTTTTCTAGGAATATAGCTGTCCTAGCAACAGACACTTTATTGTCAGTAGGGTGGTATAAATAGTATCCCCTTATTTCCTTGGAGTATCCAGCAAAATAACATTCATCGGACTTGGGTCCAAGATTATTAGGAAATGTCTTCCTGAAGTAGTCCTCACAATCCCAAATCTTAATAAAAGACAAATCGGGACGCTTCCTGTGACATATCGCATATGGTGTCTTTTGAATTGATTTAGATGGTACTCAGTTAAGTGTAAACGCGGCGGTTTCAAGAGCATGACCCCAGAAGGAAATTGGAAGATCAGAAAAACTCATCATTGATCGCACCATATCCAGTAAAGTGTGATTCCTTCTTTCAGACACACCATTATGTTGTGGCGTTCCAGGTGGATTCCATTGTGATACGATACCATAGGCTCGCAGAAGGTCCTGAAACTCTTGGTTTAAGTATTCTCCAACTCGATCAGACCAAAATACTTTAATACTTTTACCAAGTTGGTTCCATACTTCATTCATGAAATCCGTGAACCTTTTAAGGGTTTCTGACTTATGTTTCATCAGGTACACATAGCCATACCTACTGAAGTCATCAGTGAAGGTAATGAAGTATTGACACCCATTTGTGGCATTCATTCTAAAAGGCCCACATACATCAGTATGTATGAGTCCTAATAGATGACTAGCTCTCTCACCTTTACCTAAAAAGGGAGTCTTGGTCATCTTTCCCAACAAACAAGATTCACATGTCTCTATTGATTCATAATCAAAAGAGTCTAGATAACCATCTTTATGGATTCTAGAGATGCGCTTCTCATTTATGTGCCCTAGACGACAATGCCAAAGATATGTTTTGTTTGAATTAATGAGTTTTTGCCTTTTGGTGTTTACATAGTCTACTCTTGTCTCTAGATATATCAAGTATAGACCATAAGACATTGGGGCACTGCCATAAAGGATCCCATCTTTTGAAATGGAACATTTTCCATTCTTAATGAGAAATTCAAAACCATCCTTGTCTAAACAAGAAACAGAAATGATATTCCTATTTATGACAGGTACATAATAGAGGTTCTTCAACTCTATTATTAACCCACTATGTAGAGTTAACTCATAGGTTCATATGGCACTGGAAGCAACCCTTGCCCCATTGGCAACACGCAGTTCAACCTCACCTTTCCCCAAAGGCCTACTTCTCTTAAGATCTTTCACACTTGAACAAATGTGAGATCCACATCCGGTATCAAGTACCCATGACAAAGAAGTAGTAAAGTTAATCTCTGTCATGTATGCACCAGAAGTAGAGATCTCTATCTCTTGCTTTTTCTTCAATTGTTCCTTCCATCCTCTCCATGTTTTGAGTGCAGAAGCCTCTGACATTGGTTTGGCGAGAGAACCCTTCTCTCCCTCACCTTTGTCCTTGGACTTTGTTCTATTGATTTTCATCAATGAACTATCCTTCTTCTTAAGCGTACATAGAGTGGATTCATAGGATACCAGTATATTTGGATTGTGCAGAACACTTCTCACACTCCCTAACCAGTTATGGAATTTATTCTCAATTAATTTGCCCATTTTAAAAGATGATTCTTTTTCCATTCTACAAGAGAAGATTGCATTTGTCAAAACTCCTTTTGATTTGATTTGATTTGAATAAAATTTGATGATAGTTAATTAGGCCTTTAATTAATTACCGCTCCCACTATTTTGATTCAAATTGACAGCCCTCACCATTAATTTAGAAGATTGCAGCGCACAATCTTCTAGTGGTTCAAGATCCTGAAATCCTTTCAGTTATGGACCAGCTAGGGTTGTCACTGACAACTTAGATCTTCCAGGTAGACAACTCTTGCCAATTGTATCATATGCAACTCTTGAAAGATGTCATGTGCAAATCCTTGCCATGATCACCTCCATGCCTCAAGGTGCTAGATCCTATCTAGGTCACCTTGTTAAGTTCGACCCAAAGCAAACACGATCAATATGCACCCTGCTAGGGCAGACCCACATATCCATCATTCATGCTTCCACGAGATAGACGCTGCACCATGCTAGGGCGTGCCCACACTTGGCCGATCTAGCTTTTCACGTGTGTCGCATTTGGAAGGCATCTAAAACTGTAATATTTAATGAGGGATTTTGTTTTATAGGTACATTTACATATCCAATCACCACAATATATAGTACGTATCATATACATGCTATATCCCACAGAAAACATGTGAAATGACAAAAGTGATGATTATGGCCATCCTAATGTGATTCCTCGAGCCAAGAGGAATCACAGTCATCTAGGTCCAAATCACATGCAACTTGTACAAGATGAACTCTACGCTTTGCTGTTCTGGGTTTGATCAACTCATCTCCATGATTGATCGACTCACCATCAGGTCAGTCGGTTGGGTGCCACCAACCGATCGATTGGCTCCTCCAACTGATCAGTTCGCCTGGTCGTCGTGCATCTCCTCATGGCCACCACCCGCTCATCTCGCTCCTCGAACCGGTCGTCTGGAATGCCAACCGACCGGTTCACGCCTTGAACCGATCATCTCATTCATCGTCAAGTTGTCCTCCATTCTTTGACATAACAAGAAATAAAAGTTCTATCCTATTTACATTTGAATTGAGAAACCCCGAGTTACATTAAGGAGGAGCAAAGGTAGAAAAGAAATCTTGAGTTATCTCAAGTTACATCAGGAATACGAGATAGAGAATTGATGCGCAGACCAAGATGCAAGCAACCACATTCAACCATACACAGACATATTGTTTATTTTCCATAACCACGCTATACATCTACCACAAAACTCATTTAAGGGCAATGTGTATCGAGTGCATTCATATTACATATCATATATGTATATTGGGATTTGTGGATTGGTTATGTATAAATCCAATTTTATTCACATCGTATGCAATAAATAAAGGCGACAAACCAAAATCGATCACATCGATAATCCTAAAGTATAGAGCAGTTGACGTGGCTCTGATACCACTTTTGGGTTTTAGGGGAGGTAGAGAAGGCAACAGAAACAAAAAAAATTTCTCCCCGAACCTAGTATAAAGGAATCACGTCAACGTCTATACAATAGGAAAGATGGTTTGTAGAGACATACCTTGTCCCCAGGCTTGCTCGATGATGTTACCTCGTGGCTTGTGAAGTCTTCACCTCTAGTCTTGGACGGTGTCTGTGCAGCTCCTGGTCTCACTGGGACTGTCGCGATTGACAGCTGTCCTCCGAGCGACAGAAGTCTCCCGCCTCTGTAGTAGTCCACACAGACCACCTGGAACTTCGATCGCCTTGTCGCATAAGGCACCGAAAGGAGTCGTACCCTCCTATCAGTGTACTTGCCACCAACACACTCTCCTTCTACCATTCGCTTTTTTGCAGTTGCCTTTCCCTTGCTATGCCTCCCTAATAGGGTAGCAGTTGCTCGGGCTCTCCTAGTTACCACAACCAGAGAGAACGACAACTTTACAGAGAAACTGGTGTTTTGAGTTGAACTGTCTGAGAAGCCCCAATACCCCTATATATATAGGAGGGTCATGGGACAGGGTTCTCTACCTCGGGCAATGTGGGATTAAAGCAGGAGTAGAAGGGTTCGAGATATTTCATAAAATCTAACAAACTGTGCCAGTTGAACTGATCGGTTCATCCTTGAACCAATCGTCTGGGCCTTTGAGCTGATCGGTTCAAGCATGAGTCAGTCGGTTCATGGTCCTGGTCCAACTCAAATTGACTTTCATGTTTGTTTCCAACAAATCATATATTAGTCCTTGTTCAAATCAAATTTGATAAGTGAAACGAACTCGGTTGGTCACCCGACCAGTTCATCTATGTGAACCGATCGGTTTATTGAACTGAGCCGCTCGTTTCAACAGCCAGATCCGATCGGTTCATCTGCATGAGCTGATCAGTTGGGGTAGCAGAATAGTCAATCACAGTTTCAGTCAATCTGATACTCTAATCATCTGATCCAACACCTTGAATACTATGATCTTGAGCTATTAATCGATTGGGTGTTTAATTGAACTACTAAACTCCTTTAGTAATCAATCCAAACAATATTTATGGAGAAACTCCTCTTCCAGGAACATGTCCTAGTGTGTGTGACCCTACAGGTCCATTTTACGTTGGCAGTGAAAGTCCATAACACTTATGACTTCACCAGCAAAGAGCGGTGCCTAGTCATACATCAGTGCTACCCAAGTGAAATAGAAAGTTGGAGAACAACTTTCAATACTACAATCCATGAATGGTGTTACAGTGAATGTATAATTCCTTTGTCACTAGTGTCATGAATGAACTCAAGGCATGGTCCAGTCATCCTTTCAATGTTCATTCATTTCCTTGATCTCAGAGCAGACTGGGTGAGATGTGTGTGACATCAATATCACATATCGATTCACACATGCATGCACATTCCTTTCTCAATCCTACTCATCAAGTGGCCATGGACATCAAACTCCCTTAGGAGGGACAAATCCCATATCTATCACTCACCCCTCAAAAGCCCCATGTGTCAAAATCACCCAATCATCACCTTTATAACAACCCATGTTTCAGGACTGCGTTTGATGATGTCAAGGTGTACCCAACAACATGTGTTGAGTGTAGTTATTTTAGGTCGAAGAATCACACTCACCACCATCACTGTGAGAGCTGACTATGACTACCAAATCATGGTTTCATGTGTCACTCTCACGGTGGGTCTGTCTGGTACACTTGTTCTCTAACAAGTACCTATGTGATTGGTTTGATATCACTATATCATGACTAAATGAGATTCTTTGATCAACCAACACACAATCTAGTCTGTAGTGTTATTGATGTCTATGGTTATTTCCTCAATGACAACTGACTAGGGACTAAACAAGAATGTATACTCTTAACATCCGTATGATCTCATCATTTAGGTCTTGAACCTAAAAGCATACGTTATTGAGTATAAAAATTCTTTAGACATCTATCATGTTACTCTATCATCTCAGAAATAGTTAAAAACATATAGATTGGAAATTTCCTTTATTATTATTCAAATAATATACAAAGTATCCCATTACAATAATCACATGACTTGCTCTATGGGCATAAATACCAACAATATCCACTTGAACCGAACCTGAACCAATCAAAATGGAATTGAAAAAATGTGGTTTTCAAATCTATATTCAGGTTTCATCTTAGTTCGGGTGACAAATCAAAAGCCCTCATTCTTATTTGGTTCAGGTGATAAAACCAAAACCTCCAACATACGTTCCTAAGTTGCATCCATATTTGGTCATTCCCTAATCAAGTTTCTGAAACAAACCACAAGCACTCTTTCTTTCCTAGGCATGTAGTCTGTAGATGAGAGTTTATAGGAAAGAGGGTTTTTGAAAACCCCAACAACCCATTCTTTTTGTCTCCACCATCTCCTCTCTCTTGTCATTTCCATCCATAATAATGCCAAATCTCACCACCCTCTCCTCTCTCTTGGCACCTCCTTATTTGGATACTAGCATCATCGCTAACCTTGGGGTCTCAAGTCATTGTGGGGTCATTGATGATGCTAGATGTGTGAGGACATTGTGTTGTATTGTTATTGCAAACATCTAACTCTAAATGTCATCACAACATGCAAGTGATAATTTGGAGGCCACCACACCTTGAGGTTTTCAAGAGAGGAGGATATTTCCCAAGGCGACAAAAGATTGGAATGTGCTCTACTTCCAGGTTCTAGTCGACACTATTCTTCCAGGTACACCCCCACCTTATGAACATTTTTCTTTCATTTTCTAAGTCGTGATGGTTTCTTCTTCTTATTAGCAATCTTAATATATGTTGTCAGGAAATTTTACATGTTTTTTCCTTCTCTATCTATGGTTTGAGAAGAATACTAAACTTGATCTACTAGTTGAATCCAAAGATGCATTTATTTTGTTGTGTTTGCCTCACTCAGATGTTGGAATGAGAGATTGGACTCCCCCAAGTCAACACATCTATTGGGGCACCATATTCAGTCCCATATCTATGTTTATTTCCTTGAATGTTGGAAATTTGTCTCTCAATGTATTCCCTTCCTCTCTCCTCACAAAAGTTGTGCTTCTTAATTTTAGTGTTGCCCTTTCCTTTGCTTTGGTTCCAATTTCACACTCTTATCTACCTCCCTTCCCAAAGCTTATACCTTTTTCTTCAATACATACCACATACTTGTTCAAATACAATTACCCAAATAGAAATTTACAGGCAATCCTGATTGCTACTCCGCCATCCTTGAAAATCTACCACATGTTTGTGAAAGATTATAAGTCATGAGAATTCCCTTCTCTCTAGGGTGTCCGCTCTCCCTTCTCTCTAGACCTCTCCCGGCGGCCGCCGCTGGGGGGAGGAAGTGTCATTCTTGGCGTTCTCCTCCCCTTGGCTCCCAATAGCCTTGGCGAGGTCCGGATCTGAAGATACAATGACCCTAGAGAAAAGGGCGTCCGAGTAGTCTATCCCACTGCTGTCATTGGACTCCCTCTTGACTGCCAAGATCGAAGAGAGATGAGCTACTCTGCGTGGAGCCAAGATCAGATCGAAGTTAGGCTGCTTCGACTTCGTCGATTCCTTCCATTGAAAAGAGATGGTTGGAGACAAGCCTGCCCCACAGATTTGGCACCCAAGCTTTGCTACTCTGTCGATGCAGATGATGATTGGGCTTCTCACTCCTCTCTCTATGCGTTTTCTCCTCCTTCTGTTGGTATGTATGCCCTGAGAGCCAATCATGGGATGATTGGTGGGATACATTAAGATTGATTTGATTAACATCAAAGGCAAGCTTCCAATTCTTTCTGGTTCAGTCATATGAGATAGTGATAGAACAGATTGAATGTCTAGAGAATGACAGTACTCAATGACGTATGCCTTCAGGTTCATGACCTGAACGATGAGATCATATGAATGCTAAGAGTTTGTACATTCTTGTTATGTCCCTAGTCGGATGTCATTGTGGAAGGTAGATAGACAACAATGACACACAAGACTAGATTGTGGTGTTGGTTGATGACAGAATCTCATTAGTCATGATATAGAGATATCAAACCAAACACATAGGTACTTGTTAGAGAACAAGTGTACCGGACAGACCCACCGTGAGTTTGACACATGGAACCATGAGATGGTAGTCACAGTCAGTACTCACAGTGATGGTGGTGAGTGTGATTCTTTGACCTGAAATCACTACACTCAACACATGTCGTTGGGTACACTTTGACATCATCAAACGTAGTCCTGAAACATGGGTTGTTATAAAGGTGATGATTGGGTGGCTTTGACACATGGGGCTTTTGAGGGGTGAGTGATAGATATGGGATTTGTCCCTCCTTAGGGAGTTTGATATCCAAGGCCACTTGATGAGTAGGATTGAGATAGGCGTGCGCACGCATGTGTGAATCAGTATGTGATATTGATGTCATACATATCTCGTTCAATCTGCTCTGAGATCAAGAAAGTGAATGAACGTTGACAGGATGAATGTTCCATGCCTTGAGTTCATTCGGGATATCAGTGACAAAGGAATTATACATTCACTGTAACACCATTCACGGATTGTAGGATGAAAGTTGTTCTCCAACTTTCTACTTTCACTTGGGTAGCACTGATGTGTGACTAGGCACCGCTCTTTGCTTGTAAAGTCATAAGTGTTATGGACTTTCACTGCCAACGTGAAATGGACCTGCAGGGTCACACACATAGGATTTAACCTGGAAGAGGAGTTTTGTCCACAAAGCAATGTTTAGATTTATTACTAAAGGAGTTTAGTAGTTCAATTAAACACTCAATCAGTTGATAGCTCAATATCATATGGTTCAAGGTGTTGGACGCATTGATTGGAGTATCGGATTGATTGAAATCGCATTTGACTGATTTTGCACAACCTGTACTCCCAACCGATCGGTTCAAGTGTTGAACCGGTCGGCTGAGGTTGCTGAACCGGTCGGCTCAAGAGTTGAGTCGATCGGCTCAAGCCCAGGGTGAAACGAGCGGTTCAAGTGTTGAACCGATCGGTTCAACTGGTGCAACCAAGCAAGTTGGGAAAGTCAGGTCGGTGAGAATTTTCCTTGCGTTTCACGTGCCCAATTTGATTGGAACAAGGATTGGTATTCGATACCAATTAGAAACGAAAGTTGGAAAGTCAATCGGGAACTGATCAGGACCACGAACCGACCGGTTCAGAAGTGAACCGATCGGCTCATGGGTCCCAACCGATCGGTTGGTGCTCCAACCGACCGGTTCAGGTCCCCAACCGACCGGTTCACTTGTGAACCGATCGGTTCAGGTTGCGAGTTGGTTGCTTTTTGTGGAAAATCTCGAACCCTTCTACTCCTGCTTTAGTCCCGCATTGCCCGGGATGGAGAACCCTGTCCCATGACTCTCCTATATATATAGGGGTATTGGGGGCTTCTCAAAGTACAGCTCAGTGCAACCAGTTGCTCTGCAAGTTGTCGTTCTCTCTGGTTTTGGTAACCGTGAGAGAGCCCGAGCAAGTGCTTCCCGCAAAAGGGAGGTGCAGCAAGGGAAGGACAACTGCAGTTGCAACTGGTAGCAGGAGAGTGTGTTGGCGACTAGTATGTCAACAGGAGGGTGCGACTCCTTCCACTTCCTTGTGGGACAAGGAGTGTGGAGTTCCAGGTGGTTCGTGTGGACTACTACAGAGGCGGGAGGACTGTAACACCCCTGACCTGGGTTATGACCTAACCCTGGAAGTTTTGCCTAAATATGTAATTAATATACTTGTGAACACTCCCTGGCATGTAACTAAGTTCCTCAGGAACATTTACTTTCAATTTCGCTCCTTTTTGTATAAAGTTGTAGCATTGTGTTGTATGCAGGGACCTATGTGCAAATTACCCACTTTAAGGGTTGAACTTGCAAAATTCACAAGATAAGATGTTCCTTTGATGTTGAGACATCATTAGAATGGTTATGGTAAAGTTTGAGGGATTTCCCAAGCTTGAGCACTAAGGTGCAGCTGTGGAAGCAATCCCCATGCTTAGAAACCCTAATTTGGGGTAAAGTGCAATTTACCCAAATTGAGGGGTCCAAGTTGTAATTCTTAATATCTAGAATATCTTTTATGACTCTTATCATCATTTAGAGTAGAAATGATGAAAGGGATACATCATTTAATAATCAGATGAGAAAAATGACCTTTGTGATAGAAATCACCTAGAATGGGTATGAAACCCTTTCATGTATGTACCCTAGTTGAAGGTTGGATTCCTTTACCCTTAGATCTTGAGATTTCATGAGATTTGCATAAGGATAGATAGGTTTGGTCGTGCCCTTGAGAAAGGAGGGGCCTAGATGTGATTTCCAATCTTGTGAGGTCCTTAGGGTGTAAAAGAGGCTAAAGTATATAAGCCCTTTTCCCTTGCAATTAAGTGAACGAACTTTCTTTCCTTCACTTCTCTTCTTTTCTTGCTCAAACGGCCAAGGATAGCTCTGGAGCTCGGGGGGGGACGACCAACCTGTCCTAGGTAAGAGAACCCCACCTTCTAGCTCGAATTCATGGAGGAATTCACTTTCTAAGGTTGGTTTTGTGGTTAGCTTACATAGTCTTCTTGTTCTAGCCGACCAAAGCAACGTTTCCTTGGAGAATTCACCCCTGACCAAGTTGTGGAAGATCAAGGACGCCATTAAAGCTTGGAGCTTGAAGGCTTGGAGCTTTAGGATCAACTTTGAGGCGGGTTTTATAACTCTAAACTTATGCTTTATATGTGTATGTTCAATTCTTGCAATTTACTTGGTAAATTCTCCTTCTACCTCCCTTCTTCCTTGCACGTTTGCAAGCAAATCAGTGGAGAAACCGACCTTGCTAGAGGTTGAAGATGAGGGGCATGACTCCCTATGTTACTTTTTCAAACGACCTTGGACCTTTTGGTCCAAACGGTTGCAAACCGTTTGGGTTCAAACGGTTTCAAACCGTTTGCTCTCAAACGGTCTTGCAAGACCGTTTGGATTGAAACGGTCTCAAGACCGTTTGAAAGGGTTGACCAAAGGACGACCATTTGAGGGTCTGTTCCTAACATATTGAATTTCATCTCTGCAAAGAATCAAAGTCTAATTCTTAACCAATTGAAAGTTGAAGGCACTTCAACATGAAACCCTAATCGGGTGAAAGAGTGCTGATTTGACATATAGATCTTGTTGAGTTTTGGGTTGAAGGACCCAAACGGTCTCAAGACCGTTTGGGGATTTCTCCAAACGGTCCTAAGACCGTTTGGGCACAATCCAAGATCGTTTGAAGGTCTAGGGTTAAGTTAATCTAATGGTTTGAGGGTCCAATTATAGGAAATTGATGAATTGATGAAAATTGCTGATTTTGACCTAATTGGACTTCAACCTTAGTCAAAACGACTTGGATTTTGGTCAAACTTTGGGCAAACGGTCTCAAGACCGTTTGGATGAAGTCCAAACGACCTCAAGACCGTTTGGTCCAAGTTTGAGCCCAATTGGAGGTCAATTGATAGGTTCAACCTTGAATTGATTCACATTGTTGAACATTGATGACCAATCGAATTGAAACCCTAATTGAGGAGGATTGAACCCTAATTGGCTTGCAATTGAGGGTCAATTGGATGTCTAAGTGGTTAAGGCTAACCCTGACTAACTCAAATTATAAGTGGTTAGCATAGCTTTAACCATTTGAGGACTTCAACACACATATCCATGAACATTGGTAACCTTTGAACCACTTTGGAGGTCCAAACGGTTTGAGCCCTTTTTGGACCAAACGGTCTCAAGACCGTTTGGATCCAAACGGTCTCAAGACCGTTTGAGACCAAACGGTCTCAAGACCGTTTGGGCTCAAACGACCTCAGGATCGTTTGGTCCAATCGATCTCAAGTAATTTTGATTAAACGGTTTCAAACCGATTGAAGCTCCAAACGGTTTGGAAGTCAACCCTTCCAAACGGTCTTCACCTCCAAACGGTCTCAAGACCGTTTGGATCCAAATGGTCTCAAGACCGTTTGGGGCCAAACGGTCTCAAGACCGTTTGGGGCCAAACGGTCTCAAGACCGTTTGGGGCCAAACGGTCTCAAGACCGTTTGGGTGGTTGAAACCGTTTGAAGGTTGAAACCGTTTGGAGATTGGTGATGGTTTGTACTTAACCATTTGATGATGTAATTAGTTCAATGATGATTCAATCTAAACCCTAATGGTAACCTAGGTCATTAAGGGACTATGTGATTAGTGAGTTAACCCATGATGGTAATCATGTGGAAAATTACCAAAATACCCTTGAAGGGCCTAAAGGGGTAAAACCTTGTTCTAATCAAACCCTAATCACATGATGTTGATGGTTTGGATTATGTTAGTCAATGGAGACTTATCTCAACCTGATCTAGAGTGGTGTTGTCACCATCTACTAGTGAGATAAGAGAGAAAGTATTTCTAGAGAGAGAAAGTATCCTAGAGAGGGAAAGTACCCTTTTAAGGAGGAAACTCAAGTGAGATACTTTAATGACACATGAATGTGCATGATTAGGGAATGACCCACCTATGTGAGGTCATGGAAACCCTATTTATAATATCTAATGGATCTTAATTCTAATTAAGAAGCCTTAATGATGATGTTTCTCTTACATAATGATGTAATGAGTACAATTCACCATGGAGTGAATAGTAAACCCTAATTTTAGGGTGATGACATGAAAGATGAACAGTAAACCCTAATTGACAGGGTTATTGAATTAAACCCTAGTTGAGGGTGATTCCATGTGAAACCCAAGTTGAGGGTGATTCCATGTGAAACCCTAGTTGAGGGTGATTCCAAGTGAAACCCTAATTGGGAATGCATCCCTAACTATTGAATTGTTTATTATTATCTGTTGAACTAACCATGCAGGTTATTATGAGATAATGGTCATACCCAGGTATGAAATACCATGTTATATTCATTGGAAGCATGTCTTAAGCTTTATGAATAGTGAATCATCTTGATGCACTGCTAAGTGACATCTTTTGTGATTCATGGGCTGTAAGAGCCATAAACACCATCAAGGTCATGCTTAACAGATGACTTGTGATGAGATAGTTGAGAACTGGTAATTGAAATGAGTTAGGCTTGCTACATTTTAGTATTCTCATATATAGCCATGATGCTAGTGTTTTTGTATGATGATATGAATACTGAATGTACCTAACTAATCAAGTGAAATGTAGAGCCCTGATCATAGATCCATCATTGTCAGAATCTAAATGATGGTGAAACAGGTTTTCCTCAGGGAACTCCTGGATCACATACTTTTGAGTATGTGGGGTACATGGATGTGTAGAACCTTACATCCTAGTGTAGGTATTTGATGTAGATTCTTGTAGTCCGTCATACCTTCACTATAAAAGAAAAGGTGAGAGGATGATGTAGATTCTTGTAGTCCATCAGACCCCACCATAAAGTCCTAAAGGTGAGATGTATATCTACACTCCCTTAAAGACACAAACACCGCATCGATAAAAGATAAACAAGAAATCTTCCGATGACGAAGAGAGTACAGAACGCCACTGTAACTCTAAAATAGCGAAGGTCCAGTTTACCCTGGAGAGCTATAACAAAAGATATCCCGCCAGATATCTAACTTTTAATCCTCTAACTGACTGAGGAAGATGAGGTCATAAGAATCCGGCTCTATTAATGACCTATGTATGATACTGATGTGACTTCTTAGCGATCAGTTGGAGTATGAGTGGTAAGCCTCATCTCCACAGGGCATAACAATAATGTTTGAAAATCATAATCAACAGCGTAGTATATCTGTTAGAGTTATCTATGAGTTATTTGATTGATGTTATCTTGAATAGCATAGATGTTCTCATATTTTAATATTGATTGAACTCTTGCTCATTATCAGAACTGCTAGTGAATATCTTGAAGGCTCTTATTGCTTTAGTTATTCCTTGCTTTGCTTATAAGCCTAGTGGAGAGTTATAACTCTCGCTGGGGCAATTATGTATAATTGTCTCACCCCGTAGACTTCTACTTTTTAGGTGGTCGTCGAAGACGGAGGAACAAGAACACAGGTGACCAATCCCAGCAACAGCAGCATCAAGAGCAGTAAATATCTCAGGTGGAGATCTAGCCTGCTTCATGGTGTAGTTAGAGTCAAGTCCTATGTGTCCTCTGTACTCTCAGGTCCTGAAATGTTTTGGAGTATGAATTCTTGAGAATTTTGGTATCATGTTGTATATAATTACTCAAGAAATAATTGTCAGTGATGTAAACAGTTAAATCCTTTTTCTATGGAAAAGGTTTGTGGTTTCAGGCTCTTGTCTCGAAAAGTTTTAATTTCCCGTGATTTTTGTCTTCCGTTGTTTACCGATTGCTTCCGCACATGATTAAATCGGGATTAATTCGTGGTTTGGAGATCGGAGCCCACAAGGACACTGCCGCTCAGGAGGACAACTGTCATCCGACAGTCCGGTAGGAGGAGGAGTCGTCAGTCCTGGTGCGACCAGGAGCTGCACAGACGCCGTCCAAGACCGGAGTTGAAGACCGCACATTGCGCGAGGTATTGTCGCCGAGCAAGCCTCGGGACAAGGTATGATTCCACAAACCATCCTTTCCTATTATATAGACGTTGACGCGTTTCCTCGGTATGGGTTGGGGGAGAAATTTTTTTTTGTTTCCGCTGCCTTCTCTGTCTCCCCTAAAACCCAACAGTGGTATCAGAGCCAGGTCAACTGCTCTATATTTTAGGAATATCGATATGATCGATTTTGGTTTTTCGCCTTTATTTATTGCATGCGATGCGAATAATATCGGCTTTATGCATGTCCAATCTTAAATCCACAAATCCCTAATTACATATATGATATGTATTATTAATGCACTCGATACGCGTCGCCCTTAAACGAGTTTTGTGGTGGATGTGTGTAGCGTGATTATGGCCTATAAACCCCTATCTGTGTGTGGTTGTTTGTGGTTGCATGCATCTCAGTCTGTGCACCGATCTTCCTTCTCTTATTCTCGATGTAACTCAAAGTAATTCGAGATTCTTTCCTACCTTTGCTCCCCCCGAATGTAACTCGGGGTTTCCCCTTTTTTAAAGCAATGTAATAATTAAGATAGATTTTATTTCCTGTTATGTCGAAGACCGGCGGACATCAAGACGACAGCTGAAACGATCGGTTCAAGGCGTGAACCGATCGGTTGACGTTCCAGACGGTCGGTTCAAGGAGTGAACCGATCGGTTGATGACCGGTTCGAGGAGCGAGATGAGCGGGTGGTGGACATGACGAGATGCACGATGACCAGGCGAACCGATCGGTTGGAGGAGCCAACCGATCTGCTGGTGGCACCCAGACGACCGGCTGGAGAGTACAGATCATTCATGTGATGAGTTGATCAACTCGGATGGCAAGGCACAGAGTTCATCTTGTACATGTTGCATATGATGTAGACCTAGATGACCGTGATTCCTCTAGGCTCGAGGAATCACATTAGGATGGCCATAATCATCGCTTTTTATCGTTTGTGCATGTTTTCTGTGGGATATAGCATGTATATGATACGTACTATGTATTGTGGTGATTGGATATGTATATGTATATAAAACCAAATCCCTCATTAAAATATTAAGTTTTAGATGCCTTCCAAATGTGACACACGTGAAAAGCTTGTTCGACCAAGTGTGGGCACGCCCTAGTGTGGTGCACCGTCTACCTCGTGGAAGCGTGAAGGATGAATGTGTGGGTCTGCCCTAGCAGGGTGCATATTCATCGTGTTTTCTTTGGGTCAGACTTAACAAGGTGACCTAGATAGGATCTAGCGCCTTGAGGCATGGAGATGATCATTGCAAAGAGTTGTATATGACATCTTATCAAGAGTTGCATATGATGCAATTGGCAAAAGTTGCCTACCTGAGAGATCTATGTTGTGGGTGACAGCCCTAGCTGGTCCATGGCTTAGAGGATTTCAGGATCTTTCCCACTAGAAGGTTGTACGCTGCAATCTTCCGAATTGATGGTGAGGGCTATCAATTTGAAGTAAAATAGTGGGAGCGATAATTAATTAAAGGCCTAATTTTTATCGTCAACTTTTCAAATCAATCAAATAAGTCAAAAATGAGTTTTTGGACTAAAATTGCATATATTTCCTTTTGTTAATATAAATGGTTAATCAACAAATCACTTTATTTGCGATCGGTCTTTGAGACCAACAAATTAAATGGGAATAATTCCACGATTGGTTAGGACGATGAGAAGTGTTCTCAATCAAAGAGTGAAAGCTCTAAGTCCTAGTTATACCAGAACCAGATGAACTCGATCCCACCACATCAATGGCTGAAAGTATGCTTATGGAAGCATACCATGGATGACATTGATGAGGAGTGCTTGATGTTGTGTTCTCTAAACTGTGAGTTGCAGAGACAACATGAGACATATGATGTCTCCAAGATACTGTCCTAGTATGTCATGACAGAAGGAGATCTAGTAAGGTATTCACACACTCAATGTGATTGGGTATGTGGAAAACCAGACTAAGAAGGATTCCCTCTGAGCCAAGAGTTGGCTATTGGTATGATACTGCAAGTGTTGCAAAATCATACAGTTCATGATAAACTACAACATGAACGACTTTAACAAGTGTTGACAAAGTTGTTGGACATGTTGAGGATAGTAGAGGCAAAGATGAAGAAAGACAAACCATAGTCTTTGATGTGATCAAAGAAAAGGTAATTCTTAAGGGCAAGGACAAGGGCAAAGCTAAGAAGTGTTCTGATGCTAGCCAGAAATCCAAGCCGTCTTCAGCCTCAAGGCACATGGGGAAAGGGTGTATGAGGGATTGCCCTCTATATCTGGAAGAACAAAAGAAGATGAAGGAGGGGATGGAGATCTCCACCTAAGGTATCAGGAAATGAACCGCTTCTTTATCCGAGGTATATGATACCAAGATATGGATATGTCATATATGATATGCAATATCCACAAAGAAGTGATGGCCTTTGCGAAAGGACCAAGAAAGAAATACCCATCATTGGAGCAAGTGTTTCTGCCATAGATAGGAGTATCTTTCAGTTTATTTCAGCCTAAAGGGCACGAACTAGAGTTGAGAATTGCTATTTCATATATTGCTAATAGATAGAAACACTTTATTATTGCATATTGTATGACAATGATGGCAATTAATAAAGTCGATGTTTCAATCTCAAAGATATGATCTTTGTGGCAATGCCTTGTTTATCTTGTGATACATGGTATGCATAAGATAAAATGATACCTAAAGTTATTGATAACTCAAACGATCAAATTAGCATCAATCATGAGAAATTCATTTCTAGTTTCCATATGATGGATAAATCTAGACTCTTTTGGTTAGAGAACCAGTAAGATACATGAATCTCTTGTACATGATTAATCAATCTTCACTAATGGTAGTGGGAGAATGATTGTCCTATTAGGTATAATACGTGTGATGTATTTACATACCTATTGGAGCGAATTCTAATACTTCAAATGGTGTTTAGAGAAATACCAATATGAATATCTTGAAGTGTTCACGATTATCATAGATGAAGTAAAAATTTGGTAAATTGTTAATTCTTGATAAGATCAATGAATGAAACACTTGAACCAAATGTTTGAGATCCTTACGAGTGATTATGATAATGTATCATAGTGAACTCATGATCAACGCATGGTGATGTCTAAATCAAGAAGGAATCATACTCTAAGGAGTTAGAGAATGATTATCAAATAACTGAATTCTTCTTAATAAAAGAATACCCCACACTAATAAAGGACATTAAGAATCACAAGGGTTGTGAATTCTTATATTCTTGACAGATACACCTCAATTATCTATGTGATGAGTTGTTCATATGATGAGTCAACTATCTAGATGAATATGAGGAATCATATTTTGAGTTATGGTATAAGACCATTACATCCTAAATGATTTCCATGTGAACCATAAGGTATGACCTTGATGGTAGCACTCATTGGATGAAATCCATAAGTGCAAATGAGTCTTAAGTGTTAAGACACATGGATAACATTTTGAGAAGGATGATGCTTGTTGATTGCAACTTAATGACTGAGACATTTGGCATATGGATACTAAAACCACATTCCTATGAGGAATAAAACAAGGATGTGTACGTGACACAACCTATAAGGTTTATGAATCCACTAATGCAAATGAAGTCTATAAGTTACAATGGACTAATCAATGTGATTGATTGAGTATAAGCAACTCAAAATTGGATATTTACTTTGATGATATAGTCAAAGGGTTTGACTGATATGTCAAAGATAAAGACGGGATCTGTGATTTAGTGGGAGCGTATTCACATTCCACATATTGATGTGAAATGGAATTGTTCTAGAATGGAAATCCAAAAGTGGAAATTATCTTTAAGGAAGATAGAGATGTTTCCTATATGATAGGAATAGAGATCTATAGAGATAGTTCTCGACAAATCTCTTGACCTGGAAAAGAGAGAGCATACATTGGCAATCTGTACTGAAGGGTTCAGTATGCACAGATTCAGTGGGAGAAAACTTGTCCATGTTATATGGATATTAGTATCCCAAGGCCAAGTGTCCAATTCTTATGAAGAATGGGAACACTAAGAATATATATGGATCTATCATGTATGTAATCATCCCATTGTCTTGCATGTATGACATGGCAAGAATAAAATGCATTCATCATTTTGTATGTCTGACATGACAATATGATGTGCTCATCCTGATAACTCGTATGTGGTACATGACGAGTGGATGTATGTCTACTTCCAGTAAGGGTTACTGTAATACCATGAGAACTTGATAAGTACTTATGAAGTACTAGTTCCATGAAGATAAGGAAGAGTTTGATGTAAAGAGTTACATTGATGCGAACTTCCGAATGGACAGAAAATTAATCGCAAAATATATATGATATATAAAAGTGAAAGTTTATTGATAATTGGAAATGTTCCAATAAAACCATTAAAAAGGGAAATGCCGAGTATCTATGTGTTAGAGAACAACAGTAGATACTATATGGATCTGGAAGTTCATGAGATGAACTTATAGATATTCCACTCATTGATGACAAGTCTGGAATCCTTGATCATGCAATGTGGCTAAAGGTTAGCAAAGGAATACTAGATCGCATATTACGGCAATTCCATCTCATACGTGTGACGTACAGCGAAGAGATGAGAGACATGCAATTTATACAGACTTTGGCAAGGTGTTGCCATTACTCACTATGTTCGCACTAGAGCACAGTAACATGTGGGACATGTTTGAAGATCACTATGAATATGATTCAAGGGTGATTGGCTCGCAGTGCAAGTGGGAGTCTGTTGGTATGTATGCCCTGAGAGCCAATCATGGGATGATTGGTGGGATACATTAAGATTGATTTGATTAACATCAAAGGCAAGCTTCCAATTCTTTCTGGTTCAGTCATATGAGATAGTGATAGAACAGATTGAATGTCTAGAGAATGACAGTACTCAATGACGTATGCCTTCAGGTTCATGACCTGAACGATGAGATCATACGAATGCTAAGAGTTTGTACATTCTTGTTATGTCCCTAGTCGGATGTCATTGTGGAAGGTAGATAGACAACAATGACACACAAGACTAGATTGTGGTGTTGGTTGATGACAGAATCTCATTAGTCATGATATAGAGATATCAAACCAAACACATAGGTACTTGTTAGAGAACAAGTGTACCGGACAGACCCACCGTGAGTTTGACACATGGAACCATGAGATGGTAGTCACAGTCAGTACTCACAGTGATGGTGGTGAGTGTGATTCTTTGACCTGAAATCACTACACTCAACACATGTCGTTGGGCACACTTTGACATCATCAAACGCAGTCCTGAAACATGGGTTGTTATAAAGGTGATGATTGGGTGGCTTTGACACATGGGGCTTTTGAGGGGTGAGTGATAGATATGAGATTTGTCCCTCCTGAGGGAGTTTGATATCCAAGGCCACTTGATGAGTAGGATTGAGATAGGCGTGCGCACGCATGTGTGAATCAGTATGTGATATTGATGTCATACATATCTCGTTCAATCTGCTCTGAGATCAAGAAAGTGAATGAACGTTGACAGGATGACTGTTCCATGCCTTGAGTTCATTCGGGATATCAGTGACAAAGGAATTATACATTCACTGTAACACCATTCACGGATTGTAGGATGAAAGTTGTTCTCCAACTTTCTACTTTCACTTGGGTAGCACTGATGTGTGACTAGGCACCGCTCTTTGCTTGTAAAGTCATAAGTGTTATGGACTTTCACTGCCAACGTGAAATGGACCTGCAGGGTCACACACATAGGATTTAACCTGGAAGAGGAGTTTTGTCCACAAAGCAATGTTTAGATTGATTACTAAAGGAGTTTAGTAGTTTAATTAAACACTCAATCAGTTGATAGCTCAATATCATATGGTTCAAGGTGTTGGACGCATTGATTGGAGTATCGGATTGATTGAAATCGCATTTGACTAATTTTGCACAACATGTACTCCCAACCGATCGGTTCAAGTGTTGAACCGGT
This sequence comes from Alisma plantago-aquatica, assembly GCA_963693085.1. Lineage (NCBI taxonomy): Eukaryota > Viridiplantae > Streptophyta > Magnoliopsida > Alismatales > Alismataceae > Alisma > Alisma plantago-aquatica. Next base: position 526,538,037 of record OY856413.1, on the reverse strand, counting down.
CGGCTGAGGTTGCTGAACCGGTCGGCTCAAGAGTTGAGTCGATCGGCTCAAGCCCAGGGTGAAACGAGCGGTTCAAGTGTTGAACCGATCGGTTCAACTGGTGCAACCAAGCAAGTTGGGAAAGTCAGGTCGGTGAGAATTTTCCTTGCGTTTCACTTGCACAATTTGATTGGAACAAGGATTGGTATTCGATACCAATTAGAAACGAAAGTTGGAAAGTCAATCGGGAACTGATCAGGACTACGAACCGACCGGTTCAGAAGTGAACCGATCGGCTCATGGGTCCCAACCGATCGGTTGGTGCTCCAACCGACCGGTTCAGGTCCCCAACCGACCGGTTCACTTGTGAACCGATCGGTTCAGGTTGCGAGTTGGTTGCTTTTTGTGGAAAATCTCGAACCCTTCTACTCCTGCTTTAGTCCCGCATTGCCCGGAATGGAGAACCCTGTCCCATGACTCTCCTATATATATAGGGGTATTGGGGGCTTCTCAAAGTACAGCTCAGTGCAACCAGTTGCTCTGCAAGTTATCGTTCTCTCTGGTTTTGGTAACCGTGAGAGAGCCCGAGCAAGTGCTTCCCGCAAAAGGGAGGTGCAGCAAGGGAAGGACAACTGCAGTTGCAACTGGTAGCAGGAGAGTGTGTTGGCGACTAGTACGTCAACAGGAGGGTGCGACTCCTTCCACTTCCTTGTGGGACAAGGAGTGTGGAGTTCCAGGTGGTCCGTGTGGACTACTACAGAGGCGGGAGGACACTGCCGCTCAGGAGAACAACTGTCATCCGACAGTCCAGTAGGAGGAGGAGTCGTCAGTCCTGGTGCGACCAGGAGCTGCACAGACACCGTCCAAGACCAGAGTTGAAGACCGCACATTGCGTGAGGTATTGTCGCCGAGCAAGCCTCGGGACAAGGTATGATTCCACAAACCATCCTTTCCTATTATATAGACGTTGACGCGTTTCCTCGGTATGGGTTGGGGGAGAAATTTTTTTTTGTTTCCGCTGTCTTCTCTGTCTCCCCTAAAACCCAACACCTTCCTCCAAGACAAGACCTGGTTTATCCAGGATTCGGTGGCCCTCAATAGCACTAGGATCTTCTCGATGACCATGGTGGCAGATAGGATCCCTAAAGGGCAACTCGGGCTTGCGCCCTCTTCACCTAGCCGATGGTGATCTTCCTCTGCCAGTTCGATGCCAGGTGCCCCCTCTACACGTTCACATGACCAGTGGCTACCTCAATGCCAAATCTAATTGGTAGGTGATGCGCGAGCTCCTCTGGGGCTTCACGTGATGGAGCATCCGCAAGGTGCTCGGTGAAATGCCTCTGTGCAAATAGGGGAATTTGGGTTCTGGTTGAGCTCTGTCCTCATCTAGTTTGGTTCTCTAATCAGGGAGCTTCCCCTTGATAAAGATGTGTGATCGGGTTGCGCCTCTTAATCTGTTGGCCTCTTGTTTGGTGAAGAGGAATACAAAATCTATCTTTCCCTCATACATTATGAGATACTCTCAACGCCAGTGATGGGGAAGGTGGTCATTTTCTGCCACCTTTATTTAGTTTTTTTAAAGTCTTCTGCAATTGAATTTATTAGGGAGTTTCTAGTTATTTATTTTTAATAGACACAAAGTTCCAAATCATGTGGTCTTGTGAAACTTGAGATAAGTTGACAAGAGATTCACCCACCATCTGTTGAGAATGTAGGTTATTGTTTGGTGGTTTTCCATCCTTTTAAATGGTTGTGGGTTCTTAGTTTTTTTGCACTCTATCTACTCTATTTGGATACCAACTAAGATAGATAGGTGGATAAAATAGAATCAAGTTGTGTAACATACCCAACTATAAGTATTTACATCAACCTTCCCTCTCCTTATTCCTATTTTTAACTAGGATGGCATTCAATCCATTTTAACTTGAATTAGATTAATTAAGAGTTATTTGAGACAAGAAAATATAATGTTACCATGTTACACCTTTTATATAAGGTCATAGGTAATCAAGTCTTTAGTTGGGTATTAATTATACAAAGTTGCTTATTAGTTAGTTTGCACCCTAATTTGGCTACCCAGAGTGACCCTAAGAAAAATTGATGAAATGAACTTGATAGATGTGAAATAATGTATCAAAACTCATTAAAAAGACATTAAACAAATAATTGAGTACTTAATTTACAAACAAAGAAATACAATGTCTAGTTTTTTTAAAAGATAAGTTTGATGTTGAAGTTGAGTTATTCACACATTAGTTAGCCAATACTTTTATTTTCATGGCAAACAACCATCATTTATTCCCTCAATTTAATCTATGATGAAAGGTATTAGTTAATGTAGTTTTAATTAAACTATTCATTTAATAGGGTCAAATCTATATGATTTGTTTTTTTTCTCTAGTAAGGTATCCCTTCTCCCTCCCTGTGAGAAACCCTCTCCTTGTTCCACAAATGGCTGACCCAGTTTGTACAATGGTCATTCCTTTCTCCGCTCTTCTTTTTTCCTCTTCCTCTTAGTATTATCATCTTGCGATCTTCCCTCACCTCCTTCATCTATCAACAACCTATTCTGTAAACCATAGTCACCCTTGCATGACAAACAACAACAACTTCAACTATCTCCTTTCATTGTCCTCCCTTTCTCTCATTTAATGCACCTATGCTCTGATTTAACCAACAATGTTTCCTTCCTTGTGCCCACACAGTTCTCAGATCAGTTAAAGAAACCATGTCACGAGTTTGGTCAATTGCTCTTGGAGACCCGCGGGGTGAGATTCCGCTTTAGTTGCTGCCAAGTCTTTCAATGATAAGAAAGCAGGGGTGGCGTGATAAAGATCTTCCTTTTTGCCGGGTCTGACATATTCTCCTTAAAACAAGCATCTTGAAACACATTGAATGGCATCTCCTGCCTCTTTGATATGTTACCTGACCGCTAACATGTGTCACACCTAAGCACAAAGTCATGTGCATCTTTGAATAAGGTCGGCCAGTATAAACCGCTCTCCAATACCTTTGCGGTTGTTCTAGAATTGGCATGGTGTCCACCTGTAGGTAGTGTGTGGCAGTGTTTCAACATACTCTCATACTCAGATTCAGGTACGCACCTCCTTAATATTCCATCCCTACACTGTCTCAACAAGATAGGATCATACCCAAAATAATAGCGCAAAGAATGAAAGAACCTCTTCTTTTCTTGGTACCCCCAATCAACAGGTAATTTCTTGCAAGCTAAATAATTCACAGCAAACCAAGTGTCCTTTTATTTAAGGGCGAACAACTACTCATCAAGGAAAGTCTCTAGAATGGGTATATTAATGTCCTTCTCATCTACCCTCTCTAGTCTAGATAAGTGGTCAGCCACCACATTCTCAATCCCTTCTTTATATTTGACCTCAACGTCAAACTCCTACAGTAAAATGACCCATCTTATCAATTTTGGTTTAGCATTATTCTTCTGCAACAAGTATTTAATTGCCACATGATCAGTCCACACCAATGGCAATTGGAATGATATTAACTCCTGTTTATTTATTATCTATGTCACGTCAGATGTTCTATGGATACAAGTTCTTTATTGTTCCAAAGTCTTATTTTGTGGATTCTGGCACGGGATTATAATATTGTTATCCTTTTAGTAGAATATGGTACGATACGTGGTTTCTTCTGACTCCTGAATCACTTCCCAATGGTATGTTCTGGGTCCGTTTAGATAATGAAGATTTAATTCTAGGTTATGTTTTAGGGAGGATTCAATGGAATGAAAAAGACATATCTGGTAGAATCGTAACCATAGAATGCGACCCTAATCAAAATGCATACATTTGTCTCATACACTATGGGGATGGTGAGAAGAGATATATTTTACATCCCAGACCATTGGGAAGTGATTCAGTAATTAAACCTTCATGAATCAATTTTTGTTCTTTCATTCTGGGTGACCTCCCTTGAAGTATCAACTAATGGAGGTGTAGTCATATAACTGAGAAAAAAGGGGCTTTAAATGTGGGGGCTATTCTTATTTTACCCGAGGGATTTGAATTAGCTCCTCCAGATTGTATTTCCCCTGAGATGAAAGAAAAGATCGGAAATCTGTCTTTTCAGAGTTATCGTCCCAATAAAAAAAATATTCTTGTGATAGGTCCTGTTCTTGGTCAAAAATATAGTGAAATTGTTTTTCCTATTCTTTCCCCGAATCCTGTGGGAAAAAACAAGGTGGTGATTATACGGCCTATATGTGCCTCAGACATCACTGCCCCCTTCCCCTATGGTGGGTCAATTAGGGAAACTCGTTTTCAAATCCCAGAGGTTTTGATTGATTATGTTTTGCCTCTGGTGAGTATGCTTGAGCCCAAAAATTTAGCCGAAATTTTTAAGCCAAAGAAACCTGAAAACCAGAGTGGTTTTATTCCCTTTCAAAGTAAATGGTGTGACCCGTATGGAGCCATCTTTGTCGCCTGACATGCACTTGCTAGCACTCGTTGTCTCTCTTGAGTCCTAAAGTTAGCCACCGGTGAACCAACCATGCACCCTATAAATGCCTTCCTTGGCTTGGGAGCAACCCCAATTTTCCTGTGGGCCATACCGACCTTCTTGTACTGAAAGTTGGGCTTACTTTTCCACCCCGATAAGAATGAGCATCTACTTGTCATGATTCCTCAAGGTTGGCTCCTCAGAAACCCTAAAACACTCTAGTAGTGGGCTTCACCACCTTATGCTCCTGAGAGGTGTATTTGAGGTTCTTACAACCATCCTTCTATCTCATCAAGATCTATGATAGCTAACTGAGAAACCACTTTGACCAACAGGTCTGATGGTACCAGAGTGTTAGCCCTATATGTCTCACAAACTTAGGGTTCACTGAACAACCTCTTCTACCCTCTCTACTGGCTAACAAGACATCTATGTCTCAACAAAGAGCATCCATTACCACCTTATCCTTATGTGCTAGGCAATGGTGAAGTCATAAACCTCCATATACTCCACTCATCATCCTCATCTCGGATTTAGGTGTAACTAAGTCAAGAAAACTCCGATCTCATCATCTTGGTTATCAAAATCAAACTTATATAACTCATAAATTCCATACTGACCTTGATAAGAACATCCTCATGATTACTATCTTAGTTCTTCTTGTGTTTTTAAACCACCCATTTCATGTACTCTCCTAAAAAGGTATGATACTTTCTCTATCCTCAAACATCATAACAACATTTCAATACACGTAATCTTTATCCTTAGTGTATGGCATGCGTATTGCCCTATCCCTCACCCCCATAACAAAAGAAAACAAGCATTTGGCTGCAGTCCAAATACAAAGTTCATCCCATTCCAAGAGTAGAGATAGTGCATCACACATCGCCAATACACTTTCCTAACTAAGTTGACACGTACATCACATGTCTCCACATCATGAACAACCTAATTATGGGTCTACACCCATGGGAAGACATTTCCCATCACCCTTTGAATCTTAACATATCTCTTTTATGTACAATCCTTAGTCGTTACCTCAAGGTGTGACACCCCGCCATCACACAGACAACGAGATGACACGCAAAAATCTGTGGAACCAACATATTACCAAAAACACAGGTTAATTAAAACCGATTGTGGAAAGCATACATGAGAGAACTTTTGCATCCAGATCCTGTAGAGAAACATGTTATATAAACATTCACAAGCCTTGTTATAGGTCCACAACTTATTGAAACCAGCTATATTATTAGCACCAAAGTTCAACACATGTTTATACATACATAATGGCCAAGTACGGCCAACAGCAGGATATACAAGATTACAACCACTAGACATCGTGAAACATCATCAAACTCCTCCTAGGACCTGAGAGTATAGGAATGACTCTAGGACGCTACTACAAAACCACCAAAACAACAACATGTCCATCTCTTGCCTTCTACTACTCTTCTTGTTGCTTGGCCGCAACCTCACGACCACCACCACGTCTAGAGTGATCACCTAAAAAGGGTATAAACCAGCGGGGTGAGACACACAGTCCCAGCGAGAAACATAACTCCCCGCCAAACTATAAAACCTCAAAAGTTTAAAGCAGATAACAACAAATAACTGAAAAAGCATATAACAAGAGCAGCATACTGAGCAAGGCTATTATGACCATCAATCTTACCAAGATATTTGGGAGGAATATAACCAAGTATTTGTTTATGGAACATGATTGGCAAGATAAACTCTATAAGAACTTATCACAAGAAATAAGGATCGTACACACAACTGCATAGTACAACTAGATCAACAATATAAGCAATGCCTCAATCAATGTTCCGTATTTTGCTCTAAGCAAGATATACTATTCGGCTGGATTACGTTTTATTATGCCCTGAGGAAGTGAGCCTTCCCTGCTCAAATCCAACCATTGGCTGCGAAGCCCAATCCGGTGCCATACAAGGTCTACGGAGGTCCAGACTCCATGACCTCACTTTCTTGTGGTCAGTAAATGAATCGTCAAGCAAGACTATAGTCTTATGCTTATAAGGCCTCAACCTCTAGGTCAGCTCTGCAAGCTACCCATATATACATCCAAGCAATGAATGCATCATTCTCATCATCACATATCCTAAGCCATGGGTCTATTCACCATGTTCCATATATCCTGAGTCTGCAACCACAGCTTCACTCAAATCCACCTATTTTAGGCTAGGGGAAAACATCACATATTCAACAATATGTGCTCTAGGTAATCCCGCAGGATAAACCTGTTTCACCATCACCAAATATTGACGATGATGGATCTATGGCCAGGGAAAACTACATGATATGTTCATCTATAATTAATTAGTATATTTTAAGCCAATTGTTGAGGCAATCAAAGTATAACATAGCCTTATAGAATTTCATCATTATTGCCATCATCATACTGTCTTGGGACCTCAATCCCTCATGATATCAACCACTGCCTCTCAAGGCATCATAATCATGCATCAGCATTCTGGGAATGCATCCCTTATCTCATCATCAGAGGATAACACCTCAAGCAGGCACTCTGCCTTATATCAGGTCCTCAGACCTATCAACTTGTTGTCTCATCACCACAGGGTGCTATTCAAGCACATACATCTCATAGCTCTTACCCGGCTATGAATCCACACGAAATGCTTGCATGGTTAGTATACACATTCATAGAGATAACTGAAGTCTATTATGGATTAACAGAATTATCATGCTACCAAGTATAAAGCAACATCCATGAGTATTTTACACATAAGATGTAGAAATCATCATTTCATTATCAATCATAAGCATATATCATGCCCCATACTTGTGATCATATGCATGTGTCACATTATCATGTGTAGAAACATCATATCCTTCCAAGCTTCCTAGTTCACAACCTATCATCTTAACTCATTATCATAATTGCAGGATTCAAGGTGATTACACCATATTACTTGTGTTATCATTATTAGCCTTATACCTTTCGAGTTATCAGAACCCTCACCAAAGCTCCTGTAACCCTCACTATAGGTATGGCGGGCAGCACCACCCCTCACCAAACGATGTATCAGCTAGGGTTCCGAACCCTAAATCACATGTGCCATCCAAACGGCCAACAACACATCATCCTATCGTGCACTATGGTTAGGGTTTCTATCGGCCAACCCTCTCAACAAGAAGCATGTCGACCAGGAGCATGGCACCCAAGATGCCCTATCATTCAACCATCACTCTTATAATTCAAAGGACCCTTATGTGGACCAAGGCACTCTATCGTTCAAGAGCATGGTAACCACTAGGGCACCATATCGACCAACTCACATAGGGTGTGTTAGGCAAACACAAACCCCATGCTCGAAACAAGGTTACCCATCTTACTCATATCATCCAAGGAAGAGGATAGGGTGTCGCCCACCTATAATAAGCAACACCTTAAGAAGACCTATCGTCCAACTAGGTCAAACACCTCATATCGGCCACCACTAAGGCACCTAACAGGGTTCCACCATGCACCCACCATATCGGGCAGCACAACACTACTTCATATCGGCCAATAGCTATCACAAGGTGTGTCATGCAGAGCACACATCAAGGTGCATCGCCCAAGCTCCAACTCCACAAAGGATATTGGCCAAGCTCAACTAGGCATATCGGCCAAAGGTACAACCCAAGACAAGGCTATCGGGCAACACTACTCCAAGGTCATATCGTGCAAGGCACAACCCAGCATGGTCATCTTCAACCTCAAGCACAAGGGCACCAAACCCTAATTGATCAAGAAGATCGTCTCACCTCTCAACAACCAAGAGAGAGGGGTTTTGCACAACCTCTATCATAAATGGGGCAACCACAAGGACCAACCTCAACATAGGTCATCACATATCCAAGAGCTCACCTCTCTAATCCATGGTGAGAGGAGGGTGTTTCCCAAGAAACTAGAATATAGGATCACCTCTCAACTTAAATGAGAGAGGAATATTGCCCACATCACTAGAGCTCAAACTCACTTCTCAAAAACCAAGGAGAGAAAGGGGTGTTGCCCCAAAAGAAACCCTAAACTATGGTTCGTCCAACTAGATCCAAAGGTATATAAACCATCAACAACATCATGCTCACTATATCCATAAGATCAACAACATGTACTAGAGCAAGAAACATAACATGCAATGGCCGATCATCCACATATATGAATCATGCAACATAGAGAAGGTAGTATAGCTAGGGTTAGAAGTTATGTAACCCGCCTTAAGCAAACTCCTCAAGCTCCAAAGCTCCAAGCTTCTAGCTTCTAGCTCCATGCACACCACTTTCGGCCACCAAGCTAGAGGAATAAGAAGTGATCTCCACACAGGGAAAAGGATCGGCCACCAAGCTCTCCAAGGAAGGTTTGTCATGCACACAAGGAGGGAAGAGCAACAATAGAGGTAAAGGGTTCCCAAGGAAGAGAAAGGCAAGGCATATATAGATGAGGACCAAAGGGGAATCAAGGCAAAGTGTCACCCCTCTTAAGGACACATGTCCAACGTCTTGCCACCTTGCAAACCACATGCACATGCCATGCCACCACTCATCCAAGGTTCGGCCACATGTCCAAGCTAGGGTGACACAACCAAGGCAAGGAGGTCAAACAAGGTCAAAGGCCGACACACTACTCCTCTAGGCTGATACAAGGCATGGCCGACACACACCAAGGCTGACACAAGCTACCTTTCCCGATATAGGGCTCAAACAAGTAAGGAAAGGCCCACAAGAGCTCAACCAAGCCCAAGGCAACTCAAGGCATGAACCCAAACCTTCCTCTCAACCCTAGAGGAAGCAAAGAGAGAGAAAGACATCTCTCAAGGTGACAAACTTGCTCTCCAACCCTATCTTAGATTATTTTGCAAGTAGCACCTCCAACTCTCAACAAAGCACAAGCAAACCCTAATCATCACCAAAGGTGATTAGCAAGCAACTAAGCACAAGGTTTAGGAAAAACAAACAGGGTAAGCCCAAAATGAAGGTCACGGTCCTTACACAAGGTCTCTAGGGTGCCAACACTTTTGGGGTTATCCAACCCTTATTCATATAAGGAGTGCCTCTCACTTTTACCCCTTAGGCCCCATGAACTCATGAAGGTGGCCAACCTCCTAATCCATGGTCCTTGGGCAAAGGTAGTTGTTGCCTCCTGACCCCATGGTTTCGTGCATCCAGGGAATAGGCAACTCCTACTTCCATCGGTCTTATCCCTTCATGACCATAGTATTGACTTAGGATTCCATCATAGCACACCACATTCTCTAATCTTTACCTAAAACTCCATCATCTCTCTGGGCACTCATAGTCAAACTTACATCCTTTCATAGGGATCATGGCGACCTACCTAACTTGGTTAGGCCCCATAAGGTTACCTCCATGGAAACATATCTTCATGCCCCTTAGAGATGGTCACACAAGGGTCTATAGATTCATGCTCATACCATGTACTCCCCACTTAGCTCAATAAGATCCTATGAGGGACCTCTTTAGGTTACCTCAAACCTAAACAAAAGTTGCACCTAACAGAAGGGTCCCTCCCCAGGATGGGAGAAAACTATCTCTTGATAGTAACAAAGGTCACAAATGTTCCTACGTCCAAGGTTTACATCATCGGGTGCACCCTTAGTCCTATCAAGCTACTAAGGCACGTAGCTAATAAGAAGACCACCTACTAAACCATGCTAGGTCTCCTTGGTATGTCATACTTGTCCCTATTCCTCAACATTGGACCAAGATTATACATACATATATCACCAACCTATATGTGAGGGGTTCATCGAACCTATACTTTAGTCCAAGGGGTTTCCTCCAAACATGAGGGGTGCCATACCCGAATCTCTAGAAACTCAAAGTCATGAGCATCAGTGCACTAGGTGCTACTACTTCCCCTCTAAGGTCTAGGAACTCTATGTTCACTTCTCAGACATCTGTTGTCTAACTGCATGCTCAGCTTTTCAACTATGAACCAAATAGGTACAAGGTATAGCATGCACTTCCTACTATTCCTCCACGTGAACAACACCTTAGATCCCTACACCAGGACGACCAACTAGGTATGAGGCCTCAAAACTTGATACCATACATCCTTGATCTAAGGAACTCTCCTTTCTACACCTATAAGGTAAGGTCGGCACCTACATCTTCTGTACATTGGTTCAGGAAGCCTCTTCTCATTCAAGGGTTTGATTCCTCTAAAGGCATCCAAGGTACGATGACTCTTTGAGGATCATGCGTGAAGCATCCACAACCATCCTCTTATGTCATCCATTTTAAGTCATATCATATCCAACCTCTCATGGTCTCGCATGTCTCGGAGTCTAAGCTTCCAACCTTCTTGCTTGGGTTTTAATCTCTCTCTAGAGCTAATCCTACAACCAATATGACCACTGGAGATTCTCTGTCTAAGAACGTGGACCAAGCTCTTAAGGATACATGCATACACCTACATGGGTGATATGTATGATCTAAACCTATGTTCGATCAAGATTATCCAATGCTCTGCATGTTCATCTCCTAACCGGTTAGGCATAGCCCTTCTGAACTAAGCCTCATCCTACCGCTAGCAGTACTTTCGTTCTCTCCTACATAGGTGCATGCTCTTCTATGCTCATATATTCCTATAAGAGTTTTTATATGGTCACCACTATCCTCATCAATGAAGGAGCTATCCTTCACCCTAAAAGGCATGACCCTTCCAAGGTCGGGTCACAAAAAACACTAGGTAAACCAACCTCACATAGCTCATGCTTCTCATGGGTACTCAAAACCTCTATGCATGTTAACCCATGTACATACTGCATGGTTAACTATGACATCCAACTCATCTTGTTATCCATTTTCTCTAACTTCCACATAGGGTTAGGGTTAGCATCATCCTCAGAGGATGAGTCAGGTCTCTACCTCTTCTTGGAGACCTCTACCTCCAAGACTGACTATCTCCTTAACCTCTTGATAAGAAGGTCAATCCTCAGATATTTCCTGAGGGCATGACAACACACGCCATGCAACCTTAAGCATGTAACTAATCTTTAGTTTATGCTTAAACTATTAAACTTATATCCATGACATCTTATTTACATGCTTTTCATTGATTTGGTGGAGGATTCCTTAATCCTTATCATTCTTAACATGATCTCAAGAGGGTGAGGAAGAGAGAATACACCTAAACCTTAGAATCTTAATTGAATTAGGGTTGAGAAGGGATGAAATAGATGAGAGAGTCCTACAAGTATCTTGTTTCGAGTCAAGAACTCAGACTTTGGCCAGGTAGTCACACCACATCTGGGAGTCCTCGTGATTGACTAGCAGGGAGGAGGAAAATATTGCCATCCCCCAGACCGTGATCCTTTTCTAGACACCTTCGTAATTGGAAAATCCTCTAATAATTCCCTCAGGATCTATAGAGTTTGTAAAATTTAATAAATAATAAGGATTAAATGAGAAATTATTCACTCTGATACCAAATGTAACGACCCCGCCTCCCGGTAACCCCCAATTAAGGGAGACCAGAAGGTCAGAGATGTTATCCCAATATTTCCGGATCAGTGGTTCGACATTTAATCAATAATAATTATCAAATTCTACTAAAACTAAATTGGAAATCTGGAATAAAAATAAATCTCTTGCATACCTTGTAAAAATTTCGGATTTCTGGACTTCTATCCACAGATGGACTCTATCTATCTAATCCTCCTTGAATTAATTATTTGTATCTTCACAATGTTTCAATTTACTATTTCTCCTTTTCAATTATCGTACCTAAAATGGAGACAATCAAAACGTTGGTCAGTATATTTCTATACCAGTATGTGGGGAACAATCAAAATTTCCACAAATAGTTTCTAACAACCTAATTATCACAAATAAGTTATTAACAATCCAAATTATGTTTTCAATGTGACATTCTCAACCACTTTTGCCCTAAACCCTGGTTTACCCTCTCTTAGGGTTTTGTCCTTGCAAGGGGCATAAGGCCACCTTCTCCATCCTGAGCTTGGTGTCTGGGGTCACCTCTCGGTGCCCAATGGTCTTCCCTTCGGGGCTTGACCGAATAGACGTTCCCATCGGGGCTTAGTCATGCATCATACATCAGGGTGGCATGTAGATTCGAGAATGCACATATATAATTAATTGTGATAATCATAGTGACTTTATAGGATTGCATAACTTAACACTCAACCGTTTAGGTTGCATCCATTCGATCAAATGTTTGAGAAAACTTCATGAAACTAGATCGATTATTCATAAATAACCACATACCTGAATTGGAAGTCTCAAGGATTGTAAGAGAATAATAAATCAAGCAGTCAGATAAGCCAATCACCCCAATCACTCAAGCACAACAAGAAACTTGGAAAACATGTGCAATCTAATTACTTCATTTTCATCATGCACTTACTTTATTGAATTGGGATTCCCTCCTAGGGTCTTCCTAAGTTGGATTAGGGTTTTCTTATAGTTTTTTATATTCATTTCTTAACCTTTACCTTTTAGGTCAATTAAACCCTAAAACAACATTTCTATATTCCAAAAACCTAATTACTCTATTATTCATATTTAAGCCTCTTAATTACCAATCAAGAATAGTTCTAACTTCATCTTATACATAGGGTTTTTGAAATGTAACTCATCCAAAACTCATGAGTACTTAGATTAGGGTTTCTAGGCTTTCAAGTACATCTTTATTCATATGAAACCTTAAAACATCCCTTTTTACATTAGAACTATATTTACTCAACTTATCTGCTCCAAAGCTCCTTTATTCTTAATTAGACTTAGAATCATCATATCTCTATCTTATGCAATTTCGAAATAAAAGCCATTAAAGTCATATTTAATAGCATTATGGATTTTAGGCCCATTAATACATTTTCTTAGTCATAGCACTCTAATTAAGAAAATCATGGGTTGTTAAACTCAAATCATATTCATATTATCCATTTTATGCCAACAGGCTAAATGTTGATTCATAATGCCAACCTAAGTAATTGAACTTATTCCTAATCAACATCTAGGGTTTTGATTACACCTAAAGCATTAAAGTTACTAACTTTATGCACTTTTGAATTAGGAACATAAAAAGACTCCGATTATATTTTTACTGGATTCCTCACATTTTTCTGAGCAAGATTCATATATTATTTATCCTCATATGATCATCCTACTAATTACTAGGATTTTTACCATTTAAAACCATTCTAGACAATCTCATGCTGACACGCCAGCACACTAATGTATAGTCCTGGGTAGCTCTTTACTTAGTGTTTACATACCATATTTCCCTTACTCGCTATGTGTACTGACTGGGGTACTCTGGTCTTCTCATTATATCACTCCTAACCTCCCGACGGAGGTTGGTTCTGGCCCCCGCGCTCTGCCACATCGCCAGTCCTCCCTCTCTCCCACAGCTCCTAGGTCTCAAGGTGGGATGGAGTCAGGGTGCCCCTACTGGCCCTCGCTGACCATAGTCAGACCATGGCTGTGACTGGCGGCGGCCATGGATGAACCGACAGGGTTCTACCCTAAGTTTCTGAAATGAGAAACTAAAGCATGAGGAGGTCTCATACATGTGCGATGGAAGCTTCACATTGATGCACACGGTAGCGCCCAGGTCAGGCGAAGCTCTGTTCCTCATGCTTAAGGTGCGGAAAACAAGAAAGTAGGGAAGAAACTTAGTCATCCTTGCTTCCTCCCACAGAGCATGGTGCTGCTGCAGAATTGAACACCGACGTTGCTCCTTACTTCTCTTCACAAGGTATTGTTTCCACACCTTCGACAGTCGTGTCCCTGATGGAAATGAGGCCTCCCATGATCTCCTACATGGTTGTACATAAACCCTAGGGTACGAAGGAAGAGAGCGATGGGGATGGAGGGACAAGAGTATCTCATGAAAGGGCCTACTCATAGACATATATATACTTTCACAAAATCCATACGTTGATCTAGTACCTTCTGGAATACCTTTATAACTTCCCTTTCCTGGTTCTTTTGCCCCGTGGTTAATTATACATGTGTATTTATAAACTTGCTAAAAGCCTTTTTTTATTTTTTTTATTTTTCTTTTACCGTGAGTCTCTCTCTCCTCCTAGTAATGAAGGAAACTTATCCTAAGGGCATTCACAGTTGTAGAAGGATGATATTAATTCCTTTCTATCTATATCAACATATATATCCACTTCCCAATTCTTTATCTATTTGTGGGATTTACAAAGTTTACACTTTTACCATCTTATTAAAGAAATTGTCGTTGCTTTATGAGTCATCCTTTCTTCTCAAAATTTTAAAGAAAGTCTATAAAGACTTAATCTACTTATATTACAAGTTTGGATCTGAAACACAAAAGGAATAACTCATTTTCTTCGTTTGCAAGTCAATGACATAAAAAGCATGTATTATGTATCAAACCACATATTTTCTCTCTCTTTCTTCCATATTTTCCTTATTTCAACTTTTATAAACATCATAAGGGAAATGAAGTCGAAACCACTCTATTGTGGCCACCTATATCTCATTCTAGAGAATTATATATATATATATATATATATATATATATATATATATCATAAATACATTGCTTAACATCCATTATCTTTTATCTTTCTCTGTTATTTGAACTTTTCTTATTTTCTTCTCTTTTATATCCATTATTGGATTAAAAAATAGTAGAAATCATGAAATTCATATCAAAGGGGAGATTTGCAAAGAAACCCATTCTTTGAAGCAAAGTGTACAACCTTCTCAATTCAAGTCCATATTCATAAAATTATTACATTTCAATTATTAAAACACATGTAAAATTGAGGTTGTAACAACTTCTCTTGGTCCTTAGGCTCAATTGAAATATGATTATAACCCAAATATTTGTCAAGAAAACAAAAGTGGGAGCGACCGGTGAGTCGCTCCAAAATCTGATCAATGAACGGTAATGGAAAATGATCCTTAAGCGTGGTGGTGTTCAATCTATGATACTCAATGCAAACTCACCATCTTGTCACTAATCTCATGTTTATTTGTTCATTATATGAGTTTGTAGTGATAGTGATTCCTCCCTTCTTTGGTACTACTTGCGTCAGACTAACCCACATGGAATCAGAAATAGCATAAATTATACCTACTGATAGTAGCTTGAGTACCTCCTTCTTGACTAGCTCTACCATGATTGGATTTAAGCGATGTTGAGGTTGAATGACTGGCTTTGCTCCTTCTTCTAGCTGAATTTTGTGTTGGCATAATATAGGGTAAATCCCCTTGATGTCAACCACAGTCCACCCAAATGCACCTCAGTGGCTCTTTAGCACAACAATCAATTGTTCTTCTTCTGATTCACTCAATGATGCAGATATGATAACTTACAGCTTCTCCTCTACAGCTAGAAAAACATACTTCATATGGGGTGGCAGCGGCTTTAGCTCCAACTCAGTTGGGCTCAGGAGTGAAGAAACCAGTGGTGGTGGCAGCAGTCCCAAGTCCTCAAAGTGCCTTGTGTAATAGCATGGCAAAGCCTTTAGTAACCTTGCACATTCTTCTAGTGACCGTCTCTGCAGACAATCATCTATAAGATTCATTAGACATGCCTTGAGAGGAAGCTATGGATGTATCTATACTAGAGAGTCTTCTTCATACTCATCCATAGTGGATAAACCCAATTCCTCATGTTCGTTGTATGGGTACCCTACTGCCTTGGCAAGTGAGACCACCTTAGTGTTCTCCATGATGTCCATGGCTAGTGTACCCTTGTCCACCTTTGTCATTACATGTGCCATGCCCAAAAATGGTTTACCCAAGAACAAAGATAAATTGCTATCCATTTGCTTCATCATATTGCATTGCTCCTGAGCATTGGATGACTTGGAATTATCTGGCATAGTGATCTCAAACTGGTCATCCTTACTTCCCATAGTCAAACGACCTCTACCCATCTCCAAGATCATATCAGATGTTGCTTGGAAGGGTCTTCCTAATAAAAGCTCGTTGCCATGGTCAGCTTGCATCTCCATCACAACAAAGTCTGTAGGGAAAATGAACCGATCCACCTTGACAAATTACATCCTCACAAATACCATATAGTGTCACTACTGAGTTGTCTTCCAATTGGATTGTCATGTTGCTCTTCTGAAACATTTTGAGACCAAGTTTCCTAAAGGTAGATAAGAGCATCACATTGATACTTGTCCGTGAGTCACAGAGTGCATCCCCAAACTTTGTCTTCCCGATATAACATGTGATGTTGAAGCAACCAGGGTCTTGTCTCTTTGGTGGTAGTGTACCTAAAATGAAAGCACTGACTTTCTCTCTTAGTACAACTAACTCAACATCTGGAATGTTCCTCTTCTTATTAATGATATCCTTTAGAAATTTACCATACGACGATATTTGTTCAATCACATCAATCAACAATATGTTCATGGAAAGCTTCCTAAAGCCATCTAGAAACTTCTTGAATTGCTGATCCATCTTTGTTGCCTTCAAGCTGTTAGCGTATGGAACTGGTATCGTCTGTATCCTCTGATGTGGTGGCACATATGAAGTCCTCTTTTCTACCTTAGATTCTTGATTCTACTCTTCCCTTGTGTTGCCTGCCTCCATTTCTACTTGTGCCGGCTCTACCATTGGGTCACCGCTGTCAGTAGGCTTGTTAACCTCAGTCTCCACGATCTTTGGATTCAACATCTTCTTCCCACTTCTCGGTAGTATGGCATTGATCTGTTGGTGACCTGTTGGAGTGTCAATGTTTCTTGGAAAACCTTGTTGTGTAAGCTTCTTCAAAGAAGCCATGTGTGCTGCTAGTTGAGACAAAGTTGTCTCAAAACTCCTCATCTGGGCCCCTTGATTCTAGAGATCACATTGGAAGTTGTTTATCAACTTCTCATTATGTTTCACTATCCGGTTGAGAATTTCATTAGTGCTCTCCTCTACTGCAGGTCATTACTGCTGATTATTCCTATGTTGGTTCTGTTGATCAGGATCATGTAGGAATTTGTTTGGATCTTTCCAAGAGAACTTGGGATCCTTTCTCCAAGAGTAGTCATTGTTCCAGTATCCTTGCTACCGCATGTATTTCACTTTTCCTTCCTCATCTAATAAATTATTATCCATCTCTAGCATCTTCCTTGCTATCAAGTCTAGCTTCTCATTCAAAGAGGTGATAACTTTAGACTCCCCTATGCTTTTGATCTTCTCTGGATGGTCTCTCTCATTACCCCATGCCTGATTCTTTGCCATATTTTTTCAAAATGTCCTGACACGTAGAAGGTGAGTTGTTGAGAAAGAACCCCGAGCCTGCACTATCTAAGGTGGTCCGTTCACTTTTGTGGAGCCCAAAGTAGAACATCTTGACTTGGTTCTCTAGATCTATCCCACGGTGAGGAACCTTCCTGAGCATGTTCTGAAAATGCTCCCAAGCTTCAGAATAAGATTCAGCTTCCTGTTGTTTGAAATTGTGAATGATTTTAACCAGCTCATTTGTCTTTTTTGGAGGAAAGTATCTTTTAAAGAATGTCTCAATCATTTGATCCCATGTCTTGATCGATTCCTTCGGCAGGTTGTGCAGCCATTCTTTTGCCTTATCCGCCAGTGATGATGGAAACAGATGCAGATCAATAACTGTCTGTGGAAACCTATCCACTTTCACCATGTCGCAGCACTCTACAAAATTGCTAATGTGTGCCACTAGGTCTTCATGCGTATGTCCATAAAAATCTTGTGACTTGATGAGTGCAATCAGCCCTGGATCAATCTTGTATTGAGCTACATTCACATTCTATTTCTTGATAGGCCCTGTCTACGCAGCTACGGAAGATGCCTTTATCATCTCCCATATGGTCCTTTCATCCCTTGGATTATCGTCCCCCATTGCTTGTTGCCTGGGCGTTAACGGGATGCCTTCTGATGCAGTTGTTTGAACTGGAATCTCGACGGTGACTGGGACCTCAGGTGTAGATTCTCTGTAGTCTGTGGTCCATGTTGTCACCATGCACTAGTACCTAAAAATTTGAAATCAGCTAATCATGGTACTTAATAAGGAAAATTTGTGGTATGTGTAAGTAATAATTTTTCAATGATTAAAATAAAGTTGCAAGAAGAAAAAGGTGGCCTAGAATGGCCACCCACAACACTCGTAGTACTGAAACTTCGCCGTCTCCCCGAAAACAGTGCCAAAAACTTGACACGCTGAAACCATGCGTATGAGTGCAAGTGTACGCGTCGAGTAATATAGGCCTATGTGAGGCCCGAGTCGAACGCAGGGAGACATAGTCTCAGTGACTACTACTAACTATGGTTCGATCAGCTAAGCCGAGTAAAAAGTGGGATTTGAGTTTGAACAAAATAAAAGAAAATTTAAAGTGGTTGAATCAAATGAGATGAATTCCTTAGGATTACCGATTTCACCACAGGGCCTCGTTATATCTTCTTTCTACCAAATTAATATAAATTTTACTCCTACTCGATAGAAAGCCTGTAGTCAGAATTACCCTCTTCCACAATGTAATTTACTACCTAGATATAAGATAATTTCACGTCTGTAGTAATTTATATCTTAGTCTAGGTAAATTGTCGAAAACTCTGGGTTTCTTTCCACTAACCGTACGTTACCTTTCCCAAGGAACGTGTAGGGGAGTATAAATTATTGGGTTCTAACCTTTAATCCTCCTTCTGGAGAAATTATCAGTCTATAATCGTACCGATGGTAATCAAGCATAGATAGGTCGTGCAATTCCACAATTATATATTTAGGGATCAAAGAGAACTCTATATTAAGCCATGTAAAAAGTGTATACAACGATTCTACGGGCTACTCATGGGTCCTAAGGAAAGAAGGGGTTCAGCTCCGCATGGTTTTCAGTTGTGAATACATAGAGAGAAAGAAGAAAAACGTGAGAAGAATGAAGAAATTTCATATAACCCCTAGAGAGAAGGTGTTCCGGATGATCCTCCTCAAGAAACACACATTATGCAGTCTTCGAGTAGCAAAATCGTTCATCGGAGGTGCTCAGATCTCCTGGTTGATGTCCTTCGGCTTTGTGCTTATCTCTCTCTCTTCTCTAGCCTTTGAATGGTGCAACATGATGTCCCCCTTAGGTCTGGCCGACCTCTTTTAAGTCATAGGTCAACTTACGGTCCATGTATTGTGGACCGTCAGATCTGGGCGGATATAACGATTGTTGATTTCCGACATAGTCAGTGGCACCGACTGCATCGGGTGCAGTCTGGTTGTGGCAAAGTCGGTACCACTGACTCGTGATGGTCAGTGGCACCGACCTGATGCACGTACTTTGATCTACCTCTATGAACTGATCTTGGTGGCACCGACACGGTAGTCAGTGGCACCGACTCTTCTGGTCTTTTATCGCCCGACCACTTTTGCTATGTCGGTGGCACCGACTTTTCACTGTACATAGTGTACCTGAAAAATCCATAAAAATGTGTATAAGGTCGGGGAATGTATAAAATAGTGTAAATATGATAAAATGAGCATAGTTTGATGCAAATAGAACATACAAGCCAATAGTAATGATTTATACAATTGTGATCAACTAATTGACTAACAAATGCACAAAACGAATATAAAATAGGCATGTAAAAGTGACTCAAAACTCATGCATCAGTAACCTAGAACTTTGGATCAAGGTATTTTCCATGCCAATCATTGCTCAATCTTTCAATCGATTTTGTCTGATTGATGTGCCTAAGTATATATAAAATCTTGAAAAATATTATTATTTTGAAAATAATTTTAAAACAACATTGAGTTATATTATCTGCTCATTTTAGACCTGAATCCCTTATGTAAGATATGTCAACTATCAATTTTCATACAATATATTTGTAACTGTTCGCCCTTAAATTTCAGGAATAAACCATAAATATTTTTTAATATAATCATCGATAAAATGTATATAATAACATTTCTAAAACTTATTTGGTAATATGTCAAATTAACTAATACTTGTGTGCACAAAATAAATAATTTGATCATTCCTATAAAATCAATGTATATGCTTTCTAACATTCTATCTTTCACCACATTTTCACATCCAAGTTTCAAATAAATGAAATATACATGAATTCATTCAAGATAAAACTCATTGTACAATATCCACATTAGCTAATTCTAGATGTCAGATAAAACATTAGAAGACTTCAGATTCAACATGAAGGAACTACTATTACCTTTCATATAAGAAATAGATGTTAGTTCAAATAAACTCTTAATTAAATTTTCAATGTTGCTTTAATAGGGGTTTCCAATGAAAGAAACATCATAGACACATTTCATAATTGCATTGTCCACTTAAAGTCTAATCTCACACGTTCAATGAGTAAAATATGACCATTAAGGATACATTAATGATTGTTCTTATGTGTATTACTTTACTTAGGACCTAAATCATTGTAGAAATAACCTCTTATGCATATGTCCTTTTCCCTTGAATTTTGCAGTGGAGAGCTAGTTTAATGTCTCTCGTTGTCGATCAAGGCCTTATAAGACCAAAATTTAGGTTTATAAACACAAATGCACACATTAGCCCCAGTGTCCAAAATCTAATATTGTGGTTTATGAAGGAAAAGTAATTGATGTCTGATAGGAATACACCAATTATTGATGTTTTAGGATGTTAAAAAAACCTTCTCGGCTCTTTCAAAATGTTTAATGGTCAAGTTCAATGGACAATCATTTTTTCAATTTTGTACCTGACCAAAACATCAATAGGGTTTTTCCTAGGTTGGTTTTGAAATTGGCCTCTAGCTTTATAGTATATATGTAGTTGTACCCTTTCTAATCTTAGGATGTATTTAGTAGGGACAACACATGTCTCATTTACATATTTTTCTCATTTATTTAACAACAATGATATCACCGAGAGACATGTTCAACGTCTTGCTCTTATTATCCGCCTCAAAAGACACCATAAACTTCTCAACAATCTCAATAACAAATAACTTGTAAGAGAGATTCCTACTTTAACCGTAAAGACAATGACATATACATATAGTTACTAAAAATACAAAACCTAAATTTTCATCCATCATCGGATACTTCAAGAATTTATCCATTGAGTACCTTTCAAGTCATTGGAATTTAGATTTTTACTTTCAGCACAAATCTCCTAAAGTGCTTTAACTACAACATCTGAAGTAGACATGTACATGTCAAACACATTTTGATAAAGGTATTAAGATACATCTTTAGGTCCGGCTAGAGTATCCTGACTGGTTGTGGGTCGATAAGTCTAAATGAAGGATCCGGGTTTGAATCACGCCGAAGACACTCTACGAAAAAGCATCTCATTAGCTGATTGAGTGTATGAGTGGGTGACCGGACCACACCCTTCTCATGTCCACTGAGGTTTACGCTGCCAGGGTGGGGTCACCGAAGTGGCTCCTCCTCGAGGGTGGTTCTGTATGTAAAATAAAAAAAAAAGATACATCCTTGGCACCAAATGTCCTTTCCCGTCCAATTATCCAATATCATAGCACTTTTAGGATTATTGTCTGTATTCTTATCTAACTCAATAAGTTCTAATAAACCTACTATGGACAATCAGACTTTCATTTGATTATTTTGTCGCATTAGGTGAAAGCTTGGGAACTTCTCCGACGTCCCGAACAAGTCAACCATTGTATCAAAATACCACATAACAACATATTTATCGCAACATTTAATGAATTTTCAAATGTTATTACATTTAAAGTTTTTTTATATGTATTATATGCATAATATGTCATTGTTAACATAGTCATAGAAACTGCAACAGACCAACAGGAAACGAAAACAACAAAACAAGCACAAGAACAGAACATAAACACTCCTATAAGGTGAAACAAACCTACCGTAGAGAAATTAATGGCCACAAAAGGGTGTGTGCAATATGAGTGTTCATTCATCCCAATATAAGACTTAGTTACCTTCCGAAGAATGGTAGTACGTGCGCAATTGGCAAAGGCGAGGGAAGTCATTAATGGAAGGTAACTAAGTGTTATCTTGAGATAGATATTAATGGAAGGTAACTCAGTCTCATTTATTGTATCTATACACAGACAAAAGAAAGTGAAAGTGAGGAAGAGACATAAAATGTCTCTTATGTAAATGTTTAACAGCCAGACCATCCAAGATTTAATTATGGAAACAAAGATGATTCTGAGAACTCTCATCAACTAAGTCATTCATCTAAATTGCCTCTAGGATTTGAGAAGAAAGGTGGATCGACTCAATATATTAGAACTACTAGTTATTAGATGAACAAAAACAACTATCAGTGTCAATAGAAAAATACAAGCTGACAGTCAAGGACAAAATCATAGTCAGAGCCAGACCAAGGATAACAACCAACCTGACATGATTGCTCAGTTGTTCAATTTTGCAAAGAGGCAAGCTTCAATAAATGACCAGCTTACCCAAAGCACTGCCACTAATTCATGAGTGTTAAGCACAATGCAAACTCGGATGGTAGACATGGAAATGCATCAAAGGAAAATCGATCAACAACTTGCCCAACTGGTAGATCTTCTGAAGAATCCTTCGGGGAAGATTCCATCAAATATAGAGACCACAAAGATGGCCTCACTCCAATCACGAAGGACATTGGAACATCTTGGCACCAAGAATCCCATTGAGGAAAGAGACCACGACCAATCACAACCTAAAAAAGTAATTGTACTAGAAGAATCTGGAAGAGAAGAGACCATGAATGAGAATAAAGGATAAGAGAATCACAAAAAGAAGAAGGGTGCAAAGGTGAAGAACCCAGATCATATAGAAGAAGCCTTTACACAAATAAATCCCTATGCTCTGAGGGTCCCATTCCCCTACAAACTGATCAAAGCTCATCTAAAGAAGAGATACAAGAAGTTTATGGAAGCAGTGAAGAAATTGCTCCTGGATATGTAACAATATAATCATACATAATAGTAATTAACTCTACAAAATCAAACTTGCATTTTCTATTATAGCTTCTCAACCCTTATCCTTTCACTCTTTGTGGTATTCCCTCTCATTAGGGGAGCCTTTTATGGGGATCCCTCTCTTTAGCATTTTCCCTACACTGGAATCTCAAAACCTTCCTTTTGGGTTTGGTTTTATATCGACCTTCCATTCTAGGCTTATCCTATGGTGATCTTGATATCTGATCTTGATCACCAGTCATTTCGAATTCTTTAACCTCATTCCCATTTCATTCAATAGATATAATTATTTAGGGTTCGAGAAAGTTATATTTATGTAATATTATACTTATAGGAACCTTATAGGTTGCAAGAAGTTAATAAAAAAATCAAGTAATTTAACGGCAATCCATTTGGGAAACTTTAGAAAACCACATAAGTCGATAAGATGAGTATTCATAGGCATCCCCACATACCTACCTTCATAGATGACTTAATATCCAAGAAATAAGAGCAGATTCAATCAATAAAGAAATCACCCTATAATTAATGCATAACACCCAAGTATTACTATTGTGCTCACAAAATATCCAATAAGACTAACTTTGACTCTGATTTAGAGTTTTGGGGTTAAATAAGGGTTTCAATAGGGTTTGGCTTCCCAAACCCTAATGATCACATTTATGGCTTTGCATTGTAGGAAACCCTGATTTTGGGAATATATGAACTCTTTAACCTAAATTATATCCAAGGTGCTTTTTTATTCAACAAGATTAAATTTTACCGATTAATCATGTTATACTCATCAACTTTGTCAATCTTATGAAATTAGGTGTTTATGTGTTAAATTACATTAAAGTAAGCATCTTTATGCACTTTTGGAATTAAGGACATAATTAGTTCATGCAACAAATTTTATTTTATTCCTCACATTTTTTTGCAAAATCATAAATATAAGGTTGCAAACCCTAATTCTAATGCACACTAAACATTAGGTGAAACCCTAGCTGTTATAACCCCAATTTTTGGGTACAATTAGTGAGAAATGTGATTTCTCATATTAAAGATAATTGAAAAAATAATGATATGATTTGTTTTGAATAAATGGATTCCTTTCACAATAGCCTTGATTGGTTGCCTCTTGGGTTATTGGGCCCAAAAACAAAGGAAATTCAATTAGTGAATGAATAATTGAATAATTGATAAAAGAAATATGTAGAAACCTCTAGAAGGCAAATCCAAAGAGGATTTCGTGCCTCTTGGGTTCCTTGGACACCAAGGAGTCTAAGGTTGCAAGAAGAAAGCAATGAGAAAAGAAAAAGTTAACTAAGTATTTCTTTATCAAGAAAGAAATTGGAAAATAATGATATAATGTGGAAAATGAATGAAAAGAGGCATAAATGAGATTTCTTGGGGAAATTTCGTATCCATGAGGTTGTTAATATTAAAAGGAATGCCAATGAGGAAAATAAAAGAGAAATAAAGAGAAATCCTCAAAAAGAAATATTGTATTAAGAAATAAACATGATAATGAAAAATAATGCATATAGGTGCATTGAGAAGGATAATGAGTATTCCAATAAAATAAATTTCGAATAATGGAGTGTCTTGGGATCCAAGGAGTCCCAATAAAAAGGAAAGAAAGAGAAAATACTAAAAAGGCAAAATAAGAGGATAATGTGTTGCTTTATTAATAAATTATGTGGTATTGCTGAAAAGGAAGTATTTTCTATTATATAAAAAATAGAAATTCGAGACCAATGACTAAGAGGCAAGTATAAGGAGAGTGAAAGAGATAAATCTCGTATTTCAAAATATCCATGAGAAATAGGAAATATCAAGAGTTAATGAAGAGAGAAATAATGTGGCTGCTTCTAAATCAAGGAAAGTAAGTTTCCTTTCGAGGTTAGGACTTGAGATCTCGTAGAGGCACGTCTAAGGGCTTCGTTCTCTCCCCTATATATGGGGTTGAGTCTTGGTTCGAAGGGAGAGAGAGTATCCCACGTTCTTCTTCTCCTTCTTCTTGTTCTTGCACGTAAAACCCTAGTTGAGGGTATTAGTCTATCCCGGGGACACCTAGGGGCTGTGTCAAGGACCGGATGGTAGCAGGGTGCTCCCACGACACCGTAGGGGAGCACAGCCATCAAGGGTGTGCCCTGGAACGTGCACAGCGATGGCCGTTAGGCTGCAGTAGCGACAGAAAGATCTTGGCCCACTAGCGGAGAATCGGCCGTCTTGGCCAGGAACCAAGGGCTCCATGTGTGCTCCTAAGGGTGGCGGAAGTAAAGGAATGGTTTCCGGCGAGCTTCACGACCCAGAAAGAGGAGTAGAGCCGCGCCTAGGGTGGCTAGGGCCGGCGTCGCACGGCTGGCTGGAGGTAGGGGAAGACCCCTCGACCAGTGGACGGAAACACCCTCTGAGGTATGAAGGCCGAGTATTTTAAGTGAGGGGCAAAGACGACAATTCGTCATGTTTCCAAAGCCGCGCCAACTATTGCATGGAGGAGGCTGACGTGGCGCTCCTGGATTGGTCCAAAGAAGGTATTTTTATAAAATTCATATCTCTCTAACGGTAGCTCGGATGAGTATGTATAACATGTGAAACTTGCTCAGAAAATCGATAGGAATCTAAATAAAATATAATTGAAGCCTGATTCCTTATGAAATTAGAAAAGTAATGGAAGATATCAACTTTAATGTGTTAATTGTTTAAAGAACCCTATGTTGGTATGATTAAAGTGATTAGTAAGGTGTAATAGATTATTAAAGTTGATATTAGCCTGTTAATGATAAAAAATGGATATTTGGAAGAAAAAGGATGGACTTTGCATATAATTAGTTAGTTTAGAGTTTCAATTGCATGAATATACTTTAGTGGGCCTTGAAACCCTAATATTGACTAATTCGTCGGTTAATGGCTTTAATTGATTAATTTCATGATTAAAGTTGGAATATGCTGAATCTAAGCTATTTTGAGCATTAAAGTTCCTAATTTTTGGATAAATACCCTAAAAGTAGTAAATAGGGTCTTTTCATGAATAAAAGGTAGAAATGTTGGCAAAATGAGTTCATATGTTAATTAGACCCTAATGAGCTTTGAATTAATGATAGATGCACATAATGATCTCGTCATGAATTAAAAGGGATAAAAATAGTAGCTTTAATGTAAAAGAAGTTTAATGAAATTAATTGATGAGTAATGTGTCTTTAAATGTGGAAATAGGGTTATATGTTGTTGAGATAACCTTAATACTGAAGAATAGATAAGATAACTAGGGTTTTTGAGTTATGGCATAAAATTAGGGTTTAATGTGGTAAAGGATGAAGGAAAACCCTAAATGCAAAACAAAACCCTAAAATGGATACAGAAACCTTTGGAAGCGATTTCAAGTTGGATAGAAAGAATCTGGATAAAGTGTGTAGTAAATGGAATACATGTGTTTTTTAGGATTCTTGAATATGTGGTTGAATTACTTCCTTGGATTGCTTTCTTGGTTGGAATTGATATTAGCTTGAGAATCTACGGGACATGTATGTGGTTACGCTTATGAATAACCGTTCTAGTTTCACGGTGATTTCCGAATGTTTTACCGGTTGCTTCAAATAAACTGTTGGATGTTTATTTAGTTCATGCAGACTATAATGTGGCTATGACTATCACAAAGAATATATGCCTACAAACTCAGATCCTGGTTCTCTCTGTGGCATAATAGCTAACCTAGTACATGGCTACCTAAGGGTAGGTCCATCAGGTTAGAGAAAGACCTAGTACATGGCTACCTATTGGGTAGGTCCATCAGGTCTATGGATGACCTAGTACATGGCTACCTATTGAATAGGTCCATCAGGTCTATGGTTGACTTAGTACATTGCTACCATGTAGGTAGGACCATCAAGTCATAATGAGTTAGATATTGGGCTATCTTCGGATAGTGCCATGCAACTCTATTACCTAAAAGAGAGGTGATATTCATGTCCATTGCAGGGACAACCCAGAGTTCGAGAATATGTATGGATTGAGTTGTATGGCTTAAAATGAAATCTTGATTGTTAAATGATTAATTGAATGATTATATTGTTAACATAGTTGAACATTATCTGTTTCCTCCACATACCAGCTTCGGCTGACCGACGTTTTGTTTGTCGGCGTTTTAGGTACAATGAAAAGGACAAACAGTAAAATGACACCTTGTGAATTCAAGAATTAAAGAAAAAGGAGGAACTAGTTAGAATAGTTCGTCCGAGGTTAGAAGTTAGTTTGTTCCCAACTTTTCAAGGTATGCAAAGAAAAATTTTATTACCATTTTCAGTATAGTCTGTTAGAATTTAATAATTGTTTATGGTTATATGTCGAACCTTTGATCCGGGATTAATGGGTATGACTTCAACCTCTTGGTCTCCCTTAATTGGGGGTTACTGAAAGGTGAGGCTGTAACATTTGGTATCAGAGCGTAGGTTCCTCATTTAACCATTAATAATTATTAAATTTTACAAACTCCATAAAACCCAAGGGAGTTATTAGAGGAGTATCCGAAAGACGGAGGTGTCTAGAAAGGGATCACGACCGGGGGCTGGCAAGATTTTCCTCCGCACCGCTAGTCGGAATACGAGGACTCCCGGACCCGTGTGACCGCCTGGCCAAAGTCTTAGGGTATGAATCGAAATAAGATACCTTTAGGACTTCTCATCTTATTCATCCCTTCTCATTACAAAAAATCTGATAAGGACATAAAGGATTAGGGTTTCCTTTCTTCTCCTCACCTTCTGAGGTATGGGTAGGGTTAATAAGGTTTAAGAAATCCTCCACTAAATGAATGAAAGGCATGTAAGTAAGATGTCATGGACATAAGCTTAATAGATTAAGCGCAAAATAAATAATAGATACATGCTTAGGACGTATGACATAAGATGTCATGTCCTCAGAAGAGACCTGAGGCTAGACCTTCTGGTCAGAATGATAAGTTAATCTTGGAGATAGAGATCTCCATTCCAAGTAGAGACCTGGCACATCCTCGGAGGATGATGCTAACCCTAAACCTAAGTGAAGGTTAGAGAGAGATGAGTTGGACCAGGTGTTTGAAAGGACATGCCTTTGGGAGGCCATAGGATCCATGGGTGACCTAGCACCTTTGGCAACCCAACCCTAGGAAGGGTCATGCATGTTAGGGTAAAGGATAGCTCCTTAGATGATGATGTTAGTGAAGGACCATAGAAACCCTATGGGCTTGTACCAGTAGGGCATAGCTGGAATCTAGGGCACATCATAATGCTGACAGTAGGATGGAACCCTAGATGATCTTGAGCAACCATAAGTTCGAAATTAGGCTTCAACCACGAAGAATATGCTTTTGAGGTTGATCCTTCATGAAGAAAGGACCTCTAATGGTGAGGTTGGATGTGGGGTTAGCTCTAGAGAGAGTAGGAAACCCACAAGAAGGTTGGAAGCCTAAAACCCCTAACTATGGATGATAGTGGTTGCCTCATGATTGATCCCTGAAAGTTGATGATATCTTGGATGCCTTTAGAGGGACCAACCCTAGAGAATGAAGGTGAAGCATCTGGGGCCTATGTGCCTATAGTATAGATGTTTACCTTCTAAGGTAGGAAGAAGAATTCCTTAGACCTAGAGAGTTTAGTGAACAAGTTCCGAGGCCTTGTACCTTGTTGGTTGTCCTTAAGGAGGATCCAACTCTAAGTGTTGCTCGAGTTGAAGGATGACAAGAAGTACATGTCATGCCTTTTTCATGCTTGGTTTGTAGACAGAGCATGTAGTGAACCAAGGGTTCCTAGGCCTAAGAGGGGAAGGGGTGTACCTAATGTTCATAATGAGAAGTTGAGTTCCTATAGAAGTGACCATGGTAATCCTCATGTATAGAGGAAAAGGGGAGCCCCTGAAGTTTAAGGTGTGTTTGATGAACCCCTCACAGCTAGGTTGATGATAAAAAAAAAGAGTATGATCTTGATCCAAGATTGAGGAAAGAGGACAAGTATGACCTAGCATGATACGGTAAGTGATATGCTTGTGCCTTAATGGCTTACTAGGGTTAAGTAGGATCGTGAGGATGTAAGTCCTAGACCTAAGAGCTTTTGTGACCTTAGAGATAGGTTTCCTCCCATACCGGGAGAGGGACCCCTTTGGAAGGGTGTATATCAGTTTTGTTGGTTCAAGGTAACCTAAAGAGGTCTCATAGGATCTTGAGAAGCTAAGTGAAAGGTACATAGTATGAGAATGAACCTGTAGACCCATAGATATCCATCTCTAATTGCATATGAATGAGTTACCATGGAGGTAATCAATATGGGGCTTGACCAAGGTAGGCAGGTTGCCATGATCCCAATGAAAGGATGAAAGCCAGCCCATGAATGCAGAAAGAGAGATGATGGAGACTTGGGTAAGGTTCTAAGTGAACATGTACTGCAATGGAGAATCCTAAGTCTATCCTAGGGTCAGGTAGGGATAAGACCGATGAAAGTAGGAGTTGCCTAATTCCCCAGTTGCACATGACCATAGGGTCGAGAGGTAACAACTATCATTGTCTGAGGGCCATGGGTTAGGAGATTGATCACCTTCATGAACTCATGGGACCCGAAGGGCAGATGAGTAGGGCACTCTCTTGATGCATGAGGGAAGAGGGATGACCCAAAAGAGTCGGTACCCTATAGACCTAGAGGAGATGACCAAGGATATAAACTTCAGTAGGTTCAAGACTAGTTTGATATCATGATGTTTGTGATGAAGAGACATATGTGGCACGTTGCAACTTAGATTTAAAGGTGTACTGGCAAGGTGGGATGTACCATCTCTACTCTTGGAACAGGAAGAACTCTATATTTGGACTGCAGCCAAATGCTTATTTCCTCTTGTTATGGGGGTGAGAGATAGGACATTACACATGCCAAACATCAAGGATAAGAGATAATGTAGGTTGGAACGATGCCACGAATGGGGATAGGGAAGATAACCTACCCCGGTAAAGTGAATGATACAGGGAAGGTTTGCTAACACTAAGAGGAATGAGGTAGTCCCCTTATGAGGAAGTTTCTATGATGAGCTATGTAGAACTTACAAGTTATACCAGGTTGAGTTTGAGCACCATGATGATGAAATCAGAGAGTGTTCATAATTGAATATAGACATAAAGTTTGAGGTGAGATGATAAATGAAATACATGAAAGTGTATGTTTTCAACGTTACCTGATTACCTAAGGATGTGAAGTGGTAATGGGTGCTCTGGTTGAGATACATCTGACTTGTGTGATTAGAATCTAGAAGAGGTTGTTTGGCTAACCCTAAGTTTGAAAAGGAGAGGTGTTTGGGTAATACTCAGATGTAACAAGATGTGTTGAAAAGCTAAAGGTTGTTTGGTTAGCCAGTCTAGTCTTCGATGCACTTCTTTGGAAAAGAAGGTGATGAAACCCCGACTAGAGTGGTTTAGGGTTTTGGAGAAATCGATCTTGAAGAATCATGACATACAAGAAATCATGATTAGAGATCACCATACACCGTGGTAATGGAAATAGCACTTTGGATGCTTAAGATAAAGTTACATGGCCATGCAAGCCAAGAGGTAAAGGATGAACCCCAGTAACCCAGTGTATCGATATGGAGGATAAAAGAATCCCTGAGAGGGAATGAGAGCTCAACACTATGGATGTTGTGATAAGTCTTCCCTGGATCGAGGAAGGTCGAGATGCAATATGGGTTATGGTAAGTCGCCTTACCTAAATGACATGAGAAAGAAAGGGTTCTGTTAAGGGACAGATCTAGTTGAACTACCCATGAGAAAGAGGGTTCAATTACACCATGAAGCAAGTTCAAAGGATTCTTGAGTTTGACCTAAAGGTTCTCTTCCATAAAGTGGAAGTAGGTGCATGAAGAACTCAATGTTAGTATAGTTTATCACCCCTAACTATGGTTAGTATGATCCAGTCATGTGTGCTCGTTCAGGGTGATATCTAGAGCCAGTTCTTATCCTATGAAAGATGTGACAATGACCACCATAGCCAGTATCAGGTTTTATATGAAGCTCTATAAAGGGGGTTGTATCGGTCACCACTTCAGCAAGGTGATGTTGGTGAAAAGGGCCACATGATGGTTAGAAAAGTACCACATGATGGTTAGAAAAAGGGACACCAGTACGTGTAGATGAAGTCACTTTGATTGCGCAAGGGCTGAAAGGAGCCTAGAGACGATGAGAGTCGTGAGCAGATGCAAAGTAGACTGACATACAAGTTACTGTGGGAGAAAATGTGACATGAAAATCTGACCCCTCTAAGTTATATCTAGGAGAGCTGAGTCACCGATACATGGGTCCATTAGAGATGGATGGGTGGGGAAGGTTAGGTTTGACCCTACCCCTCAGGATAGAGTAATGGGAGATGATTTCCATGTGTCCAATTTAGAGCACTATGTGAGGTACCCAACCATGTGCTGAGTAATGAACCTAGCGAGCCCCAAGGGAGGCTGAAATGGCCTGAGTCACCTGTGTAGTTTATAGACGCCAGGATGAAAGAACTCAGAGAAAAGAATATGTGATGATAAAGGTTATTTGAAAATTCCATGAGTACGACAAAGCCACATAGGGGCCAATGATGGACATGGAAAAGTCTTATCCTGAATTGTTTGTTTGCTTGTTTGAATTTTGAGGAAAAAATTCCTATAAGAGGGGAAGGATGTTATAACCCCAATTTTTGGGTACAATTAGTGAGAAATGTGATTTCTCATATTAAAGATAATTGAACAAATAATGATATGATTTGTTTTGAATAAATGGATTCCTTTCACAATATCCTTGATTGGTTGCTGTGTGGGCTGGATTGGCTATTGGGCCCAATAACAAAGAAAATTCAATTAGTGAATGAATAATTGAATAATTGATCAAAGAAATATGTAGAAACCTCTAGAAGGCAAATCCAAAGAGGATTTCGTGCCTCTTGGGTTCCTTGGACACCAAGGAGAACAAGGTTGCAAGAAGAAAGCAATGAGAAAAGAAAAAGTTAACTAAGTATTTCTTTATGAAGAAAGAAATTGGAAAATAATGATATAATGTGGAAAATGAATGAAAAGAGGCAGAAATGAGATTTCTTGGAGAAATTTCGTATCCATGAGGTTGTTAATATTAAAAGGAATTTCAATGAGGAAAATAAAAGAGAAATAAAAAGAAATCCTAAAAAAGAAATATTGTATTAAGAAATAAACATGATAATGCAAAATAATGCATATAGGTGCATTGAGAAGGATTATGAGTATTCCAATAAAATGAATTTCGAATAATGGAGTGTCTTGGGATCCAAGGAGTCCCAATAAAAAGGAAAGAAAGAGAAAATACTAAAAAGGCAAAATAAGAGGATAATGTGTTGCTTTATTAATAAATTATGTGGTATTGCTGAAAAGGAAGTATTTTCTATTATATAAAAAATAGAAATTCGAGACCAATGACTAAGAGGCAAGTATAAGGAGAGTGAAAGAGATAAATCTCGTATTTCAAAATATCCATGAGAAATAGGAAATATCAAGAGTTAATGAAGAGAGAAATAATGTGGCTGCTTCTAAATCAAGGAAAGTAAGTTTCCTTTCGAGGTTAGGACTTGAGATCTCGTAGAGGCACGTCTAAGGGCTTCGTGCTCTCCCCTATATATGGGGTTGAGTCTTGGTTCGAAGGGAGAGAGAGTATCCCACGTTCTTCTTCTCCTTCTTCTTGTTCTTGCACGTAAAACCCTAGTTGAGGGTATTAGTCTATCCCGGGGACACCTAGGGGCTGTGTCGAGGACCTGATGGTAGCAGGGTGCTCCCACGACGCCGTAGGGGAGCACAGCCATCAAGGGCGTGCCCTGGAACGTGCACAACGACGGCCGTTAGGCTGTAGTTGCGACAGAAAGATCTTGGCCCACTAGCGGAGAATCGACCGTCTTGGCCAGGAACTAGGGGCTCCATGTGTGCGCCTAAGTGTGGCAGAAGTAAAGAAATGGTTTCTGGCGAGCTTCGCGGCCCAGAAAGAGGAGTAGAGCCGCACCTAGGGCGGCTAGGGCCGACGTCGCACGGCTGGCTGGAGGTAGGGGAAGACCCCTCGGCCAGTGGACGGAAATACCCTCTGAGGTATGAAGGCCGGGTATTTTAAGTGAGGGGCAAAGACGACAATTGGTCATGTTTCCAAAGCTGCGCCAACTATTGCATGGAGGAGGCTGACGTGGTGCTCCTGGAATGGTCCAAAGAAGGTATTTTTATAAAATTCATATCTCTCTAACGGTAGCTTGGATGAGTATGTATAAATCTGAAACTTGCTCAGAAAATCGATAGGAATCTAAATAAAATATAATTGAAGCCTGATTCCTTATGAAATTAGAAAAGTAATGGAAGATATCAACTTTAATGTGTTAATTGTTTAAAGAACCCTATGTTGGTATGATTAAAGTGATTAGTAAGGTGTAATAGATGATTAAAGTTGATATTAGCCTGTTAATGATAAAAAATGGATATTTGGAAGAAAAAGGATGGACTTTGCATATAATTAGTTAGTTTAGAGTTTCAATTGCATGACTATACTTTAGTGGGCCTTGAAACCCTAATATTGACTAATTTGTCGGTTAATGGCTTTAATTGATTAATTTCACGATTAAAGTTGGAATATGCTGAATCTAAGCTATTTTGAGCATTAAAGTTTCTAATTTCTGGATAAATACCCTAAAAGTAGTAAATAGGGTCTTTTCATGAATAAAAGGTAGAAATGATGGCAAAATGAGTTCATATGTTAATTAGACCCTAATGAGCTTTGAATTAATGATAGATGCACATAATGATCTCGTCATGAATTAAAAGGGATAAAAATAGTAGCTTTAATGTAAAAGAAGTTTAATGAAATTAATTGATGAGTAATGTGTCTTTAAATGTGGAAATAGGGTTATATGTTGTTGAGATAACCTTAATACTGAAGAATAGATAAGATAACTAGGGTTTTTGAGTTATAGCATAAAATTAGGGTTTAATGTGGTAAAGGATGAAGGAAAACCCTAAATGCAAAACGAAACCCTAAAATGGATACAGAAACCTTAGGAAACGATTTCAAGTTGGATAGAAAGAATCTTGATGAAGTGTGTAGTAAATGGAATACATGTGTTTTTCAGGATTCTTGAATATGTGGTTGAATTACTTCCTTGGATTGCTTTCTTGGTTGGAATTGATATTAGCTTGAGAATCTACGGGACAAGTATGTGGTTACGCTTATGAATAACCGTTCTAGTTTCACGGTGATTTCCGAATGTTTTACCGGTTGCTTCAAATAAACTGTTGGATGTTTATTTAGTTCATGCAAACTATAATGTGGCTATGACTATCACAAAGAATATATTCCTACAAACTCAGATCATGGTTCTCTCTGTGGCATAATAGCTAACCTAGTACATGGCTACCTAAGGGTAGGTCCATCGGGTTAGAGAAAGACCTAGTACATGGCTACCTATTGGGTAGGTCCATCAGGTCTATGGATGACCGAGTACATGGCTACCTATTGGGTAGGTCCATCAGGTCTATGGTTGACTTAGTACATGGATACCATGGAGGTAGGACCATCAAGTCATAATGAGTTAGATATTGGGCTATCTTCGGATAGTGCCATGCAACTCTATTACCTAAAAGAGAGGTGATATTCATGTCCACTGCAGGGACAACCCAGAGTTCGAGAATATGTATGGATTGAGTTGTATGGCTTAAAATGTAATCTTGATTGTTAAATGATTAATTGAATGATTATATTGTTAACATAGTTGAACATTATCTATTTCCTCCACATACCAGCTTTGGCTGACCGACGTTTTGTTTGTCGGCGTTTTAGGTACAATGAAAAGGACAAATAGTAAAATGACACCTCGTGAATTCAAGAATTAAAGAACAAGGAGGAACTAGTTAGAATATTTCGTCCGAGGTTAGAAGTTAGTTTGTTCCCAACTTTTTAAGGTATGCAAAGAAAAATTTTATTACCATTTTTAGTATAGTCTGTTAGAATTTAATAATTGTTTATGGTTATATGTCGAACCTTTGATCCGAGATTAATGGGTACGACTTCAACCTCTTGGTCTCCCTTAATTGTGGGTTACTGAAAGGTGAGGTCGTAACACTAGTTGTTATATCCAACATATCCTTTTATTAGGTTCACTAAGATTCTTTTAGTTTCATTAACAACATATCCAATTAGGATATTTAACCCTAATTCTTCATATGCATGATTATTCACATTACAAACCCTAACTACTCATCATTATGGTCATAATCATGTTAAATCACCATTATATTCGACACTATCAGTCTACATCTCAAAGAATCATATATAGCATGATAAATGAACCTATTCATTAAAATTAGGATTTTTGTGTATTAGTCACCACTTTAACACATGCTTTCTCTACTTTTAGAATTAGGATCCTATTTAGGCATTGTTGATATTTTATTTGCATTCCTCTTATTTTTGATCAATTTGCATATATAACTTGTCATGATCGAAGTAACCAATTAATTATTATAACCATTCTAAGTTAAATACCTTAAGACAAATGGGGTAAAGCCATGTCAGCAATAAGCGAGTCATAACATAATTTTCCTTTTGGTCGGGCATAGCCAATGGGCCACAACCATCTCAGCAATTTGTGCACTGGGGTTGCATACTAAGCTAGGGGGTTCAAGGTTGCTTGTTCCCCTATACCTTAAACTTGGGATCTTGCACCTCTAGGGTAGGATAGTACTTCTCCCCTCCCTCATCTCCTACCTCTTCTCATCCTCTTTTTCTTGCAAACCAAGTCCCTGGGTAGGTCAACCTAGATGTTGACTTCGTGCTTTCGGTCACCAGACGTCTTCATGGTGACACAAACATGTTCACAGAGTCCTCTGAAATGTGAGGGCACTTTTGGATCGATTGTGAAAGAGAGAGAATAGGGAGGTAGCAGATCTGGTTCAATGATAGTTTATAGGTATCCAAATAGAAGAAGGCATGGGTCATGGGGAGATAACTTGCTCTCTGGAACTTACTAATACTTCCCCCAATCTCATGTGAGGGGTTTTGAGCCTTGTATAGGAAGAGAATGGAAGAGGTAAGTGCCCATCGGTTCCCATGGAGTCCCGACTCCCAACTTAGATTTGGAGAAAATCCCAATTATGTACCAAAACCAAAACATCCAGGGATGGATATATCCTCTTTGATCTCCCGACCACAATGGGATGGCTCCCGAGTGTGAATATAGTTCAGAGAGGGAGAGCGAGAGACAACAAAGACTAGGGATTACTGTAGTCATTTTCCTATTTGGATGGGAGGTTAGGGGTGATCCTCTTATCATCGATCAATGATCCAAGGGCCAGAAGGCCACATGGCATATAAGGGAACCAAGCCTAGATTCTCAATTCACTAATAATGTGACAATTATATTTATTTCTATTAATCCTTCCACTGTAGGGAACTTATTAATTTCATAATTCTCTCCTCCTTCACCTAATTAATCTCAAATTTTAGAGGAAGGATTTTAAATATTAAATCTCAGTTTAAGAATGATTTGATGGAAAAAGGACATTTATAGATGCCCCTTTTCCTCTCTCCTAAAAAATGAACATAATTCATTTATTTCAAGTAGACCCCCCTATCTTTACGAATTTCTCTAGGCCACTAGAAACATACTTTTTATATGAAACTTGGAGGGCAACTCATTAAATTCTTTACCAACCATAATAAATTTTGTAGGATTTATGTGAGTAAATTTTATGCGTGAAACTTGCTTCTTTAGTACATTTTTAATTTAATTACCCACTCCACATTGAGAGTCATTTTTCTTCCAAATTATGGAATTCTTGTCTTTTCCTTATTATTTTCAAGTATACCACAATTTAGGATGAGATATTCTTGTTTGATGCCTAAAACATTGTGTTTCCATAATGGCTAGATAATCACTCTTCTAATTATCTAAAACATCATAAATCTTATTTTCTTTTGGAAACTTGCACATTATCTCATATTTCTATTGTTCAAAAATTTCTAAATCCATTACTATTTATTTATTCATGAAATCTCTTATTTCTTTAACTTGTGCCACAAGGACCTACTTGCAAATAAAATAGTCTCATGGGCCTATATATGGGTCATGGCTTGCACTCATGCCACAAAGATGACATTATTATTCCATCAATAATCCCATTCATGAATTTATTTATTAATTCATGTCTTATCTTTATATAGTTCAACTTTATCAAAATTGAGGATATTACAATCATGTTTAGATTCGTATACTATCTCTTGATATTCATGATTATAAACTCATATTTTGTTACTAGCATTGTTTTCTATTTCAACTTTCTAAAGATTCACACATTTTCATTTACATTTATTGAAATAGTACTGCTAATCAAACCATTTTCAAGGTGCTAACCATGTTGTAACCTCACCTACTTTTGACATCCAATTTCGTCCCTAGAATTTGTTGGCTCTCCCATTTATAAGATATACTACATGCTCAGTCTTGCTCTCCTTAGTATATTGCCTAAAAATCTTCTTGGTTTTGAGTAGTCATGCATCTACCGCACCTATATTAGAACTCCACATGAACTCAAAAGTTCAAAATTTTCTAGGATTCTTGTAATATCTAATACCATCTCTCACATGTCTTGATTGAGGTGTTGGTGGTCTCACGCCAATAGCCATCGGAGTGATGAAAATCATCATGCCTTGAGAGATCTCTTACAAATCTAGAATTTCTTGTACCACAAATACTTCTAGTTTTGCTGGAAGAGCTTCTAGTTCTTGTTTTTTATCATTGTCTACTACATTTTAGCCCCTATAGTTTATTGTTCTCTTATTTCCATAGAGAGGTATTTGTATGGGTCGATGCTCAACTTGTCCTTATGGAACTTATAAATCTCCTCAACGATCAGGGTACTAGTTCTCATCATGTTATTTTGTGACATAAATCATCTTTAGTACCAAGACAAATATTTTGGTGTTTGGCATCATAAGAATTCAAAACTTATCCTTTTTTCATGTACTAATATATATATAATCTTTAATATCGGATAGTCAGGAACTTATCCTTTTAAAAAAAGGCAATATGTATATTAGCAATAGTCCTCAGAAAATGAGGGTAATTCAAACCATAATACAAGATTTGAAATTAGAAATCAAGTGAGTCTAGAAAAAAAGATTTTGTTTAAGAAAATAAATAAGAATATCTGAAGAAGAAATATTATCATAGATTATATGTCTATAACATATTGACTAAGCCATCCTCATTCCATAATACATATAATATTGTATTAATCATGTCAAAATCACACCCAATCAACTTCCTTGGAACTCAAGTATATGAAATTTTGTACATATGTACAATAAATAGTAAATTCACCTATTTATGATCTCACGGGGATCATATACCAAGTTATGGTGAAAAAGACTCGGCATTAGGATCTAAAATAATTTTCATGTATTATTATCCATCGTCTAGGTGAAGATACAATTAAGAACTACTAATCACATTTTTATATTCATTTACTGGACGATAAAATGAATATTTCATGATATCATTTTGAAAGAGTACTTTATATTCTAACATTTACTTGATCGACATATCTAAATTGTTATTCATGCAAGAATATAAATAACTAATTACTATGTTTCACAATTAGCTTTATCATTTTAAATATTGCTTTGAATATACATCTATTGTAGAAGGCCTGAGTGTGTCTCATATCATTTCACATGTCAATAATCGATGTACCCTTTTCACATTTCATAGGTTTGAGATCTCTACACCATATACCTTAGTTCATAGATACATTAAGGTAATTGTGATATCTCTCCCACCTATGTGACCCAATCTAAATTACATGTGGATTGGTATCTAGGATCCAATCCACATCTAAGTCACCTTCTTATTTGTTAAAATCAATTACATGATAGACATGTCCACCCTCTCTAGTATTGGCATCAAGGAAGGTTCAAAATGTTTAGGGCATCTTTCAGGATAAAATTAGTGATTTTCTTTTTATGCTAAATCTCTTACTCATCCTTATGAATCGAGGCATGTCATGATTCGTTATAATTTATATGTGTAACCACTTAGATAAGCCCTACAATTAGAAAGTATTATTTCAAGGTACATGGAAGAAACATCACTCAAATTCTGAACTATGGAAGATCGGGGAGGAACGATGGAAACCCTAGCTATTAACGGGAGCAATCGGAATCGTCACGTTGTGGAAAGATCACGAGGCAAACCGATGCATCCAGCTACGCAGATCAACCTACAACAAGTTGGCCTGAACTTCACGTACAAGGGGATGCGGGGTACATTCCAAGGAGAAGACGCTGGCGGCACGGCAATGATGGATACTGACTCAAATCATCCGATCCAGAATCACATGGATGAAGGCAACCCTTCCGTAGCGGAGGGGCACACAGCGATGAAATCCAAAACCTTCAAACAGGCGGCGATCGGTGGAAGCGGGGATGGCGGGTCAAACCCGATTTTCATCGACGATGAACCATAGGAACTAATCAACCCTGAAGACATTGAATTAGTGTACGAGAAAGGCATCCCAGAGATTTATGTGGCACCGGAAGCTGAGGAAATAATGTGCAAACCTTTCAGATATGCGGTCATCGTCAAACTGAACGATAGGCACGTTGGATTCCTTACAATGGCGGACAGACTAAAACTTCTGTGGAAACCTGCAGGGCGTTTCGAGCTCTACGAATTAACAGAGCAATATTATGTGGCCCAGTTTTATAGCCGCACAGATCAAGAAGATGTCCTGACAAAAGGACCATGGTCGCTATTCGGAAGCTGCCTTATGGTTTGGCCATGGGACGGCTATTTTGAACCCCACAAAGGGCTACCGGATTGGATTGTAACATGGATCAGAGTAATTGGCCTCCCTATACACTACTATAATAAGGAAATGTTTCATCGTATAGGACAGGCAGTGGGAAATCTTGTCCGTGCTGATGATCACTCGATCAAGCGGACACGCAGCAGATTCGCTCGCCTTGCTGTTGAAATTGATACATCCAAGCCAATACATCCGGTAATAATTATTAATGGCAGGGAGTACAAAGTTGAATATGAATCTCTACCGAACATGTGTCTAAAATGTGGCAAACTGGGACACAGCCAAGAAATATGTGAAGGACCGGACAGGTCACCGGCGGCGCCCAATACTGAACCCATGGCGGATGAGGCGGGTATACGATGGCTAGAGGAGGAGGAGAAGTGGCAGATCTACTACGGAAAGAATATTCATACCAGAAGGCCACAGAGGAACAAGGAGGATACCAAGAAAAATGGGTCTGCTGATAGTCAGCCGAACAAATTCCAACTACTTGATGAAGAAGGGACTGAGGAAGACACTGTCACCCGGAAAACGGGAGCACAGGAGCAGACATCGAATAACGACGACCCCAGGGGACCAAAAGTATGGAGAAAAAAGCAACAACGCAATGATGACCCTGATGTTTCAGCATGCAAAGAACCCGCTGGAGTTGAAGCGAAGACGGTAACTCAGGAAAATAATGTACCCGAAAAGATTACTGAAGAATCATCTCACACTGTGGTAATGCCGGTGGGGGACGAGGTTATTCAAGGCAGACCTGCAGGCACACCTATGGGTCAAAAGGAAATACTAGGAGCAGCTACACCAATCTCAATTGACGGAGAAAATAGTAATGGAGTGGTGAAAGAAAATGTGGTTGGATCAGGGAGGAAAGCTAAAGAAAAGAATGTATCACAGGGTGCTTACAGTCCCCAAAAATCCCAAGTCTATGGCACGAGAAGTAAGAGCAAACACGGAGGTGAGGAATAAGAGGGGCCTGCGATCCCTCCTTCAAACTAATCCTGTTTAGTTTTTATGATTAATTACTTAGCCTGGAACATCAGAGGGGCCAGCAAAAAGAATGCTAGGCTCTCGTTGAAGCATCTTATTAAGCAGAACAACATAAAGATCGTCTCTATTTCTGAACTGCGTATCTCTGGTGAACATGCTCAGGCCGTGATACGTGATCTCAGTTTCTCTAGCTCACATCACGTGGAGGCGCGAGGTTTTTCAGGAGGAATCTGGGTTCTATGGAATGCAGCCGATTGCAATGTAAGAATTATCTCAAGTCATAAATACTATATCCACTGTTGTATCAACGAGGAGGTATATTTCACGTTTATCTACGCTTCACCAAATCCTAGTGGCAGGCCGATTCTTTGGGACCATCTTATACAGATTAGCCAAACCGTCAATAAGCCCTGGATCACGATGGGAGATTTTAATTGCATGTTGAACCCGACAGAGAAGCTTGGCAGCAACATATTTAACTTATCTGAAGCAACCCGCTTCAATAACGCACTGGTACAGGTTGGCTTAACTGATATTGGTTGCTCAGGTTTCAAATTCACGTACAGAAAAAAATTCCTCTATGAACGATTGGACAGAGCTGTAGCCAACTCGGAGTGGCTCAGACTTTTTCCTAACCATTGTTGCATCACCCTCCCAAGAATAGGATCAGATCATCACCCAATAGCTGTCATCAACAAGCAAATTGGAAATCACACTAACCACTTCAAAACAAAAGCTTCTTGGCAGAATCAACAAGATTTCCCCGGTCTTTTAGAAACCATATGGGACACTTCCTTAGATTTCCAAACCGCCTTAGAAGAGGTCAAGCAGCCGATCACCAAATGGGACGCCGGCTGCAGGAAAAAAGTTAATAAGGAGAAGGAATCTCGCCTTCGGTCTATTACCTGTATGCAGAAGGAGTTGGAAGTTTGCTATGATATTGACAAAGACCGAACATGTAACCAGAAGATACTGGAACTTGAAGCCATATTGGCCAAAGAAGAATGTGACTGGAAGCAGCGTAGTCACATCCATTGGCTACGTGAGGGAGACAATAATACGAAATTCTATTATGCTTTCGTCAGTAACAGAAGGAGAACCAATAAAATCACCACTCTTCAAAATGAAAGAGGACAATGGATCTCGGACTTATCGATGCTAAAGACCCATGTTTCGGATCATTTTCAAAAGATGTTTACAGCAAGCACCTCACCTAATACGATAGCAATAGCCACTGTACCAGCGCAGTTCAGAAAGCTGAACGCACATCAGCTGCGTGGACTAGCTGCCTCACCTACAGAGTATGA
Source organism: Alisma plantago-aquatica (assembly GCA_963693085.1). Taxonomy (NCBI): domain Eukaryota; kingdom Viridiplantae; phylum Streptophyta; class Magnoliopsida; order Alismatales; family Alismataceae; genus Alisma; species Alisma plantago-aquatica. The sequence goes on along the minus strand of OY856413.1, from coordinate 526,495,537 downwards.
AGTTTGGAGGATTATAAAAAATTCAGCACCGTTCAAAGCCGCAGGACCCGACGGTACCGATATGTACTTCTTTAAAAGCAACTGGAAGGTGATTCGCAACTCCGTCCTAAAGTCAATCAGAAGCATGATCAATGGCGACCCTTTCCCAGACCGGATAGGTGATTCTAGCATAGTTCTTATTCCCAAAACGAAGCATCCTGTCAACTGTAATCAATTAAGGCCCATCACTCTCAATAATACCTGCATGAAACTTGCATCCAAGGTAGTGGTCGAACGTGTTAAGAAATTCATCCCACTGTGGATTTCTCCGGTTCAAACAAGCTTTGTACCCGGTCGATCAATTTCTGATAACATCATTATTGTCCAAGAAGTTATCCATAATATGAGAAGAGTGTCATGTGCTCCACAGATGGCGATCAAAGTAGACATCTCCATAGCTTACGACCGAATGTCTTGGTCCTTTTTTGAAGATACACTGAACAAAATGTCCTGGCCTACTAACATCAAGCGGTACATTATGAACTCACTGCATACATGGAATACCAGTATTATCTTCAATGGAGAAGCACAACGTCCGTTCAAAGCTACCCAAGGCCTGAGACAAGGTGACCCAATGTCTCCTTATTTGTTTGTCCTGTGTATGGAACGTCTTACTCAACTCATCAACAAATGCATGGAGAATAAGGAGTGGAAACCAATTAAGGTTTCCCAACAAGGCCCATGGATATCTCATATATCCTTTGCGGATGATATTGTTATTTTTTCCAAAGCTTCCGTGAACCAAATTAATGTCATCAACAAGTGCTTTAAACTCTTTGAAGAAGCCTCTGGACAAAGGATATCAGTTGAAAAATCTAGGATTTTCTTCTCTACTTTTGTTCCTAGCCAAACAAGACAGGCCATTTGCTCCGCTAGCGAGATTCCTGAGACGGATGACTTGGGGAGATATCTAGGAGTACCCATTATACATAAAAAGGTCTCCAAAGACACTTACTCTTTTCTTGCTACTAACATGGAGTCCAGGATCAATGGCTGGGCTGCCAAAACCTTATCTCTTGCAGGACGAATCTGTTTGGCAAAATCTGTTCTTACGGCCCTCCCCACATATGTGATGCATACGACAAAAATACCTAGCGCAGTGTGTTCAAAGCTGGATAAAACAGTACACAACTTTATATGGGGAGGAGGACACAGGGCAAGACCAGTCTCTCTTGTGTCATGGAAGAAGGTTTGCACCAGTATGAACGAGGGAGGACTGGGAGTTCGCTCTATGGCAGACTGGAACAAAGCCCTCTTATGGAAAAACTCTTGGAGGTATCTTAATGATAGATCAGAACTTTGGAGTGAATGCCTGAAGAAGAAATACAAGAACTATGATGGATTACGACCCACTAATGCCACTCCTTTTTGGCGACAACTTCATATGGGCCTATCCTTCGTCAAGAATCACTGCACAAAGACTATCAATGATGGGGAAACGACTGACGTATGGCATGATCCCTGGGTACCGGAGTTCGAAAACCTAGAGGAACAAATGGTACACACTGTTGAAGAGGATATTACTGATATAAAAGTCAGTAGCCTAGTGAACCTTGAAGGCAAGTGGGACAGAGATTTTCTCTTCTGCTACGTACAACAAAATGTAGTAAACAGAATACTATGTCTTCCTGTGACGCACCCGACTAAGGGAAAAGACCATTGGAGCTGGAAGTATGACGTCAAAGGCATTTACAACACAAACTCTGCTTATAACATTATTCATGAGGAAGCAGATACGCATTTAGATGAAGTGTGGCATAAAATCTGGTTGTTATCGTTACCAAGTAAAATCAAATGCTTCCTATGGCTTGCTTCTCACGATGCTATTATGACAAATGTCTGCAGGAGACAAAGAACCTTCACTGATAATGCGGTGTGTCCTCGCTGTGATATGGCGGAGGAAACTACAGTGCATGCTCTATTACACTGTCCCTATGCTATGGAGGCCTGGCAACGCACCCCGTATGGAGCAAATGTAATCGATAACTCAGATAATGTTACAAGCTGCTGGATACTGAAGAATCTAAATTGCGCACGGGCTGTGCAGGAGGGTTTTGCCATCACCTATTGGACCATTTGGAAGACACGTAATAATTGGGTTTTCAACAATATCCCCCCTCGGCTTGAACAACAAACGATGATTATCAGTCAACTACAACGACATATTGAAGAAGGCAGAAATAGGAAGACCACAACATCCAACCCTTCTGGCGAAGACCCACTAAATGAGATCGATGTACCTTTTGAAGGTAAAATCATTATGGTGGATGCAGCTGCTAAGAAGAACCACGCCGCTATTGCCGCGATCCATGTCGAAGGTAATGGTAACTGGCTTTTTGGAAAGGCCGAGACGATCTGGACAAAATCCTCAGTCGAGGCAGAAGTACGTGCTATCGCTCTGGGGTTGCTGTGTTCAAGCAATGACCATAGTAAACCAATTATTATCCTTACCGACTGCTCGCTTGCTGTGGAAGCTATTGAAGATACCATCGGGAAATTCCCAAGCCTGCATGGCTGGACCAAACTTATTCAAGATTATCTGGAGCGGTTTGGGAATGTGAAGATTCTGAAGACACCAAGGGAAAACATTGGACCTGCGGATGCCCTCGCCAAACAACACCTAAAAACCTATAAGGACACTTGTGTCTACACAGATTGTCCTCTCGACCCTGTGGGTCACCCTCTCCCTCTTCTCCGTTGTAATGGTGGGATACCCACCAAATTTATTTTCAAAGTAGGAAATAATTGTAACTTGGTTGACTTACCTGCAAGAGAAGGGCGGGATGAATAAGAATACCTTCTGACTTCTCCAAAAAAAAAAGAGGTTCCATAACATACCAACTTGATGTAGAATCTACCTAGGTTTTTTATCTAACCTATATAACAAGAATCAAAAGGAAAATAAGCAAGTTTGTGAATTTCTTTCCAACTTGGAGGAGGACCTCCTAGAGGGTTTAAGAGAGGAAAAATGAGAAGAAATAACCAAGTAATTACTTGTAATACCATCCCCAATCAATCTTAGAGTTTATTATTACCTGAATCCTCTTCAATTACCAAGAAATACTCCACATCCTTCTTGTAGGGATAATTTCATTAAGGAAGTGTGGAGATGAGGAATTTCATTGAGGAAGTGTTAGAATCTTCTAGAGGAACTTATTTGTAGCATCAACTTTATGAGAGACACTTCTTCAAAGAATGTCACATTTGAAACTTATAATCATGTAATCATATAAGAACAATACTTTTGATCATATAAAATAATGACTATGCCTAATTATCTCCACTATATTAAACAAAATGAAATATACCATTTTTAGGTCCCAATTATTTTTTTTGTGTTCAAGGATAAGTACTTCTATGAGGAACCCTCACACTCAAGTGGAACTCTATTTAGAATATGTCAAAGCATATGAAAGTCTTTGACCCTACATGTAGGGTGGTAACCTAGAGATTTGGATCAAGGTATTTTCCATGTCAATCATTGTTCAATCTTTCAATCGGTTATGTCTGATTGATGTGCCTTAGTATATATAAAATCATGAAAAATATTATTCTTTTGGAAATAATTTTAAAACAACATTGAGTTATATTATCAACTCATTTTGGACCTTAATCCCTTATGTAAGATATGTCAACTATCATTTTTCATACAATTTATTTCTAATCGCTCGCACTTAAATTTTAGGAACAAACCATAAAATTTTTTAATATAATCATCAATAATATATATAATAACATTTCTAAAATTTATTTGGTAATATGTCAAATTAACTAATACTTGTGCGCACAAAATAAAGAATTTTATAATTCCTATAAAATCAATGTAAGGGTTTGCTAACATTCTATCTTTCTCCACATTTTCACATCTAGGTTTCAAATAAATGAAATATACATGAATTCATTCAAGATAAAACTCATTGTACAATATCCACATTAGCTAATTCTAGATGTCAAATAAAACACTAGAAGACTTCAGATTCAACACGAAGGAACTACTATCACCTTTCATATAAGAAATAGATGTTAGTTCAAATAAACTCTTAATTAAATTTTCAATGTTGCTTTAATAGGGGTTTCCAATGAAAGAAACATCATAGACACGTTTCATAATTGCATTGTTCACTAAAAGTCTAATCTCACGCGTTCAATGAGTAAAATATGACCATTAAGGATACATTAATGATTGTGTGTATGTGTATTACTTTACTTAGGACCAAAATCATTGTAGAAATAACCTCTTATACATATATCCTTTGCCCTTGAATTTTGCGGTGGAGAGCTATTTTAAAGCCTTTCATTGTCGATCAAGGCCTTATAAGACCAAAATTTAGATTTATAAACACAAAAGTAATCGATGTCTGGTAGGAATAAACCAATTACTGATGTTTTAGGATATTGACAACATGTTGACAAAACCTCCTCAGCTATTTCAAAATGTTTAATGGTGATGTTCAACGGACAATCATTTTTTCAATTTTGTACCTCACCAAAACTTCAATAGGGTTTTATTGGGTTGCTTTTGAAATTGGCTCCTAACTTTGTAGTATATATGTATTTGTACCCTTTCTGATCTTAGGATGTATTTAGTAGGGACAACACATGTCTCATTTACATATTTTTCTTAATTTTTTAACAACAATGATACCACCAAGAGACATGTTAAACATCTTGCTCTTGTGATCCAACCGATACGGCTCAAAAGACACAAGAAACTTCTCAACAATCTCAATAATAAATAACTTGTAAGAGAGATTCTTAATTTAACCCTAAAGACCATGAGATATACATATAGTTACTAAAAATACAATAACTAAATTTTCATCCATCATATGATACTTCAAGAATTTATCCATGGAGTACCTTTCAAGTCATTGGAATTCATAGTTTCACTTTTAGCACAAATCTCCTAAAAAGCTTTAACTACAACATCTAAAGTAGACATGTACATGTCAAACACAGTTTGATAAAGTTATTAAGGTACATCCTTAGGTCTGACTAGAATATCCTGACTGGTTGCGGGTCGATAAGTCTAAATGAAGGATTTGAGTTTGAATCATGCCGAAGGCACTCTGCGAAAAGGCATCCCATTAGCTGATTGAGTGTGTGAGTGCACCCTTCTCATGTCCACTGGGGTTTACACTGCCAGGGTGAGGTCACCGAAGTGGCTCCTCCTTGGGGGTGGTTCTCCAGGTGAAACAAAAAAAGATACATCCTTGACACCAAATGTCCTTTCCCGTCCAATTATCCAATATCATAGAACTTTTAGGATTAATGTCAATATTCTTATCTAACTCAATAAGTTCTAATAAACCTACCATGGACAATCATATTTTCATTTGATTATTTTGTCGCATTAGGTGAAAGCTAGGGACCTTCTCTGACATCCCAAACAAGGCAACCATTATATCAAGATACCACGTAACAACATATTTATCACAACATTTAATGAATTTTGCATTAGGTGAAAGCTGGGGAACTTCTCTGACGTCCCAAACAAGGCAACAATTATATCAAGATACCACGTAACAACATATTATCACAACATTTAATGAATTTTCAGCCGCACATTCAATACATCTAGGTAAGATATATCATTGTAAACTCATATATTCTGCATTTAATACTTATCTGATAGGGTTCTTTCCTTCTGCTTTCTTGCGCAATGTGTTCACCTCTCTAGCTGCCCGATTTAGTAACTCACCAACGAAGCTGCCAATCCATTCAAACCTTCTCCAGATTCTCCATCTAGGAAGCTTGCTGCTATCAAGGAGGCGTATTCGTTGTTATCTGCTTCATTTTGGTGGAAGACAAATTTTTCTGGTAACCTTAGGTCCGACTAGAATATCCTGACTGGTTGCGGGTCGATAAGTCTAAATGAAGGATTTGAGTTTGAATCATGTCGAAGGCACTATGCGAAAAGGCATCCCATTAGCTGATTGAGTGCATGAGTGCACCCTTCTCATGTCCACTGGGGTTTACGCTACCAGGGTGAGGTCACTGAAGTGACTCCTCCTTTGGGGTGGTTCTCCAGGTGAAACAAAAAAAAGATACATCCTTGGCACCAAATGTCCTTTCCCATCCAATTATCCAATATCATAGCACTTTTAGGATTAATGTCAATATTCTTATCTAACTCAATAAGTTCTAATAAACCTACCATGGACAATCATATTCTCATTTGATTATTTTGTCGCATTAGGTGAAAGCCGGGGAACTTCTCTGACGTCCCAAACAAGGCAACCATTATATCAAGATACCACGTAACAACATATTTATCACAATATTTAATGAATTTTCAAATGTTATTACATTTATGGTTTTTTTATATGTATTATAAGCACAATATGTAATAGTTAACATAGTCATAGAAACTGCAGCAGACCTACAGGAAACGAAAACAACAAAACAAGCACAAGAACAGAACATAAACACGCCTATAAGGTGAAACAAACCTACCGTAGAGAAATTAGTGGCCACAAAAGGGTGTGCGCAATATGAGTGCTCATTCATCCCAATATAAGACTTAGTTACCTTCCGAGAACGGTAGTACGTGCGCAATTCGCAAAGGCGAGGGAAGTCAGTAATGGAACGTAACTAAGTCTTATCTTGAGATAGATATTAATGGAAGGTAACTCAGTCTCATTTATTGTCTACGTTTACTCATCCGCACGTATACACGTCACAAAATAAGAAGAGAAATGAACCAAAAATGTGCAATTCTTATTAATTTATATCATCTGCAATAACATACTATGTACAATTTGCACAGTTCATAAACGCCGCCCAAATTCAAAGACGCATTTCATGCTCTCACACACTTTCTTGCATGCTTGGTCTTCCCATACATAATGGCGGACAATAGTGTAGATGTAGGCATTATGGGACTATATTTCCTACTTCAACGCACAAAAGAAAAACCCTATCTCCTATGCACGTATACCAAAGTTGCACCTTTTACGTGTAATTAATACTAGACATAAACGTTCAGCATAATATGCGCGAGTTGCAATATCGACGATTACCGTGCCACTCAAGGCTTCAAGAAGCGACGGATTCGGCCTCTTCATTACCGTGCCACTCTATGGTTTTAAGTTGTTCTGCTAAAAATATGTGTTGCTTCTATATGTATAGAATAGGCCGTCGACACTAGCTTAAGCCGGACCCGTTATTCTTGTTGAGACTTTTCTGCCATAGCTTGAAAGTTTGGCCGAAAAAGTCAACAATCGGCTCTTTTCAATCTAACCTCTGATCAAGGGAAAGGGAAATAATAATGAGAAATGCCAAGCCCCAAAAAACTGCCGCACGTCTCGCCCCATACTGCCAAATTGACTTGTGAAGAAATTCAGACAAAATTGTGGACCTCCTAGAATATGATAGTTCCACCCTGCCAGATATCGGGATGGACAATCGCAGTGCTGGACCATTGTAAGACATTAGCATGCATGGTGCAAATGAAGGGGATCAGGGTCAAACGTACAAAGGTAGGTATTAAATGGCAAATACCAAACGCAATTTTTGAGTTAGACGTTATACCAACGAACCTACAACGAATGCTCTCAAAACACTAACCTACTTTGGATTCTTCTGGAAGCGTTCCAACTGCAGATATTTCATCGAGATGATGACAGATAATAATTAGCAACAACAAGATTACAAGAAAATAGAAGAGAGACGGGTAACAAGTTGGGTCGTCACTCCTTTTTGAATGGCAAATCCACCCCTTTCGAGATGATATATTTGTTCATTTTGGTATCAAAAAATTAACGGACACTTTCTATCGTCGATCACGGAAGAGTTTGTAAAGAAAAATAAGAAGCAAAAGCCGCTAAACGATTTTAAGTAGCGAAAAAATATACTACCACAATTTTGTGTCAGCGACGCACTCTTATTTATAAATTCAGACTTTGCAACCCAACTACAATCGATCAAACTAGGCTTCAATTGATAATTTTGCTATTTCTCAGCTCAATCGTAAGCTGTAGCATGACAAATAATATTTAAGAAGGACAAGTCAGTCCAGACTTAAATACATACCAAAAGACTCGGCTTGTTGGGTTTGCCAGGACAGGCCTGGCCTAATACAAACAAAGCCCAAAGACTATAAAAATACAAATGGACACATGAAACTGATAGTACTATAGACCTAGTGATATCTTAACGGTCTTTATCTTTATACCCTCGTTGAGCCATATTTGAGACAGTCGAATGCCCAACTTGCTATCAAAACCACCAAGAGAATCCTTTGCAAAAGCTCCAAGCACGACAGCTAGTTAGTATACACAGCTGGAAAACTTGTAATAATATAATCAAGGCGCCTTTCTTGCGCCCATTGTCATTATCTTGCTCAACGCTCAACATTGTTAATGCAGGCATACAGAATCTGATATTTTTGCGGGGATTCAAATAATAGTATTCATCTCGCTCGCTTCACTCAATGAGTGAGCGTGAGCTCAAATACACAGCAATATGCGGCAGTTTATTCAGGCCCGAGTTTAAGTCCATTTTACATGAAATAACGGAGTTCACAAATCTAGTACAAACATCAATGTTTACATAACAGAACCGGTGGTCGGACGGGTATTGACTCAAACCAGATTGAGTCGCGTTCAACCGGAGTGGTTGAACCGGTTGGATCGGAAATGATATCAGCATTACACTAAAAAAATAATTGAACCGGAAAAACTGAACCAGTCACCATGATAATATATATATATATATATATATATATATATATATATATATATATATATATATATATATATATATATATATATATATTGCTTGTATATATACATATATATTATATCAATATATATTTATATATTTTAATATGTATATATATAAATATATATGTATACATATATATTGTTGTGTAGATATATGCATTCACACACACACACACACACACACACACACATATATATATATATATATATATATATATATATATATATATATATATATAGATTGTATATATATGTATATATATAAATATATATGTGTACATATATATATATATATATATATATACATATATTATGTAGATATACACATACATACATATATATATACAGATATACATATATTTGTACATATATACATATATATCTGCATTCTACCTTATATGTATATTTTCTATATAAACACACACAAACACACACACACACACAATATATATATATATATATATATATATATATATATATATATATATATATATATATATATATATATATATATATATATATATATATATATATATATATATATATACATATTGGTTGCCCACACGGGTAGTCAAGTTAATTATCCGTGCATAGAGAGTGGTGGCAGGATCTATAATTAATATAATGTCAATTGCACTTGCATGATAACGGTGGCAGCTATTGTAATTATACAAAAAAAAATTTACGTATGCATGGAGAAGTGGTGCGGTGGCAGGATCTGTAATTAATATAATGTCAATTACACTTGCATGATAACAACGACAACTATTGTAATTATACATAATTTTTTTTACGTATGCATGGAACATGTATTCTAATGTAATTAAGAAAAAAGCAATTACGTATGCATGGAACATGTATTCTAAATTTTTTAATTTAAAATTTGTTGCTAGTATATGTTATACTTCTTTGCTGTATTTCAATCCAAAAGGCAAAAGGTTTAGTCCCATATTGCTTGTGGTGGAGACTTCCCTCCTCCTTATATATGGACCCTTGTCCATAGTACAATTGAGGAATGAAAGGGGATAGGGCCTACGCACGCGCATGGTGGGCCTTGCCAATGGGGTTTGGGCGGCCCAGTCCGGAAACCCTTTAATCGGGCGCGTCGGCGCACGTCGCATCCCGCGCGCAGGGGGGGTGCAAATCTGGCCTCCCGGAGCTCCTTGTGCGGGCGCGGCCCCGGCTTGGTTTTGCTCTTCGGTTCAATAAACCAAATAGAGACGTTTACGCATCTTTTCGACACACCTCTTCGTTTGGACGCTTCCAAACGGCGTCCCGTTTTGCAACCGCATCACAACTCTTCGCTCGCCTTTCCTTGCTATTTATTTTTGTCTCTCGCTGTCGTTCGAGACAGTTGTACAATATCTCTCGCTCGCTTTCTTCTTCTTTTCCTGTTGTCTGTCCACTGGAAGAACGATCAGTCGCCTTTCGCTCGTCGCCGTGACTGCGTGTGCGCGCTTCACGTCGGCAAACGTTGTTGGATCCTGGGAGAGTAGCCGCACGCAGGAGACTATAGCACAGGCGCTCGCCGTCGGGTACCGCGGAAATACTCTTAAGGACAGTGCTCTCTGCACGCCTCAGCGTATCTCTGGTAACATCTTTATTGTTTACGGCTTACATCGCGGTTTGTACCCTATTACGACTAACAATTTTAAGAGTATGATGTTTCTCTGATGGGTACTAATATGGAAGGTTTTGAAACCCCCTTTACGCCTGTGACGCCATCAACTAATAACAACCAAATCGTCACTGTTTCTACTGTTTCGCAAACACCTATCCCTGATGTTACGAAAATTGAACAGTTTAATGGACAACAGTATAGGCATTGGCAAGAAAAAATTATTACTGCTTTAGAAGTTTCTAATGTGTCGTTTGCTTTAAATGAACCCAAACCTGAAAATGATTCTGTTGATTGGGAAAAAGCAAATCGCATTTGCCGACATGTTATTTTAAGTACATTATCTAATCAACTGTTTGACGCCTACTTTCCAATTAAAACTGCATCCGAAATTTGGGAAAGTCTGAATAAGAAATATATTCTAGAAGAGGCTTCTACCCAAAAATTTACTGTTGCGAATTTTCTAAATTTTCATATGACTGAAGATAAAGATATAACAACTCAAATTCATGAATTTCATATTTTACTTGATGATTTAAAAAATGAAAAAATTGATCTTCCTGAGTCTTTCGTTGTGGGTTCTTTAATTGAAAAATTGCCTGGTTCTTGGAAACATTACAAGAACAATTTAAAGCACAAAAGAAAGACAATGTCACTGGATGATGTAATAATACATATCTGAGTTGAAGATCAAAACCGTTCTAGAGAAAAATCTGAACTGAATAAGGAGTTGTCATGTACTGCTAACTTTGTTAATAATGAAGTTAAAGAAAATAAAGTTTCTTCTGATCAGTCTAAAAATAAGTGGAAAAATAAGAAAGGGAAAGGAAATAAGAATAAATATAAAGGAAACAAAGATATTAATAAAAAGAATGTTTTTTGCTATGTTTGTGGCAAACCTGGTCATACTTCTCCTAAATGCAGGCATAGGAAGAAGCAAGCAGTGGATTCAAAGGAACCTTCAACCAACCTTGTTACTGAGGACGTATTTGTGGCATTTGTCAGCATTGTCAGCATGGGATCATTCCACCAGAATGATTGGATCATTGACTCGGGGGCTAGTCGCCACATCAGTGGCAACAGAGATGCTTTTGTGACCTACACTGAAGTAGGACAGGAGGAACATCGGGTTGTCATGGGCAACTCAACTGCTTCTCCAGTGACCGGAAAGGGCAATGTCATGATCAAGATGACTTCTGGAAAAATTCTGCTGATCAAAGATGTGATGTTTGTCCCAGATATCCGTGTTAATTTAATTTTTGTTTCTCAACTTGTTATGTTTGGGGTGAAAGTGTCCTTTGAATCAAACAAGGTCATTCTCACCAAGTCTGGGGACTACCTAGGCATGGGTTACTGCTCTAATGGGCTCTTTCTGCTGAATGTACCAAACTCTTCTGCTAATGAAATAAGTCCTTCTGCTTATATCGTTGATTCCTTTGATACATGGCATAATAGATTAGGACATGTTAATTTTAAATACTTACAACGCATGAAATATTTAGGTTTACTAAAGGATATTAATGGTGTTGTTAATTTAAAGAATAAATGTCAAATATGTGCTGAAACTAAATCTACCAAGAAATCGTGTCCTCAAATTTCACATAGAAATTCTGAATTGCTAGATTTAATTCACACTGATCTTGGAGATTTAAAAGGATATCTATCCAGAGGTGGGAAACGTTTCTAAATTATTTTTGTAGATGATTTCTCACGATATACAAAATTATACTTACTACATTCAAAGGATGAAGCCTTTGGAATGTTTGTTAATTATAAAACAGAAGTAGAAAATCAACTCAATAAGAAAATAAAACGTCTTCGCTCAGATAGGGGTGGTGAATATGATTGTTCTCCTTTTAATGAATTTTGTGTGAACCATGGTATTATACATGAATACACAACTCCATATTCGCCTCAATCTAATGGTATTGCTGAACGTAAAAATAGAACTCTAAAGGAGATGATGAATTCTATTTTAATCAATTCAGGAGCACCAAACAACTTGTGGGGGGAAGCGATTTTGTCATCTTGTTTTCTTCAAAATTGCATCCCTAGTAGGAAGACAAATAAGACACCATATGAATTATGGAAAGGGTATCCTCCTAATTTGAAATATCTCAAAGTGTGGGGGTGTCTAGCTAATGTCTTATTAACTGAGCCTAAGAAACGAAAATTGGGATCTAGAACCCTAGATGGTGTTTTTATAGGTTATGCTCAGAATAGTGCTGCATATAGATTCCTGGTTATTAGAAGCGGCAACAATGTTGTAGAACCTAATACAATTGTTGAATCTAAAAATGTTGAATTTTTTGAGCATATTTTTCCTATGAAAACTCCCTTAGAAAACTTAGTTAATCCTTTAAATGAAATTTTAGAGAATATCCCAAGTACATCCAATTCTAATGATGTTTTAGAACCAGATGATATAGAACCTAGAAGATCCACTAGGATGAGGAAGGAAAAGAATCTTGGAGATGATTTCTATTCCTTTATAGTGGATAATGATCCTCAATCTTACAATGAAGCTATTAATTCAACTGATTCCTCTTTATGGAAGGAAGCAAGTAATAGTGAGATTGAATCTATATTATCTAATCATACATGGGAACTAGTGGATCTTCCACCAGGTATTAAACCCATAGGATGTAAATGGATATTTAAAAGAAAATTGAAAACAGATGGGACTGTAGATAAATACAAAGCTCGTTTGGTTGCCAAAGGATATAAACAACAAAAGGATATTGACTATTTTGATACCTTTGCTCCTGTTACTAGAATCTCTTCAATCAGGATTTTAATTGCTTTGGCATCTATTAAGAAATTAATTATACACCAAATGGATGTTAAAACTGCTTTCTTGAATGGAGATTTAGATGAGGAAATTTATATGGATCAACCTGAAGGGTATGTAGTTTCAGGAAAAGAACATATGGTATGCAGACTAATCAAATCTCTCCATGGTTTGAAACAAGCACCTAAACAGTGGCATGAGAAATTTGATAAGGTCGTTGTATCATATGAATTCCATATAAATGAAGGAGACAAATGTATATATTCTAAATTCGATAACCAAGGTTGTGTTATAATATGTCTCTATGTAGATGACATGCTTATTTTTGGCACTAATATTGATATAATAAATAGTACAAAAGACTTTTTGGCTTCTAATTTTGATATGAAAGATATGGGTGAGGCAGATGTAATTTTAGGAATTAAACTTCTTAAAAATGATGATTGCATCATGCTATCCCAAGAGCACTATGTTGAGAAAATTCTCAATAAGTTTTCAATGTTTGATTGTAAGCCGGTAAGTACACCTTTTAATTCTAATTGCAATCTCAAGAAAAGTAAAAGTAATAGTGTTCAACAAGTCAAATATGCACAAGTAATTGGAAGCCTGATGTACTTAATGAACTGTACTTGTCCAGATCTAGCTTATGCAGTGGGGAGATTAAGTAGATATACTCAAAATCCTAATAAGGATCATTGGGATGCTCTACATAGGGTTTTAAGATACCTTAAAGGCACAATTAATCATGGATTGATTTTTTGTGGATCTCCAACTGTGCTAGAAGGATATTGTGATGCCAATTGGATTTCTGATTCAGATGAATTGAAATCTACAAGTGGTTACATCTTCACTATGGGTGGAGGTGTTGTGTCTTGGAAATCCTCCAAGCAAACATGTATAGCTCGTTCCACTATGGAATCTGAGTTTATTGCCTTAGAAAAGGCTGGGACTGAAGCCGAATGGCTAAGACATGTTCTAATGGATCTTCCCATTTGGGAGAAACCTTCTCCACCAGTGTTTATACACTGTGATAATCAAGCTGCCATAGCAAGAGCTAAAAACAAAGTTTATAATGGGAAAAGTAGACATATTCGTCTACGTCACAATATTGTGAGGCAGCTTGTATGTGATAGCATAATCTCAATGGATTATGTTAAGTCAGAATTAAACTTGGCCGATCCTCTGACAAAGCCATTAAGTCAACGACTAGTGAGCGATACATCGAGGAGAATGGGACTATGCCCATACCAGAAGTCGAAGTGATGGACACCCAACCTTCATGAACGGTGATCCCGGGAAGAAGGTTCAATGGGAAAAACTAAGTCACTAGAGGGCTCAACGTGTTGTAATAAATGTATCTCATTCTTATGATGTAAACAACAATTTACAGTGATTCAGTTGAATATAATTCTTAATGGATTTCATGGCCATTAATGGTGGTGTATATACTGCAATATATGCTTGATGAAAGTCCAACTATATGAGTGTGGAGTGGGGCCACTCCTGTTGAGATGTGGGCAGATCTCTAGAGCATTCATGAATTTTCCCAGAAAGCGCATGGCCTAAAGGCGCCAATCTGTAAGAAAGGTAATTGATTTTATGAATGTCATGTGAGTAATGTACCTCTAATCAGATAAAGGAGGAATTGGTTCAAGAACATAGTTCTACCAATCTTCCACAGATTACATACATATACTCTATGCTTTAGTTCAAAGAACTCAGTTCTACCAAAGCTTATGCATGTCATTTGTTTAAGTTCTTCCAGTGGTCAACTCGGTTTTTATATTGTTTGTTTTGAAATAGTGGGGGATTGTTATACTTCTTTGCTGTATTTCAAACCAAAAGGCAAAAGGTTTAGTCCCATATTGCTTGTGGTGGAGACTTCCCTCCTCCTTATATATGGACCCTTGTCCATAGTACAATTGAGGAATGAAAGGGGATAGGGCCTACGCACGCGCATGGTGGGCCTTGCCAATGGGGTTTGGGCCGGCCCGGTCCGTAAACCCTTTAATCGGGCGCATCGGCGCACGTCGCATCCCGCGCACAGGGGGGGTGCAAATCCGGCCTCCCGGAGCTCCTTGTGCGGGCGCGACCCCGGCTTGGTTTTGCTCTTCAGTTCAATGAACCAAATAGAGATGTTTACGCATCTTTTCGACGCACCTCTTCGTTTGGACGCTTCCAAACGGCGTCCCGTTTTGCAACCGCATCACAACTCTTCGCTCGCCTTTCCTTGCTATTTATTTTTGTCTCTCGCTGTCGTTCGAGACAGTTGTACAATATCTCTCGCTCGCTTTCTTCTTCTTTTCCTGTTGTCTGTCCACTGGAAGAATGATCAGTCGCCTTTCGCTCGTCGCCGTGACTGCGTGTGCGCGCTTCACGTCGGCAAACGCTGTTGGATCCTGGGAGAGTAGCCGCACGCAGGAGACTATCGCACAGGCGCTCGCCGTCGGGTACCGCAGAAATACTCTTAAGGACAGTGCTCTCTGCACGCCTCAGCGTATCTCTGGTAACATCTTTATTGTTTACGGCTTACATCGCGGTTTTTACCCTATTACGACTAACAGTATATGCATGTGTTGCCACTATTAGTAGCTAGATCACAATTTTTTATGAATGTATGCACTAGTGGGGAAGATTTCTGTTGACATTACGACATTCATGTTAGGTAAATAAAAAAATGAAAGTTGAAGAGAAATTTGTAACTGAGTATGACGTTACATAATAGAATCTGGAAGTATTGTTTCTCTTAGACAGTGGAATTTGATGCATTCATATTTTTATTACAAAATGTCATCCTTGATTACATATGTTTTCTTTCCATTACAAATTATCTATTTTAGTTACAGATATTTCTTTCTTATTACAAAATGTCATATTTTTTTACTTGTCATTGTAATTCACTATACGTTGTAAGAATGTCACTTGTTTACTTGCTTCTATTTCTAATAAATATTGTCTTTGTAAGGATAAATTTATTTTTGTAATGAGAACGTAGAATCTGTATTGGAAATGAGAAATTTGTAACTACGTATGACGTTACGTAATATAATCTACAAGTATCATTTCATTGTATTACAAAATGTCATTCTTGATTACATATGTTTCCTTTCCATTAAAAATGATCTATTTTGTTTACTTTTTTTCCTTCCCATTATGAATTCTCTGTTCTGATTACAAACAGTTCCTTCCTATTACATAATGATATCTTGCACATCCCCATCATGTTTGGTGACTACATAAGGCCCTCTATTGCCTCCGGCAGGCCCCGCGGGCATGGTACAAACAACTTAGCTCATTTCTCCTTCCTTGCAACTAGCTTCCGCTGCAGCTCGACTGACCCCTCCCTCTTCATCTGGCGTTTCAGCTCCCACTGCATCTTCATATTGCTATATGTGGATGACATCATTGTTACTGGAAACTCTCCCATGCACCTTCAAAACTTCCTGCTACGCATATCTTCTGATTGAGTTTCAACTAAAAGACCTTGGTGATCTACACTTATTCCTCGGTATAGAAGTCCAACACACTATACCTAGACTCTTCCTTTCACAATCCCAGTATGATGCAGACATCCTCCAACACGCCAATATGATACATGCAAAATCTGTTGCTACACCAATGGCTGTCACAACCCCTCTAGCTGCAAATCCTACCACTTTCTATGACCCTAACTTATATCGTAGCCTTGGTGGATCACTCCAGTACTTGACCATCACTCGTCCCGACCTAACCTTTGTTGTCAACCTTGTTAGGAGTAAGGAAAAATATTTCTAATAAATATTATCTTTGTAAGGATAAATGATATATTGTAATGAGAACATATAATTTTTATTGGAAATGAAAAATTTGTAACTACGTATGACGTTACGTAATACAATCTAGAAGTATCATTTCATTGTATTACAAAATGTCATTCTTGATTACATATGTTTCTTTTCCATTAAAAATGATCTATTTTGTTTACAATTTTTTCCTTCTCATTACGAATTCTCTATTCTCATTACAAACAGTTCCTTCCTATTACATAATGATATATTTTTTACGTATTATTACAAGTCTTGTACGATGCCGGAATATCACTCGTTTACTTGTTGCTGTCTCTTATTTTTTTAGATTATAAAATGTCAGTTCTTGTTACAATGCGCTCTTTTGTATTACATTTTTCCTGTACATGTTACAGTTTCTCTTTTCTATTTACAATGTGGTATCTCTCCTTATAGAGTGGTCTCTTGAACACAAAATACATAGATAAGATTTTTAAATACAAATAACAATTGTCTTATAAGGCACCCATTTTTGTCCAATGTGCGTGCTAGATAGTACGTATCCAGTACTAATGAGGTTGCAGTTGCTATTTGTATTGTTGGATAAGGCTTAGATTGCTGCTCCATGCACGTTCAATTATTTAATATAATCACTAATATGCCACCTCTACTCCATGCATGTAAAGTGACTAGCTCTTTACATAATTACCAACAGTAACACCGCTTCCAGCTCTTTACATAATTACCAACAGTGACACCACTTCCATATCAACACTTCACAGCATGCGTTAATTCGGAAGCTGGGTAACTTCACTTATCTACCCACGTGGGCAGCGAGTGAATAGCCTATATATATATATATATATATATATATATATATATATACATACCTGATTCCAATATATACCATATGTATATACATATATATACATATATGTATTCTACCTTTTATTTTTTCTTCTCTTTGAACTACTTGTTCAATCTGGTTCGTTCCGACCGACTGGTTGGATCGGTTAGACCGTATTTCTAACTAGTTGGACCAGAAAATGACACATAACCGATTTCTTAGGCTTCCAGACTGATCATCTACTGATTCACCGGTCTGACCAGTCCGGTTCAGTTTTAAAAACACTGACAAACATCAGAAACATTAAGATTCGTTATCACACATTAATATTTATATGATTCACATCATGCGGATCTGGAGGCTCATCATGTTCATCTCTTATATTCCCCCTCAAACTGGGTGTGAGTCACTGTGGAACTGACACCCAATTTGGCTTGTAGAAACTTGAACTAATGTTGAATTAACGCCTTTGTGAAGATATTGACTTGTTGATTAGAAGAGGAGATGAAGGCTAACTGAATGTGTTTGAGAGCTACCTGCTCCGTGATAAAGTGGTAGTCCAGCTCCACATGTTTTGTGTGAGCTCGATATACTAGATTCACAATCAAATGTGATGAACTCATGTTATCACAGAAAGGAGTGTTGAGTCATACTTGAGATATACCTAGAAGTTTTAGAAAAGCAAAAGTCCAAGCTTCTACTTAAAAAAAATCTCAATACTCCACCTTTGCGCTAGATCATGTCACTATTGGTTGTTTCTTTGTTAACCAGGAGATCAAGTTTGAGACAAGAAATAGACAAACTCATGTACTTGACCTTCTGGTTAGAAGACAACCTACTGAGTCATCATCACTGTACACCATTGAAGAGAGATTTCTATTTAAAACAAATCTCAATCCTAGATACATTGCCCTCTTTACATATCGCAGAATGTGATTCAGTAGTCAAAGATGAATAGAGGTTAACTGGACATAGATTGGCATATTGTGCTGACACATGAGTGAGTTCAGGATGATTGATGGTAAGATATTGTAGATTTTCAATTATTTGTCTGTATTTAATCAGATTAGTAAGAAGATTAATAGTATCATTCTAAATATGAGTTCGAGTTCCAACATGTAGCAATCAAACATCTCGGACCTTTGAAGCAATTCAGTTGCAAACTTGGAATGATTTGTGGAAATGCTTGTGTTAGATCTTATAGTCTCCATGACCAAGAAGTGGCTCACATCTCCCATGAATCGAATAGAAAATAGAATTTCTCGTGTGAGCACTTAGGAATCAATGACACTAGAGTTGTTACCTATAATATTGATGTCATCTAAATACAATAGTAGTATCATAATGTATTTTATATCTTGAAACAAAAACATGTATGAATCAGATTTACGGCTAACAAAACCTTATTCAAAAGGAAATTCGATTTTGTATTGTACTAGGCTTGAGGAGCATGTTTTCATCCGTATAGAGATTTGAATAGTTTACAGATATAATTTGAATTCTACTTCTCTTTAAAGCTATGTTCTTTATAAATATAAACATCTTCAAGGAGAAATCCATTCAAAAACACATTACAGATATTGAGTTGTCTAATAGGCCATGTTCTTATGATAAATAAAAAACAATTCTAGTGGTGGATATTTTACCATTGAACTAAAACGTCTCAATACAATTTACACCTTATTCTTGTAAATAACCCTTAGATACAATATATTCTTTGAGTCTATCAAAAGGAACCATTTGACTATATTTTTTTCCTTAGAATTACATTTACAACCAACTACATTGGTATGGGCATCTATTGGAAGAAAAGTTCATGTATTATTTGACAATTGAGATCAGACTAAAGTATGCATATTAGCAAGCCAACCTGGATGTCTCATGGCTTCGTATTGGGATGGATGAAATATCTTTTGGGTTTTAGGGGAGGCAGAGAAGGCAGTAGAAACAAAAATTTTCTCTCCTCAAACCCAGTATAAAGGAATTGTGTCAATGTCTATACAATAGGAAAGATGATTTGTAGAGACATACCTTGTCCCGAGACTTGCTCGGCGACGTTACCTCACGGCTTGCAAGGTCTTCACCTCTGGTCTTGGACAATGTTTGTGCAGCTCCTGGTCTCACCAGGATTGTCGGGATTGACAACTGTCCTCTGAGCGGCACAAGTCTCCCGCCTCTGTAGTAGTCCACACAGACCACCTGGAACTCCGATCGCCTTATCACACAAGGCACCGGAAGGAGTCGTACCCTCCTGTCGGTGTATTATCCACCGACACACTCTCCTACCACCAGCTGCTTTTCTACATTTGTCTTTCCCTTGTTGTGTCTCCCTTATCGGGTAGCACTTGCTTGGGTTCTACTGGTTACCACAACCAGAGAGAACCATAACTTTATAGAGAAACTGATGTTCTGAGTTGAACTATCTAAGAAGCCCCCAATACCCCTATATATAGGAGGGTCATGGGACAAGGTTCTCTACCCCGGGCAATGCGAGATTAAAGCAGGAGTAGAAGGATTCCAGATATTTCATAAAATCTGACAAACTACGCCAGTTGAACCGATCGTCTGGGCCTTTGAGCCGATCAATTCAAGCATGAGCCGATCGGTTTGTAGTCCTGGTCCAACTCAAATTGACTTTCTTATTTGTTTCCAACTAATCATATATTAGTCCTTGTCCAAATCAAATTTGACAAGTGAAACGAACTTGGTTGGTCACCTGACCAGTTCAACTATGTGAACCGATTGGTTTATTGACCTGAGCCACTTGGATCACCAGCCTGAGTCGATCGGTTCATCTGCATGAGCCGATCGATTGGGGTAGCAGAATAGTCAATCGTAGTTTCAATCAATCTGATACTCTAATCATCTGATCCAACACCTTGAATACTATGATCTTGAGCTATCAATTGATTGGGTGTTTAATTGAACTACTAAACTCCTTTAGTAATCAATCCAAATAAGATTTATGGATAAACTCCTCTTCCAAGAACATGTCCTAGTGTGTGTGACCCTGCAGGTCCATTTCACATTGGCAGTGAAAGTCCATAACATTTATGACTTCACAAGAAAAGAGCGGTGCCTAGTCACACATCAGTGCTACCCAAGTGAAATAGAAAGTTGGAGAACAACTTTCAATACTACAATCCGTGAATGGTGTTATAGTGAATGTATAATCCCTTTGTCAATAATGTCCTGAATGAACTCAAGGCATGGTCCAGTCGTCCTGTCAACGTGCATTCATTTCCTTGATCTCAGAGCAGATTGGGTGAGATGTGTGTGACATCAATATTGTAAGGACCCTGACCTGTGTTTAGGGTTTACCCTATTTGTTTAGCTTGATCTTGATGCTTTGATGCTTGCTAATCAACTTTGGTGGTGATTAGGGTTTTGTTGTGCTTTGTTGAGAGTTGAGGGGGCTACTTGCAAATAACCCAAGTTTAGGGTTTTGTGTGCGAGTTTGTCATCTTGAGAGATGTTTTCCCCTCTTTGCTTCCTCTAGGGTTGAGAGGAAGGCTTGGGCTTGTTGTTTGAGTTCTTTGGGTCTGAGTTGAGCTTGTTTGAGCCTTGTGTTGGCCATGGCTTGCCTTGTGTCGACCTAAGGTGAGTTTGTATCGTCCATGGTGGTCTTGTGTCGTCCAACACAGTGGTGTGTCACCCAGTAGCTTGTTTGTGTCGCCCAGTAGGAGTTCTTGTTTGTGTCGCCCAACAGGAGTTCTTGCTTGTGTCGCCCATGTGGCTTGACCTTGGTTGGTGACACTTGGTGCATGGCTTGGACAAGTGTCTCTTGGTGTGCTAGTGTGTTGTCTTGAACCCTAGGACAAGTGTCCCTTGGGTGGACGACACTTAGCATGGTTTTACCTTGGTTTCTCCTCCCCTTTCTTCTATATATGTGGCTCTTCTCCTTGCCTTGGTCTCCTTTGATCTTTTGGTCTCCCCTCCACCTTGAGAGCACGATATCCCTCTCCATCTTGCTTGTGTCGGCCGAGACACTCTCTTGGAGTTGCAGTGGTGGCCGATACCCTCTCTTGGATCTGCTTTGGTGGACGACATCCCTTGGAGCTTGAAGTGCATCTTCTTCCTTGGAGCTTGGAGCTTAAGGCGGGTTGCATAACTTCTAATCCTAATTCCTTTACCTCTAGCAATAACCTTGTTACATGATAATAGTTAGCTTAGTTTCTTAGTTTTGTACCTTGCTTGAGTTTCCTTTGGTGGCCGATATACCCTTAGGGTTTAGGGTTTCTAGTGATCTAGGGTTTGGGTTCCCTTGAGATGGAGGTTGATGGTGACTTAGGGTTGGGCGATACCCCTTTGTTGTGGATGTGTTGGACGATATCCTTGAGGTTGGACGATATGGTTCCCTTTGCCTTGGAGTTGGACGATAGGGTGCTATCTATGTTGGACGATAGGGTACCTTGAGTTGGACGATATGGAGTGTTCTTAGGGTTGGCCGATACCCTGCCCATGTGTTGGGCGATAGGGTGAGCTAAGCTTTGGATGGCCGATATGTTGTAGACCTTGTTGAGCTATGTTCTTGTCCTTCTCTTGAATGTTAGGCTTTGGCTCTTGGGGAATGACAAGGCTTGTTTTGGTGAGTTTTTGGAGTTGCACGTTATGGCAGAAGTGTGACGGCCGATAGCCCTGACGGGCGTTGCATCTTGTGGTGTCGGGCGATAGAGAGTGGGGTTGTGACGCGCGATATGAGTAGGTTGTGACGGGCGTCAAGCCTTTGGGTTTGGGAGAGTGTCGGCCGTTAGGCCTTGTGAGTAGTTGCACGTTATCAGGAGTGTTTCCCTCTCTCCTTTCCTTCTCTCTCTCCTGGCTATTGTGGAGTTGTTAGATCGGCGTTACCCCCCCTGGTTATCAGGCGATAGGGTCAGCTGAGACGGGCGTCGCGGCAGGGCGTTGCCCGATAGGTGTGACGCGTGACACCCATGTCGCCCGGTTCTCTTGTGACGCGGTGTTGCGGGCAGAAGGCTGGGTGCAACGCAGCGCTGCTGCCTTCCCATGCCCTAGTCGTGTGAGCTTCTTAGGTGAGGGTTGAGAGGAGTTCTAGTAAAGGTGTGTGGACCTATAGTGAAAGTTTCAAGTATGATGGAAGTGATGGCTTTCTTGTATTAATAACAATAACGATTGCAATGCATGGATTAGTAATGATAACGTGAATGGTGCTACTGATAGCAAAAATGTCAGTAGTAGTGATGATGTTAATGATGATGAGATAATAATGCCTTACTCTTAAGTGAAAGCAATAATGATGTTAATAATATAATGTGGTTGATAGCAAAGATGTTAATATTGGAAGATAATAGTAGATGAGGATGCTGTTAATAGTAATGATGGTAACAAGAGTAGTAATGCTATGCATGATGGAAGTCTTATGCTAAATTGTTAATGATAATGATAAATGGTAGTTTCATTAATGGTTGCTTAATGATAAAGATAATAATGATGATAGTGGATGATATCAGTAATGACTTTGGTAACAATAGTGTTTGCTCTGTATACTCAACATGCTTTCTATATAAATTGAATACCTTGATTGTTTGTATAATCTTGAGATAAGGGTAAGTATGTATGTGGTCTGATAATGATGTGCTTAATACACTTGATCATCAGATAAGTATAATATTGATAAATAGATTATCTTGAATGATGGTTCATGATAGTGATCATATTCCTTATGTTGAATCTATGGTTATTGTGTATCCTAACCATGCAGGTGATGTGTAGCCATGAAAGGGCTATGTGACATATGTGATGAGTAACATTACCTTGATATTTGTTCTCTGAGATTATATATGTAATGTGTTGGTCCCATGATGATGATGTGAGCCTTGAGAGGCAGTGACAGTACATGATGAAGGATTGATATCCTATGGTATGTGATGATCCTTGATATGGATCTGGATGGTTGGCAAGAGGCCAAGTGGTAACATGTGATGCTGGATCCTTGTGATGGATCAGGTTGATGAGGTTTCAATAATAATATAATGTTCTTTATTTTATTTTATATCTTGCATGTTATATAACTTGGTTGAATCCTGCAATCCATCTAAAATATACTAATTAATTACAGCGGAATTATATCATGTAGTTTGCCCTGGCCATAGATCCATCATCGTCAGGACTTGGTGATGGTGAAACAGGTTCTCCTACGGGTTAACCTGGAAGCGCATATTGTTGAATATGTGTAGGTTGCTCCTAGCCTGAAAATGAGGAGGTAAGAGTGTAACTTCGGTTACAGACTCAAATACGTATGAAGAGCATGGTGAACAGGCCCATGGCTCAGGATATGTGATGTGTAGAGCATGAATGCGTTCATGGATCAGAGCACGGTGAACAGGCCCGTGGCTCAGTTTTACTAGCGCCGAGACCTGTACCAAGGTGGGCTAGAGTGAGGGTAGCCTATGGAGCTGACCCTGTGGCTTAGACCACTTCAGCATGTGACTATGGTCCTACTTGTGTTGTACTCGTGTACTGACCATGAGGTGGGAGGTCGTGGAGTCCAGCTCTTCCATTTGACCTTGTATGGCACCGGCTTGGGTTTCACAACCGAAGGTTGGATTTGAACGGTACGGTTCAAATCCTTAGGGCATAATAATATGTAATAAAGCCGTTTAGTATTTACTGCTCATATCAAAATACGAAACATTGGTTGAGGCCTTGTTTGTGTAATATCTTTGTTATATCTTGCAGGTTATGTGATAATATGTCTGATCTTGATAAGCAGGTTATGTGACATTGTATCTTGTTCTGATAATCATGTTACATAGGTATACATCTTATCTTACTAATCATATTCCTTGAGATAGATCTGGTTATACGCGTTTGTATAGCGGGTAAGCTTGTCGGTAAGAATAATTTGTTTTATATAGACTGCTCTTGTTATAACTATTATTAGATATCTGCTGTTATAATCTATCTTGCTGAGGTTCTGTAGTTGCGGTGGGGAGTTATGTTTCCCGCTGGGACAATTGTTCAATTGTATCACCCCGCTGGTTTAATCCCTTTTTAGGTGGTCGAGGTAGGCGTGGTTGTGGTCGTGGTGTTGCGGTCGAGCAACTTGAGGAGCAGTATAAGGCAAGCGTTAGACCTGCTGCTATTCCGGATGTTTTGTAGTAGAGTCTAGAGTCATCCCTGTACTCTCAGGTCCTTGGCAGTGTTTTGACGTTGTTTCACGATGAACGATCGATCATGTTTATATATCCTGCTGTTGGCCGGATGTGGGCCTTTTTTGTATATGAATAGATGGTGAACTCATGTGATGGATGAATAGCTGTTCCTAAGCTGTGGACACGTATCAGATCTCGTATGTGTACTCATATGACATATTTCTGTGCAGGATGAGGACTGGAAAGTAATAGCTTCACAGTTTATCTGTTTTCCACAATCAGTTTTAATTAACCTGTGTTTTCGATAATCTGTGGTTATGGTGATTTCCGCACGTTTTCGCGTAACACCTCATTATCTATGTGATAATGGGATGTGTTTCCACAAGTTTTGGTATTAGAGCTTTAGGTTCACTGAGTCTACAGGGATTTAGGACTAGGTTGAGTTGTCCTTATGAGTTTTCCAGGTATTCTTACAACATCTTCTGCCCTCAGCGGAAGAAAAGTCAAGATGTCTGGAAACCATGAAGAACACTCTGCTGAGTACAGTGATGCTGCATCAGTAGATGGAGCAGATGGACAGGCACATGAAGATCGGGTGCCTGAGGTTCCCCAATTTAACCCAGTCATACTTGAACATCCTGCATACCAACAACTTATGGGGCAGTTAATGGCTACGATGAATCTCATGGTTGAGCGATTACCAGTGCCTCCTCCGCGAGCACAGGTTCCCCATGGAGAAGCATCAGGTATTGGGAAGACCTTCGAGCGGCTTCGCCGAGTTGGAGCTTCGGATTATGCTGGGACGGCTGATCCAGCGGATGCAGATCTGTGGCTGACAAGTCTCGAGAAGGCTTTCCAGATCCTTGACATCCCCAAAGCAGACAAGGTAAAGCATGATGTCTACCTTCTGAAGGGTAGTGCTGGTCACTGAAAACCTCTAGAGGGGGGGTGAATAGAGTTTTATAGATATTTTAAAATAATTTAAACTCAAACAACCAAAGTAAAGATTGAGAAGAGGAACACAGGTGTTTAGAGTGGTTCCACCTTAGCAAATACTAAGGAGTCAGTCCACTACCCGGTTGCTTACCCAACCGGGATTTTGAAAGTACTAAATTTTATTACCTCTCAAGGATGTTACATAAAATTTACAATACTTTCTAAACACCCTTTGGACAGCCTTCACCCTGAAGTAGTCTTGCCAACCTCGAAGCAGCCTTCCTTGAAGTAACTTCAAGCTCCCCCTTGAAGTAGCCTTCCTCCTGAAGTAGCTTCCCGTCAAGACAGCCTTCCGAAGTAGTCCAAAGTCCTCCTCTTCACACGAAGAGCTTCAACCTCTCCAATCCGCAGCCTCCTACCTGGAGTAGCAAGGAGAGTACAAGTAATACAAAGGAACGAGAAAGGAATAAAAGAAAATACAACTTATCCTTGTAGCTCAAGGCTTGATTTCCCTAGATCAAGCGTTTGGATTTTCCTAGCCAATATGATGGACTTGTGATTGCTAGGGTTAGGAAAATCTAGCCTATAGGACGAGCTTTAGCAAAGGAGAAAAATGGCCAATTGATCACACAGCTCAGTTCACACAGATTGCACAAGAGGGCTCAAGTATTTTCTCAAGTATAGCAAGTGTAAGAAGTGTATCATAGTGTCCTATGGCTTGTCCTATTTATAGGAATGGCCTAAGTATGCTTAAGGACATTCTAGACAACTTCTAGGGGGTTCCTAGTGCTTAACTAGCCGTTAGGAATAAGTTAGGTGCATTAGCAACGGCTAGTTAATTAATTCTGCAGTTGCTGTCAGAGACCATCTCGGTCGAGGACTTGTCGACCGAGATGTCCAGTCGGTCGAGGATTTGTCGACCGACATGCTCTCTGGATTAACGTTTATTTGCAACTGTTAACTGCTGTGTCTAACGGCTATTTTTGGTCAATCTCGGTCGAGAGGTTTGTCGACCGAGAGTGTCTCGGTCGAGGAGTGTGGTCGACCGAGATTGACTCTGTTTTCAATCTTTCAATTAAGATACTAAGTGTGTGCATAAGTGTGCATTATGTGATCCTATTGAATGGATGACTAAGGTGTTTAGCTAGGGAAAATCCAATGCTTGATTTACATGCGATTCTAAGTACTTGTACATTATAATTCTGTACAAGTTTTTACAATGATTACATTTGCATGAAAATATAAATACTTCATGTTGGATTTCCCTTATAGTTGTGTCATCCTGCACGCTCAAGTAGCTCGTTAGATAAATAAGAATGAAATGTTTGTTATCATCGAAACAAAGGGGATTTATCATAATATCCAATTTATCCAATAGTCACTGGTGGACCATCGAGGAAGAGAAGCGGCCTGGTGAGGTGATCTGTTGGGAGGTGTTTCGACGTGAGTTCGTCACCAGATACTTTCCCAAGTCGTATCTGGATGAGAAGGTGAGTCAGTTTGAGAACCTGAGACAAGGAACGATGAACGTCACTGAGTATGAGGCTAAGTTTATGGATCTGTTGAGGTTTTGTCCTCACATGGCGGCAACAGTTGAGGAACGGATCAGACGTTTCGAGAAGGGTTTGAGTACTGAGTTGAAGACCCCGGTGTCTGTGTTGGAGAATCGAGAACGGTTTGCTACGTTCGTGGAATCTGTTTGACGGATCGAGAGGACAATATGGGAGAAAAGAGAGTCTATGTCTCTCAAAAGACCTGCTCAGTTTCAAGGACGTAGGTTTGGTGGCTCTAAGAAGCCCAGATTTTCAGCACCATCAGCAATGAGAAGCGCTGGTGTACCATCTCAGTGGTCTCTGAGTAAGGGAAGAGGTTATGTTTCTTCACCGTCTAAGGCACACAGTTCAGCTTCTGTGGCAGTGACAGGGCCATCTAGGCCACGGTTTGAGGACAGGTCATGTCATCTTTGTGGTCAAGTTGGGCATTTCAAGCTTAATTGCCCAAATAGAGATGTTGAAGTGACGCAGTAGCCGAGGCAGAGTTATCAGAAGTCAGAGAGGCCATAGGCCAGTGGTAGTAGAGGACGAGGACATGGTCTAGCGTCTCAAGCTAGATCGTCTGCTCAAGGAAGTAGAGGTCGTGGAAAGCAAGCAATGACTCGATTCTATGTTATGAGTCAGCCAAAGGCGATAGTCAACCCGCGAGTGGTGACAGGTCAGATGGAGTTATTTCATTCTGATATGTCTTCTTCTTGCTTTATATCTTTTCTGGTTGACCCGGGTGCTACACACTCATTTATCGCCTATAGTATGCTTGAAAACTGTCGTTTACCTATTAGCTGTAAGAAGGATAGCTTGTTGTTAGAAACCCCTCTTGATGGTTCCTCTTTACTTCGAGAAGAGTGTCCATCTTGTGTTTTGTCTTTCTCGGGACATCATATTCAAGTGAATCTTATACCACTTGATATGCATGGTTTCGATGTTATCCTTGGGATGGATACCTTAGAGAAGTATAAGGTTGTCTTGGACTGTGGTTCCAAGCAGGCAGTGTTTGATGTTGCTGGAGAGAAGTGGATCTTCTAGGGAGATAGGAAGATTCTTCCGACATGTTTAGTGTCAGCTATGGTGGCAGATAAGTTGTTACGACAAGGATGTGAGGCGTTCCTAGCTCACGTAGTGGATACCGTTGTGGTTACCAAGGCGAAAGGTCCTAGTCTTGAGGAGGTGTCCGTGGTTCGAGAGTTTGCAGACGTGTTTCCTGAGGAGTTTCCTGGTGTTCCTCCACCCCGAGAGATTGATTTTGAGATCAATCTGGTTCCTGGAACACAGCCAATTGCACAGTCACCATACATGATGGCTCCAGTAGAGATGGCCGAGTTGAAGAAGCAGTTACAAGAGTTGCTGGACAAGGGTTTTATCTGACCGAGTACGTCGCCGTGGGGTGCTCCCGTGTTGTTCGTTAAGAAGAAGGATGGTTCGATGCGGTTGTGTATAGATTACCGATAGTTGAACAAGGTCACGATCAAGAATAAGTATCCGTTGCCGAGGATAGATGATTTGTTTGATCAATTGTGTGGTGCTACAGTGTTCTCGAAGATCGATCTACGGTCTGGATATCATCAGTTGAGGATAAAGGCAGATGACATACCAAAGTCAGCCTTCAGGACGAGGTATGGTCATTTTGAGTTCGTGGTTATGCCGTTTGGGTTAACCAATGCACCTGCTGCTTTCATGGATCTGATGAACAGAGTGTTCCTTTCGTTCTTAGATCAGTTTGTTGTAGTCTTTATAGATGACATCTTGATCTATAGTCGGGACAGGCTAGAGCATGAGCAACATCTTCGTCGAGCGTTGACTCTTCTTCGTCAACATCAGTTGTATGCCAAGTTCAGTAAGTGTGAGTTCTGGTTGGATGAAGTGACATTCTTGGGTCATGTGATATCTGCTGAAGGCGTCAAAGTAGATCTAAAGAAGGTGGAATCCGTTGCGGATTGGGAACAGCCAAAGATGCCAACCGAAGTTCGTAGTTTCCTTGGTTTGGCTGGATACTATCAGAGGTTTATCAAGGACTTCAGTGTGATCGCTTTGCCGATGACGAAGTTGACCAGGAAGGATGTACCTTTTGTTTGGGATGATCGATGTCAGCAAGCTTTCTAGAGTTTGAAGGAGAAGCTGACCAGTGCTCCAGTGTTGATCTTGCCAGAGCCTGGGAAAGGCTATGTTGTTTTCTGTGATGCTTCCAAGAAAGGTTTAGGTTGTGTGTTGATGCAGGAAGATCACATAATTTCTTTTGCCTCGTGACAGCTCAAGAAACATGAGGAGAACTATCCGACTCATGACTTGGAGTTGGCAGCAGTGGTTCATGCGTTAAAGATTTGGAGACACTATCTATATGGGGAAGTGTGTCAGATCTTTACAGATCATTAGAATCTAAAGTACATCTTTACGCAGCAAGAGTTGAATATGCGACAGCGTCGATGGATGGAGTTGATCAATGATTACGACTGCACTATCAAGTATCATCCTGGTAAGGCGAATGTGGTAGCTGATGCGCTTAGCAGAAAGTCTTCTTCTTCTCTTTCGATTCAGAAGGCACAGTTGAGTTCTCTGGTATGCCATAGACGAGATATGTTTGTTTCTCTACGACAGATGAATGTGCAGATGGAAGTTTATGTGTTGTCTGGTCTTTTTGCACAGATGCAAGTTAAGCCTACATTGAGACAGCAAATCCAGGATGTGCAGCAGACATATGATGTGGTACAGTTGATTAGATCAGAGTTCAGCAGCGACAAGCGTGATGGTTTTCATGAGTCCGAAGATGGGCTAGTTTTCTATCGTGACAGGATGGCGGTTCCAGATGT
This sequence comes from Alisma plantago-aquatica, assembly GCA_963693085.1. Lineage (NCBI taxonomy): Eukaryota > Viridiplantae > Streptophyta > Magnoliopsida > Alismatales > Alismataceae > Alisma > Alisma plantago-aquatica. The sequence goes on along the minus strand of OY856413.1, from coordinate 526,465,347 downwards.
TGATAATCTGAGGGAGTTGGTGCTTGAGGAAGCACATATGTCGATGTATGTGATGCATCCAGGTGTCACCAAGATGTACCATAGTCTGAAGGATTTGTATTGGTGGCCCGGTATGAAGAGAGATGTAGCTAAGTTTGTAGTGAGATGTGCGGTGTGTCAGCAAGTGAAGGCTGAACATCAGAAGCCGGCAGGTACGTTGCAATCTTTGTCGATACCACAGTGGAAATGAGATCACATAACCATGGATTTCGTAGTTGGTCTACCCCGGACAACTAGGAATCATGATTCCATTTGGGTGATAGTGGACAGATTGACTAAGTCTGCCTATTTTCTACCAGTGAAGACGACGTATACAGCTGAGAAACTAGCTCGAGTATATGTGGATGAGATAGTACGTTTGCATGGTGTGCTAGCAACGATAGTTTCTGACATAGGTCCTCAGTTTACGAGTAGTTTTTGGGAACAATTGCACAGGGCGTTGGGAACGCAGTTAAGGTTCAGTACAACTTTTCACCCGCAGACAGATGGACAGTCTAAAAGGACTATTCAGATTTTGGAAGATCTTCTTCGAGCTTGTGTTTTGCAGTTTCTAGGCAACTGGGATGTACATCTGAGTTTGATAGAGTTTTCCTACAACAACAGTTATTAACAGAGCATCGACATGGCTCCTTATGAAGCTTTGTATGGAAGGAAGTGCATATCCCCTCTATGTTGGTATGAATCAGGTGAGTATCAGCTTTTGGGTCCTGAGTTAGTACAGCAGACAATAGAAAAGATCAAAGTGATACGACAACAGTTGAAAGTGGCAGAGGACAGACAGAAGTCTTATGCAGACAATCGCCGACGACCTTTGGAGTTCCAGGTAGGAGACAAAGTGTATCTTAAAGTCTCGCCGTGGAAAGGTGTGCTAAGGTTTGGACGGAAGGGTAAGTTAGCTCCCAGGTATATGGGGCCTTATCTAGTGATAGCACGTGTTGGCAAGGTAGCTTACGAGTTAGAGTTGCCTCCAGAGTTGCACAGGTTGCATCCAGTGTTTCATGTTAGTATGCTGAAGAAAAGTCATCCAGATTCAGGTACAGTGATACAGCCAGTTGATGTTGAGCTTGAAGCAGATTTGACCTACGAGGAAGGTCCTGTGGCGATCCTTGACAGAAGGATCAAGAAGTTGAAGAGGAAGGACCTGGTTCTTGTGAAGGTTCTTTGGCAGCGTCGTGGCGTTGAGGAAGCCACGTGGGAGCTTGAGGAAGAGATGAGGAGGAAGTATCCCTCGCTTTTCTCTTCGGATTTCGGGGACAAAATCCCTTAAAGTGGGTTAGATTGTAAGGACCCTGACCTGCGCTTAGGGTTTACCCTGTTTGTTTAGCTTGATCTTGATGCTTTGATGCTTGCTAATCACCTTTGGTGGTGATTAGGGTTTTGTTGTGCTTTGTTGAGAGTTGAGGGGGCTACTTGCAAATAACCCAAGTTTACGGTGTTTTTCATCTTGAGAGATGTTTTCCCCTCTTTGCTTCCTCTAGGGTTGAGAGGAAGGCTTGGGCTTGTTGTTTGAGTTCTTTGCGCCTGAGTTGAGCTTGTTTGAGCCTTGTGTCGGCCATGGCTTGCCTTGTGTCGACCTAAGGTGAGTTTGTATCGTCCATGGTGGTCTTGTGTCGTCCAACACAGTGGTGTGTCACCCAGTAGCTTGTTTGTGTCGCCCAGCAGGAGTTCTTGTTTGTGTCGCCCAGTAGGAGTTCTTGCTTGTGTCGCCCATGTGGCTTGACCTTGGTTGGTGACACTTGGTGCATGGCTTGGACAAGTGTCTCTTGGTGTGCTAGTGTGTTGCCTTGAACCCTAGGACAAGTGTCCCTTGGGTGGATGACACTTAGCATGGTTGTACCTTGGTTTCTCCTCCCCTTTCTTCTATATATGTGGCTCTTCTCCTTGCCTTGGTCTCCTTTAATATTTTGATCTCTCCTCCACCTTGAGTGCACGATATCCCTCTCCATCTTTCTTGTGTCGGCCGAGACACTCTCCTGGAGTTGCAGTGCTGGCGGATACCCTCTCTTGGATCAGCTTTGGTGGACGACATCCCTTGGAGCTTGAAGTGCATCTTCTTCCTTGGAGCTTGGAGCTTAAGGCGGGTTGCATAACTTCTAACCCTAATTCCTTTACCTCTAGCAATAACCTTGGTACATTATAATAGTTAGCTTAGTTTCTTAGTTTTGTACCTTGCTTGAGTTTCCTTTGGTGGCTGATATACCCTTAGGGTTTAGGGTTTCTAGTGATCTATGGTTTGGGTTCCCTTGAGATGGAGGTTGATGGTGACTTAGGGTTGGGCGATACCTCTTTGTTGTGGATGTGTTGGATGATATCCTTGAGGTTGGACGATATGGTTCCCTTTGCCTTGGAGTTGGACGATAGGGTGCTCTCTATGTTGGACGATAGGGTACCTTGAGTTGGACGATATGGAGTGTTCTTAGGGTTGGCCGATACCCTGCCCATGTGTTGGGTGATAGGGTGAGCTAAGCTTTGGATGGCCGATATGTTGTATACCTTGTTGAGCTATGTTCTTGTCCTTCTCTTGAACGTTAGGCTTTGGCTCTTGGGGGACGACAGGGCTTGTTTTGGTGTGTTGTTGGAGTTGCACGTTATGGCAGAAGTGTGACGGCCGATAGCCCTGACGGGCGTTGCATCTTGTGGTGTCGGGCGATAGAGAGTGGGGTTGTGACGCGCGATATGAGTAGGTTATGACGGGCGTCAAGCCTTTGGGTTTGGGAGAGTGCCGGTCGTTAGGCCTTGTGAGTAGTTGCACGTTATCATGAGTGTTTCCCTCTCTCCTTTCCTTCTCTCTCTCCTGGCTGTTGTGGAGTTGTTAGATGGGTGTTACCCCCCCTGGTTATCGGGAAATAGGGTCAGCTGAGATGGGCGTTGCCCGATAGGTGTGACGAGTGACACCCATGTCGCCCGGTTCTCTTGTGACGCGGCATTGCGGGCAGAAGGCTGGGTGCAACGCAGCGTTGCAGCCTTCCCATGCCCTAGCCGTGTGAGCTTCTTAGGTGAGGGTTGAGAGGAGTTCTAGTAAAGGTGTGTGGACCTATAGTGACGGTTTCAAGTATGATGGAAGTGATGGCTTGCTTGTATTAATAACAATAACGATTGCAATGCCTGGATTAGTAATGATAACGTTAATGGTGCTATTGATAGCAAAAATGTCAGTAGTAGTGATGATGTTAATGATGATGAGATAATAATGCCTTACTCGTAAGTGAAAGCAATAATGATGTTAATAATATAATGTGGTTGATAGCAAAGATGTTAATATTGGAAGATAATAGTAGATGAGGATGATGTTAATAGTAATGATGGTAACAAGAATAGTAATGTTATGCATGATGGAAGTCTTATGCTAAATTGTTAATGATAATGATAAATGGTAGTTTCATTAATGGTTTCTTAATGATAAAGATAATAATGATGGTAGTGGATGATATCAATAATGACATTGGTAACAATAGTTTTTGCTCTGTATACTCAACATGCTTTCTATATAAAGTGAATACCTTGATTGTTTGTATAATCTTGAGATAAGGGTAAGTATGTATGTGGTCTGATAATGATGTGCTTAATACACTTGATCATCAGATAAGTATAATATTGATAAATAGATTATCTTGAATGATGGTTCATGATAGTGAGCATATTCCTTATGTTGAATCTATGGTTATTGTGTATCCTAACCATGAAGGTGATGTGTAGCCATGAAAGGGCTATGTGGCATATGTGATGAGTAACATTACCTTGATATTTGTTCTATGAGATTATATGTAATGTGTTGGTCCCATGATGATGATGTGAGCCTTGAGAGGCAGTGACAGTAAATGATGAAGGATTGATATCCCATGGTATGTGATGATCCTTGATATGGATCTGGATGGTTGGCAAGAGGCCAAGTGGGAACATGTGATGCTGGATCCTTGTGATGGATCAGGTTGATGAGGTTTCAATAATAATATAATGTTCTTTATTTTCTGTTATATCTTGCATGTTATATAACTTGGTTGAATCCTGCAATCCATCTAAAATATACTAATTAATTACAGTGGAATTATATCATGTAGTTTGCCCTGGCCATAGATCCATCATCGCCAGGACTTAGTGATGGTGAAACAGGTTCTCCTACGGGTTAACCTGGAAGCGCATATTGTTGAATATGTGTAGGTTGCTCCTAGCCTGAAAATGAGGAGGTAAGAGTGTAACTTCGGTTACAAACTTAGATACATATGAAGAGCATGGTGAACAGGCCCATGGCTCAGGATATGTGATGTGTAGAGCATGAATGCATTCATGGCTCAGAGCACGGTGAACAGGCCCGTGGCTCAGTTTTACTTGCGTCGAGACCTGTACCAAGGCGGGCTAGAGTGAGGGTAGCCTATGGAGCTGACCCTGTGGCTTAGACCACTTCAGCATGTGACTATGGTTCTGCTTGTGTTGTACTCATGTACTGACCATTAGGTGGGAGGTCGTGGAGTCCAACTCTTCCATTTGACCTTGTATGGCACCGGCTTGGGTTTCGCAACCGAAGGTTGGATTTGAACGGTACGGTTCAAATCCTCAGGGCATAATAATATGTAATACAACCATTTAGTATTTACTGCTCATATCAAAATACAAAACATTGGTTGAGGCCTTGTTTGTGTAATATCTTTGTTATATCTTGTAGGTTATGTGATAATATGTCTGATCTTGATAAGCAGGTTATGTGACATTGTATCTTGTTTTGATAATCATGTTACATAGGGATACATCTTATCTTACTAATCATATTCCTTGAGATAGATCTGGTTATACGTGTTTGTATAGAGGGTAAGCTTGTCAGTAAGAATAATTTGTTTTATATAGACTGTTCTTGTTATACCTGTTATTAGATATCTGCTATTATAATCTATCTTGCTGAGGTTCTGTAGTTGCGGTGGGGAGTTATGTTTCCCGCTGGGACAATTGTTCAATTGTCTCACCCAGCTGGTTTAATCCCTTTTTAGGTGGTCGAGGTAGGCGTGGTCGTGGTCGTGGTGTTGCGGCCGAGCAGCTTGAGGAGCAGTAGAAGGCAAGCATTAGACCTGCTGCTGTTCCAGATGTTTTGTAGTAGAGTCTAGAGTCATCCCTGTACTCTCAGGTCCTTGGCAGTGTTTTGACGTTGTTTCATGATGAACGATCGATCATGTTTATATATCCTGCTGTTGGCCGGATGTGGGCCTTTTCTGTATATGAACAGATGGTGAACTCATGTGATGGATGAACAACTATTCCTATGCCGTGGACACGTATCAGATCTCGTATGTGTACTCATATGACATATTTCTGTGCAGGATGAGGACTGGAAAGTAATAGATTCACAGTTTATCTGTTTTCCGCAATCGGTTTTAATTAACCCGTGTTTTCGATAATCTGTGGTTATGGTGATTTCCGCACGTTTTCGCATAACACCTCGTTATCCGTGTGATAATGGGATGTGTTGCCACAAATATCACATATTGATTCACACATGCATGGGCATGCCTTTCTCAATCCTACTCATCAAGTGGTCATGGACATCAAACTCCATTAGGAGGGACAAATCCCATATCTATCACTCACCCCTCAAAAGCCCCATGTATCAAAATCACCCAATCATCACCTTTATAACAACCCATGTTTTAAGACTGTGTTTGATGATGTCAAGGTGTACCCAACAACATGTATTGAGTGTGGTGATTTCTGCTCAAAGAATCACACTCACCACCATCACTGTGAGAGTTGTCTGTGACTACCAAATCATGGTTCCATGTGTCACTCTAACGGTGGGTCTGTCTGGTACACGTGTTCTCTAACAAGTACCTATGTGCTTGGTTTGATATCACTATATCATGACTAAATGAGATTCTTGTTGGTATATGTATGCCGGTAGAGCCATCCTAAGCGATTGCATGGAGTCGAATATTAATTAATCAATTAATGTGATTATTTGCTTAATTAATGAATTCCGAAATATTCTAATTAATCCACGAGCCTTTTAATTAACACAATGTTTCTGTTTACCAATGGGTTTAGGAAACCCTATTTCCCTTCGTATCCTGTTTAAAGGAGGATTGACGGTGGATATCTATATAAGATAGATAAACGCTTTTAGTTTATGCTCACGCACGTAAACCTAGCCGTCGCCATCCTTAGGAGAGAAAGGAGAGCAACGCGCTAGCATGCCACCGCAGAGACACGACTCCTTCCTGCCGGATTGAGAAGCGTGACGTGGAGTTCCGTCCATCCGCGTGGACGAAGTAGAGACGTAGACGCATCGACGCCTGCATTCGGAGGACGTCGATGACCACCTGTACGTGCTAAGAGCGGCGTACATCACTGCCACAAAGGAGCACCACCGGATCCGCCTGCGACACAAACGGGAGAGAAGTTCCATCAGTGTAGGTCAGTAGTGTTGCATTGTCGTGCAACAGGACATCGCCGGACTTGCTCCGAGATAAGGTATATCCCGCAAACAAACCAGTTTCCGAATATGTTGTTGTCGACGAGATCCTGTTTCGGGTTGCGTGGATTTTATTCCTTCTGCCACGTATGTTTTCTCCACAAAACCCAATAGTGGTATCAGAGCAGCATCGATCTACGGCATATTTGGATTCATTTCGATATGATCGAATCACTGTATACTGTTTTTATGTTGCATACGATGCGAATTAAACCTGTTAATGTGCAAATCTAAACCTAATTCCACATACACCGCAGGCTATTGTTTTTGATGGGGTCAACTGTGGAAAATATTGATTTTCCTTAGTGTACAGAAGTAAAATTCCGTAGACCTTTCAGGGGCTATGCCCCTGAGACCCCGCGAGGGGCGGCCTCCCCTCGACCCCGCACAGGGGCGCTGCCCCTGTGTACCCCACATTGTCTGCGTGGGAGTCAAAAATTTTATTTAATGGGGAATGTCCCACATTAAAAGTACTACAATTTTAATATGTATATACGTATATGTATATATACCTATGATAGAATACACGTCGCCTTTAAAATCTATTTTATGTGGTGAGTGCATGCACGGTTATGGCCTAGTATCCCCTTTTGTGAATGTTGAGAATGAATGTGGATGTCAATCTTGTGGATATGTTTGTTTGTGAATTCTATGGATGTATAATGGTTACATATGGATCCTTTATATAAAGTATTCGGCTTGCATGCCGAGCCTCATCTCTTATTTCAAAGTGTAATTAATTCTTTCCTTTTATATTTGTACTCACATGATGTAATAGAGATAGGATTAGTATTAGTTTTTGTAAACTTGATGTAAGGAGGCCACTTGAAGATCCAACTCCAAGGAGTGTCCATGGAGAAGCACCATGAAGTTCTAATTTCAATAAGCAACCTGAAGATCCAACTCCAAGGAGCGTCCATGGAGAAGCAACAAGAAGATCACATTCCAAGAAGCAACTTGAAGTTCCAACCTCACGAAGCATCCATGTAGTTGTTCATTGTAATGTTGATCATTACATGCTTACAGGTTCATTCACAGGTGTTGCATGAGATGCATAAGACCATAGGTGGACCGTAATCCTTTTTTGCTCCAAAGGATTACAATAGTATCGCCATAATCGATGTATTTGTGTTTATGATTGCATGTCTATCATTTGTGGTTGTGGATATAGTAGTATATGATACATGCTATAAGTATGTGGTGTTTGGATATGTATATGTATTAATAAAACCCCTCAATTAATAATATTAAGTTTTAGTTGCCTTCCATAAAGCATCACACATGAAAAGCTTGATCGACTATGTGTGGGCACGCCTCCGCGTGGTACACTGTCTATCTCGTGGAAGTGTGATGGTGGGTGTGTGGGTCTGCCTCCGCAGGGTGCACACTCATCGTGTTGGCTTATGGGTTGGACTTAACTAGGGAACCTTGATAGGATCAAGTACCTAGAGGCACACAAATGCATCATGGCAAGGAGTTGTGCATGATCATCTATCCAAGAGTTGCATATGATGCAATTGGCAAAAGTTGCCTACCTTATTATTTGGTCTTTGACACGGGCATTGGCTGGGCATTGATCCAATTATTTTGGATCTTGGCTCGCTAGAAGGTTGTGCGTTGCAATCTTCTGAGTTGATAGTGAGGGATATCAATTTGAATAAAATAGTGGGAGCGTAATTAATTAAAGGCCTAATTAATCTCGTTTATCAAATCTTTACAAGTCAAAATGTTTTGGACTAAATGCAAATTTTTCTTTTGTAGCAATCAAATGGAAAACAACACTCACACGTTCTCGTTGCGATCGGTCCTTGAGAAGGACAAACTTACCAGAACCAAATTTCAAAACTGGTTTAGGATGCTGAGAATTGTTCTCACACATGAGCATAAGCTCTATGTCCTTGAAACACCAGAGCCAGAGGAGCCCGTCATAAATGCGCCCAAGGCTGAAAAGGATGCTTACAAGAAGCACCTTGATGATGCTGTGGATGTCAAGTGCCTGATGTTGTGCTCAATGAACTATGAGTTGCAAGAGCAGCATGAGAACATGAATGTCATGGAGATGGTAACACATCTCAAGAACATGTATCAACATCAAGCAAGACATGAGAGATATGATGTCTCAAAGGCTTTGTTCAAAAGCAAGATGAAAGAGGGAGACTCAGTTGGCACCCATATACTCACCTTGATTGGGTACGTGGAAATCCTATCCAAGCTGGGATTTCCCCTAGGTCAAGAGTTGGCCACTGATGTGATTCTACAATCGTTGCCTGAATCATATAATCATTTTGTCATGAACTACAACATTAACAATTTTGACAAGCCATTGTCAGAACTGTTGGGTATGTTGAGGATAGCTGAAGCACAGATGAAGAAAGACAAGCCCAAGTCTGTGATGGTGATCAGCAAGGCAAAGGGAAAGTCAAAAGGCAAAGGCAAGGCTAAGAAAAGTTCTAAAGCCAGGAAGAAGCCAAAGTCATCTGCGCTCAAAGCTAAAGGTGGGATCTCCAAAGAAGGCAGTTGTCACCATTGTCACCAGCCTGGACATTGGAAAAGAAACTATCCTCTCTACTTGGAGGAACTGAGGAAGAAGAAGCAGGGGATAGAGATCTCCACTTCAGGTATATACGTTATTGAGATAAACTTAAATACTTATTCATCATGGGTACTGGATACCGGATGTGGATCTCACATATGTTCTAATATGCAGGATCTGATAAGAAGTAAGCCTTTATTAAAGGGTCAAGTCGAGCTGTGGGTTGCTAATGGAGCAAGAGTTGCTACGACCACAGTTGGAGTTATTAGTTTATCTTTTCTTATGAGCCTTGTAATAGAATTAGATAATTGCTATTATGTACATGCCATTAATAGAAATATTATTTATGTATCTTGTATGGACAAGAGTGGATTTGAATTTCACATTAAGAATGGAATTATTTCTATATCTAAAGATGAGATCTTTTATGGCAATGCCCCTATGTCTTATGGTATCTACTTGTTAGAACTTGAGACCAGCATATACAACGTAAATACTAAAAGGTTAAAACTTGGTAAGGATGGTATTGTCAAACAAAACTTGAGACCAGCATATACAACTCAAACAAAACATTCTTATGGCATTGTCGTCTTGGGCACATAAACGAGAAGTGCATATCTAGACTCCATAAGGATGGTTATCTAGACTCTTTTAATTTTGAATCATTAGAGACATGTGAGGCATTTTTATTAGGGAAGATGACCAAAACTCCTTTCACTGGATACAGTGAGAGAGCCAGTGATCTGCTAGGGCTCATACATATTGATGTATGTTGACCTTTTAGATCAAATGCTAGAGGAAGCTATCAATACTTCATTACCTTCACTGATGACCTCAGTAGGTATGGCTATGTATATCTTATGAAATACAAGTCAGAAACTCTTGAAATGTTCAAGACTTTCATGAATGAAGTAGAGAAGCAACTTGGTAAGAGTATTAAAGCACTCTGTTCAGATCGAGGTGGCGAATACTTAAGCCAAGAGTTTGAGGACCTTCTGAGAGACTGTGGTATTGTATCATAATGGACTCCACCTGGTACACCACAACATAATGGTGTGTCAGAAAAAAGGAATCATACATTATTAGACATGGTACGATCAATGATGAGTTCAGCCAAACTTCCAATATCGTTCTGGGGATATGCTCTTGAAACTGCAGCGTTTACACTTAACCATGTACCTTCCAAATCGGTTCAAAAGACACCATATGAGATATGGAATGGGAATCATCCCAATTTGACTATGTTAAATATTTGGGGATGTGAAGCATATGTTAGGAAACAATTTCCTGAAAAGCTTGGACCCAAATCGGAAAATTGTTATTTTGTTGGATACCCCAAGGAAACTCGGGGATACTAGTTCAACACACCAACTGACAACAAATTGTTTGTTACTAGGACTGCTGTATTTCTTGAAAAGGAATTTATTTCCAAAGGAATTAGTGGGAGGAATGTAGATCTCGAAGAAGTTTGAGACTAACAAGAAAGCAGAGAAACTGAGGAGATACATAAGGAACATGAAGACTCACAAGTTGTTGTGGAATTTCAAATTCCAAATGTAACACAGGAACCTCGTAGGTCTAGTAGGACACGACTTGAGCCTGAGAGATTTGGATTTCTCGTGACTCAAGATAGTGATGAATTGGGCATAGAAGATGAGCCAACTTCCTATCTAGAAGATACTAAGGGACTAGAATATGAGAAATGGCTCGAAGCCATGAGATCTGAGATGGAATCCATGTACACCAACAAGGTATGGACCTTGATGGATCCACCCAAAGGGGTAAGACCGACAGGGTGCAAGTGTGTCTTCAAGAAGAAGACTGACATGGATGGAAATGTTCAAACATATAAAGGCAGATTGGTTGCGAAAGGATTCCGTCAAATTCAAGGTGTTGATTATGAAGAGACCTTGTCACCAGTTGCCATGGTTAAATCCATCAGGATCATGCTTGCCATTGCAGCTTATCATGACTATGAGATTTGGCAGATGGATGTTAAAACAACATTCCTTAATGGGAATTTACTCGAGGATGTGTACATGACACAACCTGAGGGTTTTATCGATCCAAAGGAAGCCAATAAAGTCTATAAGCTACAAAGGTCAATCTATGGATTGAAGCAAGCATCTCGGAGCTGGAATCTACGTTTTGATGAAGTAGTCAAAAAGTTTGGCTTTAGTCAAAATGAAGATGAACCTTGTGTTTACAAAAGGGTTAATGGGAGCACAATCATATTTCTCATATTGTATGTGGATGACATACTATTGATGGGAAATGACATCCCTACTCTTCAGACAGTAAAAGGTTGGCTAGGGAAGACCTTCTCTATGAAGGATTTAGGCAAAGCATCCTATATACTAGGGATCAAGATCTATAGAGATAGATCAAGAAGGCTTCTAGGCCTAAGCCAGAGCACATACATTGACAAGGTGCTAAAGAAGTTTAGCATGGAGGGTTCTAAGAGAGGTAACTTGCCTATGTCCCATGGGGTTACTATCTCTAAAGCCCGTTGTCCTAGTTCATGTGATGAACGGGCACGCATGAGTAAGATTCCATATGCATCAGCAATTGGATCTATCATGTACGCAATGTTATGTACTCGTCCTGATGTGTCGTATGCTTTGAGCATGACGAGCCGGTATCAGCCAGATCCAGGTGAATGTCACTGGACAGCCGTAAAGAACATCCTAAAGTACTTGAGAAAGACTAAGGATCAATTCTTGGTATACGGCGATGAGGAAGAGCTTGTGGTAAAGGGTTACACCGATGCTAGCTTCCAAACTGACAAAGATGACTACAGATCGCAATCTAGATTTGTGTTTTGCCTGAACAACAGAGCTGTGAGCTGGAAGAGTTCCAAGCAAGAGACGGTTGCTGATTCTACAACAGAGGCCAAATATATTGCCGCATCTAATGCTGTGAAGGAAGTTGTATGGATCAAGAAGTTCATTTTTGAACTTGGAGTGGTTCCAAGCGCTGGTGATGCAATTGAGTTGTTTTGCAACAACAACGGAGAAATTGTACATGCTAAAGAACCAAGATCGCACCAATGTTCCAAACATATTCTATGACGGTTCCATATCATACGAGAGATCGTACAATGAGGAGATGTGAAGATTTGCAGAGTACCTACAGAAAGCAATGTGGTTGACCCGCTCACAAAAGAACTTTCACAGCAGAAACATGACGGGCATGTTCGATCACTTGGATTGAGATTCATGAGTGATTGGGTATAAGTGCAAGTGGGAATCTATTGGTATGTATGCCCATAGAGACTATCATTCGATGATTGTAATGGGATACTATGTAAATGATTTGTAATACTACATTGATCATATCAATAAAGGCAAGTTTCCAATCTATATGTTTGTGTTTTATATTGTGAGATGACCATAAAACTTATAGATGTCTATAGAATAATATACTCAATGACATATATCTTTGGGTTGATGACCTGAACAATGAGATCATATGTATGCTAAGAGTATGTATTCTTGTTTTGTCCCGGATCGGTTGTTATTGTGGAAATATCCATAGACATCAATAACACATAAGATTAGAATGTATGTTGGTTGATGGAAGAATCTCATTATCCATGATATGGAGATATCAAACCAAATACATAGATACTTGTTAGAGAATAGTGTATCGGATAGACCCACCTTGAGAGTGACACATGGATACCATGATTGGTAGTTAGAGTCACATCTCACAATGATGGTGGTGATTGTGGTTCTCAGACCTGAAGTCACTACACTTATCACACATCGTTCGGTGTACTTTGACATCATCCACTGTGGTCCTGAATAAGGATTGCCATAAAGATGGTGCTTGGGTGCACTGTGACACATGGGGATGACTGTGAGTGATGTAGATGGAATTTGTCCTTCCTACGGGAGTTTGATATTCCGGCCACTTGATAAGCGAGACTGAGAAATGCATGGTCATGCTGATGTGAGTCAATATGTGATATTGAGATTACATATATCTCAGACAGTCTGCTCTAGTTCAAGGAACATGGATTGAACGTTGAAAAGGATAACAATTCCATGACTCGAGTTCAATCCGGATATCAGTGACAAAAGAACTATACAATCACTGTAACACCAGTCATGATGATAGGTCAAGTTGTTCTCCAACTTCTCCAATTACTAGGGTGGCAATGAAGTCTTACTAGATACCAATCATTGCTTGTTAAATCATAATTGTATTATGGATATCACTGCCAACGTAATTTGGAGCCTAACGGGTCACACACATAGGATGTGTTGGAATAGGAGTATAATTGTGGATTTGATTGGAATTGCTCCGAATCACATTGATTACTAAAATGTTTATGTAATGGATTAGAATGATATTGGAGTGACTGGCTCTAAGTGCAAGTGGGAGTCTGTTGGTATATGTATGCCCACAGAGCCATCCCAAGCGATTGCATGGAGTCAGATATTAATTAATCAATTAATGTGATTATTTGGTTAATTCATGAATTCTGGAATATTCTAATTAATCCACGAGCGTTTTAATTAACGCAACGTTTCTGTTTACCGATGGGTTTAGGAAACCCTATTTCCTTTCGTATCATGTTTAAAGGAGGATTGACGACCGATATCTATATAAGATAGATAGACGCTTTTAGTTTACTCTCACGCACATAAACCTAGCCGTCGTCGTCCTTAGGAGAGAAAGGAGAGCAACGCGCCACTAGCACGCTGCCGTAGAGACACGACTCCTTCCCTCCGGCTTGGGAAGCATGACGTGGAGTTCCGTCCATCCGCGTGGACGAAGTAGAGACACAGACGCATTGACGCCTGTGTTTGGAGGACGTCGACGACCACCTGTACGCGCTACGAGCGGCGTACATCACTACCGTAAAGGAGCGCCGCCAGATCCACCTATGATAGCAAACGGGAGAGAAGTTCCATCCCTGTAGGTAAGCAGTGTTGCACCGTCGTGCAACACAACATCATCAGACTTGCTCCGCGATAAGGTATATCCCACAAACAAACCTGTTTCCGAATACGTTGTTGTCGATGAGATCCTATTTCGGGTTGTGTGTATTTTATTCCTTCTGCCGCACATGTTTTCTCCACAAAACCCAACAATTCTATCATCAACCAACACACAATCTAGTCTTTAGTGTTATTGATGTCTATGGTTATTTCCTCAATAACAACCTACTAGGAACTAAACAAGAATGTATACTCTTAACATCTGTAAGATCTCATCGTTTAGGTCCTGAACCTAAAAGCATATGTTGTTGAGTATAAAAATTCTTTAGACATCTATCATGTTACACTATCATCTCAGAAATAGTTAAAAACATATAGATTGGAAATTGCCTTTATTATTATTCAAATCATTTACAAAGTATCTCATTACAATCATCACATGACTTGTTCTATGGGCATACATACCAATAGACTCCCACTTGCACTTAGAGCCAGTCACCTAGGAACCCCAGTCCTTGTGACCTAGCATGACCATCATGCTTCTAATGAGAAAGGGCCTTTGTCAGTGGATCAACTATGTTGTCTTCAGTTGGTGCTTTGCAAATCTTCACATCTCCTCGCTGTACGATCTCTTTTATGAGATGGAAGCACCATAGTATGTGCTTGGACCGCTGATGTGATCTGGGCTCCTTAGCTTGAGCAATAGCTCCATTATTGTCACAATAAAGCTCAATTGCATCACAGCTACTAGGAACTACACCAAGTTCAGTGATGAACTTCCTAATCCACACAGCCTCCTTTGTTGCATGTGAAGCAACAATATACTCAGCCTCTGTAGTAGAATCAGAAACTATTTCTTGCTTGGAACTCTTCCAGCTCACAACTCCATTGTTTAGGCAAAATACAAATCCTAATTGTGATCTATAATCATCTTTGTCAGTTTGGAAGCTTGCATCGGTGTAACCCCTTACTACCAATTCTTCCTCTACGTCGTATATAAGGAATTGATCCTTAGTCCTTCACAAGTACTTGAGGATGTTCTTTACGTCTTTCCAGTGAGCATCCCTGGGATCTGACTGGTACCTGCTCATCATGATGAGGGCATACGAGACATCTGGGCGTGTGCACAACATAGCGTACATGATAGATCTGATGACTGATGCATATGGGATCCCATTCATACACTCCCTTTCTTCACAAGATTGGGGACATTGAGCTCTAGATATGGTGACTCCATGTTGCATGGGGATGTTGCCTCTCTTTGAGTTCTCCATGTTGAACCACTTCAGCACTCTGTCAATGTACGTGCTTTGACTTAGTCTGAGAAGCCTTTTAGATCTATCTCTATAGATATTAATACCTAGAATGTAGGATGCTTATCCTAAGTCCTTCATTGAGAAAGTATTCTCAAGCCAAGTCTTTACCTTCTCTAAGGTTGTCACATCAATCCCCATCAATAGTATGTCATCCACATACAATATGAGGAATGTGGTCATGCTCCCACTAACCTTCTTGTACACACAAGGTTCATCTTCATTTTAAATAAAGCCAAACACTTTGACTTCCTCATCAAATTGAAGATTCCAACTCCGATATGCTTGCTTAAATCCATAGATTGACCTTTATAGCTTACAGACTTTATTGGCATTCTTTGGATCTACAAAACCTTCAGGTTGTGTCATATACACATCCTCATTTATATTCCCATTAAGGAATGCGGTTTTAACATCAATTTGCTAAATATCATAGTCATAGTAAGCCACAATAACAAGCATGATCCTTATGGACTTAATCATGGCAACTGGAGAAAAAGTTTCATCATAGTCAACACCTTGAACTTGTCAGAAACCCTTTGCAGCCAATCTTCCTTTATAAGTTTGCACATTTCCATCCATGTCGGTCTTCTTCTTGAAGACCCATTTGCACCCTATGGGTATTGGATCATCATCTATGATCAAATCACTGCCTTCCTGAGTCACAAGGTATCCAAACCTTTCAGGTTCAAGGCCTATCCTACTAGATCTACAAGGTCCTTGTGTTACTTGAGGAGACTGAGATTCCACAACACCTTGTGAATCTTCATGTTCATCTTGTACATCTACTAGTTCAATGTTTTCTTGTTGGGCTTGAACCTCTTCAAGCTCAATTTTCCTCCCACTGCTTCCTTTGGAAATAAATTCCTTCTCTAGGAATATAGCTATCCTAGAAACAAACACTTTATTGTCAGTAGGTGGTATAAATAGTATCCCCATGTTTCCTTGGGGCATCCAACATAATAAAATTTATCGAACTTGGGTCCAAGCTTATCAGGAATTGTCTTCCTGACGTAAGTCTCACAACCCCAAATATTAATAAAAGACAAATCGGGACACTTCCCGTGTTGTATCTCATATGGTGTCTTTTGAACCAATTTATATGGTACTCAGTTAAGTGTAATCGCGGTGGTTTCAAGAGCATGACCCCAGAAGGAAATCGGAAGATCAACAAAACTCATCATTGATCACACCATATCCAGTAAAGTGTGATTCCTTCTTTCAGACACACCATTATGTTGTGGCGTTCCAGGCGGAGTCCATTGTGATACGATACCGCGGGCTCACAGAAGGTCCTCAAACTCTTGGCTTAAGTATTCTCCACCTCGATTGGATCAAAGTTCTTTAATACTTATACCAAGTTGGTTTTGTACTTCATTCATGAAATCCTTGAACCTTTCAAG
This sequence comes from Alisma plantago-aquatica, assembly GCA_963693085.1. NCBI lineage: Eukaryota > Viridiplantae > Streptophyta > Magnoliopsida > Alismatales > Alismataceae > Alisma > Alisma plantago-aquatica. The sequence goes on along the minus strand of OY856413.1, from coordinate 526,448,656 downwards.
GGTTTCTGACTTATGTTTCATCAGGTATACATAGCCATACCTACTGAAGTCATCAGTGAAGGTAATGAAGTACTGACACCCATTTCAGGCATTCGTTCTAAAAGTCCCACATACATCAATATGTATGAGTCCTTATAGATCACTAGCTCTCTCACCTTTACCTAAAAAGGGGGTCTTGGTCATCTTGCCCAACAAACAAGATTCACATGTCTCTATTGATTCATAATCAAAAGAGTCTAGATAACCATCTTTATGGATTCTAGAGATGCGCTTCTCATTTATGTGCCCTAGAAGACAATGCCAAAGATATGTTTTGTTTGAATTGTTGAGTTTTTTTCCTTTTGGTGTTTACATAGTCTACTCTTATCTCTTGATCTATCAAGTATAGACCATAAGACATTGGGGCACTGCCATAAAGGATCTCATCTTTTAAAATGGAACATTTTCCATTCTTAATGAGAAATTCAAAACCATCCTTGTCTAAACAAGAAACAGAAATGATATTCCTATTTATGACAGGTACATAATAGCAGTTCTTCAACTCTATTATTAACCCACTAGGTAGAGTTAACTCATAGGTTCCTACGGAACTGGAAGAAACCCTTGCCCCATTGGCAACACACAGTTTAACCTCACCTTTCCCCAAAGGCCTACTTCTCTTAAGATCTTTCACATTTGAACAAATGTAAGATCCACATCTGGTATCAAGTACCCATGACAAAGAAGTAGTAAAGTTAATCTCTATTACGTATGCACCAGAAGTAGAGATCTCTATCTCTTGCTTCTTCTTCTATTGTTCCTTCCATCCTCTCCATGTTTTGAGTGTAGAAGACTCTAACATTGGTTTGGTGAGAGAACCCTTCTCTCCCTCACCATTGTCCTTGGACTTTGTTCTATTGATTTTCATCAATGAACTATCCTTCTTCTTAAGCGTACATAGAGTGGATTCATAGGATACCGGTATATTTGGATTGTGTAGAACACTTCTCACAATCCCTAACCAGTTATGGAATTTATTCTCAATTAATTTGCCCATTTTAAAAGATTATTCTTTTGCCATTCTACAAGAGGAGATTGCATTTGTCAAAAATCCTTTTGATTTGAATAAAATTTGATGATAGTTAACTAGGCCTTTAATTAATTACCGCTCCCACTATTTTAATTCAAATTGACATCCCTCGCCATTAATTCAGAAGATTGCAGTGCACAATCTTCTAATGGGTCAAGATCCTAAAATCCTCTCAGTTATGGACCAGCTAGGGTTGTCACCCACAACTTAGATCTTCCAGGTAGGCAACTCTTTCCAATTGCATCATATGCAACTCTTGAAAGATGTCATGTGCAACTCCTTGCCATGATCACCTCCATGCCTCAAGGTGCGAGATCATATCTATATCACCTTGTTAAGTTTGACCCAAAGCAAACACGATGAATATGCACCCTGCTAGGGCAGACCCACATATCCATCCTTCACACTTGCACGAGATAGACGGTGCACCACGCTAGGGTTTGCCTACACTTGGCCGATCAATCTTTTCACGTGTGTCGCATTTGGAAGGCATCTAAAACTGTAATATTTAATGAGGGATTTGGTTTTATAGATACATTTACATATCCAATCACCACAATATATAGTACGTATCATATATAAGATATATCCCACACAAAACATGTGAAACGATAAAAGCGACGATTATGGCCATCCTAATGTGATTCCTCGAGCCAAGAGGAATCACAGTCATCTAGGTCCACATCACATGCAACCTGTACAAGATGAACTCTATGCTTTTCCATTCTGGGTTTGATCAACTCATCTCCATGATTGATCGACTCACCATCAGACCAGTCGGTTGGGTGCCACCAGTCGATCGATTGGCTCCTCCAACCGATCGGTTCACCTGGTCATCATGCATCTCTTCATGGCCACAACCCACTCATCTTGCTCCTCGAACCGGTCATCTGGAATGCCAACCGATCGGTTGATGCCTTGAACCGATCATCTCATTCTTTGTCAAGTTGTCTGTCGTTCTTTGACATAACAAGAAACAAAAGTTCTATCCTAATTACATTTGAATTGAGAAACCCCGAGTTACATTCGGGAGGAGCAAAGGTAGGAAATAAATCTTGAGTTATCTCGAGTTACATCAGGAATAAGAGATAGAGAATCGATGCGCAGACCGAGATGCAAGCAACCACATTCAACCATACACAGACATATTGTTTATTGGCCATAACCACGCTATACATCCACCACAAAACTCGTTTAAGGGAGACATGTATTAAGTGCATTCATATTACATATCATATATGTATATTGGGATTTGTGGATCGGTCATGCATAAAGCCAATTTTATTAACATCGTATGCAATAAATAAAGGCGACAAAGCAAAATCGATCACATCGATAATACTAAAGTATAGAGCAGTTTATGTGGCTCTGATACCACTTTTGAGTTTTAGGAGAGGCAGAGAAGGCAGTGGAAACAAAAATTTTCTCTCCTCGAACCCAGTATAAAGGAATCACGTCAACGTCTATACAATAGGAAAGATGGTTTGTAGAGACATACCTTGTCCACAGGCTTGCTCGATGGCTTTACCTCGTGTCTTGTGCGGTCTTCACCTCCGGTCTTGGACGGTGTCTGTTCAGCTCCTGGTCTCACTGGGACTATCGAGATTGACAGTTGTCCTTCAAGCGGCAGAAGTCTCCCACCTCTGTAGTAGTCCACACGGACCACCTAGAACTCTGATCACCTTGTCGCACAAGGCACCGAAAGGAGTCGTACCGTCCTATCGGCGTACTAGCCACTGATATACTCTCCTGTCACCATTTGCTTTTTTGCAGTTGTCTTTGCCTTGCTATGTCTCCCTAATCGGGTAGCACTTGCTCGGGCTCTCCTGGTTACCACAACTAGAGAGAATGACAACTTTATAGAGAAACTGGTGTTTTGAGTTGTACTTTCTGAGAATCCCCCAATACCCCTATATATATAGGAGGGTCATGGGACAGGGTTCTCTACCCCGAGCAATGCAAGATTAAAGCAGGAGTAGAAGGGTTCGAGATATTTCATAAAATCTAAAAAATTGTGCCAGTTGAACTGATCGGTTCAGCCTTGAATCGATCGTCTGGGCCTTTGAGCTGATCGGTTCAAGAATGAGCCGATCGGTTCATGGTCCTGGTCCAAATCAAATTGACTTTCATGTTTGTTTCTAACTAATCGTATATTAGTCCTTGTTCAAATCAAATTTGACAAGTGAAACGAACTCGGTTGGTCACCCGACCAGTTAAACTATGTGAACCGATCAATTGATTGACCTGAGCCACTCGTCTCAATAGCCTAAGCCAATCAGTTCATCTGCATGAGCCGATCAGTTGGGGTAGCAGAACAGTCAATTGCAGTTTCAGTCAATCTGATACTCTAATCATCTAATCCAACACCTTGAATGCTATGATCTTGAGCTATCAATCGATTGGGTGTTTAATTGAACTACTAAACTCCTTTAGTAATCAATCCAAACAAGATTTATAGATAAACTCCTCTTTCAGGAACATGTCCTAGTGTGTGTGACCCTACAGGTTCATTTCACGTTGGCAGTGAAAGTCCATAACACTTATGACTTCACAAGCAAAGAGCGGTGCCTAGTCACACATCAGTGCTACCCAAGTGAAATAGAAAGTTGGAGAACAAATTTCAATACTACAATCCGTGAATGGTTTTATAGTGAATGTATAATTCCTTTATCACTAATTTCCTGAATGAACTCAAGGCATGGTCCAGTCATCCTTTCAATGTTCATTTATTTCCTTGATCTCAGAACAGACTGGGTGAGATGTGTGTGACATCAATATCACATATTGATTCACACATGCATGCACATGCCTTTCTCAATCCTACTCATCAAGTGGCCATGGACATCAAACTCCCTTAGGAGGGACAAATCCCATATCTCTCACTCACCCTTCAAAAGCCCCATGTGTCAAAATCACCCAATCATCACCTTTATAACAACCCATGTTTCAGGACTGCGTTTGATGATGTCAAGGTGTACCCAACAACATGTGTTGAGGGTAGTGATTTCAAGTCGAAGAATCACACTCACCACCATCACTGTGAGAGCTGACTGTGACTACCAAATCATGGTTCCATGTGTCACTCTCACGGTGGGTATGTCTGGTACACTTGTTCTCTAAGAAGTACCTATGTGCTTGGTTTGATATCACTATATCATGACTAAATGAGATTTTGTCATCAACCAACACACAATATCGTCTTTAGTGTTATTGATTTCTATGGTTATTTCCTCAATGACAACTGACTAGGGACTAAACAAGAATGGATACTCTTAACATTCGTATGATCTCATCATTTAGGTCTTGAACCTAAAAGCATACGTTATGGAGTATAACAATTCTTTAGACATATATCATGTTACACTATCATCTCAGAAATAGTTAAAAACATATAGATTGGAAATTTTCTTTATTATTATTCAAATCATTTACAAAGTATCCCATTACAATCATCACATGACTTGCTCTATGGGCATACATACCAACAATATCCACTTGAACCGAACCTGAACCAATCAAAATGGAATCGAAAAAATGTTGTTTTCTAATCTATATTCAGGTTTCATCTCAGTTCAGGTGACAAATCAAAAGCCCTCATTTTTATTTGGTTCAGGTGAGCAAACCAAAACCTCCAACATATGTTCCTAAGTTGCATCCATATTTGGTCATTCCCTAAACTAGTTTCTAAAACAAACCACAAGCACTCTTTCTTTCCTAGGCATGCAGTCTGTAGATGAGAGTTTAAAGGCAAGAGGGTTTTTGAAAACCCTAGCCACCCATTCTTTTTGTCTCCACCATCTCCTCTCTCTTGGCATTTCCATCCATAATAATGCAAAATCTCACCACCCTCTCCTCTCTCTTGGCACCTCCTTATTTGGATACTAGCATCATCGCTAACCTTGGGGTCTCAAGGTCATTGTGGGGTCATTGATGATGCCAGATGTGTGAGGACATTGTGTTGTATAGTTATTGCAAATGTCTAACTCTAAAGGTCATCACAGCATGCAAGTGATAATTTGGAGGCCACCACACCTTGAGGTTTTCATGAGAGGGGGATATTTCCTGAAGCGACAATAGATTGGAATGTGCTCTACTTCCAGGTTCTAGTCGACACTGTTCTTCCAGGTACACCCCACCTTATGAACATTTTTCTTTCATTTTCTAAGTCATGGTAGTTTCTTCTTCTTATTAGCGATCTTAATATATGTTGTCAGGAAATTTTACATGTTGTTTCCTTCTCTATCAATGGTTTGAGAATAATACTAAACTTGATCTACTAGTTGAATCCCAAGATGCATTTCTTTTGTTGTGTTTGCCTCACTCAGATGTTGGAATGAGAGATTAGACTCCCCCAAGTCAATGCATCTATTGGGGCACAATATTCAGTCCCATATCTATGTTTATTTCCTTGAATATTGGAAATTCATCTCTCAATGTATTCCCTTTTTCTCTCCACACAAAAGTTGTGCTGCTTAATTTAGTGTTGCCCTTTCCTTTGCTTTGGTTCCAATTTCACACTCTGCTCTACCTCCCCTTCCCAAAGCTTATACCTTTCTCTTCAATACACACCACATACTTGTTCAAACACAATTACCCAAATAGAAATTTACAGGAAATCCTGATTGCTACTCTGCCATCCTTGAAAATCTACCACGTGTTTGTGAAAGATTATAAGCTATAAGAATTCCCTTCTCTCTAGGAATTCCACTGTCCCTTCTCTCTAGATCTATCCCGGCGGCCGCCGATGGGGGGAGGAAGCGTCATTCTCAGCGTTCTCCTCCCCTGGCTCCCAACAGCCTTGGTGAGGTCCAGATCTGAAGATACAATGACCCTAGAGAAAAGGGTGTCCGAGCAGTCTATACCACCATTGTCGCTGGGTTCCCTCTCGACTGCCAAGATCAAAGAGAGACGAGCTACTCTGCGTGGAGCCAAGATCAGATTGAAGTCAGGCTGCTTCAACTTCGTTGACTCCTTCCATTCAAAAGAGATGGTTGGGGACGAGCCTGCCCCACGGATCTGGCACCCAAGCTTTGCTGCTCTATCGATGCAGACGATGATTGGGCTTCTCACCCCTCTCTATATGCATTTTCTCCTCCTTCCTCCAAGACAAGACCTGGTTTATCCAGGATTTGGTGGCCCTCGATAGCGCTAGGATCTTCTCGATGACCATGGTAGCAGATAGGATCTCTGATGGGCAACTCGAGCTTACGACCTCTTCACCCAGCCGATGGTGAACTTCCTCCGCCAGTTCGATGCTAAGTGCCCCCTTTGCACGTTCACACGACCAATGGCTACCTCAACACCAAATCTAGTCGGTAGGTGATGCACGAGCTCCTCTGGGGCTTCGCATGATGGAGCATCCGCAAGTTTCTCGGTGAAATGCCTTTGTGCAAATAGGGGCATTTGGGTTCTGGATAAGCTCTGTCCTCATCTAGTTCGGTTCTCCGATCAGGGAGCTTCCCCTTGATGTAGATGTGTGATCGGGTTGCACCTATTATTCTGCTTGTCTCTTGTTTGGTGAAGAGGAATAGGAAATCTATCTTTCCCTCATACATTATGAGATGCTCTCAATGCCAGTGATGGGGAAGGTGGTCGTTTTCTTTTCAAGGACATCAATCGATGGATATCGCATGGAAGGACATCTCCTTCTTTGCTTTCTGCAACTTGGATGCTTTTGGTTTGGTGAAGGAACCTTTCTTCATCTCGTCTAGATAATATTGCCCTTCCTTTTATGATTGGTCAGTTTGCAGTCTTCCAGGATGACATAATTTGAATGTGGGGTTAATGCTAGTGTTTGTTCTAGTTGCTCTCTGGTTAATACCTTCATATATTAGGCAATGTCTATATTATCTTAGAAGTTTGGGGTCTAGTTCCTGTTCTACTTTTGGGGGTCCTATAAACCCTTTTTATTCTTTCAGATGTTTTCATCCCTGACTGTAAAGGGGTGCAGTGTCTGTACCCAAAGTTTTGGAATTATATAGTAACACACTTTTTGACCGACCAAAAAAAAAAGAATTACACCAAAGAATTTAAACTTTCAATAACTATCTTTTTATTACTCAATTATTTTTTATTATAAAGACATCTTTTTCTATCCAAAGACCTATAATAAATAAATGAAAAGGATGCATCCTCCTCCCTTCCACTATATTCTAGAAAAGGGGCAGAAAGAGCTTTCTTTATGTCACAAACTCTGGGTTTCATGTATTAAATATTATATTCAGTTTCTTTTCTCCCACAAATATGCAATGTCCCACCTTTAACTTAAATCAAATTCTTTCGAACAATATTCTAGATCATTTAAAAATAGGGACTCTATTGGTTAAATTCCTTGAAACGACGTGTATCATTAGGGGGAGAATCACATGAAATATCATGTGATAGTAGATTGTATACTTTTTAGTGAGGAAAGTTTCCAAAGAAACTATTCAAAGAAACTGTAGGAGTTTTTTGTTTGTTTTTTCTATACTATATAGTTGGCTATTACCTATCTTTTTATCTTGAAGCATAATAGGGTACTACGTAAGCCACCTTTATTTAGTGTTTTTAAAGTCTTCTGCAATTGAATTTATTAGGGAGTTTCTAGTTATTTATTTTTAATAGACACAAAGTTCCAAATTATGTGGTCTTGCGAAACTTGAGATAAGTTGACAAGAGATTCACCCACCATCTGTTGAGATTGTAGGTTATTGTTTGGTGGTTTTCCATCCCTCTAAATGGTTTTGGGTTCTTAGTTTTTTTGCACTCTATCTACTCTATTTGGATACCAACTAAGATAGATAGGTGGATAAAATAGAATCAAGTTGTGTAACATACCCAACTATAAGTATTTACATCAACCTTACCTCTCCTTAGTCCTATTTTTAACTAGGATGGCATTCAATCCATTTTAACTTGAGTTAGATTAATTAAGAGTTATTTGAGACAAGAAAATATAATGTTCCCATGTTACACCTCTTATATAAGGTCATAGGTAATCAAGTCTTTAGTTGGGTATAAATTATACAAAGTTGCTTATTAGTTAGTTTGCACCCTAATTTGGTAATCCAGAGTGACCCTAAGACAAATTGATGAAATGAACTAGATAGATGTGAAATAATGTATCAAAATTGATTAAAAAGACATTAAACAAATAATTGAGTACTTAATTTACAAACAAAGAGATGTAATGTCTAGTTTTTTTAAAGATAAGTTTGATGTTGAAGTCGAATTATTCACACATTAGTTAGCCAATACTTTTATTTTCATGGCAAACAACTATCATTTATTCCCTGAATTTAATCTATGATGAAAGGTATTAGTTAATGTAGTTTTAATTAAACTATTCATTTAATAGGGTCAAATCTATATGATTTGTTTTTTTCTCTAGTAAGGTATCCCTTCTCCCTCCCTGTGAGAAACCCTCTCCTTGTTCCACAAATGGCTGACCCAGTTTGTACAATGGTCATTCCTTTCTCCCCTCTTCTTTCTTCCTCTTCCTCTTAGTATTATCATCTTGTGATCTTCCCTCACCTCCTTCATCTATCAACAACCAATTCTGTAAACCATAGTCACACTTGCACAACAAACAACAACAACTTCAACTATCTCCTTTCATTGTCCTCCCTTCCTCACATTTAATGCACCTATGCTCTTATTTAACCAACAATGTTTCCTTCCTTGTGCCCATGTCCACAAAACCATGGGGCTTATGCTACCATCTATAGTGGTTGACATGTGAGTGGTTGGTACCAAGAATGATGTTGCCACCTCCCTCATATACATTTAGATCATCGTCACTATATAGGCCTTCTTTAGTCACCCTACATTGTCCTCTACTCTTATCTTCCACCCAACTTCTAGGGCCATTTTGCATCCCTTCCACACTGAAGAGCATCTTCTTGCACTAATAGTCACGACCTACAAATATGAAGACCACCAAGAGACCATTAACCTTCATCACCCTTATATATGAAATCTCATTCACAAAATTAGTGCATAGAGAAGAATATGTATGTGTATCCTCCCTCTCTCTATTCCTTCCTAAACCTTTCTTTGCTCGTCATCTAACCTTGTCCATCATAGGTTGCACTCCCTAATGTCCTCTCGCCTTGCCTTGATAGTAGAATGTTGTGACAGTTTCTATGATGTACTGACATCCCTAGTGAATGCTACAATTTTTGAAATAGGTTTCCATCTCCACCACCACTTACACATCCCTTCTATATGCTCCTCCTATCCACCTTTGCAGCACAACCACTAGCCATTATGTAGAAACACCACCTACAATGTCTTCAACCCTACTACTAAAGAAAAAGAAAGAAATGTTGAATCCCTACCTACCACTACCATGTCTACAAATACCTCACTATAAGCCACTCTGTCCACAATCATTGATTCCTCCTTCTCCTACCTTCATTTGGAACATTACTTCAAACCTTTATGAGATGGGTGATAGGGGTTGTCGACGGGATTTTGAGGCCACTAACAAACATCATTGTGTCTCCTTCAACCCTACTACTCCATGATGTACTAGAGTCATGTCCTGAGAGAATCATGGGTAAAGAACCCAACCTCCATTAAAGAACTAATTAGGAAATCAAAATTTAGATATCCATGAATGTACATGATTTGAAGGTCAGTGCCTCTTCTTCCATACAACTTAAATTTGATAAACATATAATTTACTTAATAATTGAGAATGATAATATTTAAGAATAAAAATATATTTATAAAGTATGTTTATACAATGTGGCCAATTATTAATGAATAAGTATTTATTTGAAAGAACCTCGATGAGAAAATTGGTTTATAAATGGTAGTGTTTATGACTTAGTATTATGGTTGAACCTACTCCAAAAACAATATGGTTCTTACCATACAAGGAACCTAGATTATGATCATGTATGTATATATATATATATATATATATATATATATATATATATCGTTTATATAAACTAGTTCATTAGTAGTTGTTGTGTAGAATTATGTGTTTCTATGTAGCTTATTATGGTATACCTCTACTTAACTATATTATACTCTAATAGAAAATGAAAGTCTAGAAAGGGTAGTAAGGACAACCCTTTACTATAATAAATATTTTGAAGAAACAACTTACTTTAAAGTAGTTTACTGTGAAATAATGTATATATAACACTTCTATGTGGATAATGACGATTTGGTAATCCCCCTAGAAGTAGGGTTAGTGTTGAAAACCATGTACTTTCTCTCTCTTTATTATATTTGGTTATTTAATGAATAAATCCTAATTTGTTAATATTGCAACATATTTCTAGTTCTACTCTTCTTTTTTAAATATCATTGCACTCCCTCTTTGAATATTGAATATCCACTAATATTTCTATTATTGATTATTGGAATATTTCCCTTTTATATGAGTCATGTGACTCCATTCCTCATATCTAATATAAATCATCCCTTTGTCATAGGATTATTTATTGAATTGCACACTGATCTTGCCAACTATATTTGCATGTTAGATTTTGACTAGTAATAACTATTAGTAGTGCTGTAACCATGTTTTAGTTACCAAGTTTGATTCCCTTACCAGGAAACAGGTTTATTCCCCTAGGATGTTATAAATATTCTCATTGGATTTTATTCCCCTACCACACACTGGGTTTATTCCCCTACAATCTTACAATATAGGAACTGAATTGTACTCCTCTGCTAGGCACTGAGATTTATTCCCATACCATGGTTTGATATGTTGGTCACTAAGGTGTATTCCTCCTACCAAGGATATTGGTTTGTGTTTCCCTAGACCTACTTTAGTTTATGTCGATGCTTCTCTTCTCTTTTTTTTTTCTTTTGAGGGTATGTGCAAAATCACTACCTTCTTATATTAGAGAAGAAACTAGACATGATATTTGCAAGATGATATGTAATGCATATGCAAACTACATGAATAAGATATACAACTATATGACATGCACCATAATTTTTGTTGTACACGTATGTTTTTTTTTTCTTTTCCTATTTTTCCTTTTCACTAATGCAAGAAAAAAAACACATAACTATTATGCAAGATCTACTATGCAATGTAAATGCAATCAAGAGAAAGAATGATAACATGTACTAAATCTTCTTATGGTGGAGTGTAAAGTGAAAGTATGCGATGGGTGAGATCACATGACTAAGAGATAAAACCTTCAGAGAAAATCATATGTCCCTCTCAGGACCTGTGTATAGGGTAATCTATGGGTTTCTCTCTTAAATGTTAGTTTAAGGTCACTTTAATGTTTGGTCAGTTTGGGCTCAACAACCTTGTCAATCACTTTTCTTATACAATTAAAATGGTCATTTATGTTCTCATGTCCTGGAGCTAACTTACCCAAGCACTTCCTCAGTTATGTAACTCGACTACTCACAAGATAAGCACACAATTGTTTTTCATATATATATATATTTCATTTTTGTGCACCCAACCTAGAGATTGATAAATTCACATTAACCCATACATTTAGTTCTCCACAAATTACACTAGATAGATTGTGGATCCTACAAAGAAAAAAAAACTAATAAGAAAACTAATTTTACCAAACTAAAACAAAAATGCTAAAACGAAAGAAAAACTAAGATAGAAGTTGTTCCAGCACCCCCAAGCTTGAATATGACTATGATCTCATAGTCAAAATTCCAACTTAAGAGGTGGAATAGAGATACCTGACTAATATGGTGGTGGTGGTGGCTGGCTAGGGTCCTGGGGAGGAAACATCCCCTGGAAGGTCATATCAGAAGAAGGCATATCTGATGGCATCGGGTATCCTCCAAAGTATCCCTACCTCCAGTGGTGGTCATCGAACAATTGTTGGTAGTTCTCCATCCTCTGCATGCACTGATTCATGTTCTCTTGGTTGGCCAAGAGAAGACATTTATTCTCGTAGATCACCTGCTAGTTGGTGTATAGCTGACCCTACACATCTTGAATTCCTACCAGAGATTGACTTTGCTGATGTTGATGTGTCTGTATATCTTGCAACATGGAATACATGCCCGTCATAGAATAAGCTTCCTCTCCTTCTTGAGAGGGTGGCGGGGCAGAAGATGTAGAGGCAGCATAATGTCGTGGACACTTCCATGGAGCAACTCGATGCGTCATAGGAATGGTGGGTCCACCTCCTCCACGTCGTCACTTGACTCCTCTTCCTCATCAGTATTGCCTTCATCTTCGTCATCCACATCCGGCCATCTATAGTGGTCAACTTGCCTGATGTTGAATATAGGATCAGGGAGTCGATGCTCGTAGAAGTTGCCACTGACCGAAAAGATTGCATAGATTTCATTGTTTTGGACCAAGATAAGACCATCTTGCTTGAAGTAGAGGTGATCTATGCAAAGCTTGGAATGCAGAGGCTCCAGAGTGGAAAGATCCAGGCCCAAGTGGAGAGAAATAGGGGTGATAAATCCCCCCAAAAAGGATAGGCATGATCTTTCTTACGTTGTGATTCACCTCCATCACGTGGGTGAGGAAGAAGGTTCCAAAGTTGATCGGCCTCCCCTCCAAAAGTTGATAGAGAAAATACAAGTCTGGCAGTTGGGCCTTCACTTTCCCTTGAGTAGACTAAGTGAAGAGGGTGTTGGTAAGCATGCGATGTAGCACCTGAACAAAGGGGTGCCCGAGGTCCTCCATTGAGATGTGGTGCCAGTTTAACTTATGACCTTCTATCACTGTCACGAGGTCCTTCCATATTGCATCTAAGTCGACGTTCTCTGGCTGGTGGCATGGCACATGAGTCCATCCATAAATGTCATTGAAGGCGCAAAGGGTAAGGTAGTAGTTGGTGTTGTAGAGACAGAAGTCCACCTTCCCTTATTTCCACTTGCCTTGCACCGGGCGTGCTGGGTCGGGGGTGACAAATATCTCCAGAGACGCAAGGAACTCGAGCACAATCTCTTTGTATGTTGGCCACCCAACAAAGATAGGGTTCACAGACCCTCCATCAAACTCTTTCCCTTTAAGGACAACCACCATGTTGTAGTTGAAGCCCACGTCCTCCAATAGATGTCGGTCTCTGTATCTTATTGGAGCAAATAGCCTCTTGGCAAGATCCTCATACACCTTCCGCACATCCGTCGAAGGGTAGCTAATCCAAGGTCGTGGCATCAAACCGTCAGGGGGTCCTACTCTCCTTTCCATGACATTGAAGTGATCAGTGGAGGAGGTTGAGAAAAGAAGAGCTTGGTGCAGCATCTGGATGCTCGTAGCAGTCACTTGCACTTGGGGAGTAGTGGTTCTTGAAGTAGTGAGAAGAATACAAGCCACTTCTTCCCTTTTATATGTTTTGCACCACCCTACTATGACGAAGTCGGTGGCACTGACTTGGTAGTCGTTGGCACTGACTCTGGGGTGGATCTGAGCCCATAGTGCATCGACAACCATCGGTGCACGATATTGACTTGGCAGATAATTGACCAGTCGGTGGCACTGACTAGGTGTTAGTGGCACTGACACTTGGGTGGATCGGTGCTACCGATCGTCGATTCTTGACACATCTAGGTCATTGATGAAGGCACTCATAGATCGGTGGTTTCTCATGTCGGTGGCACCGAATGATGAGTCGGTGCTACTGAATTGATCGATTGATGATTTTTTTTATCAGTGCACTGACGCACCCACCGAGCCTGGGGTTTTAGCTGAGTCGGTGCCACCAACTGGGTTGTCGGTGGTACCAACGACTTATCAATTAGCCGCAACCATTTTTTCTACACTTTCATTAGACATGTCGGTGGCATCAACATGGTAGTCAGTGGCACCAACTTGTTCCAATTGAATTGGCCCTCTCGCTGAACTGATCTCGATGCCATCAACTAAGGAGTCGGTGGCACCGACTTTGGTACACCCGACACGCTTAACAAACGAGTCAAGGTATCATTTTTACAAAAAATTATAAAAAACTAAGTTCTACAAAACCAACATAATGGAAAGGAATGAAATGAACATCCTAATGGTTGGCTTGACTCCCAACAAGCACCCTTGTTTAACGTCCTAGGCTAGACAAATCCATTCTTGAGATTAATTAGGAGCAATGAATTTCACCTCATGCTCCTTCCTTTTGAAATCTTCTCCAAAGTAGTGCTTCAATCTTTTGCCATTAACCAAGAAGGATCTCTCTCCCTCTTTGATTTTAACCACCCCATGTAGAAACACTTCTTCTATGACAAAAGGTGCACTCCATCTAGATCTCAATTTCCCGGGGTGTAATTTAATCCTTGAATTAAAAAGTAACAAATTCTCTCCTGGGTTGAAGACTCTCCTTTCTATATGCCGGTCATGTAGTTGGCTAGTCCTCTCCTTGTATAATCATGAATTCTCATAGGTATTCATCCTAATTTCATCAAGCTCATTCAACTCCAGCATCCTTGTCTTACCTGCTTCATCAAGGTCAAAATTGAGTCTCCTTAACGCCCAATGAGTTTTATGTTCTAATTCCACTGAGAGATGACATGCCCATCCATAGACTAACCTAAAGGGTGTAGCTCCTATTGGTGTTTTATAGGCTGTCCTATAGGCCCATAGCGCATCAACCAATAATTCACTCCAATTTTTTCTACTAGATGATACCATCTTCTCAAGGATCTTTTTGATCTCACAATTGGGAACCTCCACCTACCCTTGAGTTTGTGGGTGGTATGGTGTACCCACATGGTGTATCACTCCATATTTGTTTAAGAGTGTCCCAAATTTCCAATTGGTAAAATGAGTTCTCCCATCACTTATAATCAACCGTGGCACTCCAAACCTATAAAAAATGTGATCCTTAAAAAATTTGCATACGACGTTGGCATCATTGGTGCAGGTTGGAATTTCATTCACCCATTTTGACACATAATCTACAGCCAGTAAGATGTAGATGTTAGAGTTAGATGACACAAAGGGACCCATGAAATCAATACCCCATATATCAAAAACCTCTACTTCTTGAAACACATTCAATGGCATCTTCTGCCTCTTTGATATGTTACCTGACCGATGACATGCGTCACACCTAAGCACAAAGTCATGTGCATCTTTGAATAAGGTCGGCCAGTATAAACTGCTCTCCAATCCCTTTGTGGTTGTTCTAGAACTGGCATGGTGTCCACCCGTAGGTAGTGTGTGGCAGTGTTTCAACACACTCTCATACTCACTTTTAGGTACGCACCTCCTTAATATTCCATCCCTACATTGTCTCAACAAGATAGGATCATACCAAAAATAATAGCACAAAGAATGAAAGAACCTCTTCTTTTCTTGGTACCCCCAATCAACAGGTAATTTCTTGCAAGATAAATAATTCACAATGTTAGCAAACCAAGTGTCCTTTTGCTTAGAGGAGAACAACTACTCATAAGGGAAAGTCTCTAGAATGGGTATATTAACATCCTTCTCATCTACCCTCTCCAGTCTAGATAAGTGGTCAACCACCACATTCTCAATCCCTTCTTTATCTTTAACCTCAATGCCAAACTCCTGTAGTAAAAGGATCCATCTTATCAATTTTAGTTTAGCATCCTTCTTCTGCAACAAGTATTTAATTGCCACATAATGAATCCACACCACCACTTTAGCTCCCACAATATATTGTCTAAATTTCTCTAAAGCAAAGACAACAGCCAATAACTCTTTTTCAGTTGTGGTGTAATTTAGTTGTGCGTCATTAAGTCTTTTAGATGCATAATATATGACCGTAGGAACTTTGTCTAAGCATTGACCCAACACTGCACCCACAACATAATTTGATGCATCGCACATCAGTTGAAATGGTTGGCTCCAATCTAGAGCATGCACAACCATTGCGGATATACATTTTTCTTTCATGATTTTAAAAGATTTTAAACATCTCTCATCAAAATTGAATTCGACATCCTTTTCCAAAAGCTCAGATAATGGTTTAGCGATATTTGAAAAATCCTTAATAAATTGGTGATAAAACCCAGCATGGCCTAGAAAACTCCTAACTACCTTTACCGACGTTGGTGGAGGAAGTTTAAAATCACCTCTATCTTAACCGGATACACCTCCAATCCCTTGATAGACACCTTGTGTTTAAGCACTATGCCCTCGCTAACCATGATGTGGCATTTTTCCCAATTAAGCACTAAGTGTGTGTGTCTTCACACTTCTGCAAAACCTTATCCAAATTTTTCAAAAAATCATCAAAAGATGTCCCATAAATCGAAAAATCGTCCATGAAAACCTCGAGACATCTTTCCACCATATCTGAGAAAATCACCTACATGCACCGCTGAAAAGTAGTGGGTGCATTTCACAACCCGAACGACATGCGGTAGTATGCAAAAGTGCCATAAGGGCAGGTGAAGATAGACTTCTGTAATGACCCCGCCTCCCAGTAACCCACAATTAAGGGAGACTAGAAGGTCATAGACGTTATCCCAATATTTCTAGATTAGTGGTTCAACATTTAATCAATAATAATTATAAAATTCTACTAAAACTAAAATGGAAAGCTGGAATAAAAATAAATCTCTTGCATACCTTGTAAAAATTTAGGATTTCTATACTTCTATCCACAGATGGAGTCTATCTATCTAATTCTCCTTGAATTGATTATTCGTATCTTCACAATGTTTCAATTTATTGTTTGTCCTTTTCAATGATCGTAACTAAAATGACGACAATCAAAACATCGACCGGTATGTGGGGAACAATCAAAATTTCTACAAATAATTTTTAACTACCTAATTATCACAAATAAGTTGTTGACAATCCAAATTACATTTTCAATGTGACATTCTCAACCGCTTTTGCCCTAAACCCTGGATTACCTTCTCTTAGGGTTTTGTCCTTGCAATGGACATAAGGCCACCTTCTCCATCCTGAGCTTAGTGGCTGGGGTCACCTCTTGGTGCCCAATTGTCTTCCCTCTGGGGCTTGACTGAATAGACCTTCCCTCCGGGGCTTGGTCATGCATCATACATCATGCTGGCATGTAGGTTTGAGAATGCACATATATACTTAATTGTGATAATCATAGAGACTTTATAGGATTGCATAAATAAACACTCAACAGTTTAGGTTGCATCCAATCAATCAAACGTTCGAGAAAACCTCGTGAAACTAGATCAATTATTCGTAAATAACCACATACCTAATTTGGAAGTCTCAAGGATTGTAAGAGAATAATCAATCAAGCAGTCATATAAGCCAATCACCCCAATCACTCAAGCACAACAAGAAACCTGTAAAACATGTGCAATCTAATTACTACATTTTCATCATGCACTTACTTTATTGAATTGGGATTCCCTCCTAGGGTATTCCTAAGTTGAATTAGGGTTTTCTTATAGTTTTTTATATTCATTTCATAACCTTTACCTTTTAGGTCAATTAAACCCTAAAACAACGTTTCTATATTCCAAAACCCTAATTACTCTATTATTCATATTTAAGCCTCTTTATTACCAATTAAGATCATTTCTAACTTCATCTTATACATAGGGTTTTTGAAATATAACTCATCAAAAAGTCATAAATACTTAGATTAGGGTTTCTAGGTTTTCAAGTACATCTTTATTCATATGAAACCTTAAAACATCCCTTTTTACATTAGAACTCTATTTACTCAAGTTATCTGCTCCAAATCTCCTTTATTCTTAATTAGACTTAGAATCATCATATCTCTATCTTATGCAATTTCGAAATAAAAGCCATTAAAGCCATATTTAACAACATTAGGACTTTTAGGCCCATTAATACATTTTCTTATTCATATCACTCTAATTAAGCAAATCATGGGTTGTTAAACTCAAATCATATTCATATTATCCATTTTATGCCAACAGGCTAAATGTTGATTCATAATGCCAACCTAAGCAATTGAACTTATTCTTAATCAACATCTAGGGTTTTGATTACACTTAAAGCATTAAAGTTACAAACTTTATGCACTTTCAAATTAGGAACATAAAAAGAATCTGATTATATTTTTACTGGATTCCTCGCATTTTTCTTAGCAAGATTCATATATTATTTATCCTCATATCATCATCCTACTAATTACTAGTATTTTTATCATTTAAAAACACTTTGGCCAATCTCACGCTAACACATCAACACACTAATGTGTAGTCCTCGAAGACTCTTTACTTAGTGGTTAAATACCATATTGCCCTTACTCACTACGTGTACTGACCGGGGTACTCTGGTCTTCTCGTTATATCACCCCTAACCTTGTGACAGAGGTAGGTTCTGGTCGTCGCGCTCTGCCGCGTCGCCTGCCCCCCCCCCCCTCTCCCGCGGCTCATGGGTCTCAAGGCGGGATGGAGTCAGGGTGTCCCTACTGGCCCTCACTGACCCTAGTCAGACCAGGGCTGCTACTGGCGGTGGCCATGGACCAACCGATGGGGTTCTTCCCTAAGTTTCTGAAATGAGAAACTAAATCACGAGGAGGAGGTCTCATACCTATGAGTTGGAAGCTTCACATTGATGCACACGTTAGTGCCCAGGTCTGGCAGAGCTCTGTTTCTCGTGCTTAAGGTGCGACGAATAGGAAAGTAGGGAAGAAACTCCGTCATCCTTGCTTCCTCCCACGGAGCATGGTGCTGCTGCAGATTTGATCACCGACGTTGCTCCTTACTTCTCTTCGCAAGGTATTGTTGCCACACCTTGGACGGTCGTGTTCTTGATGGAAATGAGGCCTCCCGTGATCTCCTACATGGTTGTGTATAAACCCTAGAGTACGAAGGAAGAGAGAGATGGGGATGGAGGGATGAGAGTATCTCGTTGAAGGGCCTACTCATAGACATATATATACTTTCACGAAATCCATCTATTAATCTAGTACCTTCTGAAATACCTTTGTAACTTCCCTTTCCTGGTTCTTTTGCCACGTGGTTAATTATACATGTGTATGTATCAACTTTCGAAAAGCCTTTTTTTTCCTTTTATGATGATTGTCTCTCTCCTCACGGTAATAAAAGAAACTTATCCTAAGGGCATTCACGGTTGTAGAAGGATGATATTAATTCCTTTCCATCTTTATCAACATATATATCCACTTCCCAATTCTTTATCTATTTGTGGGATTTATAAAGTTTACTCTTTTACCATCTTATTAAAGAAATTCTCATTCCTTTATCAGTCATCCTTTCTTCTCAAATTTTTAAAGAAAGTCTATAAAGACTTAATCACTTATATTCCAAGTTTGGATCCGAAACAAAAAAGGAATAAATCCTTTTCTTCATTTGCAAGTCAATGACTTAAAAAGCATGTATTATGTATCAAACCACATATTTTATCTCTTTCTTCCCTATTTTCCTTATTTCGACTTTTAAAAACATCATAAGGCAAGTGGAGTCAAAACCACTCTATTGTGGCCACCTATATCTCATTCTAGAGAATTATATATATATATATATATATATATATATATATCATAAATACATTGCTTAACATCCATTATAGTTTATCTTTCTCTATTATTTTGACTTTTCTTCGTTTCTTCTCTTTTATATCCATTATTGGATTAACAAAACAGTAGAAATCACAAAATTCATATCAAAGGAGAGATTTACAAAGAAACCCATTCTTTGAAGCAAAGCATAAAACCTTATCAATTCAAGTCCATATTCATAAAATTATTACATTTCAATTATGAAAACACATGTAAAATTGAGGTTGTAACATCCTTCCCCTCATAAGAATTTTTCCCTCAAAATTCCACCAAACATACAAATAATTTAGGATAAGACTTTTCCATATCCATCGTTGGCCCCCATGTGGCTTCATCCTTCCCATGGTGCTTCCAAAGAACCTTCATCATCTCATATTCTGACCTCTGAGTCCTTTCACCTTGGTATCTAGAATCCTCATAGGTGACTCAAGACATTTCAGCCTCCCTCTGGAGCTCACTAGGTTCATTGTTCAGCACATGGCTCGGGTACCTCACATAGTGCTCGAGATCAGACACATTGAACTCATCACACATTATATGATCTTGAGGGATCAGGTAAAACATAAAAAACTCCACCATTCCATCTCAAATGGACCCAGGTATCGGGGACTCAGTCTCTACAACTATAGCTGAGAGGGGTCGATTTTTCATAACACATATTCTCCCACAATGAACTACATGTTAGTATGCTTTTCATCAGCTCATGACTCATGTCACCCCTGGGATTCTCAACCATCACATGATAAAAGCAACTTCATCTACACACACTGTGGTCTCTCTGACCTTCTCAAGGTCCTTTCACCGACATCATCCTAATGAAGTGGTAACTGACACAGACTCCCTTACAGAGCTTCTTACATCCCGATACTGGCTATGGTGGCTATCATCACAAGCAAACTCTCTTAGGGCAGGAACTGCTCCCATGTATCACCCTGAACGAGCACACACACTCTCATCAGACCTTTTAGTCTGGATCATACTCTCTTGATTGTCTATCAGCATGGGGTGATACGAGGTACTAACTTCATTCTAGCATCGAGTTCGTTACGCACCTACTTCCACCACATGGAAGTGAACTTGAGTTCATGCTCCAAAAGTTGAACTCGGATCACGGTGTAGTTGAACTATCTCTCTCATGCATACAGTTCAATCGGATATGTCACATTGACATCACTCTCTCTTAGGTAAGGGGTTAGGTCAACTTGGTAAGGAAATTTACCATAACCCATATTGCATCCTGACCTCTCTTGGTCCAGGGGAGACTCACCACAACGTCCATGGTGATCCACTCCCATTCCCTCTCGAGGACTCTTCATTATCTTTAGTAACTCATCGGGTTATGAATGTTCATCCTTCACCTCCTCGCATGCTTGGCATGAAGCCACAAGCAATTTTACATAATTCTCCATCTCAGATATTCAAAGTACTAATGCAAACTTTAACTATCTTGGTAGTACTATGGTGTACTTAACATCATGAGCCTCTGCTTGTCATGATTCCTCAAGGTTGGCTCTTCAGAAACCCTAAAACACTCTAGTAGTGGGTTTCACCACCTTCTTCTCCTAAGAGGTGTATCTGAGGTTCTTACAACCATCCTTCTATCTCATCAAGCTCTAGGATAGCTAACTGAGAAACCACTTTGACCAACAGGTCTAATGGTACCAGAGTGTTAGCCCTATATGTCTCACAAACTTAGGGTTCACCGAATAACCTCTTCTACCCTCTCTACTGGCTAACAAGACATCTGTGTCTCAACAAAGAGCATCCATTACCACCTTACATCCTTATGTGCTAGGCAACGGTGAAGTCATAAACCTTCATATACTCCACTCATCATCCTCATCTCAGATTTAGGTCTAAGTAAGTCAAGAAAACTCCGAGCTCATCATCTTGGTTATCAAAGTCAAACTTATATAACTCATAAATTCCATACTGACCTTGATAAGAACGCCCTCATGATTACTATCTTAGTTCTTCTCGTGTTTGTAAACCACCCATTTCATGTACTCTCCTAAAAAGGTATGATATTTTCTCTATCCTCAAATAGCATAACAACATTTCAACTCACGTCATCTTTATCCTTAGTGTACGACATGCGTATTGCCCTATCTCTCACCCCCATAACAAGAGGAAACAAGCATTTGGCTGCAGTCCAAATACAAAGTTCATCCCATTCCAAGAGTAGAGATAGTGCATCACACATCGCCAATACACTTTCCTAACTAAGTTGACACGTACATCACATGTCTCCACATCATGAACAACCTAATTATGGGTCTACACCCATGGGAAGACTTTTCCCATCACCCTTTGAATCTTAACATATCTCTTTTATGTACAATCCTTAGTCGTTACCTCAAGGTGTGACACCCCGCCATCACACAGACAACGAGATGACATGCGAAAACGTGCAGAACCAACATATTACCAAAAACACAGGTTAATTAAAACTGATTGCGGAAAGCATACATGAGAGAACTTTTGCATCCATATCCTGTAGAGAAACATGTTATATAAACATTCACATGCCTTGTTATAGGTCAACAACTTATCGAAACTAGCTATACTGTTAGCACCAGAGTTCAACACCTGTTTATACATACATAACGGCCACGTACGGCTAGCAGTAGGATATACAAGATTACAACAGATAGACATCGTGAAACGTCATCAAACACCTCATAGGACCTAAGAGTATAGGGATGACTCTAGGACGCTACTACAAAACTACCAAAACAGCAGCATGTCCATCTCTTGCCTTCTACTACTCTTCTTGCTGCTCAGCCGCAACCTCACGACCACCACCACATCTAGAGCGATCACCTAAAAAGGGTATAAACCAGCGGGGTGAGACACACAGTCCCAACAAGAAACATAACTCCCCGCCGAACTATAAAACCTCAAAAGGTTAAAGCAGATAACAATAGATAACTGAAAAAGCGTATAACAAGAGCAGCATATTGAGCAAGGCGATTATTACCATCAATCTTACCAAGATACCCGGGAGGCATATAACCAAGTATTTCTTTATGGAACATGATTGACAAGATAAGCTTTATAAGAACTTATCAAAAGATATAAGGATCGTACACACAACTGCATAGTACAACTAGATAATCTATATAAGCAATGCCTCAATAAATGTTACGTATTTTGCTCTAAGCAAGATATACTATTCGGCTGGATTACATTTTATTATACCCTGAGGAAGTGAGCCTTCCCTGCTCAAATCCAACCATTATCTGCGAAGCCTAATCCGGTGCCATATAAGGTCTAAGGAGGTCCGGACTCCATGACCTCACCTTCTCGTGGTCAGTACACGAATCATCAAGCAAGACCGCAGTCTTATGCTTATAAGGCCTCAGCCTCTGGGTCAGCTCCGCAAGCTACGCATATATACATCCGAGCCATGAACGCATCATGCTCATCATCACATATCCTGAGCCATGGGTCTGTTCACCATGCTCCATATATCCTGAGTCTGCAACCACAACTGCACTCAAATCCTCCTATTTTAGGCTAGGGGAAAACCTCACATATTCAACAATATTCACTCCAGGTAATCCCACAGGATAAACCTGTTTCACCATCACCAAATATTGACGATCATGGATCTATGGACAGGGCAAACTACATGATATGTTCATCTATAATTAATTAGTATATTTTAAGCCAATTGTTGAGGCAATCAAAGTATAACATAGCCTTATAGAATTTCATCATTATTGCCATCATCATACTGTTATGGGACCTCAATCCCTCATGATATCAACCACTGCCTCTCAAGGCATCTTAATCATGCATCAGCATTTTGGGAACACATCCCTTATCTCATCAACATAGGATAACACCTCAAACAGGAACTCATCCTTATATCAGGTCCTCAGACCTATCAACTTGTTGTCTCATCACCACAGGGTGCTATTCAAGCACATACATCTCATAGCTCTTACCTGACTATGAATCCACATGGAATGCCTGCATGGTTAGTATACACATCCATAGAGATAACTGAAGTCTATCATGGATTAACAGAATTATCATGCTACCAAGTATAAAGCAACATCCATGAGTATTTTACACATAAGCTGTAGAAATCATTGTTTTATTATCAATCATAAGCTTATATCATGCCCCATAGTTGTGATCATATGCATGTGTTACATTATCATGTGTAGCAACATCATATCCTTTCAAGCTTCCTAGTTCACAACCTATCATATTAATTCATTATCATATTTGCAGGATTCAAGGTGATTCCAGCATATCACTTGTGTTATCATTCTTGGCCATATACCTTTCGAGTTATCAGAACCCTCACCAAAGCTCCTGTAACCCTCACTATAGATATGGCGGGCAGTGCCAACCCTCACCAAAAGATGTATCGGCTAGGGTTCCAAACCCTAAAGCACATGTGCCATCAAAACAGCCAACAAAACATCATCCTATCGTGAATCAGGGATTCTATCGTGCACTAGGGTTAGGGTTTCTATTGGCCAACCCTCTCAACAAGAAGCATGTCGACCAGGAGCATGGCGCCCAATATGCCCTATCATTCAACCATCACTCTTATCGTTCAAAGAACCCTTATGTCGGCCAAGGCACTCTATTATTCAAGAGCATGGTAACCACTAGGGCACCATATCGACCAACTCACATAGGGTGTGTCGGGAAAACACAAACCCCATGCTCGACACAAGGTTACCCATCTTACCCATATCATCCAAGGAAGATGCTAGGGTGTCACCCACCTAGAACAAGAAACACCTTAAGAAGACATATCATCCAACTAGTTCAAACACCTCATATCAGCCACCACTAAGGCACCTAACAGGGTTCCACCATGCACCCACCATATTGGGCAGCACAAGACTACTTCATATCAGCCAAGAGCTATCATAAGGTGTGTCGTGCAGAGCACACATCAAGGTGTATCACCCAAGATCCAACTCCACAAAGGATATTGGCCAAGATCAACTAGGCATATCGACCAAAGGTACAACCCATGACAAGGCTATCAGGCAGCACTACTCCAAGGTCATGTCGTGCAAGGCACAACCCAGCATGGTCATCTTCAACCTCAAGCACAAGGGCACCAAACCCTAATTGATCAAGAAGATCGGCTCACCTCTCAACAACCAAGAGAGAGGGGTTTTGCACAACCTCTATCACAAATGGGGCAACCACAAGGACCAACCTCAACATAGGTCATCACATATATAAGAGCTCACCTCTCTAATCCATGGTGAGAGGAGGGTATTGCCCAAGAAACTAGAATATAGGATCACCTCTCAACTTAAACGAGAGAGGGGTATTACCCAAATCACTAGAGCTCAAACTCACTTCTCAAAAACCAAGGAGAGAAAGGGGTATTTCCCCAAAAGAAACCCTAAACTATGGTTCGGACAACTAGATCCAAAGGTATATAAACCATCAACAACATCATGCTCACTATATCCATAAGATCAACAACATGTACTAGAGCAAGAAACATAACATGCAATGGTCGATAATCCACATATATGAATCATGCAACATAGAGAAGGTAGTATAGCTAGGGTTATAAGTTATGTAACCCACCTTAAGCAAACTCCTCAAGATCCAAAGCTCCAAGCTTCTAGCTTCTAGCTCCAAGCACACCACCTTCGGCCACCTCAAAGAACAAGACCCTCCTAGGGTTTGGCCACCAAGCTAGAGGAAGAAGAAGAGATCTCCACCAAGGGAAAAAGATCGGCCACCAAGCTCTCCAAGGAAGGTGTATCATGCACACAAGAAGGGAAGAGCAACAAAAGAGCTAAAGGGTTCCCAAGGAAGAGAAAGACAAGGCATATATAGATGAGGACCAAAGGGGAATCAAGGCAAGGTGTCACCCCTCTTAGGGACACATGTCAAACGTCTTGCCACCTTGCAAACCACATGCACATGCCATTCCACCACTCATCCAAGGTTCGGCCACATGTCCAAGCTAGGGTGACACAACCAAGGCAAGGAGGTCAAACAAGGTCAAAGGCCAACACACTACTCCTCTAGGCCGATACAAGGCATGGCCGACACACACCAAGGCCGACACAAGCTACCTTGTCTGATACAGGGCTCAACCAAGCAAGGCAAGGCCACTACAAGGGAAAACAAGGCCCAAAAGAGCTCAACCAGGCCCAAGGCAACTCAAGGCACGAACCCAAACCTTCCTCTCAACCCTAGAGGAAGCAAAGAGAGAGAAAGACATCTCTCAAGGTGACAAACTTGCTCTCTAACCCTATCTTAGGTTATTTTGCATGTAGCACCTCCAACTCTCAACAAAGCACAAGCAAACCCTAATCATCACTAAAGGTGATTAGCGAGCAACTAAGCACAAGGTTTAGGCAAAACAAATAGGGTAAGCCCAAAATGAAGGTCAGGGTCCTTACACAAGGTCTCTAGTGTGCCAGCACTTTTCGGGTTATCCAACCCTTATGAATCTAAGGAGTGCCTCTCACTTTTACCCCTTAGGCCCCATGAACTCATGAAGGTGTCCAACCTCCTAATCCATGGTCCTTGGGCAAAGGTAGTTGTTACCTCCCGACCCCAAGGTTTCGTGCATCTAGGGAACATACAACTTCTACTTCCATCAGTCTTATCCCTTCATGACCTTAGTATTGACTTAGGATTCCATCATAGCACACCTCATTCTCGAATCTTTACCTAAAACTCCATCATCTCTCTGGGCACTCATAGTCAAACTTACATCCTTTAATAGGGATCATGGTGACCTACCTAACTTGGTTAGGCCCCATAAGGTTACGTCCATGGTAACATATCTTCATGCCCCTTAGAGATGGTCACACAAGGGTCTATAGATTCAAATGTACTCTCCACTTATCTCATCAAGATCCTATGAGGGACCTCTTTAGGTTACCTCAAACCTACACAAAAGTTTCACCTGACAGAAGGGTCCCTCCCCAGGATGGGAGAAAACTATCTCTTGATAGTAACAAAGGTCACAACTGTTCCTACGTACAGGGTTTACATCATTAGGTGCAATCTTATTCCTATCAAGCTACTAAGGCACGTAGCTAACCAGAAGACCACATACTAAACCATGCTAGGTCTCCTTGGTATGTCACACTTGTTCCTATTCCTCAACATTGGACCAAGATCATACATACATATATCACCAACCTATATGTGAGGGGTTCATCGAACCTATACTTCAGTCCAAGGGGTTTCCTCCAAACATGAGGGGTGCCATGCCTGAATCTCTAGAAACTCAAAGTCATGAGCATCAGTGCACCAGGTGTTACTACTTCCCCTCTAAGGTCTAGGAACTCTAGGTTCACTTCTCAGGCATTCGTTGTTTAATTGCATGCTCAACTTTTCAACTATGAACCAAATAGGTACAAGGTATAGCATGCACTTCCTATTATTCCTCCACGTGAACAACACCTCACAGCCCTACACCAGGATGACCAACTGGGTATGAGGCCTCAAAACTTGATACCATACCTCCTCGGTCTAAGGAACTCTCCTTTCTACACTTATAAGGTAAGGTAGGCACCTTCATCTTCTGTACATTGGTTCAGGAAGCCTCTTCTCATTCTAGGGTTTGGTTCCTCTAAAGGCATCCAAGGTACGATGAGTCTTTGAGGATCATGCGTGAAGCATCCACAACCATCCTCTTATGTCATCCATTCTAAGTCATATCATATCCAACCTCTCATGGTCTCGAATGTCTCAGAGTCTAAGCTTCCAACCTTCTTGCTTGGGTTTTAATCTCTCTCTAGAGCTAATCCTACAACCAATCTTACCACGGGAGATTCTCTCTCTAAGAAGGTGTACCAAACTCTTAAGGATACATGCATACACCTACATAGGTGATACATATGATCTAAACCTATGTTCGATCAAGATTATCAAAAGCTCTGCATGTCCATCTCCTAACCGGTTAGGCATAACCCTTTTGACCTAAGTCTCATCCTACCGCTAGGACTACTGACGTTCTCTCCTACATAGGTGCATGATCTTCTATGATCATATATGCCTATAAGGATTTTTATATGGTCACCACTATCCTCTTCAATGAAGGAGCTATCCTTCACCCTAAAAGGCATGACCCCTCCAAGGTCGGGTCACAAAAAACACTAGGTCAACCAACCTCACATAGCTCATGCTTCGCATGGGTACTCAAAACCTCTATGCATGTTTACCCACATACATACTGCATGGTTAACTATGACATCCAACTCATCTTGTTATCCATTTTCTCTAACTTCCACATAGGGTTAGGGTTAGCATCATCCTCAAAGGATGTGTCAGGTCTCTACCTCTTCTTGGAGACCTCTACCTCCAAGACTGACTCTCTCCTCAACCTCTTGATAAGAAGGTCAATCATCAGATCTTTCCTGAGGGCACGACAACACACGCCATGCAACCTTAAGCATGTAACTAATCTTTAGTTTACGCTTAAACTATTAAACTTATATCCATGACATCTTATTTACATGCTTTTCATTGATTTGGTGGAGGATTCCTTAATCCTTATCATACTTAACATTACCTCAAGAGGGTGAGGAAGAGAGAAAAAGCCTCAACCTTATAATCTTAATTGAATTAGGGTTGAGAAGGGATGAAATAGATGAGAGAGTCTTAAAGGTATCTTGTTTCGAGTCAAGAACTCAGACTTTGGCCAGGCAGTCACACTGCATCTGGGAGTCATCGTGATTGACTAGCAGGGAGGAGGAAAATATTGCCAGCCCCCGGACCGTGATCCTTTTCTAGACACCTCCGTAATCGGAAAATCTTCTAATAATTCCCTCAGGTTCTATAGAGTTTGTAAAATTTAATAAATAATAAGGATTAAATGAGAAACCATTCACTATTATACCAAATGTAACGACCCCGCCTCTCGGTAACCCCCAATTAAGGGAGACCAGAAGGTCAGAGACGTTATCCCAATATTTCTGGATCAGTGGTTTGACATTTAATCAATAATAATTATCAAATTCTACTAAAACTAAATTGGAAAGATGGAATAAAAATAAATCTCTTACATACCTTGTAAAAATTTCAGATTTCTAGACTTCTATCTACAGATGGAGTCTATCTATCTAATCCTCCTTGAATTCATTATTCGTATCTTCACAATGTTTCAATTTATTGTTTGTCCTTTTCAATGATCATACCTAAAATGGTGACAATCAAAATGTCAGTTAGTATATTTCTATACCAGTATGTTGGGAATAATCAAAATTTCCACAAATAGTTTCTAACAACCTAATTATCACAAATAAGTTATTAACAATCCAAATTACGTTTTCAATGTGACATTCTCAACCGTTTTTGCCCTAAACCCTAGTTTACCCTCTCTTAGGGTTTTTTCCTTACAAGGGACATAAGGCCACCTTCTCCATCCAGAGCTTGGTGCTTGGGGTCACCTCTCGGTGCCCAATGGTCTTCCCTCTGGGGCTTGACTGAATAGACCTTCCCTCTGGGGCTTGGTATTGCATCATACATTAGGGTGGAATGTAGGTTCGAGAATGCACATATATACTTAATTGTGATAATCATAGTGACTTTATAGGATTGCATAACTCAACACTCAATAGTTTAGGTTGCATCCATTCGATCAAACGTTTGAGAAAATGTCGTGAAACTAGATCGATTATTCATAAATAACCACATACCTGATTTGGAAGTCTCAAGGATTGTAAGAGAATAATCAATCAAGCAGTCAGATAAGCCAATCACCCCAATCACTCAAGCACAACAAGAAACTTGGAAAACATGTGTAAACTAATTACTTCATTTTCATCATCCACTTACTTTATTGAATTGGGATTCCCTCCTAGGGTCTTCCTAAGTTGAATTAGGGTTTTCTTATAGTTTTTTATATTGATTTATTAACCTTTACCTTTTAGGTCAATTAAACCCTAAAACAACATTTCTATGTTCCAAAACCCTAATTACTCTATTATTCATATTTAAGCCTCTTAATTACCAATCAAGATCAGTTCTAACTTCATCTTATACATAGGGTTTTTGAAATGTAACTCATCCAAAAGTCATGAGTACTTAGATTAGGGTTTCTAGGTTTTCAAGTACATCTTTATTCATATGAAACCTTAAAACATTCCTTTTTACATTAGAACTCTATTTACTCAAGTTATCTACTCCGAAGCTCCTTTATTCTTAATTAGACTTAGAATCATCATATCTCTATCTTATGCAATTTCGAAATAAAAGCCATTAAAGTCATATTTAACAGGATTAGGACTTTTAGGCCCATTAATACATTTTCTTAGTCATAGCACCCTAATTAAGCAAAGCATGGGTTGTTAAACTCAAATCGTATTCATATTATCCATTTTATGCCAACATGCTAAATGTTGATTCGTAATGCCAACCTAAGTAATTGAACTTATTCCTAATCAACATCTAGGGTTTTGATTACACCTGAATCATTAAAGTTACTAACTTTATGCACTTTCGAATTAGGAACATAAAAAGACTCCGATTATATTTTTACTAGATTCCTTGCATTTTTCTGAGCAATATTCATATATTATTTATTGTCATATGATCATCCTACTAATTACTAGGATTTTTACCATTTAAAACCATTCTGGCCAATCTCACGCTAACACGTCAGCATAATAATGTGTATCTTGGGTGGATCTTTACTTAGTGTTTAAATACCATATTTGCCTTACTCGCTACGTGTACTGACTAGGGTACTCTAGTCTTCTCGTTATATCACCCCTAACCTCCCGATGGAGGTTGGTTCTGGCCCTCGCGCTCTGCCGCGTCGCCAGCCCCCCTCTCTCCCACAGTTCCTGGGTCTCATGGTGGGATGGAGTTGGGGTGGCCCTACTGGCCCTCGTTGACCCTAGTCAGACCAGGGCTGTGACTGACGGCGGCCATGGACAAACCGGCAGGGTTCTGCCCTAAGTTTCTAAAATTAGAAACTAAACCATGAGGAGGAGGTCTCATACATGTGAGCTGCAAGCTGCACATTGCTACACACGGTAGTGCCCAGGTCAGGCGAAGCTCTGTTCCTCTTGCTTAAGGTGTGGTGAAAAAGAAAGTAGGGAAGAAACTCAGTCATCCTTGCTTCCTCCCACGGAGCATGGTTGTTACAACCCTGATTTTGGATTCAATTGTTGAGAAATGTAAATTCTCATATTAAAGATAAATGAACAAATAATGAATGAATGCATGATTTTCATTTAAAATAGCCTTGTTGATTTGTTTGTGGGCTTTATTGGCTATTGGGCCCAATAACAAGAAAGGATAAAAGAAATTCCACTATTATCGAGTAAATAAGAAAATAGAGAAAAAGGAAAAGTGTGGAAATCTCTAGAAGGCAAAAGAATGGAATCCAAGGATGGATTTCGTACCTTTAGGTTCCTTGGGTGCCAAGGAATCCCATATTGCAAAGAAAGGGCAATAATAAAAGAAAAGATCCAATAAGTATTTCTTTATTAAGAAAGAAATTGAAAACATTGATGAAATGTGGAAAATATGTGAAAAGATGTATAATTGAGTTATTCTTGGTGGAATTTCATATTCCAAGGATTTCTAATGATAAAAGGAATACCAATGAGGAAAATCAAAGATAAATAAAGAGAAATCCTCAAAAAGAAATATTTTAATAAGAAATACACATGATAATGAAGAATAATGCATTTAGATGCATCTAGAAGGGTAATGAGTATCCAATAAAAAGGATTTCGAAATAATATAGTTTCTTGGGATCCAAGGAGTCCCAATAAAGAAAGAGGAAAGAGAAAATACTAAAATTGCAAAATAAAAGGATAATGTGATACGTTATTAATGGTTTTTGTGATATTAATAAAAAGAAAGTATTTTCTGTTAAGGAAAACTTTATTTCGAGGCCAATGGATTAAAATCCAAGGGCAAGGATATTAAAAGTGATAATTCTCAAATTTAATAATAACCAAAGCGTAAGGAAGATCAAGGAGGTAAAGAGGAGAGAGAAGGTTTCTTCTCATTGAAAGAATAGGAAACCAAGTTGGGAAAGGACTTGTTGCTTCGTGGGCAAGTAGTCTGGGGTGTGGATAACCCTCCCCTATAAAAAGGGGTAGAGCCCAGAGTCGAGTTCCAGTGAGATCCCACGTCCTACGCTCTCTTTCTCAACTTCTTCTTAATTCCTTACGTTCAAAACCCTAGAGGAGAGGGTAGCTCACATCTTGGTGCTATGAAAGGCCGTGGATGAGGTGCAAGGTGAGCGTGTTACTCCCACGATGACACCGGAGGGGCTAGGTTGGCTTTCCAGGCATTGGGACGTGCGCCATGGCTGTTAGATGGCTGCAAAGTGTCTCCAGGTTGCAGCCCTTGTGCGCACTGCCTAGCCCATTAGGCCGCAAGTCGGACGGCGCCCCAGGTGCGGGGGAGGACGGCGAAGCTAGGAAAACCTTTGGCAGGGGTCCCCGCGCCCTATGGAGGAGTGGGCAGCCCCGATTAGGGCTGCAGCCGGAGGCCAACTTGCGTGGCTCATGGTTGAAGACAACCTTCGGTCGATTGGACCGTTGTACCCTCCCATAGTTTAAAGGATCGGCCACTTATGTAAGGGCAAGGTCGTAATTCCGTTATGTTTCCAAAAGTTCTCGTTGCAAAGGAGCTGGACACTTGGCGGGTTCTGATTGGCTCAAGTAAGGTATTTCTTCTGAAATTCATAACTTTTTAACCGTAGCTCGGTTGGGGACATGTAATATATGAATCTTGCTCATAAAAACGAGGGGAATCTAATAAAAATATAACTGAAGCCTGATTCCTTATGCAATTTGAAAAATAATGGAAGATATCAACTTTAAAGTGTTAATGGTTAAAGAACCCTATTTTGGTATGATTAAAGTGATTAGTAGGGTTTAATAGATGATTAAAGTTGATCTTATCCTGTTAATGATAAAAATGAACATTAGGAAGAATAAGGATGGACTTTGCATATAATTAGTTAATTTAAAGTTTCATATGCATGAATATACTTTAATGAGCCTTAAAACCCTAATGTTGACTAATTCGACTATTAATGGCTTTAATTGATTAGTTTCATGATTAAAGTTGGAATATGTTGAATCTAAGCTATTTCGAGCATTAAAGTTCCTAATTTGTGGATAAATACCCTAAATGTAGTAATTAGGGTTTTCACATGAATAAAAGGTGGAATTAATGGCAAATCAAGTTCATATGTGATTTGGATCATAATGAATTATGAATTAATGATGAATACATATAATGATATTGTCATGGATTAAGAGGATAAAAATAGTATCTTTAATAAAAAGAGGCTTAATGAGCTTGATTAATGGTTAATTATGCCTTTAATCCAGAATTGATAATTAGATGTGGAAATAATTAGGGTTTGTGTTCAATTGTGTTAAATTAGGGTTTAAAAATAATGAAAGATGAAGTGAAACCCTAATTTCCAAAGAAACTATAAAATTGGAATAGAAATCCTAAGGAATATGAGGATATTGGATAAATATTGATAAAAGGAAATTGGTATATTTATTTCAGGATCCTGTGCATGATTAGTTGCTTGGTTGGTATTTCTATGTTTTGGTTATTTCTGCATTCAATCTGCTTAACAGGTATGTGGTTACGCCTATGAATATCCCAAATTAGATTCCCGAGGATTTTTGAGGTTTTATCGATGACTTAAATTAAACTGTTGGTTGCATTTAATTCATACAAATTATAATGTGAATATGACTATCACATAAGAGATGTGCCTACTAGCTCAGATCCTAGTCCCCTATGTAGTTGTATAGATTGACCTAGTAAATGGCTACCAATGGGTAGGTCCATCAGGTCATTAAATGACTTAGTAAATGGCTACCAATGGGGTAGGTCCATCAAGTCATCATGAGTCAGGGATTGGTCTACCTTTGGGTAGGACCATGCGAATCCATAACCCTAGGTATTGGCTACCTGTGTGGTAGGGCCATGGGGGTAAGGATCTACCATATGAGAGAGGTAGTATCCATGTCCATTGCAGGGACGTTATAGAGAAAAGGGATAGGCAAGGATTGAGTAGTATTGCTTAGAACGTAATCTTGGTTGTTAACTGATATTTGGTTGATTACATTGTTAACATAGTTGCACAATTATTGTTTTCCCCACATACCAGCTTCGTCTGACCGACGTTTTGTTTGTCGGCGTTTTAGGTACAAATGAAAAGAATAAACAGTAAAGTGACATATGTGGAATTGAATGAGAAATAACATGCACAGGAGGATTAGTTAGATTAACATCTTCATGGATAGAAGTTTAGAAATCCCAATTTTTTTTCAAGGTAAGAAAAGTTTTATTTTATACCTATTTTCAGTTTAGTTGGTAAAGTTTATTAATTATTACTGATTATTTTTCGAACCTTTGATTCTATTAATTTATTAACGTCTCTTTCCTTCGGGTCTCCCTTAAGTGGAGGTTACCGGGAGGCGGGGTCATTACAATTGGTATCAGAGCATAGGTTCCTCAAGTAATCTTTAATAATTATCAAATTTTACAAATTTTGTAGAACCCAAGGGAGTTATTAGAGGATTATCCGAAAGACAGAGGTGTCTAGAAAAGGA
The DNA here is from genome assembly GCA_963693085.1 of Alisma plantago-aquatica. Taxonomy (NCBI): domain Eukaryota; kingdom Viridiplantae; phylum Streptophyta; class Magnoliopsida; order Alismatales; family Alismataceae; genus Alisma; species Alisma plantago-aquatica. Next base: position 526,414,619 of record OY856413.1, on the reverse strand, counting down.
TCACAACTGGGGGCTGGCAATATTTTCCTCCGCACTGCTAGTCAGAATATGAGGACTCCCGGATCCGTGTGACTGCCTGGCCAAAGTCTTAGGGTATGATTCAAAATAAGATACCTTTAGGATTCTCTCATCTTGTTCATCCCTTCTCAACTCAGATTCTATTAAGGACCTTAAGGATTAGGGTTCCCTCTCTTCACCTAACCCTATTGAGGTATGGGTAAGGTTGATAAGGATTAAGGAATCCTCCACCAAATTAATAAAAAGCATGTAAATAAGATATCATGGACATAAGCTTAATAGAGTAAGCATAAAGGACTAGATACAAGCTTAGGTCGTATGACACGAGTTGTCATTGTCCTCATGAGAGACTTGAGGATAGACCTCCTTGGCAGGAGGATGAGTGGTGAGAGTTAGTCTTGGAGGTAGAGACCTCCATTAAAAGTAGATACCTAGTGCATCCTTTGAGGATGATGTTAACCCTAACCCTAAGTGAAGGTTAGAGAGAGAGATGACATGGTGAGTTAGATATCATGGTTGACCGAGTGTTTGGTTGGCATGCCTTTGGAATGCCATAAGAGGGTAGATGACCTAGTACCTTTGGCGACTCAACCCAGGAGAGGGTCGTGCATGCTAGAGCAAAGGATAACTCCTTCGTGGATGAGGTTAGAGGAGAACCTATAGTTACCCTAAGGACTTAAGCAAGTAGGGCATAGCTTGATGAAATCCTGGTTAAGAGATCATGATGGATGGCTTATGAAAGGGCTATGGATGATCTTGAGCAAACATAAGTTCGCACCTAGACTTCACCCACGTAGAGGTATGCCTGTGAGTTTGACCCTTCATGGAGGAAGGACCTCGGGTAGTAAGGCTGGATGTGGAGTTAGCTCTAGAGAGAAAAAGCAGGACTCAAGCAAGAGGGTTGGAAGCTTAGATTCTGAGACATAAGGAACAGTGGGTAGTTGGGGATGATGTGACCTAAGTGGATGATAGTGGTTTCCTCATGCATGATCCCTGAAGGCTGATGATATCTTGGTTGCCTTTAGAGGAACCTTCTGGTACCCATGGTATAAGTGACTACCTGCTGGATGAAATAAAGAGTGCCTTAAACCCTGAGGAGGCTTAAGTAACCAGTTGTGAGGCTTTATACATAGTTGGTTGTCCTTGAGGAGGACTCGACTTTGAGGTGTTGCTCATATGAATGGTTCATGGGAGTACATGACATACCTTGGATGTGCTTGATTTGTGGTTAAGAGGTTGAGCATGCAGTTGGATACCCAAAGGTGAACATAGGGTTCCTAGGCCTAAGAGGGGAAGCAGTGTATCCAATGCTAATGGTGAGATTTGAGTCTCTATAGTTTCGAGCATGGTACTCTTAATGTGTAGAGGTAAAGGAAACCCCTTAAGTTAAGGGTATGTTTGATGAACCCCTCACAACTAAGTTGATCTAATGTTGACGATAAGAACAAGTATGACCTAGCATGGTTTAAAAGGTGGTCTACTTATGCCTTAGTAGTTGTCAGGTTAGGCATTCTCATGTAAACCCTAAGGACAGTTGTGACCTTGTTGTCAAAGTTGTAGTTTCCTCCCATCCTGGGAGAGGGACCCTTTGGTAGGGTGTATACCAGTTTTTTTGGTTTTGAGTGAACCTAAAGAGGGTTCAGAGGATCTTGAGAAGCTAAGTGAAAAGTACATGGCATGAGAATGAACCTGTAGACCCATATATATCATCTCTAATGTGCATGTGGATGTGTTACCATGGAGGTAACCGGTAAGAGGCTTGACCAAGGTAGGCAGGTTGCCATGGCCCCTATGAAGGGATGAAAGTCAGTCGTGAATGCAGAGAGAGAAATAATGAAGGCTTGGGTAAGGTTATAAGTTGAACATATACTATAATGTAATCCTAAGTCTATCCTAGGGTCAGGTAGGGATGAGACCGATGGAAGAAGGAGTTTCCTAATTCCCTAGTTGCACATGACCATAGGGTCGGGAGGTAACAACTATCATTGTCTGAGGGCCATGGGTTAGGAGATTGATCACCTTCATGAATTCATGAGACCCAAAGGGCAGATGAGTAGGGCACTCTCTGATGCATAAGGAAAAAGGGATGACCCCAAAAGTGTCGGCTCCCTATAGACCTAGAGGAGATGACCTAGGATTGTGTTTGGACCAAGTAAGTTTGAGACCAGTTCTGCATGGAAGTAATTTTTGATATCATGATGTTGTGATGTGGAGACATGAGTTGCACGTTTCAACTTAGATTTGAAGGTGTATTGGCAAGGTGGGCTTCACCATCCCTACTCTTGGAATGGGAAGAACTTTGTATTTGGACGGCCGCCAAATGCTTATTTCTTCTTGTTATGGGAGTGAGAGATAGGACAGGTTACATGCCACACACCAAGGATAAAGATGATGTGAGTTGAAACGTTGCTACAAGGTATGAGGATAGATATGATACCATACCCTTGTGGATCAAATGATACATGGACAGGTACAAGCGATAACAGTATTAAGAAAATCATCTTGTGAGGATATTTTATCTTGAGCTAGGTAGAATTTGCAAGTTATATAAAGTTGAGTTTGATCATCAAGGAGACGAGCTCAAAGTATTCTCAATCAAAATAGACGTAGAATTCAAGTTTGAGATGATAAGTGAATACATGGGAGAGTATGTCTTCAACTGTACCTAACACTTAAGGATAAGAAGTGGTAATAAATGCTCTGGTTAAGATATAGCTGCCTAATTAGATGGAGGCTAGAAGAGGTTTTTAGGTTAACCCTCAGTTGGAAACGAGATAAGTCTGGCTAACACACAATATTGGTTGATCAAGTTAAAGGTTGTTTGGTTAGTCAGCCTAGTCCATGATATAATGAAGGGATGGTTGTAGAACCTCAGATACACACCCCTGAGAAGGGAGGTGATGAAACCCTGATTAGAGTGGTGTAAGGTTTCTGAGGTATCGATCTTGAGGAATCATGATATACCAGAGATTATGGTTTTAAGATCACCAAACACCGTGATATTACAAAGATAGTAAGTGATGGTAGCACTTTGGATGCTTCAGATGAAGATGCATGTGGCTTGTGGCCATGCATGATAGAGGTGAGGGACGAACACCAGTAACCCAGTGCGTTAACTTAGAGGTTAAAAGATCTCCGAGAAGGGAGTGGGAGTTCACCATTATGGATGATGTGGAAAATCTCCCCTTAACCAAGGAAGATCAATGTGGGTTATGGTAGATCACCTTACCTAGATGGCATGAGAAAGAAAGAGTATTGTCAAGTGACATATCGGGTTGAACTACTCTTTATATAGAGAGAAATGGTTCAAATACACCATGCTTTGAGTTCAAAAGTTCTTGAGCATGATTAGAAGGTTTACTTCCATGCGGTGGAAGTAGGTGCATGAAGAACTCGTCTTTAGTACTGCTTAGCACCCCATACTAATGGTTAGTATGATCTAGACTAGAGGGTCTGATGAGAGTATGTGTGCTCATTCAGGGTGATACAAAGAGACAGTTCTTAAGATGTGATGTTAACCACCATATCCTTTTATCTGGATGAAAGAAGTTCTATAAGGAGGTTGTGTCGGTCACCACTTCATTATGCTGATGTTAGTGAAGGAGGCCTCGTGAAGGTCATAAAAGAACCACAGTGTGTGTAGATGAAGTCGCTTGATCGTGCAATGGCTGAGAGAGAGAGCCCAAGGGTGACATGAGTCACGTGCTGATGCAAAGCAGACTGACATGCAGTTCACTGTGGGGGAATATAATGTGAGAATCCGACCCCTCTAAGCTACAACTGAGAAAGCTGAGTCCCCGATATATGGGTCCATTTGAGATGGATTGGTGGAGATGGTTGTGTTTAGCCTTTCCCCTCAAGATAACATGAGGTGTAATGTGTTCCATGAGTTCTATCTAGAGCATTATGTGAGGCACCCAAGCCATGTGCTGAGCCTTGAACCTATTCAGCTTTTAAGAAGCTGAAATGTCCTGAGTCACCTATGAGGGTATGATATACCAAGGTAAGAAAGAACTCAGATGGAAGAATATGAGATGATGAAGGTTCTTAGGAAGCACTATAGAAAGGGTGAAGCCACATGGGAGCCATGATGGACATAAGAAAGGCTTATCCTGAATTGTTTGTTTGCTTGGTGGAATTTTGAGGGCAAAATTCCTATAAGAGGGGAAGGATGTTACAACCCTGATTTTGGGTTTAATTGCTGAGAAATGTAAATTATCATATTAAAGATAGATGAATAAATAATGAATGAATGCATGATTTTCATTTAAAATAGCCTTGTTGATTTGTTTGTGGGCTTTATTGGCTATTGGGCCCAATAACAAGAAAGGATAAAAGTAATTCCACTATTATCGAGTAAATAAGAAAATAGAGAAAAAGGAAAAGTGTGGAAATCTCTAGAAGGCAAAAGAATGGAATCCAAGGATGGATTTCGTACCTTTAGGTTCATTGGGTGCCAAGGAATCCAATATTGCAAAGAAAGGGCAATAATAAAATAAAAGATCCAATAAGTATTTCTTTATTAAGAAAGAAATTGAAAACATTGATGAAATGTGGAAAATATGTGAAAATATGTATAATTGAGTTATTCTTGGTGGAATTTCGTATTCCAAGGATTTATAATGATAAAAGGAATACCAATGAGGAAAATCAAAGAGAAATAAAGAGAAATCCTCAAAAAGAAATATTTTAATAAGAAATACACATGATAATGAAGAATAATGCATTTAGATGCATCTAGAAGGGTAATGAGTATCCAATAAAAAGGATTTTGAAATAATATAGTTTCTTGGGATCCAAGGAGTCCCAATAAAGAAAGAGGAAAGAGAAAATACTAAAATTGAAAAATAAAAGGATAATGTGATACATTATTAATGGTTTTTGTGATATTAATAATAAGAAAGTATTTTCTGTTAAGGAAAACTTTATTTCGAGGCCAATGGATTAAAATCCAAGGGCAAGGATATTAAAAGTGATAATTCTCAAATTTAATAATAACCAAAGCGTAAGGAAGATCAAGGAGGTAAAGAGGAGAGAGAAGGTTTCTTCTCATTGAAAGAATAGGAAACCAAGTTGGGAAAGGACTTGTTGCTTCGTTGGCAAGTAGTCTGGGGTGTGGATAACCCTCCCCTATAAAAAGGGGTAGAGCCCAGAGTCGAGTTCCAGTGAGATCCCACGTCCTACGCTCTCTTTCTCAACTTCTTCTTGCTTCCTTACGTTCAAAACCCTAGCGGAGAGGGTATCTCACATCTTGGCGCTATGAAAGGCCGTAGATGAGGTGCAAGGTGAGCGTGTTACTCCCACGATGACACCGGAGGGGCTAGGTTGGCTTTCCAGGCATTGGGACGTGCGCCATGGCTGTTAGATGGCTGCAAAGTGTGTTCAGGTTGCAGCCCTTGTGCGCACTGCTTAGCCCATTAGGCCGCAAGTCGGACGATGCCCCAGGTGCGGGGGAGGACGGAGAAGCTAGGGAAACCTTTGGCAGGGGTCCTCGCACCCTATGGAGGAGTGGGCAGCCCCGATTAGGGCTGCAGCCGGAGGCCAACTTGCGTGGCTCAAGGTTGAAGACAACCTTCGGTCAATTGGACCGTTGTACCCTCCCGCAGTTTAAAGGATCGGCCACTTATGTAAGGGCAAGGTCGTAATTCCGTTATGTTTCCAAAAGAGCTCGTTGCAAGGAGTTGGACACTTGGCGGGTTCTGATTGGCTCAAGTAAGGTATTTCTTCCGAAATTCATAACTTTTTAACGGTAGCTCGGTTGGGGACATGTAATATATGAATCTTGCTCAGAAAAACGAGGGGAATCTAATAAAAATATAATTGAAGCCTGATACATTATGCAATTTGAAAAATAATGGAAGATATCAACTTTAAAGTGTTAATGGTTAAAGAACCCTATTTTGGTATGATTAAAGTGATTAGTAGGGTTTAATAGATGATTAAAGTTGATCTTATCCTGTTAATGATAAAAATGAACATTAGGAAGAATAAGGATGGACTTTGCATATAATTAGTTAATTTAAAGTTTCATATGCATGAATATACTTTAATGAGCCTTAAAACCCTAATGTTGACTAATTCGACTATTAATGGCTTTAATTGATTAATTTCATGATTAAAGTTGGAATATGATGAATCTAAGCTATTTTGAGCATTAAAGTTCCTAATTTGTGGATAAATACCCTAAATGTAGTAATTAGGGTTTTCACATGAATAAAAGGTGGAATTAATGGCAAATCGAGTTCATATGTGATTTGGATCATAATGAACTATGAATTAATGATGAATACATATAATGATATTGTGATGGATTAAGAGGATAAAAATAGTAGCTTTAATAAAAAGAGGCTTAATGAGCTTGATTAATGGTTAATTATGCCTTTAATCCGGAATTGATAATTAGATGTGGAAATAATTAGGGTTTGTGTTCAATTGTGTTAAATTAGGGTTTAAAAATAATGAAAGATGAAGTGAAACCCTAATTGCCAAGGAAACTCTAAAATTGGAATAGAAATCCTAAGGAATATGAGGATATTGGATAAATATTGATAAAAGGAAATTGGTATATTTATTTCAGGATCCTGTGCATGATTAGTTGCTTGGTTGGGATTTCTATGTTTTGGTTATTTCTGCATTCAATCTGCTTAACAGGTATGTGGTTACGCCTATGAATATCCCGAATTAGATTCCCGAGGATTTTTGAGGTTTTATCGATGACTTAAATTAAACTGTTGGTTGCATTTAGTTCATGCAAATTATAATGTGAATATGACTATCACATAAGAGATGTGCCTACTAGCTCAGATCCCAGTCACCTCTGTAGCTATATAGATTGACCTAGTAAATGGCTACCAATGGGTAGGTCCATCAGGTCATTAAATGACTTAGTAAATGGCTACCAATGGGGTAGGTCCATCAAGTCATCATGAGTCAGGGATTGGTCTACCTTTGGGTAGGACCATGCGACTCCATAACCCTAGGTATTAGCTACCTGTGTGGTAGGGCCATGGGGGTAAGGATCTACCATATGAGAGAGGTAGTATCCATGTCAACTGCAGGGACGTTATAAAGAAAAGGGATAGGCAAGGATTGAGTAGTATTGCTTAAAACGTAATCTTGTTAACTGATATTTGGTTGATTACATTGTTAACATAGTTGCACAATTATTGTTTTTCCCACATACCAGCTTCGGTTGACCGACGTTTTGTTTGTCGGCGTTTTAGGTACAAATGAAAAGAACAAACAGTAAAGTGACATATGTGGAATTGAATGAGAAATAACATGCACGGGAGGATTAGTTAGATTAACATTTTCATGGATAGAAGTTTAGAAGTCCCAGTTTTTTTTCAAGGTAAGAAAAGTTTTATTTTATACCTATTTTCAGTTTAGTTGGTAAAGTTTATTAATTATTACTGATTATTTGTCGAACCTTTGATCCTGTTAATTGATTAACGGCTCTTTCCTTCGGGTCTCCCTTAAGTGGGGGTTACCGGGAGGCGGGGTCGCTACAATGGTGCTGCTGCAGAATTGATCACTGACGTTGCTCCTTACTTCTCTTCGCAAGGTATTATTGCCGCACCTTGGAAAGTCGTGTCCCTGATGGAAATGAGGCCTCCCATGATCTTCTACATGGTTGTACATAAACCCTAGGGTATGAAGGTAGAGAGCGATGGGGATGGAGGGACAAGAGTATCTCGTGAAAGGGCCTACTCATAGACATATATATACTTTCACGAAATCCATCTGTTGATCTAGTACCTTCTGGAATACCTTTGTAATTTCCCTTTCCTGGTTTTTTTTCCCCGTGGTTAATTATACATGTGTATTTATAAACTTGGTAAAAGCCTTTTTTTCTTTTCTTTTACCATGAGTCTCTCTCTCCTCATGGTAATGAAGGAAACTTATCCTAAGGGCATTCACAGTTGTAGAAGGATGATATTAATTCCTTTCCATCTATATCAACATATATATCCACTTCCCAATTCTTTATCTATTTGTGGGATTTACAAAGTTTACTCTTTTATCATATTATTAAAGAAATTTTCGTTGCTTTATGGTCATCCTTTCTTGTCAAATTTTTAAAGAAAGTCTATAAAGAATTAATCTACTTATATTCCAAGTTTGGATCCGAAACACAAATGAATAACTCCTTTTCTTCGTGTGCAAGTCAATGAGTTAAAAATCATGTATTATATATCAAACCATATATTTTCTCTCTCTTTCTTCCCTATTTTCCTTATTTCAACTTTATAAACATCATAAGGGAAATGAAGTCAAAACCACTCTATCGTGGCCACCTATATCTCATTCTAGAGAAGTATATATATATATATATATATATATATATATATATATATATATATATATATATATATATATATATCATAAATACATTACTTAACATCCATTATCTTATATCTTTCTCTATTATTTGAACTTTTCTTATTTTCTTCTCTTTTATATACATTATTGGATTAACAAAACAGTAGAAATCATGAAATTCATATCAAAGGGGATATTTGCAAAGAAACCCATTCTTTGAAGCAAAGCGTACAACCTTCTCAATTCAAGTACATATTCATAAAATTATTATATTTCAATTATTAAAACACATGTAAAATTGAGGTTGTAACAACTTCTCTTAGTCCTTAGGCTTGATTGAAATCTGATTATAACCCAAATATCTGTCAAGAAAACAAAAGCGGGAGCGATTGGTGAGTCACTCCAAAATCTGATCAATGAACGGTAATGAAAAATGGTCCTTAAGTGTGGTGGTGTTCAATCTGTGATAGTAAATGCAAACTCACCATCTTGTCACTAATCTCATGTTTATTTTTTCACTATATGAGTTTGCAGTGACAGTGATTCCTCCCTTCTTTGGTACTACTTGTGTCAGACTAACCCACATGGAATTAGAAATAGCATAAATTATACCTGCCGACAGTAGCTTGAGTAGCTCCTTCTTGACTAGCTCTGCCATGATTTGATTTAAGCGATGCTGAGGTTGAATGACTGGCTTTGCTCCTTCTTATAGCTAAATTTTGTGTTGGCACAATATAGGGGGAATCCCTTGATGTCAACCACAGTCCACCCAAATGCACCTCGGTGGCTCTTTAGCACAACAATCAATTGTTCTTCTTCTGATTCACTCAATGATGCAGATATGATAACTAACAACTTCTCCTCTGTAGCTAGAAAAACATACTTCAGATGGGGTTGCAGCGGCTTTAGCTCCAACTCGGGTGGGCTCAGGAGTGAAGAAACTAGTGGTGGTGGAAGCAGTCCCAAGTCCTCAAAGTGCCTTGTGTAATAACATGGAAAATCCTTTAGTAACCTTGCACATTCTTCTAGTGACCGTCTCTGTAGACAATCATCTATAAGATTCATTAGACATGCATGAGAGGAAGTTGTGGATGTATCTGTACTAGATAGTCTTCTTCATACTCATCCATAGTGGATAAACCCAATTCCTCATGTTCGTTGTTTGGGTACCCTACTGCCTTGGCAAGTGAGACCACCTTGGTGTTCTCCATGATGTCCTTGGCTAGTGTACCCTTGTCCACCTTTGTCATTACATGTTCCATGTCCAAAAATGGTTTACCTAAGAACAAAGAGAAATTGTTATCCATGTGCTTCATCATATTGCATTGCTCCTGAGCATTGGATGACTTGGAATTATCTGGCATAGTGATCTCAAACCGGTCATCCTTACATATTGCTGTGTATTTGAGCTCACGCTCACTCATTGAGTGAAGCGAGCGAGATGAATACTATTATTTGAATCCCCGCAAAAATATCAGATTCTCTATGCCTGCATTAACAATGTTGAGCGTTGAGCAAGATAATGACAATGGGCGCAAGAAAGGCGCCTTGATTATATTATTACAAGTTTTCCAGCTGTGCATACTAACTAGCTGTCGTGCTTGGAGCTTTTGCAAAGGATTCTCTTGGTGGTTTTGATAGCAAGTTGGGCATTCGACTGTCTCAAATATGGCTCAACGAGGGTATAAAGATAAAGACCATTAAGATATCACTAGGTCTATAGTACTATCTGTTTCATGTGTCCATTTGTATTTTTATAGTCTTTGGGCTTTGTTTGTATTAGGCCAGGCCTGTCCTGGCAAACCCAACAAGCCGAGCCTCTTGGTATGTATTTAAGTCTGGACTGACTTGTCCTTCTTAAATATTATTTATCATGCTCAGCTTACGATTGAGCTGAGAAATAGCAAAATTATCAATTGAAGCCTAGTTTGATCGATTGTAGTTGGGTTGCAAAGTCTGAATTTATAAATAAGAGTGCGTCGCTGACACAAAATTGTGGAAGTATATTTTTTCGCTACTTAAAATCGTGCGGCAGCTTTTTGGGGCTTGGCATTTCTTATTATGATTATGATTTCCCTTTCCCTTGATCAGAGGTTAGATTGGAAAGAGCCGATAGTTGACTTTTTCGACCAAACTTTCAAGCTATGGCAGAAAAGTCTCGACAAGAATAACGGGTCCGGCTTAAGCTAGTGTCGACGGCCTACTCTACATATAGAAGCAACACATATTTTTAGCAGAACAACCTTAAATGGAAGACAACATGAAACCATTGAAGAGGACAGAATGGAGAGTGTTTTCATGTAGAAACAGTGTTCAGTTGTCTCTGTCAGCCGAATATGTCTAGTATTAATTACACCAAAAAGGTGCAACTTTGGTATACGTGCATAGGAGATAGGAAATTTTCTTTTGTGCGTTGAAGTAGGAAATATAGTCCCATAATGCCTACATCTAAACTATTGTCCTCCCTTATATATGGGAAGACCAAGCATGCAGGAATATGTGTGAGTGCACGAAATGCGTCTTTGAATTTGTGCAGCGTTTATGAACTGTGCAAATTGTACATAATATGTTATTGTAGATGATATAAATTAATAAGAATTGCACATTTTTGGTTCATTTCTCTTCTTATTTTGTGATGTGTATACATGCGGATGAGTAAACGGTGACAATAAATGAGACTGAGTTACCTTCCATTAATATCTATCTCAAGATAAGACTTAGTTACCTTCCATTAATTACTTCCCTTGCCTTTGCCAATTGCGCACGTACTACCGTTCTTCGGAAGGTAACTAAGTCTTATATTGGGATGAATGAAATGCGTCTTTGAATTTGTGCAGCGTTTATGAACTGTGCAAATTGTACATAATATGTTATTGTAGATGATATAAATTAATAAGAATTGCACATTTTTGGTTCATTTCTCTTCTTATTTTGTGATGTGTATACATGCGGATGAGTAAACGGTGACAATAAATGAGACTGAGTTACCTTCCATTAATATCTATCTCAAGATAAGACTTAGTTACCTTCCATTAATTACTTCCCTTGCCTTTGCCAATTGCGCACGTACTACCGTTCTTCGGAAGGTAACTAAGTCTTATATTGGGATGAATGAACACTCATATTGCGCACACCCTTTTGTGGCCACTAATTTCTCTACGGTAGGTTTGTTTCACCTTATAGGCGTGTTTATGTTCTGTTCTTGTGCTTGTTTTGTTGTTTTCGTTTCCTGTTGGTCTGTTGCAGTTTCTATGACTATGTTAACAGTTACATATTATGCATATAATACATATAAAAAAACTTTAAATGTAATAACATTTGAAAATTCATTAAATGTTGCGATAAATATGCTGTTATGTGGTATTTTGATATAATGATTGACTTGTTCGGGACGTCAGAGAAGTTCCCAAGCTTTCACCTAATGCGACAAAATAATCAAATGAAAATCTGATTGTCCATAGTAGGTTTATCAGAACTTATTGAGTTAGATAAAAATATTGACAATAATCCTAAAAGTGCTATGATATTGGATAATTGGACGGGAAAGGACATTTGGTGCCAAGGATGTATCTTTTTTTATTTTCCATACAGAACCACCCCCGAGGAGGAGCCACTTCGGTGACCCCACCCTGGCAGCGTAAACCCCAGTGGACATGATATGGGTGTGGTTTGGTCACCCACTCATGCACTCAATTAGCTAATGGGATGCCTTTTCGTAGAGTGCCTTCAGCGTGATTCAAACTCAGATCCTTCATTTAGACTTATCGACCCGCAACCAGTCAGGATACCCTAGCCGGACCTAAGGATGTATCTTAATAACTTTATCAAAATGTGTTTGACATGTACATGTCTACTTTAGATGTTGTAGTTAAAGCACTTTAGGAGATTTGTGCTGAAAGTGAAAATCTGAATTCCAATGACTTGAAAGGTACTCAATGGATAAATTCTTGAAGTATCTGATGATGGATGAAAATTTAGGTTTTGTATTTTTAGTAACTATATGTTTATGTCATTGTCTTTACGGTTAAAGTAGGAATCTCTCTTACAAGTTATTTGTTATTGAGATTGTTGAGAAGTTTCTTGTGTCTTTTGAGGCAGATAACACGAGCAAGATGTTTAACATGTCTCTTGGTGATATCATTGTTGTTAAATAATTAATAAAAATATGTAAATGAGACATGTGTTGTCCCTACTAAATACATCCTAAGATCAGAAAGGGTACAACTACATATATACTACAAAACTAGAGGCCAATTTCAAAAGCAACCCATGAAAAACGCCTATTGATGTTTTGGGCAGGTACAAAATTGAAAAATATGATTGTCCATTGAACTTCACCATTAAACATTTCTAAAGAGCCGAGGAGGTTTTGTTAACATCCTAAAACATCAATAATTGGTTTATTCCTATCAGATATCGATTACTTTTCCTTCATAAACCACAATATTAGATTTTGGACGTTGGGGCTAATGTGTGCATTTGTGTTTATAAACCTAAATTTTGGTCTTATAAGGCCTTCATCAACAACGAGAGACATTAAACTAGCTCTCCACTGCAAAATTCAAGGGAAAAGGACATATGCATAAGAGGTTATTTCTACAATGATTTAGGTCCTAAGTAAAGTAATACACATAAGCACAATGATTAATGTATCCTTAATGGTCGTATTTTACTCATTGAACGTGTGAGATTAGACTTTAAGTGAAAAATGCAATTATGAAATGTGTCTATGATGTTTCTTTCATTGGAAACCCCTATTAAAGCAACATTGAGAATTTAATTAAGAGTTTATTTGAACTAACATCTATTTCTTTTTTTTTTGTCAGTCAAAAAACGTGTTACTATAGAATCCAAAAACTTTGGGTACAAAGAATAGCTGCACCCCTCAACCTAGTGTATCGCACACTAAAACTATGACATGCTTCTCGCAGGAAGCCTCAAAACAAAACAAAGAAAAAAAGGAAAAATAGGAGACAGATCCAGATTCTAAGAACATGATATATATGATTCCCTGTCAGACGAAGCCTCTATGCATTATCCGCACCCAGAAAATGAGCAAATAGTAGTTCGTTCATGTTAATTGAATTTGAAGTCTTCTAGTGTTTTATTTGACATCTAGAATTAGCTAATGTGGATATTGTACAATGACTTTTATCTTGAATGAATTCATGTATATTTCATTTATTTGAAACTTGGATGTGAAAATGTGGTGAAAGATAGAATGTTAGAAAGCCTATACATTGATTTTATAGGAATGATCAAATTCTTTATTTTGTGCACACAAGTATTAGTTAATTTGACATATTACCAAATAAGTTTTAGAAATGTTATTATATACATTTTATCGATGATTATATTAAAAAATATTTATGGTTTATTCCTGAAATTTAAGGGCGAACAGTTACAAATAAATTGTATGAAAATTGATAGTTGACATATCTTACATAAGGGATTAAGGTCCAAAATGAGTAGATAATATAACTCAATGTTGTTTCAAAATTGTTTTCAAAACAATAATATTTTTCATGATTTTTTATATGCTTAGGCACATCAATCAGACAGAACCGATTGAAAGATTGAACAATGATTGACATGGAAAATACCTTGATCCAAAGCTCTAGGTTACTGATGCACAAGTTTTGAGTCACTTTTACATGCCTATTTTATATTTTTTTTGTGCATTTGTTAGTCAATTAGTTGATCACAATTGTATAAATCATTACTATTGGCTTGTATATTCTATTTGCATCAAACTATGCTCATTTTATCATATTTACACTATTTTATACATTCCCCGACCTTATACACATTTTAATGGATTTTTCAGGTACTCTATCTACAGTGAAAAGTCAGTGCTACCGACCATCTTAGTCGGTGCCACCGACATAGCAGTAGTGGTCAGGCGATAAAAGACCAGAAGAGTCGGTGCCACCGACTACCGTGTCAGTGCCACCGAGATCAGTTCAAAGAGGCAGATCAAAGTATGTGCATCAGCTTGGTGCCATCGACCATCACGAGTCAGTGGTACTGACTTTGCCACAGCTAGACCACACCCAATGTAGTCAGTGCCACCGACTTTGTCAAAAATATGTAATCATTATATCTACCCAGATCTGACGGTTCATGATATGTGGTACCGTAAGTTGACCTATGACTTAAAAGAGGTCGGCCAGACCTAAGGGGGACATCACGTTGCACCACACAAAGGCTAGAGAAGAGAGAGAGAAGCACAGAGCCGAAGGACATCAACCAGGAGATCTGAGCACCTTCGATGAACGATTTTGCTACTGAAAGACTACAGAACGTGCGTTTCGTGAGGAGGATCATTCGGAACACCTTCTCTCTAGGGGTTACATGACATTCCTTCATGCTTCTCATGTTTTTCTTCTTTCTCTCTATGTATTCGCAACTGAAAACCATGCGGAGCTGAACCCCTTCTTTCCTTAGGACTTGGGAGTAGCTCGTAGAATCGTTGTATACACTTTTTACATGGCTTAATATAGATTTCTCTTTGATCCCTAAATATATAATTGTGGAATTGCATGACCTATCTATGCTTGATTACCATCGGTAGGATTATAGACTGATAATTGCTCCTGAAGGAGGATTAAAGGTTATAACCCCATAATTTATACTCCCCTACGCATTCCTTGGGAAAGGTAACATACGGTTAGTGAAAACGAACCCAGAGTTTTCGATAATTCACCTAGACTAAGATATAAATTACTACATACGTGGAATTAGCTTATATCTAGGTAGTAAATTACATCGTAGAAGAGGGTAATTCTGACTACAACTTTCTATCGAGTAGGAGTAAAATTTATATTAATTTGGTAGAAATAAGATATAACGAGACCCTGTGGTGAAATAAGTAATCCTAAGGAATTCATCTCATTTGATTCAACCACTTTAAATTTTCTTTTATTTTGTTAAAACTCAAATCCCACTTTTTACTCGGCTTAGCTGATCGAACCATAGTTAGTAGTAGTCACTGAGACTATGTCTTCTTGAGTTCGACTCGGGCCTCACATAGGCCTATATTACTCGACGCGTACACATGTGCTCATACGCACAGTTTTAGCATGTCAAGTTTTTGGCGCTGTTGTCGGGGAGACGGTGAAGTTTTAGTACTATGAGTGTTGTGGGCAACCATTCTAGGCCACCTTTTTCTTCTTGCAACTTTATTTTAATCATTGAAAAAATTATTACTTACACATACAACAACTTTTCCTTATTAAGTACCATGATTAACTGATTTCAAATTTTCAGGTACTAGTGCATGGTGACAACATGGACCACATACTATGGAGAATCTACACCAGAGGTCCCAGTCACTGTCGAGCTTCTAGTTCAAACAACTGCATCTGAAGGCATACCGTTAATGCTTAGGCAACAAGCAATGGGGGATGGTAATCCAGGGGATGAAAGGACCATATGGGTGATGATAAAGGCATCTTCCGCAGCTGCGCAGACAGGGCCTATCAAGAAACAGAATGTGAATGTAGCTCAATACAAGATTGATCCAGGGCTGATTGCACTCATCAAGTCACAAGATTTTTATGGACATACGCATGAAGACCTGGTGGCACACATTAGCAATTTTGTAGAGTGCTGCGACATGGTGAAAGTGGATTGGTTTCCACAGACAGCTATTTATCTGAATATGTTTCCATCATCACTGGCGGATAAGGCAAAAGAATGGATGCACAGCCTGCCGAAGGAATCGATCAAGACATGGGATCAAATGATTGAGACATTCTTTGAAAGTACTTTCCTCCAAAAAAGGCAAACGAGCTGGTTAGGAACATTCACAATTTCAAACAACAGGCAGTTGAATCTTATTCTAAAGCTTGGGGGTGTTTTCAGAACATGCTTAGAAAGGTTCCTCACCATGGGATAGATCTAGAGAACCAAGTCATTATGTTCTACTTTGGGCTCCACAAAAGTGAAAGGACCACCTTAGATAGTGCAGGCTCAGGTTTCTTTCTCAACAACTCACCTTCTACGTGTCAGGACATTTTGAAAAAATATGGCAAAGAATCGGGCATGGGGTAATGAGAGAGACCATCCAGAGCAGATCAAAAGCATAGGGGAGTCTAAAGTTATCACCTCTTTGAATGAGAAGCTAGACTTGATAGTAAGGAAGATGCTAGAGAAGGATAATAATTTATTAGATGAGGAAGGACAAGTGAAATACATGCGGTAGCAAGGATACAGGAACAATGACTACTCATGGAGAAATGATCCCAAGTTCTCTTGGAAAGATCCAAACAAATTCCTACAGGATCCTGATCAACAGAACCAACATAGGAATAATCAGCAACAATGACCTACAGTATAGGAGAGCACTAATGAAATTCTCAACTGGATAGTGAAACATAATGAGAAGTTGATAAACAACTTCCAATGTGATCTCTAGAATCAAGGGGCCCAGATGAGGAGTTTTGAGACAACTTTGTCTCAACTAGTAGCACACATGGCTACTTTGAAGAAGCCTACACAATAAGGTTTTCCAAGAAACATTGACACTCCAACAGGTCACCAGAAGATCAATGTCGAACTATCGATAAGTGGGAAGAAGGCGTTGAATCCAAAGATCGTGGAGACTGAGGTGAACAAGCCTACTGACAACGGTGAGCCAGTGGCAGAGCCCGCACAAGTAGAAATGGAGGCAGGCAACACAAGGGAAGATTAGAATCAAGAATCTAAGGTAGAAAAGAGGACTTCATATGTGCCACCATATCAGAGGATACAGACGGTACCGGTTCCATACCCTAACAGCTTGAAGGCAACAAAGATTGATTGACAATTCAAGAAGTTTGTAGATGTCTTTAGGAAGCTTTCAATGAACATATCGTTGATTGATGTGATTGAACAAATATCGTCGTATGGTAAATTTTTGAAGGATATCATTAATAAGAAGAGGAACATTCCAGATGCTGAGGTAGTTGTACTAAGAGAGAAAGTTAGTGCTTTCATTTTAGGTACACTTCCACCAAAGAGATAGGACCCTGGTTTCTTCAACATCACATGTTATATCGGGAAGACAAAGTTTGGGGATGCACTCTGTGACTCAGGGGCAAGTATCAAATTGATGCTCTTATCTACCTTTAGGAAACTTGGTCTCAAAATGTTTCGAAAGAGCAACATGACAATCCAATTGGAAGACAACTCAGTGGTGACACTATATGGTATTTGTGAGGATGTACTTGACGAGGTGGATCGATTCATTTTCCTTACAGACTTTGTTGTGATGGAGATGCAAGCTGACCAGGCCCGAGTTTAAGTCCATTTTACATGAAATAACGGAGTTCACAAATCTAGTACAAACATCAATGTTTACATAACATAACCGGTGGTCGGACGGGTACTGACTCAAACCAGATTGAGTCGGGTTCAACCGGAGTGGTTGAACCGGTTGGATCGGAAATGATATCAGCATTACACTAAAAAATAATTGAACCGGAAAACCTGAACCAGTCACCATGATAATATATATATATATATATATATTGCTTGTATATATACATATATATTATATCAATATATATTTATATATTTTAATATGTATATATATATAAATATATATGTATACATATATATTGTTGTGTAGATGTATGCATTCATACACACACACACACACACACACATATATATATATATATATATTGTATATATATGTATATATATAAATATATATGTGTACATATATATATATATATTATGTAGATATACACATACATATATATATATATATATATATATATATATATATATATGCATATATACATATACTTCCACAATTTTGTGTCAGCGACGCACTCTTATTTATAAATTCATACTTTGCAACCCAACTACAATCGATCAAACTAGGCTTCAATTGATAATTTTGCTATTTCTCAGCTCAATCGTAAGCTGAGCATGATAAATAATAGAGTTTTTTCTCAAAACCTCCCTCTCTTTTGCTGAAATTCCTGAAAACCCCCTTTCTTTTATCAAATCCTATCCAACCCCCTCTTTGTTTATCTAAATTCCAATTACCCCCCTCCCAACCCTTTTCCGTCAGCCCCCGTTTCCTAGCCGTTACGGTTGTTCTTTCTTCTTCCTATTTCACTTTCTTTCCTTTAATTTATTTATATATATATATTTTTTTGTTGCACTATTAATATATAATATTTTCTAATTATGATATTAATAAATTATTATAGATGTTCATCACAAAAAATATATATTTCAAGAGTTTGGGTCCGTTCTATGCCCAGATTTAGATCAGTGCAGGTCGACTTTTACAAATTTTGTTCTGTTTGAGTTCATGTACTGGTTAAACATGCCCGGTCGATCGGGTCAATTTTAATTTAAAATATTTATTATATTTTATTATTAAGCAAGGTGATGAGAAAACCCACTCAGTGCCATCAGCGCCATCACGTATTGAGGTTGAATTTTTAAAACTCGACTTCACCATGAAATATTCATACAGAACCAGATATTTAATTGAAACATTTTTAACCCGTATATGAACTCAAACAACAAGAGTTGTAAATAGTGTAACATAGACGAACTAAAACTGTATCGACTTGAATTGAATCTGACGCAATCTGACCCAAACATTGTAAGCATATTTAAAAACCCAAGTTGAACAAAAGTTTAACCCAGATCAAACTTACAATATTTTGGTTACAATATTTGTTATATATAGTATTAGGCATAGTGATAAGTTGGATTTTGCCAAGATTTTATTTTGTTGAACCCAACTAGACCGTGAATGTTCAAACTAATTCAAATAGTCTATAGGACACATTCAACCTGTACCTGAACCAAGTGGATCAAAAGATGTAAAAAATCCAACTTGGACTGACCTAAACATGTATTGAACCAACCCGAGCCTGACCAAACCTATCCAACATCGTAAAATTATTTTATCACGAACAAGAATTGTAAAAATTTCTTAATTTTTTATTTATCCTTCATTTCATATTACTCGTTCATAATGAAATATGTTTACAATGTTTGAGTCAAGTCACGCCAGGTTCAGTTCAAGCAAATATTTTCTGGGTTAGTCCATGTCACACTATTTATAACTCTTGTTGTTTGACTTCATACATGGTTTAAAAATGATTCGATTAATTATCTAGTTCGGTATGAATATTTCATGGTGAAGTCAAAGTTTTAAAAATTTGACCCAGATGGCGCTGAGTGTGTGTCCCAACTCATCACATTCTAAACCAAAATTGACCTAATTGACCACACATGTTTATTAGTACATGAAACTAGGCAGAGCAAAAGTTGTAATAGTTGATTAGTATTAGTCCAAATCTGGGTCTAGACCGAACCCAAACTCTTAAATCGTATATCTTTTTTATGAGTATCCATAATAATTTATTAATATCATAATTAGAAAATATTATATGTTAACATTGTAACAAAATATATTAAAATATTAATAAATTAAGGGCAAGAAAATGAATTAGGAAGAAGAAAGAGCAGCCGTAACGGCTGAAAATGGGGGGCTGACGGAAACGAGTTGGGAGGGGGTTATTTCGAATTTAGTTAAACAAAGAGGGGGTTAAATTGGATTTGGTAAAAGGGAGGGGGTTTTCAAAAATTTCAGGAAAAGAGAGGGGGATTTTGGGAAAAAACTTTTTTAAATATGCTTACAATGTTTGGGTCAGATTGCGTCAGATTCAATTCAAGCGGATACCGTTTTAGTTCGTCTATGTTACACTATTTACAACTCTTGTTGTTTGAGTTCATATACGGGTTAAAAATGCTTCAATTAAATATCTGGTTCTGTATGAATATTTCATGGAGAAGTCGAGTTTTGAAAATTCAACCTCAATACGTGATGGCGCTGATGGCACTGAGTGGGTTTTCTCATCACCTTGCTTAATAATAAAATATAAAAAATATTTTAAATCAAAATTGACCCGATCGACCGAGCATGTTTAACCAGTACATGAACTCAAACAGAACAAAATTTGTAAAAGTCGACCCGATCTAAATCTGGACATAGAACGGACTCAAACTCTTGAATTATATATTTTTTGTGATGAACATCTATAATAATTTATTAATATCATAATTAGAAAATATTATATATTAATAGTGCAACAAAAAAAATATATAAATATAAATAAATTAAAGGCAAGAAAGTGAAATAGGAAGAAGAAAGAACAACCGTAACGGCTGGGAAACAGGGGCTGACGGAAAAGGGTTGGGAGGGGGGTAATTGGAATTTAGTTAAACAAAGAGGGGTTAGATAGGATTTGATAAAAGGAAGGGGGTTTTCAGGAATTTCAGCAAAAGAGAGGGGGGTTTTGGGAAAAAACTCTAAATAATATTTAGAAAGGACAAGTCAGTCCAGACTTAAATACATACCAAGAGGCTCGGCTTGTTGGGTTTGCCAGGACAGGCCTGGCCTAATACAAACAAAACCCAAAAACTATAAAAATACAAATGGACACATGAAACTGATAGTACTATAGACCAAGTGATATCTTAATTGTGTTTATCTTTATACCCCTCGTTGAGCCATATTTGAGAGAGTTGAATGCCCAACTTGCTACCAAGACCTCCAAGAGAATCCTTTGCAAAAGCTCCAAGCACGACAACTAGTTAATATGCACAGCTGGAAAACTTGTAATAATATAATCAAGGCGCCTTTCTTGCGCCCATTGTCATTATCTTGCTCAACACTCAACATTGTTAATGCAGGCATACAGAATCTAAGATTTTTGTTGGGATTCAAATAATAGTATTCATCTCGCTCACTTCACTCAATGAGTAAACGTGAGCTCAAATACACAGCAATATGCGGCAGTTTATTCAGGCCGGAGTTTAAGTCCATTTTACATGAAATAACGGAGTTCGCAAATCTAGTACAAACATCAGATACATTAAGATTTGTTGTCACACATTAATACTTATATGATTCACATTAGACGGATCTGGAGGCTCATCATGTTCATCTCTTATATTCCCCCTCAATCTGGGTGTGAGTCAGTGTGGAACTGACACCCAATTTGGCTTGTAGATACTTGAACTAATGTCGAGTTAACACCTTTGTGAAGATATCGACTAGTTGATTAGAAAAGGAGATGAAGGCTAACTGAATGTGTCTTAGAGCTACCTTCTCCCTGATAAAGAGGTAGTCCAACTCCACATGTTTTGTGTGAGCTCGATAAACTAGATTCACAATCAAATATGATGAGCTCATGTTATCACAGAAAAGAGTGTTGAATCATGCTTGAGATATACCTAGATGTTTTAGAAAAGCAAAAGCCCAAGCTTTTACTTGAACAAAATCTCAATACTCTACCTTTGTGCTAGATCATGTCACTATTGGTTGTTTCTTTGTTAACCAAGAGATCAAATTTGAGACAAGAAACAGACAAACTCATGTACTTGACCTTCTAGTTAGAGGACAACCTACTGATTCGTTGTCACTGTACGCCATTGATGAGATATTTCTATTTACAACAAACTTAAATCCTAGATACATTTCCCCCTTTACATATTGCAGAATGTGATTTAGTAGTCAAAGACGAATAGAGGTTGACTAGACATGGATTGGCATATTGTGCTGACAACATGAGTGAGGCACTAGTACATAAAGGGTCTGTAGCGTCGGTTTTTTAAAGCCTGCAGCGTCACTTTTCGACCGACGCCTAGGTGGCCGTCGCTACAGAATTTGGTCTATAGCGTCAGATTATTTAACCAAATAAAACTGACCTTACAGAGTAAAAACCGACAGAAAAGGTTGTAAAAATACTGACCTAGGCGAGAAAAAAGGAGCCTGTAAGGTCGGTTATTTCATAAAACCGACCCTGTAAACGTTCTCGGTCGAGAAAATTGTCGACCGAGAACGTTTACAGGGTCGGTTTTTATAAAATAACCGACCTTAAAGATTGAATAACATTTCAGTGGTAACTCTCGGTCGAGAAAATTCTCGACCGAGAACGTTTACAGGGTCGGTTTTTATGAAATAACCGACCCTAAAGATTGAATAACATTTCAGTGGTAACTCTCGGTCGAGAAAATTCTCGACCGAAAGTATTTCGGTCTCGACCGAGAACCCTCTATAAGGTCGGTTTTTTGAAAATAACCGACCCTAAAGATTGAATAAAACATTTCAGTGTAACATTCGGTCGACAAGTTTGTCGACCGATAGATATTCGGTCGAGAATGTTGTCGACCGAGTCCTACACTGAAATGTTTTAATCAATCTATAGGGTCAGTTATTTCAAAAAACCGACCTTATAGAGGACATTATAGACTCGGTTTTTTACAAAACTCGACGCTAGAAGTTCTATTTCGGTCGAAAATTATTCGACCGAAGAGTGTACAATCTCTAGGGTCGGTTATTTAAAAAACCGACGCTAGAAGTTACGCTTTTTTTAAAAAAAAAATCTGCAAAAATTGATATAGAACAGAAGAACAAGAAGATTCATATATTCTGGGAGAGGGAAGCATTGATGCTCAACCGTCACCATTCAAAACTACACATTTATAACAAAAATGATAATCAATATCATAATTTACAAAATAATAGAGTGCAAGTCTGAGATGACATATTACAAAAGTAAAAATATGAAAGAGTACGTACTCAAACCACATACATAAATGGAGCCGACATATTTAATCCAATACTATTTCGACTTCACTTATAAAACACTCTGACCACTCTTCTCGGAATTCATTCAAGTCCACATGTGTGTAAGGTTGAGTTGTAAAGATCTGTAACAGAAAATGCACATGTTAATATTTTATAAAAATGACTACAATCACTTGTAAATTTATGATGTTATTCTTTATTACCTGACTTATAGTCTGAATGTCATGTGATGCTTGTTTGAAAATAGCTTGCATGTATTTCATTACATAGTAGCCACAAGCCCAATCATTATTTTGCATAGGACACTACATCTAATAAATTATACTTAATGTTAATAAACTACTATAAACAACAATTGAGATAAGAGTATAAGAGTTGACATATTACAGTTGAAAATTAATACATAAAGAGTAAGCAGTTGTCAAAGTAGCTACCTTGACATTTTTCAAAGTCAATGTCTTTAATTTTGTGGGTATTTGTCCTCCAGCTTCACGAAAAGCCTTTATACCCCTATCAATTAAACGATAGTTGGTAAAATAGAAATTCTAAATAAAAATATCATGTTGAAGCAATTGATTAAATTTATGCTTACTCCATAGCTGACAATTTCAGTTTGTGACTCCTTGTTGTTTTACCCATTGGGTCAAGATAATAAAGAGTCATCAATTTTGGGACAATCACCAGTAATTCCCAATGTCTAGCTCTGAGTAAGAGTAAAACAAACATTAAAATAAATAGTTCCATTCATTATTAAAATTATATTGAATAATAATACTTACTGGACGTTAAAAGGAATTAGGATAATTTCCTTCCCCTCACTAGCAAAATATTTGAATGCATCAGAGAAGTACTCATTCACATCCTCAATATTTGTCTCCACCTGACTAGTGACCGAAGGAACTAAGAATGCAATATTCTTTATATCAAAGTTGGTGACCTCGGTATATAAATGGTTGTTAAACATTTGTAATTATTTTCATATGTAGAAATAAGCTAAAATGTGTATTGGAATTTTCTATATATTATTGATATATCCTTACCTTATCCATACTTCTATTATCGAAGTGTTCAACCAATCATACCGGAACAACTCTATAATATCATCAAGAAAAATAAAATTCTCAAAGTCCCTCCCAACTGCATCTTCTGTTAACTTGACCATCATATTTGATCCCGATTTTTGGTTGGCTAAGTATCGACAGAAACCTTTAGATTTGCTTCCCGATTCGTCGAATGTAGTTTCGGGAATGAAAGATGGCTTGGGCATAGGAGGACGACTAGCAGAAGTTTTACTTTTCGGTTTACAAACCTGTTAATTAAATTACATACTTATATTACATGAGTTCATATATGTAGTCAAATATGAAAAATATGATAGAAATAAGGTATGCCTTGTCATTGATAACCAAGTGTCTAGGCCAACCCACCATAGCACCCTCAACTTCTTCAACTGTACTATATTCAACATTAGGTATGGGTAGTGGTTTGTCCCCCATTCCGTCATACACAAGATGGATGGACACACGACATATGTCATCAGTAATTTATTGGCCATGCAATGTACCACCAAGGTTGTACACTTTGCCCACTGCCACAACATTATATTCTGGAACCTCCACTGCAAGTTTACAGTTCATACCAACCTAGATTGAAATAATATAAGTTATATAAGAAACAATAGAACAGATACATGTTACAACTATATATATTATCAATATATTTATCATATTAATAACACAACATAATAGAACAAAAACTTACTACTGATTGTTGTGGTGGTTCATCGGGAGTGCTCCCATGACCTTCTACAACTGTAGCATAGGTTTGTACCTCATCACTTGAGAGACGTGCAGTATGAATAGGTTGAGAAGGTTGAGTAGGCTGATATGTAGACATTATTTCTTTTACTTTCTGCGCTACTAATGCTTCAAGATCCTCTTGTGTAAGACCTCCTACACGACCTCTTTTAGATTGCGAAGGGCCAAAATAAGACTTGAATCCTATGCCAGCTCCTAATCCCCTAACACGGCCAGGATGCTCCTTCGTACCAAGAGCAACTGCTAGTTCATCCATGTAGCCAGTTGGGATGAACTTTCCTTCCTTCCTTTACTCGTGGAGATCAATCTATTCATAGTTAATAAAAATATTAAATCACAATATCAATTAGATATAAAATAAATCTAAGTTTGTGGAAGTTACTCTTTACTTAGTTGGGATAAACCTACCATCTTTTGTGCCACCTCCTTAGTTGCAGGGTTGACAATTTCACCGGCTCGATTCTTTCTAGCATCAATCCATGTCATGTGTCGGGGTGGTCTCTCAACTTGAGTTGTACTAGATTCTTCTCCAGAAGATAATTGCTTCTCTTGTAGTTGGCGGCGGAAGGCATAACCACCGGGCCCCAAGCGATGGTCATGCACATTTTTAGCCCATCTTTCCTTTTGAGCCTGGTGAATAGCCTGATCATTTAAAATGAGGTATTGCAATTTAGACTTGGCAAACATGTATAAAAAGATTCACCTCCTTAATTGTATAAAATATTCATACAATACATCACAATCTTTATTACCTGAAACTCTTCCGATCTCCTAGCTGCAACAAATCTTTCCCACACCTCAGGATCAATAAAAATATATACATCTATAGCTTTCTTCTTTTGTTTAGGATTATTTATAAATTCCCTTACAAGATATGTCTTAAAACCCCTCCATCGTACACCACAACGTTGTAGCACTCTTTTCTTGTGATCTTTTTCATTTAGATGAAAAACACCCTATACATACAAAAGAAGCAATTAATAATGTTGTTTTGAAAAGGAATTAATTCCAAGCAAACTAAATTAGAATCAATAGATAAAAAACATATTAAAATGATATCACTTCCACTCACAGATATATCTTTCCATATGAGGTCTTTTTTGGCATTAGGAACATCATGCCAATTTTCTATATCTATTGGCACCTTACTGCGCGCGGTCGCCCCTACGTAATGCTTGAAAGCACTAGCATGTTCCCCAACAGGTGCTCCTGTCATATCAAACTGGACTGGCAATTTATCCCCTTTAGCCCTGAGCTCCTGCAGCCTACGCATCAATGTAGGACCTCTACTGTTCTTAGCATCACCATTACCATCCTCATGGTGCTCATGCTCAGAATGTTCATCTTCATGGTGCTCATGCTCAAAATGTTCATCTTCACTCACCATTTTAGAACCTGCAAGTATACATGATAAAAAAAATAAGTGATAATAAAAGCACAAGTGATAAGGTATACATGATAATAAAATAAATAATTCAAAGAATACATGCCTTTAGTATTGGTTGAGTTGTTAGTCAAGGAAAATTCCTTCAGCATGGTCTTGACGTTTATAATATTCATCGGTGTTATCTTCAACATTTACACTTGGCAAACCAACTGAGAATGGACTAGAATCATCATACTTTTCGTAGTATTCTTCTTCATTTATAGGATCTACACTAAACTGTCTTTTTCCATTAAGAACGACAGACCAATTTTTATTTGCCGGGTCATCAATATAGAATACTTGTTTTGCTTGGTTTGCCATGATGAATGGCTCATCTTTGAAACCAATCTTTTCAAAATTCACCAATTTGAAACCCAACTCATCCACTAAAACTCTTTTATTGTTGTCAACCCAATTACACCTAAATATAGGAACTCGAAAATTTGTATAGTCCATTTCCCATATGTCCTCAATGACGCTGTAATATGACATCTCAGCTTCGCGTGGTCTTTTATCTTTGGCACTAGCAAAATACAATGAACAAGCTTTAACAGTGACCCCACTATTTTGAACTACACTACTTTCATCTTGACGCTTTGTGTAGTATGAAAATCCATTAATGTCATAACCTTCATATGACATGACATCCATTTTTGGCTTAAAGGCGAGCCATTTTATGTTCTCAACTACATTATTTGGCGATTCAGATAGTTGATTAAATACTTTCTCTTCAAACCACCTAATAAATGTTTGATTATGCTCTCTTGCAAGCCACATTGAACTGGATCACGTATGATTTCTCTTGATAAGATCATTGTGTTTTGTGATGTAGCTACTAACTTCATCGATGTTGTGTAAAATATACAAATGCGCTTGTTCCCACAACTCACCACTGATTCCTTTCACTCGTCCTCCCAGAGTTCCTTTGCCACAATAAGATCCAGTGTGATGTGAATTTTTTTGATCACTACAAGTTTCATTGCAATTCAAAAAATCATTACAAAATTCCATCACCTCCCTAGCCACGTAACCCTCAACAATACTCCCTTCAGGACGATAACAATTCTGAACATCACCTTTAAAAATACTCATGTAGCGTTCAAATGGATACATCCAGTGTAAGAAAATTGGACCCAACATCTTCACCTCCCTTGTAATATGTACTACAAGATGAACCATGATATCAAAAAATGAAGGAGGAAAGTACATTTCAAGTTGACACATGGTAACAATTACATCTTTCTATATTTTATCGAGAGTATCAGGATGTATCACTTTGTTGCATATTTCATTGAAGAAGAGACATAGTCTTGTGATTGCAAACCTTACATGCTTCGGCAATATAGATCGAATAGCCACAGGTAAAATTTGTTGCATTAAGGTGTGACAATCGTGAGATTTGAGACCTATCAGTTTCAGATCCTTCATTGATACCAATCTATGAATATTAGAAGAATATCCTTGTGGAACCTTAATATTATACAAGCACTCACAGAAAGTCTTTTTCTCTTTCTTTGACAAAGTGTAACAAGCCGGTGGCAAATATGTGCGGCGACCCCTGATCTCCACTGATAATTCTTTTCTAATACCCATTAATTCTAAATCTTTTCTAGATTTGATGTCATCTTTAGTCTTTCCTGGTATGTTCAATAGCGTACCGATGATGCTATCACAAATATTTTTTTCAACATGCATGACGTCAATGCAGTGTCTAATTTCCAAAGATCTCCAATAAGGAAGATCCTAGAATATTGACCTCTTCTTGTATAGAGATTTGTCACATGCGAGTGTATGACTACTTGAACTCTTTCCAAATTCATTAACAATATGTTTCACCCTATCATATACAACATGTCCTGGTATAGGTTTAGGAGCACTTCGTTCCTCAGTTGACCCATTAAAGGTTTTGTGTTGCCTTCGATAAGGATGCACTGGTGGGAGAAATCTCTGATGACCAAGATATACGATTTTACCACCATGTTTCAGTCTGATTGAATTAGTATTTTCCTCACAAACAGGACATGCTTTGTATCCTTATATGCTATATCCAGACAAATTTCCATAAGCTGGAAAGTCATTAATCGTGCAAAATAACATAGCACGCAAACTGAAGATCTCTTTACGTGAAGCATCATATGTCATAATACCTTCTTCCCATAGTTTCATTAGGTCATCAATTAGAGGTTGAAGGTAAACATCAATATCATTTCCAGGTTGCTTGGGCCCTGATATCAATGTTGACAACATCACATACTTATTTTTCATACACAACCAAGGAGGAAGATTGTATATAACAATCATAACAGGCCACGTGCTATGTTGGCTTCTTAATATACCATAGGGATTCATTCCATCTGTATAGAGTCCAAGTCTTAGGTTTCTTGGTTCTTTACCAAATTGAGGGTATAATAAATCAATTTTCTTCCATTGTGGTGAATCAGATGCATGTCGTAGGACGCCATCATCATTGACCTTTAACTCCCCATGCCAAGACAAATTTTGCGCATCTTCTGTATTAGAAAATAAGCGTTGAAATCGTGGTATTATTGGTAGATACCACATCACCTTGGCAGGAGAGCCATTTGTAGCCTTAGCTGAATTTGTAGTCTTATACCTTGACGCACCACATTTTGGACAATTTATCAAATTACTATAGTCCTTCTGAAATAACACACAATCATTTGGACATGCATGAATCTTCTTAGCCTCCATTCCCATTGGGCACATTATTTTCTTTGCTTGATATGTTGAAATTGGAAGCTCGTTGCCTTCAGGAAGAATTTCCTTTAACAAAGACAACAGTGAAGTGAAACTCTTATCGCTCCACCGGTTTTGAGCTTTAAGAGTGTATAATCGCATCACATCACTCAACCTCGTGAACTTAGTACAACCCTTATATAATGATTTTTCAGCATCATGGACAATGTTTGCAAATAAAGAAGGTGGATCAATGACATTGTCCCGATAACTACGTAGCATCTCTTCAATCATATCATCCTGAATCTGGTCATCTTCAATCGGTTCATCATTAACATTATCATCATTATCTATATCTTCTATGCCACAACTAATAGTATCGACATTTTCTGCTCCATAATTCAATTTCTCTCCATGCCAATACCATTCATTATAACCTTGTATGATCCCATTGCATATGACATGATTCTTAATTTCCTCACCAGTATCGACTTTCAAATTGTTACAACAATTTCTACATGGACAATATTGCCTATCTGTAGGTAGTTTCCTATGTTCCTCAGCAAATCTGATAAATTCATCAAGACCTTTGGCAAACTCTGGACTGCAACGGTTCTTGATAGACATCCAACTTCGATCCATTTTCTATATCACATTAAAATTAATTATAAAACTAACAGTTTAATATTGATACTATAATAATATGTAAGTTTTTATTGATAGAAAGTATACCACCTATCCCATTTTTGAATATTTAATCTCACTAGTAACTGTATAATGTATGTTTAGTTTTGAAGAAAATTTCAGCAGCATTTCCCCTAAGTTCTCCAAGTACACTGATGTAAATGGCAAATAACCACTCACATATGTACCCAGAGAACAAATGGAGAAATCCAACTGAAATAATCTACAAAACTAAACATACATTATACAAGTACATCCTAAGTGAGATTAAAATATCCAAAAACAATCCCAAATCGGGGACTATCCAAAGTTTACTCCTAATGAGTAAATTTTGAACGGGTTTCTAAGTTAATATATAAATGCATTATTTTCATATTTATATATTAAGTTAAACATCATGCATCAACCCTAAAGTGTCAATCTAGGAGTACACATGTCTAATCTAGTATTAATTTCTAAAATTTATATAATGATTACATATGAAAAAAGACATGCATGTTTTGATTACTTGTACAAATTAGCAAAGTAAGGCCGTTTCCAACAGTCCAAAGATTGAAATCATTATAATATTCAGAACTATTTGTGAACATTACAGTAAATATGATTAAAACATTTATAGCTTCAACATAAATAAGTTCTAGGTCCATCTCGGTCGACAATTAGTCGACCGAGAGCCCACCTGTGCGCAGCGTCCAGGTGGGCTCTCGGTCGACTAATTGTCGACCGAGATGGACCTGGAAGCAGCAATGGCGGCGGGCGGAATGAAGGGAACAAGGAGAAGGAAGCTTGAACTTACTTGGAAATGGCAGCGAGCTTCGTGGAGGAAGAGATGAACTTCACAGAGAGGCGGCGACCTTCGTTGAAGAGTGGAAGGCGGCGGCGACGACGAGCTTCAAGACAACAAAAAGCTTCACGGCAAGGAAGAGAGCTTCACGGCAAAGAAGAGAGCTTCACGGCAACGACGAGCTTCGTGGAGTAAGAGTGGAAGGCGGCGACGATGAGCTTCACGATCTTCTTCACGGCGCTGATGAGCTTCACGATCCTCTTGGCGGCGTGGAGAGGCGGCAACGGTGGAAAAAGAGGTTTCGCGGCGCCGCGGGAGAGAGATTAGAAATGAGAAAAGGGTTTCGTGGGAGGATGAAAGACTAAAATTTTGGCTTTTTGCACAGAGCGAAAAACTCTAGCATTGGTTAACAACCAAAAACCGACTCTACATATAAACGGTGCCTGTGTCGGGTTGTTTAATAACAATCAATCGCAAACTCGGTCAACGAATTTGTCGACCGAAACGATCTATAGGGTCAGTTATTATGTAAAACTGATGCTACAAGTGCTAATACGAAGAAATCTGGCTGGTTTCGGTCGACGATTTGTCGACCGAAAAGGAGCAAGACTTCC
Source organism: Alisma plantago-aquatica (assembly GCA_963693085.1). Taxonomy (NCBI): domain Eukaryota; kingdom Viridiplantae; phylum Streptophyta; class Magnoliopsida; order Alismatales; family Alismataceae; genus Alisma; species Alisma plantago-aquatica. The sequence continues at coordinate 526,383,643 of OY856413.1, read as the reverse complement.
TTCGTAGAAGCACCTCTAGGGTCGGTTTTTTCGTATAACCGACCCTAGAGGTGCTTATACATGTGTGAAAAACTAAACTAGATATTGTCGGTCGACAATATTGTCGACCGAGAACCTTATAGGGTCGGTTATTATAAAAACTGACCCTAGAGGTCCTTCTAAGAAAGAAATCTGGCTTCATTCGGTGGACGGATTCGTCGACCGAAGATGTGTGAAAACTGGATCAAAAATTCATTTTGGTCGACAAATTGTCGACCGGGTATTGTTCTAGAGTCGGTTATAAAGGAAAAACCGACCCTATAGGTGCTTATACACGTGAAATCTGACTCTAACTCGGTTGACAAATTCGTCGACCGAGGAGCTCTAAAGTGCTTCCACAACCCTAACAATGATGTTATGTGAAACTTTAATATATGGTGATGTCGTATGAAACCCTAATATGGGATAATGTTATGTGAAACCCTTATATGGAATGATGTTATGTGAAATGCTAACATGGAAATGTTATGTGAAACCTTAATATAGGGTGTTGTTCTGTAAAAACCCTAATATGGGATAATGTTATTTGAAATTTTCAATATGGGATGTTGATATGTGAAACCTTAATTGATAAAGATGGAAACTCTAACCCTAATGAGGGAATAGAGATGTTATTTTTGTATTGCATGATGTTGATATGAAATTGATATGGTTGATATGAAATTGAGATGATTATGTAACAAATATCCTGAATACCTTGGTCAGATGACCTGAAGCTAACAGTTACCTGATAAGTGATAACCATGTTTAGTGATGAACTAAGGGTTTAAATACCCAGAATCAGCAAATGTGATGATGGTGGTATTGAGGGATGTGAATTCCCAACAATGAGACAAAAGATTGAGATCCCAATGCTTTATAATGTTTTGAAAAATACTAAACTCTATTCAAAAATTTTGTCGGTCGACTATTTGTCAAACGAAAAAGCTCTAAAGTCATCCTCGGTCGACTATTTGTCAAACGAAAGAGCTCTAAAGTCATCCCCGGTCGACAATATTGTCGACCGAAATTAACCCTGTTTCAATGTTTTAAATTAAGTATCAAGTGTGTGTGTATGAGATTAACCAAGTGATGCTTTGTCAAATTTAGCCATAATTTATTTTTCAATCATTTGAAATAACAATATTCTTATATAACATGTATATGTCCAAATGAAGCCATGGAAAACACTTTTATTCATAACAATTTAATGCCCATACACTTTATAAGATGAAACATGACATACTTGCTTTATAAAAAGATAAACATTACACCATTACAAAGATATCTCATAATCTCACTGAAAAGACCGAAGGATTACATCAATGTATGGATCTTTTCCAAGAATGGCCTCAGCTCCATAATAATTGACCAGTGTCTGCCACTCCAAGGAACCTGTCTTGGTTAAGGCATAAGCCTCCAAGAAGGTGGGAACATGATCAAAGCGAAAGTGGGAAGCAATGTCTTGAAGTTGAATTGGGGAAAACTGAGTATGTGTGAGATCAGGAGATGGTGGAGGTGGAATTTGATAGTAGTTGTAGGAAGGATTGTATGGATTTATCATGCCAAGATTAAGGGAATAGGGATATTCATCAGGTTGGTTAGGAGAGAGAGCTTGCATCCTTTGGTTTAAATAAGTCATGCCATGGTGATTATAATCCAATTGCCTACTTAGGTGATATTGGGATCCAGCAATGTATGTCAAGGTGTTTGTAATAGGATCATGGGGTAGGTTGGTAGGAGGAGGTGGTGGAGGTATGTCTTGGGTGGATGTCTCCCCTTCAGTCCTAGCCCTTTTGTGGCCAAAGTCGATTCCCATCTTTTCCACCATATTTTTACTTATTTTTTGGGGTTTTCTATCCCATGTGTAACCTAAGTCGTCCTCAATATTCTTCTTAAGAAAATGTTGAGTTATTTGGCATACAAAGTCGGCATATGGTGGATTTCCAGAAAATTCAAACATATTCTTAATGATGATACGAATAAAGTTTATGGGAATACTTTTGAGAATGGCATAGATAAGGTACATACGAAAGGTGGGTACCTCAGATTTGTTTGCTCTAGGATGGATATTGGTGTCAACAATGAGATTTATGATCCTAGCTTCAGGTTTTAAATTTATGGCATAATAGGTACCCCTATCTTCATGACAAGTCGTATTGGATTGAAAGATGGCTGTTTTGACATCACTAAGGCTAATTGCAGTGTTATCTTGGGAGAGTTTGTTGAGTGGAGTTCCTCTAGTGAGATCAATAAAATTTTTATATTCTTCTATATCTATTTCAAGCATTTCAAGAATACCCTCCTCAGTAAAATGGAATCCATACCCACCAACCATAGAGGAGAAGGAATCATGGTCAGGATGTTCGACTAAATTGGCATAGAATTCATTAACTAGTTTGGAGGAGTAGGATTGGAAGGAGGGATTTAGAAAATCAGTCAAATGTTGCACCTCGAAAAGTTCCTCCAAATCGACAATGCTTTGGAAGTCCATGACATCGACTGGCCGTCGTGGAAGAGGAGTTTTTCAGGAGAGCCTGAGGTAGCGGTCACCTGCAGCTTGGTCGATGAAAGGGACGTCGTTGATGAACGGCAGCGGTGCAAGGCCCGTCCTTCCTTTCCTACACGCAACTTGCTTTTTTCCGCACGTAGATGATGAAGCCATTTCATTTCTTTGAAATGGAGAAATAGCAAGCAAGAATTGGATGTAGAGAAGCTGAAGATTTTCACAAGAATACACTAGAGAGGAGCTAGAGAAGTGAGAATGTGAAGGTGTGAAGAAATGGATCGTTTTGGGTGCTATTTATAGCAAAACAGACCCCATTTCGGTCGACAATTCATTGACCGACGCCCCCAACGGTCGTCTTCTGGACCGTTCTCCTGGTCGCCCAACGGTCGTATTTATGGCCGTTACGACAGTTGAAATTCTAGCCGTTATGACGGTTGATTTTTTTAGCATTATGACGGTTGATTTTCTGGCCGTTGTGACGGTTAGTTTTTTTAGACGTTATTTGGTCGACAAATTAGTCGACCGATATGATTCGGTCGACGATTCGTCGACCTAGATTGAGCCAGAATTCATTTGCTTAAGTACCTATAGGGTCGGTTTTTAGGTTAAAACCGACCCTACAGGTACTTATTCATGTGTGAAATACTAAACTGGATCCTAGTTTATCTCAGTCGACAATATTGTCGACCGAATGTGCTTCTAAGGTCGGTTATAAAGAAAATACCGACCCTAAAAGTTGCTTATACACTTGAAAACTGACCCTTATCGGTCGACAAATTTGTCGACTGAGAAATGCTCTAAGGTCGGTTATAAGAGCAAATCTGATGCTAGAGGTGCTTGTACATGCGTAAATTATCTGGATCCAGAATAGATATCGGTCGACAAATTTGTCGACCGAGAAATGCTCTAAGGTCGGTTATAAGTGCAAATCCGACGCTAGAGGTGCTTATACATGCGTGAATTATTTGGATCCAGAATAGATATTTGTCGACCGACAAATGCTCTAAGGCCGGTTATAAGTGCAAATCCGATGCTAGAGGTGCTTATACATGCGTGAATTATCTGGATCCATAATAGATATCGGTCGACGAATTTTTCGACCAAGTATATCGGTCGAAATATTAGTCGACCGAGGAAGCTCTAAGGTCGGTTTTAAGTGCAAATCCGACGCTAGATGTGCTTATACATGCGTGAACTTTGATCCAGAATAAATATTGGTCGACAAATTTGTCGACCGAGGACGCATTTAAGGTCAGTTTTGTAGAAATAACCGACCTTAGAGGTGCTTAACCGAGGAGGACTGTAAGGTCGGTTATAAAGAAAAAACCGACTCTATAGGTGCTTGTATACATGAAATTCAGCTCGTTTTCGGTCGACAAATTTGTCGACCGAGGTGCCCTTTAGGGTCGGTTATAAGATAAAACCGACGCTAGAGATCGAGGCGCGAAACCAAATTTTTTCCGTGGGAAAAATTGTCTATAAGGTCGCTTATTTTAGAAAAACCGACCCTATAGAGATGTACTAAAAGGTCAGTTATTTTAAAAAAAGCGACTCAAAAGGTCATAAGTGGTGCCCACAATTTGTATAGACATATAAGGTCGGTTATTTGGAAAACCGACCCTATAGAGATACACTACAAGGTCAGTTATTTTAAGAAAAGCGACCCAAGAGGTCTTAAGTGGTGCCCACGTTTTTTATAAACATATAAGGTCGGTTATTTGGAAAACCGACCCTATAGAGTTACACTACAAGGTCAGTTTATTTAAAAAAAACCGACCTAAGAGGTCTTAAGTGGTGCCCGCATTTTTTTTAGACATATAAAGTCGGTTATTTGGTAAAACTGACCCTACATGTAGTGACGTTATAACCCATTTCTATACTAGTGAGGTCAGGATGAGTGATGGTAAGATATTGTAGATTTTCAACTATTTGTGGAAATGCTTGTGTTAGATCTTATAGTTTCCATGACCAAGAAGTGACTTACATCTCCCATATCTCGAATAGAAAATAGAATTTCTCATGTGAGCACATAGGAATCAATGACACTAGAGTTGTTACCTATCATATTGATGTCATCTACATACAATAGTAGTATCATAATGTCTTTTATATCTTGAAACACAAACATGTATGAATCGGATTTGCAGCTAACAAAACCTTATTCCAAAGGAAATTCAATTTCGTATTTTACTGGCTTGAGGAGCATTTTTCAGTCGATATAGAGATTTGAACAGTTTACTGATATGATTTGAATTCTACTTGTCTTTAAAGCTATGTTGTTTATAAATATAAACATCTTCAAGGAGAAATCCATTCAAAAATACATTACAGATATCGAGTTGTCTAATAGGCCATGTTCTTATTATAAAGAAAAAACAATTCTATTGGTGGATATTTTACCATTGAACTAAACGTCTCAATACAATTGATACCTTATTCTTGTAAATAACCCTTGGATACAATATGTTCTTTGAGTCTATCAAAAGGAACCATTAGACTATATTTTTTTTCATTAGAATTACATTTACAACCAACTACATTGGTATGGGCATCTCTTGGAAGAAGAGTCCATGTATTATTTGACAGCTGAGATCGGACTGAAGTATGCATATTAGCAAACCAATCTGGATGGTTCATGGCTTCGTATTGGGATGGATGAAATATCCACTTGAACCGAACCTAAACCAATCAAAATGGAATTAAAAAAATGTGGTTTTCTAATCTATATTCAGGTTTCATCTCAGTTCGGGTGACAATCAAAAGCCCTCATTCTTATTTGGTTCAGGTGAGCAAACCAAAACCTCCAACAAATGTTCCTAAGTTGCATCCATGTTTGGTCATTCCCTAATCGAGTTTCTGAAACAAACCAAAAGCACTTTTTCTTTCCTAGGCATGCAGTCCACAGACGAGAGTCTATAGGCAAGAGGGTTTTTGAAAACCCTAGCCACCCATTCTTTTCATCTCCTCTCTCTTGGCATTTCCATCCATAATAATGCCAAATCTCACCACCTTTTCCTCTCTCTTGGCACCTCCTTATTTGGATGCTACCATCATTGCTAACCTTGGGGTCTCAAGGTCATTGTGAGGTCATTGATGATGCCAGATGTGTGAGGACATTGTGTTGCATTGTTATTGCAAATGTATGACTCTAAAGGTCATCACAACATGTGAATAATAATTTGGAGGCCACCACACCTTGAGGTTATCATGAGAGGAGGATATTTCCCAAGGCGACAACATATTGGAATCTGCTCTACTTCCAGGTTCTAGTCGACACTGTTCTTCCAGGTACACCCCCACCTTATGAACATTTTTCTTTCATTTTCTAATTCGTGGTGGTTTCTTCTACTTATTAGAGATCTTGGTATATGTTGTTAGGAAATTTTACATGTTGTTTCCTTCTCTATCTATGGTTTGAGAAAAATACTAAACTTGATCTACTAGTTGAATCCCAAGATGCATTTATTTTGTTGTGTTTGACTCACCCAGATGTTGGAATGAGAGATTAGACTCCCCCAAGTCAACACATCTATTGGGGCACAATATTCAGTCCCATATCTATGTTTATTTCCTTGAATATTGGAAATTCGTCTCTCAATGTATTCCCTTCTTCTCTCCTCATAAAAGTTGTGTTGCTTAATTTTAATGTCACCCTTTCCTTTGATTTGGTTCCAATTTCACACTCTGCTCTACCTCCCCATTCCAAAGCTTATAGCTTTCTCTTCAATACACACCACATACTTGTTCAAATACAATTACCCAAATATAAATTTACAAGAATTCCTGATTGCTACTCCGCCATCCTTGAAAATCTACCACGTGTTTGTGAAAGATTATAAGCTATAAGAATTACACCAAAGAATTTATACTTGAATAACTATGTTTTTATGACTCAATGATTTTTTCTTATAAAGACATCTTTTTCTATCCAAAGACCTTTAATAAATAAATGAAAAGGATGCATCCTCCTCCCTTCCTCTATATCTAAGTACAAGTATTGGTGTCACAATCAACAATAACTTTATCTTTTGTTTATATTCTACAAAAGGGGAATAAAGAGCTTTCTTGATGTCACAAACTCTGGGTTTCATGTATTAAACATTATATTCAATTTCTTTTCTCCCAAAAATATGCAATGTCCCACCTTTGATTTAAATCAAATTCTTTCAAACAATATGCTTGATCATTTAAAAATAGGGACTCTATTGGTTAAATTCCTTGAAACGACGTGTATCATTAAGGGGAGAATCACATGAAATATCACGTGATAGTAGATTGTATACTTTACAATGAGGAAAGTTTCCAAAGAAACTATAGGAGTTTTTTGTTTCTTTTTGCTATACCATACAGTTGGATATTACCTATCTTTTTATCTTGAAGCATAACAAGGTACTACGTAAGCCACATTTATTTAGTGTTTTTAAAGTCTTTTGCAATTGAATTTATTAGGGAGTTTCTAGTTATTTATTTTTAATAGACACAAAGTTCCAAATCATGTGGTCTTGCGAAACTTGAGATAATTTAACAAGAGATTCACCCACCATCTGTTGAGACTATAGGTTATTGTTTGGTTGTTTTCCATCCCTTTAAATGGTTGTGGGTTCTTAGTTCTTTTGCACTCCATCTACTCTATTTGGATACTGACTAAGAAAGATAGGTGGATAAAATAGAATCAAGTTGTGTAACATACCCAACTATAAGTATTTACATCAACCTTCCCTCTCTTTAGTCCTATTTTTAACTAGGATGGCATTCAATCCATTTTAACTTGAATTAGATTAATGAAGAGTTATTTGAGACAAGAAAATATAATGTTCCCATGTTACACCATTTATATAAGGTCATAAGTAGTCAAGTCTTTAGTTGGGTATTAATTATACAAAGTTTCTTATTTGTTAGTTTGCACCCTAATTTGGCAATCCATAGTCACCCCAAGACAAATTGATGAAATGAACTTTATAGATGCAAAATAATGTATCAAAACTGATTAAAAAGACATTAAATAAATAATTGAGTACTTCATTTACAAACAAAGAAATGTAATGTCCAATTTTTTTTAAAAGATAAGTTTGATGTTGAAGTTGAGTTATTCACACATTAGTTAGCCAACACTTTTATTTTCATGGAAAACAACAATCATTTATTCCCTCAATTTAATCTATGAAGAAAGGTATTAGTTAATATAGTTTTAATTAAACTATTCATTTAATATGGTCAAATCTACATGATTTGTTTTTTCTCTAGTAAGGAATCCCTTCTCCCTCCCTGTGAGAAACCCTCTCCATGTTCAACAAATGGATGACCCAGTTTGTACAATGGTCATTCCTTTCTCCCCTCTTCTTTCCTCCTCTTTCTCTTAGTATTATCATCTTGTGATCTTCCCTCACCTCCATCATCTATCAACAACCTATTCTATAAACCATAGTCACCCTTGCACGACAAACAACAACTTCAACTATCTCCTTTCATTGTCCTCCCTTCCTCTCATTTAATACACCTATGCTCTGATTTAACCAACAATGTTTCCTTCCCTGAGACCGTAGCAACAAAACCATGGGGCTTCTTCTACCATCTATAGTGGTTGACAGGTGAGTGGTTGGTACCAAGAATGACATTGCCACCTCCCTCATATACATTCAGATTGTCGTCACAATATAGATCTTCTTTAGTCACCCTATGTTGTCCTCTACTCTGAACTTGCACCCAACTACTAGGGCCATTTTGTATCACTTCCACACTGAAGAGCATCTTCTTGCACCAATAGTCATGGCCTCCAAATCTAAAGACCACCAAAAGACCATTAACCTTCTTCACCCTTATATATAAAATCTCAGTTGCAAAATTAGTACATAGAGGAGCATCTATATGTGTATCATCCCTCTCTCTATTCCTTCCTAAACCTTTCTTTTCTCATCATCTAACCTTGTCCATCAAAGGTTGCACTCCCTAATGTATTCCCGCCTTGCATTGATAGTAGAATGTTGTCACAGTTTCTATGATGTACTGACATCCCTAGTGAATGCTACAATTTTTGAAATAGGCTTCCATCTCCACCACCACTTATACATCCCTTCTAGATTCTCCTCCTATCCACCTTTGCAGCACAACCACTAACCATTAAGTAGCAACACCACCTACAATGTCTTCAACCTAACTACTAAAGCAAAAGAAAGAAACGTTGAATCCCTACCTACCACTGCCATGTCTACAAATACCTCACTATAAGCCACTATATCCACAATCATTGATTCCTCCTTCTCCTACCTTCATTTGGAACATTACTTCAAACCTTTATGAGATGGGTGATAGGGGTTGTCGACGGGATTTTGAGGCCACTACCAAACATCATTGTGTCTCCTTCAACCCTACTACTCGATGATCTGCTAGAGTCATGTCCTGAGAGAATCATGGGTAAAGAACCCAACCTCCATGCAAGAACTGATTAGGGAATCAAAATTTAGATATCCATGAACGTACATGATTTGAAGGTCAGTGCCTCATCTTCCACACAACTTCAATTTGATAAACATATAATTTACTTGATAATTGAGGATGATAATAATTAACAATACAAATATATTTAGAAAGTATGTTTATACTATGTGGTCAATTATAAATGAATAAGTGTTTAATAGAAAGAACCTCAATGAAAAAATTGGTTTATAAATGCTAGTGTTTATGACTTAGTATTCTGGTTGAACCTACTCCAAAAACAATATGGTTTTTACCATACAAGGAACCTAGATTCTGATCATATATGTATATATACATATATCGTTTATATATACTAGTTCATTAGTAGTTGTTGTGTAGAATTATGTGTTTCTATGTAGCTTATTATGGTATACCTCTACTTAACTATATTATACTCTAATAGAAAATGATAGTCTAGAAAGGGTAGTAAGAACAACCATTTACTATAATAAATATTTTGAAGAAACAATTTACTTTAAAGTAGTTTATGGTGGAATAATGTATATATAACACTTCTATGTGGATAACGACGATTTGGTAATCCCCCTAGAAGTAGGGTTAGTGTTGAAAACCATGTACTTTCTCACTCTCGATTATATTTGGTTATTTAATGACTAAATCCTAATTTTTTAATATTGAGACATGTTTCTAGTTCTACTCTTCTTTTTTAAATATCATTGCACTCCCTCTTGGAATATTGAATATCCACTAAATTTTCTATTATTGATTATTGGAATATTTCCCTTATATATGAGTCATGTGACTCCATTACTCATATCTAATATGTTATCATCCCTTTGTCATAGGATTATTTATTGAATTGCACACTGATCTTGCCAACTATATTTGCATGTTAGATTTTGACTAGTAATAACTATTAGTAGTGTAACCATGTTTTAGTTACCAAGTTTGATTCCCTTACCAGGAAAAAAGTTTATTCCCCTAGGATGTTATAAATATCCTCATTGGATTTTATTCCCCTACCACGCACTGGGTTTATTCCCCTACAATCTTATAATATAGGAACTGGATTGTACTCCTCTACTAGGCACTGAGATTTATTCCCATACCATGGTTTGATATGTTGGTCACGAAGGTTTATTCCTCCTACCAAGGATATTGGTTTGTGTTTCCCTAGACTTACTTTAGTTTATGTTGATACTTCTCTTTTTTTTTGAGGGTATGGGCAAAATCACTACCTTCTTATATTAGAGAAGAAACTAGACATTATATTTGCAAGATGATATGTCATGCATATGCAAACTACATGAATAAGGTGTTATGAAACTACATGACATGCTCCAGAATTTTTGTTGTACATGTATGTTTTTTTTTTCCTTTTCACTAATGCAAGCAAAAAAATACATAACTATTATGCAAGATCTACTATGGAATGTAAATGCAATCAATAGAAAGAATGATAACATGTACTCAATCTTCTTATGGTGGAGTGTAAAGTGAAAGTATGCAATGGGTGAGGTCACATGACTAAGAGATAAAACCTTCATAGAAAATCATATGTCCCTCTATAATGACATGTGTACAGGGTAATCAAGGGGTTTCTCTCTTAAATGTTAGTTTAAGGTCACATTAGTATTTGGTCAATTTGGGATCAACAACCTTGTCAGTCACTTTTCTTAGACAACTAAGACAGTCATTGATGTTCTCATGTCCTGGAGCTAACTTACCCGAGCACTTCCTCAGTAATGTAACTCAACTACTCACAAGATAAGCTCACAATTTTTTTTTCATTTTTTCCAGTTTTGTGCACCCAACCCAGAGATTGCTAAATTCACATGAACCCATGCATTTACTTATCCAAAAATTACACTATATAGATTGTAGATCCTACAAAGAAAAAAAAACTAATAAGAAAACTAATTTTACCAAACTAAAATAAAAATGCTAAAATGAAAGAAAAACTAAGATAGAAGTTGTTCCAGCACCCGCAAGCTTGAATATGACTATGAACTCATAGTCAAAATTCCAATTTAAGAGGTGTAAGGAACAGAGATATTCGACTAATATGGTGGTGGTGGTGGTGGTGGATGGCATGGTCCTCGGGAGGAAACATCTCCTGGAAGGTCGGATCTGAAGGAGGCATATCTGGTAGCATCGGGTAGCCTCTAAAGTATCCCTAGCTCCAGTAGTGGTCAAAGAATAGTTGTTGGTAGTTCTCCATCCTCTGGAGGTATTGATGCATGTTCTCTTGGTTGCCCAAGAGAAGACATTCATTCTCGTAGATTGCCTGTTGGTTGGTATACAGTCGACCCTGCACATCTTGAATTCCGGCCAGAGATTGAGTTTGTTATTGTTGATGTGTCTATATATCATGTAGCATGGAATACATGCCTGCCATATTATAAGCTTCCTATCCATCTTGATAGGGTGGTGGGGCAGAAGACGTAGATGCAGCATAATGTCGGGTCATGCAACCTAAGAGAAAGTGAATGACATCAGTCTAGAAGAGAGTGTAGTTCTATACTAGATGTCTAGAGCCTTGTTGGAATATGTGATAAATGGAATAGATGGAATAAAATTAGATGACGATCTAAGATGTATAGAGATGATATAAGATAGTTTGTGATAATATATGTTTGTGCATCATAGGAATGGTGGGATCCACCTCCTCCACGTCATCACTTGACTCCTCTTCCTCATCAACATTGCATTCATCGTCGTCATCCACATCCAGCCATCTATAGTAGTCAACTTGCCTGATGTTAAATATAGGATTAGGGAGTCGATGCTCGTAGAAGGTGCCACTGACCAAACATAGTGCATAGATGGCGTTGTTTTGGACCAAGATAAGACCAGCCTGCTTGATGTGGAGACGGTCTATGCAAAGCTTGGAATGAAGAGGCTCTAGAGTAGAAAGATCCAGGACCAAGTGGAGATCAATGGGGGTGATAATTCCCCCAAAAAGGATAGGTGTGGTCCTTCTTATGTTGCTCTTCACCGCCATCACGTGGAGGGGAAGAAGGCTCTAAAGTTGATCAGCCTCCCCTTCAAAAGTTGATAGAGAAAATACAAGTACGGCAGCTGGACTTTTGCTTGCCCTAGAGTAGACTTAGCGAAGAGGGTGTTGGTAAGCATGTGATGTAGCACCCGAACAAAGGGGTGCTCGAGGTCTTCCAATGAGCTGTGGTGCCAGTTTAACTTATAACTTTCTGGCACTGTCACAAGGTCCTTCCATATTGCATCGAAGTCGACGTTCTCTGGCTAGTGGCATGGCACATGAGGCCGTCCATAGATTTCGTTGAAGGCGTAAAGGGTAAGGGAGCAGTTGGTGTTGTAGAGATATAAGTCCACCTTCCCTTCTCTCTACTCACCTCGTACCAGGCGTGATGGGTTGGGGGTGACAAATATCTCCAGAGACGCCAGGAACTCGAGCACAATCTCTTTGTATGTTGGCCACCCGTCGAAGATAGGGTTTAGGACCTTCCATCAAACTCTTGCCCTTCGAGGACAACCGCCATGTTGTCGTTGAATCCCATGTCCTCCAATAGTTGTCAATCTCTGTATCTTGTTGGAGAAAATGCCCTCTTGGCAAGCTCTTCGTACACCTTTTGCACTTCCGTCGAAGGGTGGCTAATCTGAGGTTGTGGTGTCAAACCGTCAAGGGGTCCTTCTCTACTTGCCATGATGTTGAAGTGATCGGGGGAGGAGGTTGAGAAAAAGAGATCGGTGCAACATATGGATGCTCGTAGTAGTCACTTGCACTTGGAGAGTTGTGGTTGTTGAAGTACTGAGAAGAAAATAATCCACTACTTCCCTTTTATATGGTTTGCGCCACCCTACTACAACAAATTCGGTGGCACCGACTCTGGGGTGGATCCAAAGCCCTCAGTACATCGATGGTCGTCGGTGCACGATATTAGCTTGGTGGATAATCAACTAGTCGGTGGCACCGACTAGGTGTCAGTGGCACTGACACTTGGGTGGATCGGTGCTACTGATCGTCAATTCTTAACACATCTGGGTCTTTGATGAAGGCACCCACGGATCAGTGGTTTCTCATGTCGGTGGCACCGACTCGATCGATCAATGATTTTTTTTAATTTTTGCACCGACGCACCCACCGAGCCTGGGGTGTTAGCCGAATCGGTGCCACTGATTGGGGTGTCGGTGGTACCGACGACTGATTAGTTAGCCATGTCCATTTTTTTCTTCACTTTCTTTAGACATGTCGGTGGCACCGACATGGTAGTCATTGGCACCAACTTGTTCCAATTGAATTGGACCTCTCACTGACCTGATCTCAGTTCCATCCACTTGGGAGTCAGTGACACCGACTTTGTTACATCCTGCACACATAAAAAATGAGTCAAGGTATCATTTTTACAAAAAAATATAAAAACTAAGTACTACTAAACCAACATAATGGAAAGGAATGAAATGAACACCCTATTTTTTGGGTTGCATCCCAACAAGCACCCTTGTTTAACGTCCTAGTCTAGACAAATCCATTATTGAGATTAATTAGGAGCAATGAATTTCACCTCATGCTCCTTCCTATTGAAATCTTCTCCAAAGTAGTGCTTCAGTCTTTGGCCATTAATCAAGAAGGATCTCTCTCCCTCTTTGATTCTAACCGCCCCATGTGGAAATACTTCTTCTATGATAAATGGTTCACTCCATCTAGATCTCAATTTCCCGGGGTGTAATTTAATCCTTAAATTAAAAAGAAACACATTCTCTCTCAAGTAAAAGACCCTCCTTTCTATATGTCAGTCATGTATTTGCTTACTCGTCTCCTTGTATAATCGTGAATTATCATAGGCATTCATCCTAATTTCATCAAGCTCATTCAACTCCAGCATCCTTGTCTTACCTACTTCATCAAGGTCAAAATTGATTCTCCTTAACGCCCAATGAGCTTTATTTTCTAATTCCACTGGGAGATGACAGCCCATCCATAGACTAACCTAAAGGGTGTAGCTCCTATTGGTGTTTTATAGGCAGTGCTATAGGCCCATAGTGCATAAACCAATAATTCACTCCAATTTTTTATACTAGGCGACACTGTCTTCTCAAGAATCTTTTTGATCTCACAATTGGAAACCTCCACCTGCCCTTGAGTTTGTGGGTGGTATGGTGTACCCACACGATCCATATTTGTTTAAGAGTGTACCAAATTTCTTATTGGTAAAATGAGTTCCCCCATCGCTTATAATCAATCGTGGCACTCCAAACCTGTAGAAAATGTGATCGTTAACAAATTTGCATATGATGTTGTCATCATTGGTGTGGATTGGAATTGCTTCCACACATTTTGACACATAATCTACAACCAGTAAGATGTATAGGTTAGAGTTAGAGGACACAAAGGGTCCCATGAAGTCAATACCCCATAAATCAAAAACCTCTACTTCTTGAAACACATTCAATGGCATTTCCTACCTCTTTGACATGTTACCTAACCGCTGACATGCGTCACACCTACACACAAAATCATATGCATCTTTGAATAAGGTTGGCTAGTATAAACTGCTCTCCAACACCGTTGTGTCTGTTCTAGAACTGGCATGGTGTCAACCTGTAGGTAGTGTGTGGCAGTGTTTCAACACACTCTCATACTCGCATTCAGGTACACACCTCCTCAATATTCCATCCTTGCACTGTCTCAACAAGATTGGATCATCCCAAAAACAATAGTGCAAAGAATGAAAGAACCTCTTCTTTTCTTGGTACCCCTAATCAACAGGTAATTCCTTGCAATCTAAATAATTCACAATGTTAGCAAACCAAGGGTCCTTTTGCTTAAGGGCGAACAATTACTCATTAGGGAAAGTATCTAGAATGGGTATATTAACGTCCTTCTCATCTACCCTCTCTAGTCTAGATAAGTATTCAACCATGACATTCTCAATCCCTTCTTTATCTTTGACCTCAATGTCAAACTCCTGCAGTGAAAGGATCCATCTTATCAATCTTAGTTTAGCATCCTTCTTCTGCAACAAGTATTTAATTGCCACATGATCAGTCCACACCACCACTTTAGCTCCCACAAGATAATGTCTAAATTTCTCAAAACAAAGACAACAACCAATAACTATTTTTAGTTGTGGTGTAATTTATTTGTGCATCATTAAGTGTTTTAGATGCATATTATATGACCATAGGAACTTTGTCTAAGTCTTGCCCCAACATTGCCCCCACAGCATAATCGGATGCATCACACATCAATGCAAATGGTTGGCTCCAATCTGGGGCCTACACAATCGGTGTGGATATGAGTTTTTCTTTAAATATTTTAAAAGATTTTAAACATCTCTCATCAAAATTGAATTCGACATCTTTTTCCAAAAGCTCAGACAATGGCTTAGTGATTTTTGCAAAATCCTTAATAAATCGGTGATAAAACCCGACATCGCCTAGAAAACTCCTAACTCCCTTTACCGACGTTGGTGGAGGAAGTTTTGAAATCACCTCTATATTAACCGGATCCACCTCCAATCCCTTGCTAGACACCTTGTGTCCAAGCACTACGCCCTCGCTAACCATCATGTGGCATTTTTTCCAATTAAGCACTAAGTGTGTGTCTTCACACCTCTACAAAATCTTATCTAAATTTTTTAAAAAATTCATCAAAACATGTACCATAAACCAAAAAATCGTCCATGAAAACCTCGAGACATCGTTCCACTATATCTGAGAAAATCAGCAACATACACTGCTGAAAAGTAGTGGGTGCATTGCACAGCCCGAACGGCATGCGGCGGTATGCAAAAGTGCCAAAAGGGTAGGTGGAGGTAGACTTCTCTTGCTCCTTAGGGTCTATTGAAATCTGATTATAACCTGAATATATATCAAGAAAACAAAAGTGGGAGCGACCGACGAGTCACTCCAAAATTTGATCAATGAACGGTAATGGAAAATGGTTCTTAAGTGTGGCAGTGTTCAATCTACGATAGTCAATGCAAACTCACCATCCTATCACTAATCTCGTGGTTAGTTGTTCATTAGATGAGTTTGTAGTGATCATGATTCACTACTACAGAAAATGCTTTTTACAACGGGAGATAGACAACAGTTCTGATGATTGTGTTGTAGTTAGCATACTTCACACAACAAGTCTATTTTCATGTTGTATATTGTATATTTTATACAACACAAGTCATTTACAACATGCCAAACTCGTTGTAGTAAAGGGGGATACTACAACAAGTGCTAAAGTGTTGTAATAGGCTGTAGTATCACAACATAATCAAACCTGTTGTAAAAGATGTTAATTACACAACATATTGTGACCCGTTGTAATAGTCGCATGTTGTAATAGACCATCATTACACAACACAGACTGACCTGTTGTAATATGTATTAATTACACAACAAGCCTTCACTTGTTGTATTTGGTACATGTTGTAATAGACCACGATAATACAACATATTGAAAATCGTTGTTATATACCAAGATCACACAACAGACTCCAACCTATTGTTATATATTATATTTACACAACATGTTGTGACCTGTTGTAATATTCACACATAACAAATCGTTGTAATAGACCACCATTACACCACATTAACTAACCCATTGTAATATATCATTATCACACAACATGTGATGACCTGTTGTAATAGCTATATGTTGTAATAGACCATAGTCACACAACACGCTATAACCAGTTGTTACATGCCAAGATTATACAACAGACTCTGACTTGTTGTTATATAGCTAGAACCCCGAACCCAATTTCTTATCAGACAATTTTATCAGGAACATGTAATCTGATAATAATTTTTTTGTATAATATTATTATCAAATATAGGTCCGAGTTCCTTTTGGGATTTATGGGAATGACACTTTTTCACTATGGGTAGATGTTTTGACCCAAAACCGACCCAATCCCAATATTATATAACATGAAATATAATCCGGAAATCAGAGATTTTTTAATATAAATTCATTATCAAATATAGGTCCATATTTTGTTTCAAATCTATTTTTTTTCATTTGGGTCGTTCTCAATTGAGACACTAGTCGAACAAAATCTAGTTTCGAATCTGAGACCGACTTGGGTCCGGATTTGGTCTGGATATCAGAGTTTTGAAACCCGACCCGAACCGGCCGGTTCAACCGGTTGAACCGTCACTGTAACATACCCGAATCTATGTTCACAACCAAATTATCTCTTTTGTAGGACCCTTTTTGATTTCGAGAATTATATCCTTTTTTGTTGAAATAGATTAATTAAAAATATTTGGAGCTAAAAAATATCATATTTCAACACATCACCTTTCATATAAAAAAATTGATTGGTTATAGACGATACTTTATAATTTACTATTAATTTGGAGTAATACACATTAGATGTCAAATTTTGATATCCCATTAAACGATAGATAAGTCGTTACACTCTTTTGTAGTGATAAAATACTTATCAAAGTTTGACACTAAATAATGATGGTCCATTGTAGCAAAAAAAAAGTTAATATTTTAATGCCCCTTGTCTAGTCTACTACTGTCTAAATTTTGGTCTTATTCCGACTTCATTTGACTGGTCATTTAGTTCCTTAATTTTTTCTTATAACTTTAGACTTACCGGTGTCATTTCTAATTAACAGCCGCACCCCTTGGTTCACGCTTGTGGCCCCCTTCTGACTCCCGCTTTGATTTTTGACCCTTCCAAAAAAATTTCACAGTTCCCTCGCTCTTCTTTCATTCTTCACGGCAAGCGCACAAATTTAAAATTCTTAGACTTGTCAAACAGCCTCACATTTGTCACGTTCTGTCCTCCCCAATTCATTTCCCCATTCCACCTGAAACCTCCGCATACCCTCTTCCCTATTCCACAAAATTTAATCTCGTTCCCCAAATCACAGTCTCACAGACGCAGACACGAACAATAGATGAGGAATTGTGGTTACCCGAGGTCTTTGTAGAGGTGATGGGGCGTGATGACTACGCATGCTCTAACCCATCCGCGATGGAGTTAAACGCATTCAATGCCTTTCATAGACCCGTCAAGGACAATCCAGTTGAGCAGCTGCTGATTCAAGGATGCTCCTCGTTGCTGAAAGGGTCGTGGCAGCTGGAAGAGAATGAAGAAGACAAGGATCTTGCGGACTCAGGATGCCGAAAGGGAGTCATTGACTGACGTCGATTGGTATTTAAGGAGCCTTCAGACCACCGATTGCTGGTAATATCCTCCCCTATTCTCTGTTCTTGAGATCGTATTGCAACTTCTTTGCAATTTCATAAGCGAGCATCCAGAATAACATCTGCCCTGCAAGACGGCCAGACAACTCTCATACTATACTTTTGTAGTTCTCATTTAGTTGTATCTTGAAATAGAATGTCTATTAAAGTCTCTCAGTGAACAAGCAACTTCACCGGAGGTTGTAGCTCTTAACCCGAATGTAAATAGCTCATGTTTCCTAAATTTTATAAAAACAACCATTCACAATACTAGCTCATAGAACAAACAAGTTTCATTTTTCTATTTTGCACTTATACATCCATGCTTTACCTCAAATATAACTAACTAGAGAGCTAAATGGATGGAGAAAAAAATATGTCTGAGCAAGGCTTGGATGATAATAATTTCTACTTTACCAAAACAAACGTTTTGAGAACAAATTGCAAGTTTAGAATCAATTGGTATTGCGTCCTGGCTCCTTGTCAAGGAATATATGATAGGAGAGATTGACTATGATATAATCCCTAAAGAAATCCAACACTGAGAGCGTAAATTAAAAAAGTATGCACTGTATGTTTTGTGTTCATTCCAAATCACTATTGATGACCTCGTCATCTAGCTAGTAGTCAACGTCCCAACAAAACTATAAAATGAGGGGATGTGTTGTATGTGACTGCAATTAACAATATGAAATATTCAACTGTTACATCTTTAGTCTTCATCCTAAAAATAGTCATCGCTGGAGATAATATGTCTAAATATGCCTCATTAACTACTTATTTATGACTTGGTGCAAGTAAAAAATTCTTCGTGTGGCGATCTCACTTTATTTATATGATAATGCTGCACTTTATCTCTGTAATGCCTTCTCCTTCTTTGTCTGCTCTTGTAGTATAATATAAGGGTGTTTGAACCAGCTGAACCTTGACCCTTAAAGAAAACTAGCGTCAATACTGTCCTATATTCACTTTCTCTGTTTCTATTATCCCTTTAAATCTGGTAGCCAGTACATGTGGTTGAATCTCAAAAACTATAAAATCTCTGTTCATGTCTTCAAAAAATTTAGTCTGTGGTTTCTTACAGCCCCAACCCCTGTTCAATATTTTTAGTACATTCTTCTCATAAATATATATTGCCCACGCGGTTCCAATGTTTTGTCACAAGAGGAATAATTTTTACAGGGATGATCGCCCTTCTTACTACGGCCAAACGTATGCATGAATAAGCTTGAGCAACAACTGACAACCTTATATGCTTGTTTGTCATTGGTTCTTTATTCTTATAGATCCACACATCCAAGTAGGAAGAACCAACTCTGCTTAGCTCTATAGTCTCTCCCTTGGTCAACATCCAATTAAAGAAAGAGCTAAAATCCATCATAGGTGCATCTGTCACCAAATGACCAATTGACTTACTGTTCCAAATAACTTTTTTGTTTCTTTCCATATTTGATCCAATAGGAAGTAGTCATATATATATTTGAGCTTAACCAATAGGACATAGTTTGATATACTCCTCGCTTGTCATATTTGTTCCAAACAAATTTTCATAGAACCTATTTTACATAGAACTTATCTATTTTGCAATTTTTGAATTATATGCACAGTTCATTAGGATGTTTTGATATAACACCAAGCAAGTGAATAACTCGTTTAAGCATGTTTGTCATCCTCTAGGTATGTTGAATCTCACTTACATCTTCCATGCAACTGAAGATCTTAGATATCTTCCATGCAACTTAAGATACTAGTTAAGCTTTTCCTTTGTTTATCATGCCTTGGGATCATGTCCCTTGTTCTCATTGATGTTTTTTGGCTTGGGCAGGATTTTTTCAGTGTCCTAAATTTGTTGACCCTTTGTGTATGTCTTCATGAACTTTGTAAATAATGTTTTTTAACATCTATTAAGCCTCTATTTATATTAAAAATTAGAGATATGTGGATAATAGTAACTAATTGTGATTGTAGAACAAGTGGACTCCTTTCCAAGGCAAAGAATTTGCTTGACTGGAAGCCAGATTGTACTATTTTCTTTGGAGGTAGCAGACTACTTCTGCTGGTAATTAAATAAATTAGTCTTAGTGGTTTGTTTTATTTAGTTTCTAAATTTATTATCAGTATTTCTTTTTTATTTAGAAAACCTGGAGATGGATAGGGATTTACAAGCACTTTCCTCTCTTATCCCTATAAGGGAGTTCTTCTTGCACTGCTGCCAATAAATAGAACAAGATATATTGGTGATAGCTAGTATCTCAGTAGACTCTAGAGGCATCTAACGAAAGAATCTTCCTTATGGATTCCTAATTAATGATAAGTTGAATGGTCATTCTAAGGACAGTTCTTAATTCTGAATACAAACAATTTTGTGAAATAGTTTTCTAGAATTTTAGGCTCACTAAACTATCAAGATGTCCCACATATATGTGATAGGTAGTATGGTTTTTTAATGGTGTTTGCCAAGATGTCAGCAAGGCCATTAACTTCTGTTGTAGCATATCTGATGTCCACATCCCAGTCTTTCATTATAAGATTGAGGATCTTTTCCTTGCATCTTGTAGGGGTGGGGTGTTCTACTATCCCCCTGTTAGTAGATTAGACAAAAATCTTACTATCAAATTCAATGCAGACATGCCTACCCCCCCTCTTCCATGAATCCTCCAGAGCCAGATATATGACTATAATATATGTCTTAGATGTTGTACCTCCTATGATATCCCTAGTGACCAAGGCAGATACTACCTTCGTCTTAGGGTAACCGGTGTTCACATTGTACTTTATTTGCCCATGAGTTTGAGGTTCCCATTGAATGTAAATGGGGTAACCTCCTTGGTTGTGTGTCTCCTTCTTCTTGCTCCATGTATTCAGGATGCCTCCAGTTACTTCCTTTATGAACCTAACATGGTGCTTGAGGGGTCTATCTCCATTTTCAAAAGCATAGGTATTCCTGCTCTGCCAAATATACTGACAACTTACCATGAAGCAAGACGAGTCTTTGTTCCTAAGGTTCACTACTACAGAAAATGCTTTTTACAATGGGAGATAGACAACAATTCTAATGATTATGTTGTAGTTAGCATACTTACCACAACAATCCTATTTTCGTGTTGTATATTGTATATTTTATACAACACAAGTCATTTACAACATTCTGAACCCATTGTAGAATATGTGATACTACAACAAGTGCTAAAGTGTTGTAATAGGTTGTAGTATTACAACATATTCAAACATGTTGTAAAAGAAGTTAATTACACAACATATTGTGACTCGTTGTAATATTAACACATGACAACATGTTGTAATAGACCATCGTTACACAGCACAAACTGACCCATTGTAGTATATCATAATTACACAACATGCCTTCACTTGTTGTATTTGGTACATGATGTAATAGACCACGATAATACAACATATTGAAACTCGTTGTTATATACCAAGATCACACAACAAACTCCAACCTATTGTTATATATTATAATTACACAACATGTTTTGACCTGTTGTAATATCCACACATTAAAAATCATTTTAATAGACCACCATTACACAACGTAAACTAACCCATTATAATATACCATTATCACACAACATGATATGACCCGTTGTAATAGCTACATGTTGTAATAGACCATAGTCACACACCACACTATAATCTATTGTTATATGCCAAGATTATACAATAGACTCTGACTTGTTTTATATACCCGGAACCGAGCTAAACCCAATTTCTTATTAGAGAATTTTATCATGAACATGTAATCAAATAATTATTTTTTCATATAAAATTATTGTCAAATATGGGTCTGAGTTCTTTTTGGGATTTTTTTAATATGGGTTGGTTTCAGTTTGAGAGGTCGATTGAACAAAATTTAATTTTGTGTAGTCATGGGAATGATAGTTTTTTCACTCTGGGTAGATGTTTTGACCCGGAACCGACCACCCAATATTAAATCACACGAAATATAATCATGATCATCTAATCAGAGATTTTTTTATATTCATTGTCAAATCTGGCTCCAAGTTTTCTTTCGAATCTAATGTTTTCAATCTGGGTCGTTCTCAATTGAGACACCAGTCGAACAATTAAAATCTAGTTTTGCATTTGGGTCCGACACTGACAATTGAACTCTCTAACTGGGCCATGTTTTGTCCTGAAACTGACTAACGCAAAAACCAATTTTTAACACCCTATGTGATATTATAACAGAGTAACTAATCAACCTCTATAATTACATGTTATATATATGTATCTACTATGTTACATACAAAATAGCCTTTAAATTATTTCGCTCGAAAAAAATTCAATTTTAGATTGGGTCCGGGATTGACAGTTAAACACCCTGAGCTGGTTCATTTTTTTACCCAGAACTAACAATTATTTAACACCCTTATGTGATATTATTGCAGAATAATTATTAACCTACATGAATTGTATACATTGCATATATGTACATGTACATATATAGATCTAATTAATAAACATGTGTCACATAATGTTAAAACAATTCAACACCCGCGCTTCCTCTTTTCCTCCGCGTGCCCGTTTCCCCCAAAGTTCACTCTTTCCTGCGATCAGTAGTTTCCACCGCAAACTGCCCGCAGTCCCAGAGCGCCCCAGAGCATCCGTTCTCCTACGATCAACAGTTTCCGCCACAAACTGCCTTTGCATCGCCGCCATCCCAGAGCGTCCGTACTACTTCTCTGGAAAGCGCTACCTTGGAGAGACCGACGACGACTCGACTCCGCTGCCCTGGAGAGACCACCAACAACACCTCCTCATTCACCAGAAAGCACCGCTGTCCTCTGCAATTTCTTTGCCAGAAAGCGTTTCGCACCCACCTCTACTTTGAGCTCCCTTCAATCCAAGGTAACCTCTTGGCCTGTTAGTTTAATGAACTCCTTTAAGAACTTCATCCTGAACAACACTTGGTATGTGGACGCCTCCCCAAATAGCATCAGGTCACAAGAAAATCAAATGTGTGAGATTTTTGGTCGTCTTGTGGTGACTTTCATAGATTTCCACCTCCCCTATTGTTCTTCTTTTATAATAGCTTGATTAAGATGATCTCGATACAACACAGAGATATATTTGGAAAACATATCACACTGGAGAAACGTGGGTTTGAAGGTAGGGAGAGTTTCCCCGTTCAAGAGGAGTGGGGCTGCTTTTTGTTTAGGAAGGTTGGATGCTTGGCGGCTTGTGGTTTGAGAACTGTATTTTTGTTGCTCCTGGTCTAAGTGTTTGTAAGAACAACCATTCAATGTTGGTTATACTCCTTTGCCCCTTCATCTACCATATGGAACTTCAATAGGAACATCATAGGGGTTTTTCACAAAGACTTAGGTCCTTTGAGAAAGCCACTGATCCAGAGGGTTGTGAAATAACACATCATTCTATTAGGGACACACATGGCCTAATGTGTATATCACTTATTATTTCAATTGGGTAGATGTGTAATGGGATTTAATAAGTGGAGATACCTAGGATCCCACCAAATCACTTCTTGTAGATCTTATGTTAGACTTCTAGTCACTAGGTTATGGCTCCCTTTTCTTCCATGATCTAGGCTCAATTCTTTTATGATGGACGGAATTGTATGGTAATAGAGCTGAAAATCATGGTAGAGTCATCTCACTAAACCCTAATGGCGATGATAGTTAAAGAAAGGGAATCTAGTCATCCTAGGATAGTGGGTACATTGGTAGGGTGTATGTCTGACCTAGGGATAAAGAACAACAAATGAGATGAGAAACATTCGAAAACAACAATCAATTTAAAAAAAAATACTCATAAAGACTAATGAATCTGAAAAATTTAAGGCAATTGACTAGTTAAAATTAACTAATATATTGATTTACTAAATTAACATTTAAAATCGAAGGCCAATATCATTAACAACTAATAAGCATAACAATGAAAATTATTATCAATAGTTTTATGTACAATGTCAGTGTCTATAAATAGTTAAGAAGAAGCAATAAGGAAATGGAACGTCATTGTCTTATCCAGGTACATAAGAAAGCTTGAATCTCCTTTTGACTCTTTCATGAAAGACAAACCATAACTTGACTTCCAGCTGCATCCATGTCATCCAAAAGATCTCTGATACAAAATAGGGAGAGGAAAATAAGTAACTAAAAATTTAATACAGAACAGGCAATCCCTACGAAACTGAGTAAACATACTCTAGGTATCAAATCCAAATCCACTATCATTAATTGCCAACCTAATCTGAATTCTATATAATAAAGAGAATATCTACAAAGTAGTAGATACCTAATGAGTTGCAAGACCATAGGATGGTAGCCTCATTAGAAATTACCTGCCTAGATTTTTGATCTTACAAGATAAACATAAATTCTGGTGCAACATTCCTAGGTCATGCCAGAGTTAAACACACAATCATCTTCTCAACATGATAATTGTTGTTGAGAATTTTATCCATCTCATAATCACTTTCATGTATAATTTCCTTCAAAAGTGCTCCATTACCAACTAGACTATCCCTAATCTCAAGTTTCCTTAGTTTTTTGCAACCATTAAGTACATATAGCATGCACTTGTGACTATCACCAACAAGTGCAATGAATAGCATCTGATTCACAAACTATTCTTCTGAATAAATCATTTTAGGAAGCATTACATGTTTATTGAGAGGCCACATAATCCTTCCTCTGACCTATTACAGTCGGATCATTTTGTCAAGAAAAGAAGAAATACATGATTGTGTAAAGTCTAATGTACAAATCACTATAATAGACATAATGTAGTTAAATTAGGGGATTCAACACCTATATTTATTGTCTTACTTGGTCATGGAAATAGAAATTGAAGTCTAGATGATTCAGTATGCTGCCATAAGTGGAGGCACTGCCACTGATAGAATTAAAAAAATGACAGCCAATCTTCAAGCTGAATCCTTGCTTCTCCACCCTGTTGTCTAGCTTTGTCCAACAACAATTTTCCTATTCAAGTAAGTAGAATATGTCCAGGTTAGTCGCGTTGTCATTGCATCTTCCTATATAATTATTCACCATCATTTATATCATTCATATCTTATTTTGTGTATTCTAATTTGCAAGCCTTTCCTATGTCAGATCCCAATATATTAAATATTACAGAGCACCATACGGATATAAATTTACATAAATCCTAGTATTAAGTACACTAACAAGTGAAAAGAGAATTAATCTCTTACTGAATAATGTTGTAGAATCTTGTATATGTATTATAATCAGCTTCATTTTCTCAATATAATGAATTGCATATAAAAATGAGCTTGATTTCAAAGAGAGGGAGGGGCTCTTCAACCATCCAACTATTTTGTATGTATAATTGTATAAATAGATGTCCTTAAAAACTTACACTCTTGAAGTGTGTACCTTGAGCAATGCAAAATTTCAGTCATGTTCTATTTTTTCCGGCCTGCTGTAAATGTGCAAGAAGCTTGGACCTTTTTTAAATGATAAGGAGTTATGTGTCATCATGCCACCTGATCAGAAAAAGAAACAACTCAAACTGAAAAGTAGGGCCAAGGGCCCCTAGATGTAAATTGCTCATCTAATCTCAATGATTATGCATGGTTGCTAGCCTGTATCCCTATACAAAGGTTATGAGAAGCCTGACTATTTCTGAACTTGACTGTTTTTGTTTTTCCACCAATTAGACCATTTGACATTTACATACACTTCTACCCTTGGCAGCTTAAATCACGAACAGAATACATTTCATGTTTTTATCAAGCTTTTCTGAACTTACAATTCCATGTTTCCAGACTTCGAAATAATATAAAGCATGCACGTTTAGCAGAAAAAAGCGATAAAATGCTTCCCCAGTCACCTGTGGATATCTAAAGAACAAAAATGAAATTTAACATGGAAAATCAATAAGCTGGATAAGAAAGAATAGATCATGTTAAATCACCTGTTCCAACTGTGTAGTGGAAGAGGAAGCAGGTGCTCCCCTAGCATGGTTCTTGATTTCTAGAAGTACCTTTCCAAGATCAAACTTGGATTCTGGGCCAACAACTCTTCCTCCATCCACCATTTGATATTGACCAGAAAGATGATGGTGCCTTAGACCACCACTGTGACAACAAAGAAGTAAGAAATATGAAAGAGCAAAAGAGCACATCCATCATTCAATTTTATTTCATAATAAAGGTAACATCTAAGATAATACAATATTTTCTGACGTGCAAGAGAGCTAGGGTCAAGTCAAAGTACCAAGTGTGTATGTGTTATCTTTTCTAAACAAAGAAAGAGACTAGAGAGAGACAACCCCAGTGAGGTTACCTAGAAGAGCAAGTGCTTTGCACAATAATTTAACACATAATATCAAATTTTCTAAATAATGGTACTTGTTAGGATAAAAGATTGATTGAATAGAATAGATTGTTATACAAAGACTGACGACCTCTCCTTTATATAGGAGAGGAGAGACGCCCTATTACTTAGATAGGAGCAGTGATCGTTGAAAAAGAATGAATGAATATGGAAGGAGATAAGAAGTCATGGAGGCCAGGATTTGCCTAGCGGGCAGCCGGCCAAGCCATGGCGACGGCGACGGCCGCCCGCAGGCGGGCGCTCCCCCTTGGTCGCTCTCTCTAAGAGGCAGCGGCTGCTAGCTGCTAGGGTTGTTGTGGACTGCTTGGAGAGAGAGAGGGAACCAGGCGGCGCTAGGGTTCTCTCAAGATCTAACCCGCTCTG
Organism: Alisma plantago-aquatica; assembly: GCA_963693085.1. Taxonomy (NCBI): domain Eukaryota; kingdom Viridiplantae; phylum Streptophyta; class Magnoliopsida; order Alismatales; family Alismataceae; genus Alisma; species Alisma plantago-aquatica. Next base: position 526,356,783 of record OY856413.1, on the reverse strand, counting down.
ATACCATGTTAGGATAAAAGATTGATTGAATAGAATAGATTGTTATACAAAGACTGACGACCTCTCCTTTATATAGGAGAGGAGAGACGCCCTATTACTTAGGACCCAAGTAATCTAAACTAGACGGGCCGGAATATAAAGGCCCACTAAACTAATTAGCCTATTTAACTAATAGACTAATATAGACACTTTAACAATACTCATTTTGATGGTTAACAAGTTATACAACACATATTTATCTAGGAGAGTATGCTAAACACTACTACTCAGTACAGAATGCAGGACTAAACATGACCCACATCATTTCACATGTAGTTTGAGTCATTGCTGGATGACTGAGCAATGATAGATTGCCTCTCCCTATTCGGGTAACTAGGCTTTCATCAATACAAGGTACAAATTCAATATGCTTTGTAGTTGAATGAAAGACGGGATTCTTCATCACCAAGATACTTTGACCCACACATAGTTATATGAGCGCCCGCCTAGGCACCCTAGGCGGTCACATGGCTTCCAAATCATGGGCATCCGACCTACTGCGCTCTTGGGCGCCTACTGGGTCTAACATCTAAGCTATTTTTTTTTTCTTACCTTCATTTTCATTTCTTTTGATTTTTATTCTTCCTCTTTAATCTTTCCTATTGTTTTTTCTTTTCCCTTACAACTCCATCAAGCAGCAAGGTTGCTGCAATGTTACTACATTCCTCTTTATTTTAGTTCTTGTTTTTTCTCTGCCAACGAACAAATTGCTGCTCTGTTACAGAGTTACTACTGATGTACTATTATGGTATTAATCATTTACTGCTGCCCCAGTTACCGATTTACAGTGTACAAAAGTGCCGCAATGTCCAAGGATAGTTCCACAATGTTTGTGTGTGTGTGTGTGTAACACCTCATGCAGTTTATGCCTACGCCTCAGTGAGATAATGTACAGAGTATACCATACATTTTATTTTAAACAAAAAACAATCAGAACCATTACATTTATTTATAATGAACTAAAACCTCTACCTACCTCTCAAACACTTGTCCATGGAATTGTCAAATATGTTACAGTGCTAGTATGAACAGATGCACTACTCCTATATTAGCTTTCGAATGAGAGTTTGCAATCTGGAAAGATAGATGTACTATAAGGAGCTGTTTAGTTAAAAAATGGGGAGGGGATGTGAATAGAAGGCTATTTATGTGTTTTTTGCTACTAGTCACCCGACATGAAGAGAAGGGAAACATGGAAGATCTAATGAATTTTGTGAACTAGAGGGATATTTAAAAGGAAACATGGAGAAAAAATTGGTGGGAAACTTGGAAACTCATATAGAACTTGAAAATTTGGTAGGAAAGTAATAATTTGAAGGGAAGCCTAAAAACTTAAGGGGATGATTACAAACTTGAAATAGCACAAGGTTAAGAACCATAATATCAACTATGCCTTCCTGAAATTTTGCCCCATGTGCCATAACACAGATCTGAATATCAGTTCATGTGTCTTGCTTGCAACTATGCCTTCCCTACAAGGTTAAACATATTTGAAAAACAATCCTTGGATATCAAGAATAGTAGACTATATAAGACAACATTGATAGAACAATCCTTTACGAGTCCATTGAGGAGCAAAGAGAATTTGCTCTGGTAGAAGATGGATATAGTCAATGTCTCTAATGGAAGCTCATATAATGGTGGCTCCTGAAGGTATCCTAGTCAAACCCGATGAGGGTGCTGGCTTTCAGAAGTCCATAAAAGGGAGTGTCAACCCATTAGGAAATAGACATAGAGTGAATCTACCTTAGTAGGGGTTATAGACATCCAAGAGTTTTAGAAACACTAAGGGGCTGTGAGACACTAAGATCGTGACCTAACAAATGAACTTTATGAGACTTAATATGTATAGCCAGATTTTACCTATGTGGAGATAAGAGGTCATCATCTGAGCCTTAACGAAAGTAATTGACAAGAATAGGTTCCAATTCCTTCAGAAATGAGAAACTATTTTAGACTCTTGAAAATGCCTTAGAAAGAAATAAAGTACAAGACCACCATAACGGAGATCCCTCCCCACTTATGTTGAATGGTTTTTCTAGATGATTATTGACTGCACATGGTTGATTATAGATGAAAGCAATCCTTGATGAAGTATAAAGCTTAAATGGTACGACAGTACCTCGTCAAAGAAACCTGCGTCCATAGAGGAGAAAGCCTAGTATAATTTCTATTGTTTGAGTATTAGGATTAGACAGGAGTTTATATGAGAGTTTACAAACTGATGCCTATCAATAGATCTCTCATCTACATGATTAAACCAAAGCTCATGACACTGTTATTTCTTTCTTTGATCAGTTGACATTGTGCCTTGTTACATGCTTTTAAATGCATCTTGTAGTTTGACTGATATAGCTCTGGAGTGTCACCTAATATATACACATACAAATTCTATGAAATATTGTATTGAGAATTGCATATGTATGATTACTATTCTAAAATGTTAGTGTCATGGTGAATTAAGCAAGAATAAAATAAGTTTGTTTAAGACACAGTTCTGTAATCTGTATATAAGCTATACAAACATACTAGTCTCTACATAAGCTTCAGAAGAAAAATACTAGTGTCTACATTCAAACAAGGTAGGCAATAAAAAGTCACTTACACATTAGGGATCGTAGGGTTCTTCTCCATAGGATTGGTTGCCATATTCTTCATCTGCAGCATCGTTAGCTGATCCATTGTTATTAGAGAATGATGCTGCATCATCACCAACAACCTCTGTCAATTTGCTCTGATAATTGAAAGGATTTTTTCTGTATGATACATAGCTAGACCCATCATGAGATCTTGCCTTGATGTGCAGTATGTGCTTAATTAGGGACCAATCAGAGCAATCTTTGCAGCAATTAATTACTAAGGCAGCAACTCCCTTAACATCCAGTTTCTTCAATGATTTCACACCTGACAACCACTCTGGTAGAGCCACCATCTTATCATCCGACAACATCACATAGGCCAAAGCTTCAGTACACTGCACGTTCTGTAAGGATGAATAGTTTGTTATGCTCAAAATGCTCAGTGAAGGGAGATCTGCCAGCGTTTTAAGCTTCTGATTAGTGCATATTTTCAGTTGAGACAATGAGCTCAAACTCTTAATGACTTTGATGCTTTGAGCTACCTCGATCACCAGTTGTGCCACTTTCATAGCTTGTTGCAATCCATCTGGAAGAGACAACAACTTGGGACACCTGATTATCTGTAGCTTCTTCAACTTTGGTAATATCAATAACCGGCGAGCCGGACGGTCAAACCAGCGAACCGCTGAACCGCTGTTGGCTGCTTCCATCAGTGCTTCCTGGCACCACCGCAGGTACTCATCTCCCCCTATTTTCCTTGTTACCTCTATTCCTTCTCTTATACTACATTTCACCCATGTTCCTCCCTTCTTCATCCTTTTCTCTTCTTCCTCTTCATGTACCCCCTTCGTATATTTCTTGTACACCTCACCTTCTTCTTTATGTTCTTCTCTTCCTCTTCCTGTACACCTCAAATTCCTCCTATTTCTCTACGCCTTTCCTCTACTACCCCTCTTGGACTCTTCATGTTCACGTATTCCTCTTCTCCCCCCTATTACTGATTTATTTCTTATTTAACCAGTTAATACTTATTGTCTTTTCCTCTAATTATCTCTTATCTCTTCCCTAATTATCTCCCTCTACTGCTAGCTTCACGTTGGTGTCAAATTTGTGTTTGGTGTATTGCTGTTGCCTGCCATTTTTCTGTCTATTTGTCTATCCACTTGTGCAGCAATCTGCTGCTTGGTTGCAATTGCAAACTAGATATATGTTGTCTGCCTAGTATCAATTGACCTCTTAAGTCTTAACTACAATGTGTTGTAATTAAAATTGAATTTTATTAATTCTTTACGTAGCTGATTGTTGCAATTATAAACTCTTCTGCCTACTGATTTTATTGTTGTTGCAATGTTTTTATTCTTAATTTACTAATTAGATTTGAAAAGTTGAATGTTTTATCTTGTGGACACGTGGTAATGGTGATATTAGTATCCCCTATGTTGTAATTAAAATTTAATTTTATTAATTCTTTACGCAGCTGATTGTTGCAATTATAAATTCTGCCGCCTACTGATTTTATTGCTGTTGCAATGTTTTTATTCTTAATTTGCTAATTAGATTTGAAAAGTTGAATGTTTTATCTTGTGGACACGTGTCTTGACCCTTCTCTCAAGCTTGCTCATTCCCCATAGGAAAAAGTCTAGCAAGTCGGGGAGCCCTTTTTGCCGAAGAACCCTGAAGTAATTTCTGAAACAGCCATCATACCAGATAAGATGAGAACTCTTAGTTTAGGTAAATCACCCAAAGCTGGTAGCTGACTCATGTATTTGCAATCGTCTAGCTTCATCCACGTCAGCCTTGTCTATCTCGGCCTCTGTCCCATTGCATCATAGCCATGTACTCAATACAGGGCTGCATGATGGATGCAAAGCTGTTCTCCGAATATGTGACTCAGGTAAATTGAATTTTTCCTATTGAAATCTGCTGGAAATACATAACCTTGACTTCAGATATGGTAGTTGGATAGTATGATACATGGGAACATGTTAATGATAGAGTACTAGTCTTTGTTTACCATATTGGTCAACTTATGAATACTATAAGTACTTAATGAAACAAAAAAGTGAAGAAGGTTTCAGGTAGGACTGATCTAGAAATCTGACATCATGTTTTTTTCTATTAGCAAGAGGGATAGTGAGAAATTTATTGATTTCATTTATCATCATGGGGGGTTTTGTTGAGTCTTTACTATAGATCTAAAAGTACTTATGCTTGTATGATATCAACAAGATGTACTGCGTATTCACATTATGGGTTTACACAAGATAACTTCTGCTAACCATTTTTGTAGCTGCATTCTAGATATGATTGATTGTGTCATGCTTGGAAAGCAAGGCATCACTGCATATAATGGTAGTGCTAGGGGGTTGACTTGTGTGAAGGGAAATGGTGATGAGCTTATTTATGTGAAATTCCCTAACGTATAAAGATATTTGTATAGAACATATATTTTTTATTATCGTCCCTGATTATGGGTTCTCTGAACCGGTCCACTCCCCTTTTCCACCTACTTGTTGACCGGCTAGTTATAATCCCAACAAGCTTTTGATAAGGGGCATTGATTCAAGAACTTTCCATTCAAAAAGCTCATATAGGGGTGAGCAAATCTCGGTCCAGACCGCAAAACCGGACCGGACTGTACATTCGGTCCGGTCCTGTCCTGAACCGAATACGAAGTCAGTGGGGTCTGCGGTCCTTATAATATGTATTTTCGGTCTTCGGTCCGGTCCAAAACCGGAAAAACCGTAAACCGGACCATGAACCGGTTTGCTGAGTTAATTTCTTTAACAATCTTCGGTCCGGTCGTGTCTCGCTTAAATAAAATCCTTATGACTCACGAACTATCCAATTCTAACAGGACCAACACACACAGTCGACTAGGGCACCGTAGCGGCGACGCGAGAGCGCCAAGTTCCCAGCGACCAGCCACCCCGCAGTCCTCTTCCACGCCGGTCATCAACAACCGTCAACTCACGCCAATAGCATTAGTCGACCACCGCTCCCAACTCAACCCCCGCTCCTAGCTCAACCCCTGTTGTTGCTGGCTTTCTAATTGTGCAGAGGGCAGCACACCTGATTATGTAACGGGCAGTGCGATCTGACATACTGACGAGCGAATGCATCCCAGATTCGATTTTAGTTTTGAAGATCGCACCATACTTGCTGATAGACCTGACTTCTTCAACCGTTCAACCTCCAGGACAGCGATTTCAGCCCATGTGCCGTTCTTTCTGTCTATAAAATACCGGCTACTTCTACTTGCTGGTAATCGTCAATCAATTATTCATTTTAGTTGCCGTTCTACTGGGCCTCTCTTTTCCTTTTCCTGTTCTCGTATCTCCTTTTAAAAATGTTAAATTCTTGGGGGTGGAAGGGGATTCACGGGCTGATTTCAAAGATGAATTCAGTAAACTCCAAACTGCTATGACAACCTTTGTTAAATTATGTATACGAATTCGTATTGTCCCACTAGCCACCAGGGATCTAAGGGTGTCGTAGATTAATTGTGAGCTTGTTCTTGGTCATGCTTTTATCAGAAGTAAGAAGAACATGCTCAGTAATTTTTGGCTTACGATTCTGTTATATACTTTTGCAGGTTGCCTAATTATAGTTTTGCTAGCTATAGCAAATAAACTAGAGATCAATGCAAACGAACATTACCTCTTTGATTTCATACTGCCCGAAATTTCATCTTAGTGGTCATGTGATTTCTGTGTTTAAGTGGACAGTGATAGTTTAGTTTATAACAACGATGCTTACAGCATATATTTGTGCAACGTACAACTGAATATCAAAATTTTTGTGCAACGTACAGCTGAATATCAAAATTTCAAACAGCAGTCCCATTATTCGGTGCAAACGGTCCAGTTCCGTTTTTGGCTGGAAGAACTAGTACGAGTGTCTCGTATCCTCCCATAGATAAATGTTCAGCTGTGATGATAAATATTGAGTTGTGATGCTCTCTGTTTTTTCATTTTGAGGGTAATTTGTTTGTAGTGTCCAGTAAGCTATTCATGTGCTACATGACCGTTTGTATCTTTCCCGTCATGATCTATTGAGTATATAGTTAGGCTTTCTCAATAAAAAATCATGTACGGGTTGACACATGCTAGCTTCTCCAACCCGGCCACAGTGGCTTCCAGATACCCCAATACAAATCATTTTCTAATTTAGAACTTTCTGGTGGTAGTGTCCAGCCTAAATCGTTGTCGTCCTGATCCAGAAGCTCAGAATTCACAAAGCTCCCCTTCCTCCAATAAATCTGGTCGGTGTATCTGCCGTTCGTTACCTCCTCTTCAATATATTACTTTCTTTTATTTAGTTTCTTGGTTCTAGATCTGTACCTCCTCTCAAAATTGCTTTCTTTGTTTTGTTTCTAAGTTCCAAATCCATTCTCTTCCTCCAACTTTAGGATCTTTTATTTTTCTGTTGGCTGCCATTGATCTATACCATGGTTCTCCTATTGTGATTGTCATAATACGATTCTTCTCTTCAAACAATTGTGGATTTGTTCCCAGTATAAAATAAGACGATAACCAATTTTGCAATCAGAAAAATGCCATTTTACTAATGAACAGTGGACTGATTTATTCATAATGGCGGTTGAGAAATGAACAATGACAACATTATATTGTCTCCTCTTAGAATCAAGTAAAACAATTTGATTGTACATCTAGTAGTCAAATGAGTACAGAACCGTACATCTGTAGACCCGCAGTGTATATCTACATGCAATTCGAGTCCAGGTATGTGCGAGTTTGGTTTTAAGTAATGTGGGTCTGGACTCACACCCGCTAAATTAAATGGGTATGGGTATGGCCAGACCCGCACCATACCCGCATTGTTTACTGCCCTAATTTTGACACAATTTCCAATGTGTCAAAAAATAAATAGTTATAGAAATTTTGACAAATTTGTTACTGTAGACACAACCATCATACCTCAATAACCGCATTTTTTGATTATGTATACACATACATGTTATTAGTTTTTTTGGTTATTTATACTTGTTCCACCCTCTTATTTGCTAACAAGTTCTCACAGTTAATTATTTGGATAATAAATTCATATTTATTTTATACAGTGTCCAAAGCAGCCAAACAACACAGATTGCGAGTATTATGTGCTGAAGTACATGAGAGACATCGTTGATGCGAGAATTAGAAATATTCCTAAATGTGTAAGCTACTTGTCATTATATTCTTTTAGTTTTGTTCAAATTTTTAAATAAATTGAAAAAATAACAATATGTTGATATATTTGTCATATGATTGCAGTATTATTCGAAGTATATTGGTCGTTGCTTCAACCAAGAAGAAATTGACGAGGTCTGAAACGAGTGGGCGACATGTGTTCTTGAGCACGCATAAGATTATGTGGCATGAGGGGGAGACATTATTCTTTAGCACAGACCAATGTGAAATTTTGTTTGTCTTATTTTCAGTTCGATTCTAGAGTGGATACTCAATACTTTGTATTATTCAATCTTTGTATGGATGATAGAATATCTATTAAATCCAGTATGAGTTTATCTCAAGGTTTGATTAAAAATTTGTTCAATTATGTGCTTGTTTGTGAAATGAAAAAAGTATAATTTCATATTTATTATAATTTATTAATAATATGGTTAATTTGATTAATAAAATTGGTTTGATATAAGACCTGTCAAACTCTAATCAAAGACAACAGTTAATGATATGTTGTAAAATGTATGATACTACAACAAACAACACATGTTGTGCTATCCATACCTATTACAACAGGTGTGTCTGGAAAAAACACACATATTACAACAGGTGTTTCCAGTGAACTACAACATGCATAACCTGTTGTGTAAAATGTGTGTATTACAACAGACACACAACATGTTGTATAAACAACCCTATTACAATAGTTGAATGTATGGAAAGACAACATGCTTCAACTGTTGTATAAACCTACCTATTACAACGAGTGCACTACATGTTGTAATAAACCTACCTATTACAACATGTGTGTTTAGTGAAAGACAACATGCTTTAACTGTTGTATAATATATATTACAACGGATAAACCACATGTTGTAAAAAGCACCCGTATTACAACGTGTGTGTATAGCAAAAGACAACGTAGTTCAACTATTGTATAATATATATAACAACGGGTGCACCACATGTTGTATAAAATACCCATATTACAACAGGTCATTCATTAAAAGACAACATATTTTAACTGTTGTATAAAATATATGTATTACAACATGCAATCACATGTTGTATAAAGTACCCCCCATAAGACCACGCGATCTAATACAACGGTTAACACCTGTTGTAAAATAGAAAAATGAACTGTTGTAAAAAGCATTTTCTGTAGTAGTGATTCCTCCCTTCTTTGGTACTACCTGTGTCAGACTAACCCACATGGAATCAGAAATAGCATAAATTATACCTACCGACAGTAGCTTGAGTACCTCCTTCTGGACTACCTCCGTCATAGATTTAAGCGATGCTGAGGTTGAATGACCGGCTTTTCTCCTTCTTCTAGCCGAATTTTGTGTTGGCACAATATAGGCGAAATCCCCTTGATGTCAGCCACGGTCCACCTAAATGCACCTCGGTGGCTCTTTAACACAACAATCAATTATTCTTCTTCTGATTCACTCAATGATGCAGATATGATAACCGACGACTTCTCCTATGTAGCTAGAAAAGCATACTTTAGATGGTGTGGAAGTAGCTTTAGCTCCAACTCGGATGGGCTCAAGAGTGAAGAAACCAGTGGTGGTGGCAACAGTCCCAAGTCTTCAAAGTGCCTTGTGTAATAACATGGCAAAGCCTTCAGTAACCTTGCACATTCTTCTAGTAACCAACTCTGCAGACAATCATCTATAAGATTCATTAGACATGCCTCGAGAGGAAGCCGTGGATGTATCTATACTAGAGAGTCTCCTTCATACTCATCCATAGTGGATAAACCCAATTCCTCTTCTTCGTTGTCTGGGTACCCTACTACCTTGGCAAATGAGACCACCTTAGTATTCTCCATGATATCCATGGCTAGTGTACCCTTGTCTACCTTTGTCATTACATGTGCCATGTCCAAAAATAGTTTACCCAAGAATAAAGAGAAATTTCTATCCATGTGCTTCATCATATTGCATTGTTCCTGAGCATTGGATGACTTGAAATTTTCTGACATAGTGATCTCAAACCAGTCATCCTTAATTACCATAGTCAAACGGCCTCTACCCATATCCAAGATCATATCAGCTGTTGCTTGAAAGGTTATTCCTAATAAAATCTCATTGCCATGGTTAGCTTGCATCTCCATCACCACAAATTCTATAGGGAGAATGAACCGGTCCTCCTTGACAAGTACATCCTCGCAAATACCATACGGTATCACCACTGAGTTGTCTACCAATCTGATTGTCATGCTGATCTTCCGATACATTTTGATATCATGTTTCCTAAAGGTAGATAAGGGCATCAAGTTGATACTTGCCTCTGAGTTACAGAGTGCATCCCCAAACTTTGTCTTCCCAATATAACATGTGATGTTGAAGCAACCAGGGTCCTATTACTTTGGTGGCGGTGTACCTAAAATGAAAGCACTGACTTTCTCTCTTAGTACAACTACCTCATCATCTGGAATCTTCCTCTTCTTGTTAATGATATCCTTCAAAAATTTACCATACGAAGATATTTGTTCAATCACATCAATCAACAGTATGTTCACAGAAAGATTCCTAATGACATCTAGAAACTTCTTGAATTGCTGATTCAACTTTGTTACCTTCAAACTGTTAGGGTATTGAACTGGTACTGTCTGTATCCTCTGATGTGGTGACACATATGAAGTCCTCTTTTCCACCTCAGATTCTTGATTCTGCTCTTCCCCTATGTTGCCTGTCTCCATTTCTACTTGTGCCGACTCTACCACTAGGTCACCGCTGTCAGTAGGATTGGTCACCTCAGTCTCCACGATCTTTGGATTCAGTGTCTTCTTCCCACTTCTCAGTAGTATGGCCTTGACCTATTAGTTTCCTGTTGGAGTGTTAGTGTTTCCTGGAAAACCTTGTTGTGTAGGCTTCTTTAAAGCCGCCATGTCTACTGCTAGTTGCGATAAAGTTGTCTCAAAACTCCTCATCTGGGCCCCTTGATTTTGGAGATCACGTTGGAAGTTATTTATCAACTGATTCTTCTATTTCACTATCCAGTTGAGAATTTCATTAGTTCTCTCCATTTTTGTAGGTCATTGCTGCTGATTATTCCTGTGTTGGTTCTGTTGATCATGATCTTATAGGAAGTTGTTTGGATCTTTTCAAGAGAACTTGGGATCCTTTCTCCATGAGTAGTCATTGTTCCTGTATCCTTTCTTCCGCATGTATTTCACTTGTCCTTCCTCATCTGATAAATTATTATCCTTATCTAGAAGCTTCCTTGCTATCAAGTCTAGCTTCTCATTCAAAGAGGTGATAACTTTAGACTCCCCTATGCTTTTGATGTGCTCGGGATGGTCTCTCTCATTACCCCATGCCTGATTATTTGCCATATTTTTCAAAATGTCCTTACACATAGAAGGTGAGTTGTTGAGAAAGAACCCCGAGCCTGCACTATATAAGGTGGTCCGTTCACTTTTGTGGAGCCCAAAGTAGAACATCTTGACTTGGTTCTCCAGATCTATCCCATGGTGAGGAACATTCATGAACATGTTCTGAAAATGATCCCATGCTTCAGAATGAGATTCAGCTGCCTATTGCTTGAAATTGTGAATGTTTCTAACCAGCTCGTTTGTCTTTTTTGGAGGAAAGTATATTTCAAAGAATATCTCGACCATTTGATCCCATGTCTCGATCGATTCCTTTGGCAGGTTGTGCAACCATTCTTTTGCCTTATCCACCAGTGATGATGGAAACAGCTTCAGATAAATAGCTGTCTATGGAAACCTATCTACTTTCACCATGTCACAACACTCTACAAAATTGCTAATGTGTGCCACCAGGTCTTCATGTGTATGTTCATAAAAAGCTTGTGACTTGATGAGTGCAATCAGCCCTGGATCAATCTTGTATTGAGCTACATTCACATTCTACTTCTTGATTGGCCATGTCTGCGTAGTTGAGGAAGATGTCTTTATCATCTCCCATATGGTCCTTTCAGCCCCATTTCTTGTTGCCTGGGCGTCAACAGTATGACTTCTAATGTAGTTGTTTGAACTGAAACCTCGACAGTGATTGGGACCTCTACTGTAGATTCTCCGTAGTCTGTGGTCTGTGTTGTCACCATACACTAGTACCTGAAAAATTGAAATATATTAATCACAGTACTTAATAAGGAAAATTTGTTGTATGTGTAAGCATTAATTTTTTTAATGATTAAAATAAAGTTGCAAGATGAAAAATGTGGCCTAGAATGGCCACCTGCAGCACTCGTAGTGCTGAAACTTCACCGTCTCCCTGGAAACGGTACCAAAAACTTGACACGCTAAAACCGTGCGTATGAGTGCAAGTGTACGTGTCGAGTAATATAGGCCTATGTGAGGCCCGAGTTGAACTCAGGGAGGCGTAGTCTCAATGACTACTACTAACTACGGTGTGATCAGCTAAGCCGATTAAAAAGTAGGATTTGAGTTTGAACAAAATAAAAGAAAATTAAAAGTGGTTGATTCGAATGAGATGGATTCCTTAAGAATACCGATTTCACCATAGGGTCTCGTTATATCTTATTTCTACCGAATTAATATAAATTTTACTCCTATTCATGATAGAAAGCATGTAGTCAGAATTGTCTGATTCCACGGTGAAATTCACTACCTAGATCTAAGCCAATTCCACGTATGTAGTAATTTATATCTTAGTCTAGGTGCATTATGTAAAACTCTGGGTTTCTATCCACTAACCGTATGTTACCTTTCCCAAGCAACACGTAGGAGAGTGTATAAATTATGGGGTTCTAACCTTTAATCCTCCTTCCGGAGCAATTATTAGTCTATAATCCTACTGATGGTGATCAAGCATAGATAGGTCGTGCAATTCCACAATTATATATCCAAGAATAAAGAGAAATATATATTAAGCCATGTAAAAAAATGATAAAACGATTCCCTGGGCTACTCCCGAGTCCTAAGGAAAGAAGGGGTTTAGCCCCACATAGTTTTTAGTTACGAATACATAGAGAGAAATAAGAAAAATGTGGGAAACATGAAAGAAATTCATGTAACCCTGGGAGAGAAGGCGTTCTGGATGATCCTCCTCAAGAAATGCACATTCTGCAGTCTTCCAGCAGTAAAATCATCTGTCAGAGGTGCTTGAATCTCCTGATTGATGTCCTTCGGCTCCGTGCTTCTCTCTCTCTCTTCTCTGGCCTTCGTGCGGTGCAACGTGATGTCCCCCTTAGGTCTGTCTGACCTCTTTTAAGTCATAGGTCAACTTACGGTATCACATATCATGGAATGTCGGGTCTGGGCAGATCTAATGATTGCTGATTTTTTACAAAGTCGGTGGAACCGACTACATCGGGTGCGGTCTGGATGTGGCGAAGTTGGTACCACCGACTCGTGATGGTCAGTGGCACCGAGCTGATGCGCGTACTTTGATCTCCCCCTCTGAAACGATCTTGGTGGCATCGACATGGTAGTCGGTGGCACTGACTATTCTGGTCTTTTATCTTCCGACCACAACTACTATGTCGGTGGCACCGACTAAGATGGTCGGTGTTACCAAATTTTCACTGTACATAGAGTACCTAAAAAATCCATAAAAACGTGCATAAGGCCGGAGAATGTATAAAATTGTGTAAATATGATAAAATCAGCATAGTTTGATGCAAATAGAGTATAAAAGCCAATAGTAATGATTTATGCAATTGTTATCAACTAATTGACTGACAAATGCCCAAAACGAATATAAAATAGGCCTGTATAGGTGACTCAAAACTCGTGCATCAGTAACCTAGAGATTTGGATCAAGGTATTTTCATGTCAATCATTGTTCAATATTTCAATCGGTTATGTCTGATTGATGTGCCTAAGTATATATAAAATCATGAAAAATATTGTTGTTTTGGAAATAATTTTGAAACAACATTGTGTTATATTATCTACTCATTTTGGACCTTAATCCCTTATGTAAGATATGTCAACTATCAATTTTCATACAATTTATATCAAATTGTTCACCCTTAAATTTTAGGAATAAACCATAAATAGTTTTTAATATAATCATCGATAAAATGGATATAATAACATTTTTAAAACTTATTTGGTAATATGTCAAATTAATAAATACTTGTGTACACAAAATAAATAATTTGATCATTCCTATAAAATCAATGTAAAGGTTTTCTAACATTCTATCTTTCACCACATTTTCACATCCAAGTTGCAAATAAATGAGATATTACATGAATTCATTCAAGATAAAACTCATTGTACAATATCCATAATAGCTCATTCTAGATGTCAAATAAAACACTAGAAGACTTAAGATTCAACACGAAGCAACTACTATTACCTTTCACATAAGAAATAGATGTTAGTTCAAATAAACTCTTAATTAAATTCTCAATGTTGCTTTAATAAGGGTTTCCAATGAAAGAAACATCATAGACACATTTCATAATTGCATTGTTCACTTAAAGTCTAATCTCACACGTTCAATGAGTAAAATACGACCATTAAGGATACATTAATGATTGTGTGTATGTGTATTACTTTACTTAGGACCTAAATCATTATAGAAATAACCTCTTATGCATATGTCCTTTGCCCTAGAATTTTGCGGTGGAGAGCTGGTTTAATGTCTCTCGTTGTCGATCAAGGCCTTATAAGACCAAAATTTAGGTTTATAAACTCAAATGCACACATTATCCCCAGTGTCCAAAATCTAATATTGTGGTTTATGAAGAAAAAGTAATCGATGTCTGATAGGAATAAACCAATTATTGATGTTTTAGGATGTTAACAAAACCTCCTCGGCTCTTTCGAAATGTTTAATGGTGATGTTCAATGGACAATCATTTTTTCAATTTTGTACCTAACCAAAACTTCAATAGGGTTTTTCCTGGGTTACTTTTGAAATTGGCCTCTAGCTTTGTAGTATATATGTAGTTGTACCCTTTCTGATCTTAGAATGTATTTAGTAGGGACAACACATGTCTCATTTACATATTTTTCTTAATTATTTAATAGAAATGATATCACCAAGAGACATGTTAAACGTCTTGCTCTTGTGATCCAACCGGTATGCCTCAAAAGACACAAGAAACTTCTCAACAATCTCAATAATAAATAATTTGTAAGAGAGATTCCTGCTTTAACCCTAAAGACCATGGCATATACATATAGTTACTAAAAATACAACACCTAAATTTTCATCCATCATCTGATACTTCAAGAATTTATCCATGGAGTACCTTTCCGGTCATTGGAATTCGGAGTTTCACTTTCAGCACAAATCTCCTAAAGTGCTTTAACTACAATATCTAAAGTAGACATGTACATGTCAAACACATTTTGATAAAGTTATTAAGATACATCCTTAGGTCCGACTAGAGTATCCTGACTGGTTGTGGGTCGATAAGTCTAAATGAAGGATCTGGGTTTGAATCACGCCGAAGGCACTATGCGAAAAGGCATCCCATTAGTTGATTGAGAGCATGAGTGGGTGAACGGACCACACCCTTCTCATGTCCACTGGGGTTTACACTGCCAGGGTGGGGTCACCGAAGTGGCTCCTCCTCGGGGGTGTTGTAGGTAAAACAAAAAAAACGATACATCCTTGGCACCAAATGTCCTTTCCCGTCCAATTATCCAATATCATAGCACTTTTAGGATTATTGTCAATATTTTTATCTAACTCAATAAGTTCTAATAAGCCTACTATGGACGATCAGATTTTCGTTTGATTCTTTTGTCGCATTAGGTGAAAGCTTGGGAACTTCTCAGACGTCCCGAACAAGTCAAGCATTATATCAAAATACCACATAACAACATATTTATCACAACATTTAATGAAATTTCAAATGTTATTTCATTTAAGATTTTTTGATATGTATTATATGCATAATATGTAATAGTTAACATAGTCATAGAAACTGCAGCAGACCAACAGGAAACGAAAACAACAAAATAAGCACAAGAACGTAACATAAACACGCCTATAAGGTGAAACAAACCTACCGTAGAGAAATTAGTGGCCACAAAAGGGTGTGCGCAATATGAGTGTTCATTCATCCCAATATAAGACTTAGTTACCTTCCGAAGAACGGTAGTACGTGCGCAATTGGCAAAGGCGAGGGAAGTCATTAATGGAAGGTAACTAAGGCTTATCTTGAGATAGATATTAATGGAGGTAACTCAGTCTCATTTATTGTCTACGTTTACTCATCCGCACGTATACACACCACAAAATAAGAAGAGAAATGAATCAAAAATGTGCAATTCTTATTAATTTATATCATCTGCAATAACATATTATGTACAATTTGTACAGTTCAAAAACACTGCCCAAATTCAAAGACGCATTTCGTACACTTACACACATTCTTGCATGCTTGGTCTTCCCATATATAATGGCGGACAATAGTTTAGATGTAGGCATTATGAGACTATATTTCCTACTTTAACGCACAAAAGAAAAAGGAAAAAACCCAAATAGTACACTTTCGCAAAAATATTTACCGAACTAGTACTTTTACTAACTTATTTTCCAAACTAGTACACTTTTAGCGAAAGACGCCATATTAGTTGGCGTTTTTTGGTGTTGGAGCTAAACATGCCACATTAGTTGGCGTTTTTCTGATATTAAGACTAAACACGCCACATTAGTTGGTATTTTTCTCGTATCAAGACTAAACATGCCACATTAGTTGGCGCTTTTTCTGGAGTTGTAATTAATCATGTCGAAAATTTTGGTGTTTACCTTACACGCCACATACAGTGGCGCCTTTACCTAAGTGGATATTTAAAGCGGCAAAAGAAATTAGGTTTGCAATGCTACGCAAAACCAAAAACATTGAGTTTCAAATACACGCCAATTGATATGGCGTGTACTGCATGTATTATATATATTAGCTGTATAAATGGTCGTACTACATTTATGCAAGATCTATAATATTTATAATATATGGTACACATTAATAGTACGCTTCTAAATTCTTTTTCAATAATACATCTAAGAACATAAAAATATACAAAAATATGTTTAATCAATTGTAAGAAATCGTAATTGAAAATGATTATTTATTAAGATCTATAATATTATCATTTATACAATAGATGTATAAATGGATATACTATATTTATCTAAGATCTATGATATTTTTAATATAGGGTACACATTAAATGCTATACATCAAACTTTTTTTTCAATAATACATCTAAGAACATAAAAATATACAAAAAATATTCTAATCAATCGTAAGAAATCATCAATTTAATATGATTTGCACATTGTCTTTAATTGGTGGTTCTGAATTAATGTAAAAATCCATGGAGTAAACACTTATCAATTTTTAAAACTCACGCGAAAATAGTCGGCGTTTTTAGTTTATAGCAATAACATTTAAAACTCATTTTGTTTGACGCTTTAAATTTTCACTCAGTCAAAGACATCACTATATGTGGCGTGTAAGGTAAAACACTATGTTTATGGACGTGTTTAATCTCAACATTAGAAAAACGCCAACTGATGCGGCGTGTTTAACCCCAAAATCAGAAAAATGCCAACTAATGTGGCGTATTTAGCCCCAACACCAGTAAAACGCCAATTAATATGACGTCTTTCGCTGAAAGTGTGTTAGTTTGAAAAATAAGTTGAAAACAGTGCTAGTTAGATAAATATTTTTGCAAAAGTGTGCTATATGAGTTTTTTTCCCAAAGAAAAAACCTATCTCCTATGCACGTATACCAAATGCACGTCGAGTTGCAATATCGACGATTACCGTGCCACTCAAGGCTTCAAGAAGCGACGGATTCGGCTGACAGAGACAACTGAACACTGTTTCTACATGAAAATACTCTCCATTCTGTCCTCTTCAATGGCTTCATGTTGTCTTCCATTTAAGGTTGTTCTGCTAAAAATATGTGTTGCTTCTATATGTAGAGTAGGCCGTCGACACTAGCTTAAGCCGGACCGTTATTCTTGTTGAGACTTTTCTGCCATTGCTTGAAAGTTTGACCGAAAAAGTCAACTATCGGCTCTTTTCAATCTAACCTCTGATCAAGGGAAAGGGAAATCATAATAAGAAATGCCAAGCCCCAAAAAGCTGCCGCACGTCTCGCCCCATACCGCCAAATTTACTTGTGAAGAAATTCTGACAAAATTGTGGACCTCCTAGAATATGATAGTTCCACCCTGCCAGATATCGGGATGGACAATCGCAGTGCTGGACCATTGTAAGACATTAGCATGCATGGTGCAAATGAAGGGAATCAGGGTCAAAGGTACAAAGGTAGGTATTAAATGGCAAATACCAAAACGCAATTTTTGAGATAGACGTTATACCAACTAACCTACAACGAATGCTCTCAAAACACAAACCTACCATGGATTCTTCTGGAAGCGTTCCAACTGCAGATATTTCATCGAGATGATGACATATAATAATTAGCAACTACAAAATTACAAGAAAATAGAAGGGAAGCGGACAACAAGCTGTGTCGTCACTCCTTTTTAAATGACAAATCCACCCCTTTTGAGATGATATATTTGTTAGTTTTGGTATCAAAAAATTAACGGACACTTTCTATCCTCGATCACGGAAGAATCTGTATATAATATAAAATAAGAAACAAAAGCCCCTAAACGATTTTAAGTAGCGAAAAAATATACTACCACAATTTTGTGTCAGCGGCGCACTCTTATTTATAAATTCAGGCTTTGCAACCCAACTACAACCGATCAAACTAGGCTTCAATTGATAATTTTGCTATTTCTCAGCTCAATCGTAAGCTGAACATGATAAATGATATTTAGAAAGGACAAGTCAGTCCAGACTTAAATACATACAAAGAGGCTTGGCTTGTTGGGTTTGCCAGGACAGGCATGGCCTATTACAAACAAAGCCCAAAGACTATAAAAATACAAATGGACACATGAAACTGATAGTACTATAGACCAAGTCATATCTTAATTGTCTTTATCTTTATACCCCTCGTTGAGCCATATTTGAGAGAGTCGAATGCCCAACTTGCTACCAAGACCTCCAAGAGAATCCTTTGCAAAAGCTTCAAGAACGACAACTAGTTAATATGCACAAGCTTACAAGGAAATAGAAGGGAGGCGGGTAACAAGCTGCGTCGTCACTCCTTTTTGAATGACAAATCCACCCCTTTCGAGATGATATATTTGTTAGTTTTGGTATCAAAAAATTAACGGACACTTTCTATCCTCGATCACGGAAGAGTCTAAAGTAAAATAAGAACCAAAAGCCGCTAAACGATTTTTAAGTAGCGAAAAAATATACTACCACAATTTTGTGTCAGCGATGCACTCTTATTTATAAATTCAGGCTTTGCAACCCAACTACAATCGATCAAACTAGGCTTCAATTGATAATTTTGCTATTTCTCAGCTCAATCGTAAGCTGAACATGATAAATAATATTTAGAAAGGACAAGTCAGTCCAGACTTAAATACATACAAAGAGGCTCGGCTTTTTGGGTTTGCTAGGACAGGCATGGCCTATTACAAACAAAGCCCAAAGACTATAAAAATACAAATGGACACATGAAACTGATAGTACTATAGACCAAGTGATATCTTAATTGTCTTTATCTTTATACCCCTCGTTGAGCCATATTTGAGAGAGTCGAATGCCCAACTTGCTACCAAGACCTCCAAGAGAATCCTTTGCATAAGCTCCAAGCACGATAGCTAGTTAATATGCACAGCTGGAAAACTTGTAATAATATAATCAAGGCGCCTTTCTTGCGCCCGTTGTCATTATCTTGCTCAACACTCAACATTGTTAATGCAGGCATACAGAATCTGAGATTTTTGCGGGGATTCAAATAATAGTATTCATCTCGCTCACTTCACTCAATGAGTGAGCGTGAGCTCAAATACACAGCAATATGCGGCGGTTTATTCAAGCCGGAGTTTAAGTCCATTTTACATGAAATAACGGAGTTCACAAATCTAGTACAAACATCAGATACATTAAGATTTGTTGTCACACATTAATATTTATATGATTCACATCAGGCGGATCTGGAGGCACATCATGTTTATCTCTTATATTACCCCTCAAACTGGGTGTGAGTCACTGTGGAACTGCCACCCGATTTGGCTTGCAGAAACTTGAACCAATGTCGAGTTAACGCCTTTGTGAAGATATCGACTAGTTGATTAGAAGAGGAGATGAAGGCTAACAAAATGTGTCTTAGAGCTACCTTCTCCCTGATAAAGTGGTAGTCCAACTCCACATGTTTTGTGTGAGCTCGATAAACTAGATTCACAATCAAATGTGATGAACTCATGTTATCACAGAAAGGAGTGTTGAATCATGCTTGAGATATACCTAGATGTTTTAGAAAAACAAAAGTCCAAGCTTTTACTTGAACGAAATCTCAATACTCTACCTTTGTGCTAGATCATGTCACTATTGGTTGTTTCTTTGTTAACCAGGAGATCAAGTTTGAGATGAGAAACAAACAAACCCATGTACTTGACCTTATGGTTAGAGGACAACCTACTGAGTCATCACTGTACGCCATTGAAGAGAGATTTCTATTTACAACAAATCTCAATCCTAGATACATTGCCCCCTTTACATATCACAGAATGTGATTCAGTAGTCAAAGATGAATAGAGGTTGAATGGACATGGATTGGCATATTGTGCTGACAACATGAGTGAGGTCAGGATGAGTGATGGTAAGATATTGTAGATTTTCAACTATTTGTCTGTATTTAATTAGATTAGTAAGAAGATCAATAGTATCATTCTTAATATGAGTTAGAGTTCCAACATGTAGAGGTGTGGATAAGGGTTTGCAATCAAACATCTCGACCCTTTGAAGCAATTCAGTTGCATACTTGGAATGATTTGTGGAAATGCTTGTGTTAGATCTTATAGTTTTCATGACCAAGAAGTGGCTTACATCTCCCATGTCTTGAATAGAAAATAGAATTTCTCATGTGAGCACATAGGAATCAATGACACTAGAGTTGTTACCTATCATATTGATGTCATCTACATACAATAGTAGTATCATAATGTCTTTTATATCTTGAAACACAAACATGTATGAATCAGATTTGTGGCTAACAAAACCTTGTTCAAAAGGAAATTCAATTTTGTAATGTACTAGGCTTGAGGAGCATGTTTCAGTACATATATAGATTTGAACAGTTTACAGATATGATTTGAATTCTACTTGTCTTTAAAGCTATGTTGTTTATAAATATAAACATCTTCAATGAGAAATCCATTCAAAAATACATTATAGATATTGAGTTGTCTAATAGGCCATTTTCTTATGATAAAGGAAAAACAATTCTAGTGGTGGATAGTTTACCATTGGACTAAACGTCTCAATATAATTTACACCTTATTCTTGTAAATAACCCTTAGATACAATATGTTCTTTGAGTCTATCAAAAGGAACCATTAGACTATATTTTTTCCTTAGAATTACATTTACAACCAACTACATTGGTATGGGCATCTCTTGGAAGAAGAGTCCATGTATTATTTGATAGCTGAGATCGGACTAAAATATGCATATTAGCAAACCAACCTGGATGTTTCATGGCTTCGTATTTGGATGGATGAAATATCCACTCGAACCAAACCTGAACCAATCAAAACGGAATAAAAAAATGTGGTTTTCTTATCTATATTCAGGTTTCATCTCAGTTCGGGTGACAAATCAAAAGTCCTCATTCTTATTTGGTTCAGGTGAGCAAACCAAAACCTCCAACATATGTTCCTAAGTTGCATCCATGTTTGGTCATTCCCTAATCTAGTTTCCAAAACAAACTACAAGCACTCTTTCTTTCCTAGGCATGCAGTCTGCAGACGAGAGTCTATAGGCAAGAGTGTTTTTCAAAACCCTAGCCACCCATTCGTTTTGTCTCCACCATCTCCTCTCTCTTGGCATTTCCATCCATAATAATGCCAAATCTCACCACCCTCTCCTCTCTCTTGGCACCTACTTATTTGGATACTACCATCATCGCTAACCTTGGGGTCTCAAGGTCATTGTGAGGTCATTGATGATGCCAGATGTGTGAGGACATTGTTTTGTATTGTTATTGCAAACGTCTGACTCTAAAGTTCATCACAACATGAGAATGATAATTTGGAGGCCACCACACCTTGAGGTTATCATGAGAGGAGGATATTTCCCGAAGTGATAACAAATTGGAATGTGCTCCACTTCCAGGTTCTAGTCGACAATGTTCTTCCAGGTACACCCCCACCTTATGAACATTTTTATTTCATTGTCTAAGTCGTGGCAGTTTCACTAGTACAAGAATGGTCTGTAGTATCAGTTTTTTTAAGCCTGCAGCATCACTTTATAACCGACGCCTAAGTGGTCGTCGCTATAGAGTTTGCTCTATAGCGTAGGTTTATTTAACCAAATAAAACCGACCTTACAAAGTAAACACCGACCCAAGTGAGAATTTTCTCTACAAAATTTGCTCTATAGCGTTCGTTATTCCAAAAAAACCGACCCTATAACGATCTCGGTCGACAATTTTCTCAACCGATATCGTTTACAGGGTCGGTTTTTTTGGAATAACTGACCCTAAAAATTGAATGACCACTTCAGTGTGATCCTCGGTCGAGAAAATTTGCGACCGAAATATTTTCGGTCGACAATTTTCTCGACCGAGAAAGTTTTACAGGGTCGGTTTTTTTTTGGAATAACCGACCCTAAAGATTGAATGACCACTTCAGTGTGATCCTCGGTCGAGAACATTTTCGACCGAAAATATTTCGTTCGACAATTTTCTCGACCGAGAGAGTTTTACAGGGTCGGTTTTTTTGGAATAACCGACCCTAAAGATTGAATAAAAAACTTCAGAGTAATCCTCGGTCAAGTCTCTCGATCGAGGATTACTCTGAAGTTTTTTATTCAATCTTTAGGGTCGGTTATTCCAAAAAAACCGACCCTGTAAAACTCTCTCGGTCGAGAAAATTGTCGAACGAAATATTTTCGGTCGAATGTTCTCGACCGAGGATCACACTGAAGTGGTCATTCAATCTTTAGGGTAGGTTATTTAAGAAATTAGATATCATGGACTAATAAAGAAATGATCAATACACTAGCAAGAGAGAGAAACTAGTTGAAGATTGGAAATGGCAAGCAATTAGGCCAAGCTAGAAAGAATAAGCAACTACACTAATCTAATAATGGCAGCCCTGATCTATCAACTAACTAGAGAAATTATCTAAACAAAGAAACCATACACTAACTAGGAAATCAACTAACTAAACAACTAAAAGCAGGTTAAGTAACACTAACTAGAGAAAATTCTTTAAGAAATTAACACTAAGGAAAGTAGAAGAGAGCTAGGATAGAATGCAACTAACAAAATTGGGTGTTAAGCAATTGATTAAGGAAGTGGGATGTTATCAAACCATATAAAATGGAAAAACAATATAACTTTATAGATAAAGGAGTCCAGGTCCAATCTCGGTCGACAATTCGTCGACCGAGAGCCCACTTGCACGCGGCGTCCAGGTCCACCCTCAGTCGACCAATTCTCGACCGAGAGTGGACCTGGACGCCGCGTGCAGGTGGGCTCTCGATCGACAAATTGTCGACCGAGATTGGACCTGGATGCTTCCATGGTGGCGGGAACGAACTCATGAATGAGGGAACAAGGCGGTGGCCTTACTTGGAAATGACGACGACCTTCGTGGTGGATGTGATGACCTTCCCGGAGAGGCGGCGACCTTCGTGGAAGTGTGGAGAGGCGGAGACGATGAGCTCTTTTCGCGGAGAGGATGCTTGGCGACGCAGAGAGGCGGCAAGGATTTCACGAAGAGGAGGCAAGGCTTTGATGACGATCTCCCTTCGAACACGATGACGACCTTCTTGGCAAAGCTTTGGCGGCGCGACAACTCTTTTGGTAAGGAGAAGATTTGGTCGAGCGAGAATGGAGGGAAAATGAGTTTTGGCGGTGCGAAAATGGAGGCAAAAGAGAAAAGAAGAACTAGATCTTGGCAGCGAGAATGGAGGGAAAATGAGACCCCGAATGTTTGTTACCCACAAAACCTGTAGGGCCGGTTATTTGCAAACAACTGACCCAACAGGTAAGCGATGCAAGAACAAACTTCTCGGTCGAAAATATTGTCGACCGAGGATGCCTCCTACAAGGTCGGTTATATGGTTAAAACCGACCCTAGAGGTAACAACAAAGACTTCTCGGTCGACGAATTTGTCGACTGAGACACTCTCTAGGGTCGGTTTTAAAGAAAAAAATGATCCTAGAGGTTCTTATACACGCACGAAAGGAAATCTGGCTCTTCTTCCGGTCGACAAATTTGTCGACCGAAAGGATCTCTAGGGTCGGTTAAAAAATTAAAAAACCGACCCTAGAAGTTCTTATACATGCGTGAAATAAACTGGATCCAAAACTAAACTCGGTCGACAATATTGTCGACCGAGAGACTCTCTAGGGTCGGTTTTTTTTAAACTGACCCTAGAGGTGCTCATACACGCACAAAGGAAATCTGGCTCTCATTATCGGTCGACAAATTTGTCGACCGAGATGATATCGGTCGACAAATTCGTCGACCGAGGGGAGCTCTAGGGTCGGTTAAAAGTAAAAAAAACCGACCCTAGAGGTTCTTATACATGCGTGAACTAAATTGGATCCAAAACTCATTTCGGTCGACAATGTTGTCGACCGAGAGACCTTCTAGGGTCAGTTTTAAAGAAAAAACTGACCCTAGAGATGCTTGTACACGCATGAAAGGAAATCTTTCTCTCATTCTCGGTCGACAAATATTTCGACTGAGATTTCTCGGTCGAGTAGTTTTTTGATCGAGATTAACCCTGTTTCAATGTTTAAATTAAGTACTTGTATAGGATTTTACATGATATCCAATATAATCATTTTTTATGACTCTTTAGTTCTCCCTCTTAATTTTATGTTATGCTCTCCCTTAAAGAGATATTTAATTTTAAAACCAAGTGATGTTTTGTCAAATTTAGCCATAATTTATTTTTCAATCAATTGAAATAACAATATTCTTATATAACATGTATATGTACAAATGAAGCCATGGAAAACACTTTTAGTCATAACAATTTAATGCCCATACACTTTATAAGATGAAGCATGACATACTTGCTTTATAAAAATATATCCATTACAATCATTACAAAGATATCTCATAATCTCACTGAAAAGACCGAAGGATTACATCAATGTCTGGATCTTTTCCAAGAAAGGGCTCAGCTCCATAATAATTGACCAGTGTCTGCCACTCCAAGGCACCTGTCTTGGTTAAGGCATAAGCCTCCAAGAAGGTGGGAACACGATCAAAGTGAAAGTGGGCAGCAATGTCTTGAAGTTGAATTGGGGAAAACTGAGTATGTGTGAGATCAGGAGATGGTGGAGGTGGAATTTGATAGTAGTTGTAGGAAGGATTGTATGGATTTATCATGCCAGGATTAAGGGAATAGGGATATTCATCAGGTTGGTTAGGAGAGAGAGCTTGCATCCTTTGGTTTAAATAAGTCATGCCATGGTGATTATAATCCAATTGCCTACTTAGGTGATATTGGGATCCATCAATGTATGTCAAGGTGTTTGTAATAGGATCATGGGGTAGGTTGGTAGGAGGAGGTGGTGGAGGTATGTCTTGGGTGGATGTCTCCCCTTCAGTCCTAGCCCTTTTGTGGCCAAAGTCGATTCCCATCTTTTCCACCGTATTTTTACTTATCTTTTGGGGTTTTCTATCCCATGTGTAACCTAAGTCATCCTCAATATTCTTCTTAAGAAAATGTTGAGCGATTTGGCATACAAAGTCAGCATAAGGTGGATTGCCAGAAAACTCAAGCATATTCTTAAGGATGATATGAATAAAGTTTATGGGAATACCTTTGAGAATGGCATAGATAAGGCACATACGAAAGGTGGGTACGTCAGATTTGTTTGCTCTAGGATGGATATTGGTGGAAACAATGAGATTTATGATCCTAGCTTCAGGTTTTAAATTTATGGCATAATAGGTACCCCTATCTTCATGGCAAGTCGTATTTGATTGAAAGATGGCTTTTTTGACATCACTAAGGCTAGTTGTAGTGTCATCTTGGGAGAGTTTGTTGAGTGGATTTCCTGTTGTGAGATCAACAAAATCTTTATATTCTTCTATGTTTATGTCAAGCATATCGAGAATATCCTCCTCAGTAAAATGGAATCCATACCCATCAACCATAGAGGAGAAGGAAATATGGTCAGGATGTGGGGTTAAATTGGCATAGAATTCATTAACTACTTTGGAGGAGTAGGAATGGAAGGAGGGGATTAGAAAATCAGTCAAATGTTGCACCTTAAATAGTTCCTCCAAATTGACAATGATGTGGAAGTCCATGACGTCGACTGGCTGTCGTGGGAGAGGAGTTTTTGAGGAGAGCCTGAGGTAGCAGTCGCCTGCAACTGCGTCTTTGAAGGGGACATCGTTGTTGAATGACAGCGGATCAGAGACCGTCCTTCCTTTCCTGCCTGCAACTTGCTTCTTTCCACGCATTGATGAGGAAGCCATCTCGTTGCTTTGAAATGGAGAAGTAGCAAGCAAGACTTGGATGTAGAGAAGCTAAAGATTTTCACAAGAATACACTAGAGAGGAGCTAGAGAAGTGAGAATGTGAAGGTGTGAAGAAATGGCTCATTTTGGGTGCTATTTATAGAAAAACATAGCCCAATTCGGTCGACAAATTGTCGACTGACGCCCGCAACGGTCGTCTCCCGATCGGCGAACGGTCGATCGAACTAGCCATTACGACGATCGATTTTATAGCCGTTATGATGGTCGATTTTCTAGCCATTTCGGTCGACAATTTGTCGATTGACGCCCTCAATGATCATCTCCCAGTCGGCCAATGGTCGATCGAACTAGCCGTTACGACGGTCGATTTTCTAGCCATTATGACGGTCGATTTTCTAGCCATTTGGTCGACAATTTGTCGACCAACGCCCGCAACGGTCGTCTGCCGTTACGACGATCGATTTTCTAGCCGTTACGATTTATATTTTAATCAGAATATTGCCTTTTTAATTCAAGCAAATGGAGGTTTACAGGGTTGGCCTCGGTCGAACAATTTGTCGACCGATTTTGTCTTGGTCGAATAATTTCTCGACCGACAAAGAGCCAGATTTCCTTCGTATAAGTACCTCTAGGGTTGATTTTTTCCTTAAAATAGACCCTAGAGGTACTTATTCATGTGTGAAATACTAAACTGGATCCTAAGTTTATTTCGGTCGATAATATTGTCAACCGAAAAACCCGCTAGGGTCAGTTATAAAGGAAAACTGATGCTACATGAGCTTATACGAACGAATCTGGCTCTCTCTCGGTCGACAAATTCGTCGACCGAGAAACAGCCAGATTTCGTTCATATAAGTACCTTTAGGGTCAGTTTTTTGCTTATAACTGACCCTAAAGTCCAATTCGGTCGACAATATTGTCGACCGAATAGACTTCTAAGGTCGGTTACAAGCAAAAAACTGACCCTAAAAGTTGCTTATACACTTGAAATCTGACTCCTTATCGGTCGTTGAATTTGTCGACCGAGAAAACCTCTAAGGTCAGTTATAAGTACAAATCCGACACTAGAGGTGCTTATACATGCGTGAAGTAAACTGGATCCAGAATTGTTATCGGTCGACGAATTTGTCGACCGAGGATCCTTTAGGGTCGGTTTTAAAGGAAAAACCGACCTTAGAGGTGCAGAACCGAAGAGGACTTTAGGGTTGGTTATAAGGATAAAACCGACCCTAAAGGTGCTCGTATATGTGAAATCCAACTCTTATTCGGTCGACGAATTTGTCGACCGAGGAGCCCTTTAGGGTCGGTTATAAGGAAAAACTGACCCTATAGATCGAGGCGCGAAGCCAAAAATCAAGCAAATTTTTTCCGTGGGAAACTTGTAAATGAATTTCTAAACCAATTGTCTATAAGGTCGCTTATTTTATAAAAACCGACCCTATAGAGATGCACTACAATGTCGGTTATTTTAAGAAAAGCGACCCAAGAGGTCTTAAGTGGTGCCCGCATTTTTTGTAGATATATAAGGTCGGTTATTTGGAAATCTAACCCTATAGAGATACACTACAAGGTCGGTTTTGTTAAGAAAACCGACCCAAGAGGTTTTAAGTGGTGCCCGCATTTTTTTTTAGACATATAAGGTCGGTTATTTGGTAAACCGACCCTACACGTAGGGATGTTATAACCCATTTCTGTACTAGTGTTTCTTCTTCTTATTAAAGATCTTGATATATGTTGTTAGGAAATTTCGGATGTTGTTTCCTTCTCTATCTATGGTTTGAGAAGAATACTAAACTTGATCTACTAGTTGAATCCCAAGATGCATTTCTTTTGTTCTGTTTGCCTCACTTAGATGTTGGAATGAGAGATTAGACTCCCCCAAGTCAACACATCTATTGAGGCACAATATTCAGTCCCATATCTATGTTTATTTCCTTGATTATTGGAAATTCATCTCTCAATGTATTCCCTTCTTCTCTCCGCACAAAAGTTGTGCTACTTAATTTTAGTGTTTCCCTTTCCTTTGCTTTGGTTCCAATTTCACACTCTACTCTACCTCCCCATCCCAAATCTTATATCTTTCTCTTCAATACACACCACATACTTGTTCAAATACAATTACCCAAATAGAAAATTATAGGCAATCTTGATTGCTACTCCACCATCCTTGAAAATCTACCACATGTTTGTGAAAGATTATAAGCTATAAGAATTACACCAAAGAATTTAAACTTTTAATAACTATGTTTTTATTACTCAATGATTTTTTCTTGTAAAGACATCTTTTTCTATCGAAAGACCTTTAATAAATAAATGAAAAGGATGCATCCTCCTCCCTTCCGCTATATCTAAGTACAAGTATTGGTGTCATAATCAACAATAACTTTATCTTTTGTTTATATTCTAGAAAAGGGGAAAAAAGAGCTTTCTTGATGTCGCAAACTCTGGGTTTCATGTATTAAACATTATATTCAATTTCTTTTCTCCCATAAATACGCAATGTCCCACCTTTAACTTAAATCAAATTCTTTCAAAAATTATGCTAGATCATTTAAAAATAGGGACTCTATTGGTTAAATTCATTGAAACGACGTGTATCATTAGGGGGAGAATCACGTGAAATATCATGTGATAGTAGATTGTATACTTTATAGTGAGGAAAGTTTCCAAAGAAACTATTCAAAGAAACTACATGAGTTTTTTGTTTGTTTTTTCTATACCATATAGTTGGATACTACCAATCTTTTTATCTTGAAGCATAATAGGGTACTACATAAGCCACCTTTATTTAGTGTTTTTAAAGTCTTTTGCAATTGAATTTATTAGGGACTTTCTAGTTATTTATTTTTAATAGACACAAAGTTCCAAATCATGTGGTCTTGCGAAACTTGAGATAAGTTGATAAGAGATTCACCCTCGATTTGTTGAGACTATAGATTATTGTTTGGTGGTTTTCCATCCCTTTAAATGGTTGTGGGTTCTTAGTTTTTTTGCACTCTATCTACTCTATTTGGATACCAACTAAGATAGATAGGTGGATAAAATAGAATCAAGTTGTGTAACATACCCAACTATAAATATTTACATCAACCTTCCCTCTCCTTAGTCCTATTTTTAACTAGGATGACATTCAATCCAATTTAACTTGAATTAGATTAATTAAGAGTTATTTGAGACAAGAAAATATAATGTTCCCATGTTATACCTTTTGTATAAGGTCATAGGTAATCAAGTCTTTAGTTGAGTATTAATTATACAAAGTTGCTTATTTGTTAGTTTGCACCCTAATTTGGAAATCCAGAGTCACCCTAAGACAAATTGATGAAATGAACTTGATAGATGCGAAATAATGTATCAAAACTGATTAAAAAGACATTAAAAAAATAATTGTGTACTTAATTTACAAACAAAGAAATGTAATGTCCATTTTTTTAAAAGATAAGTTTGATGTTGAAGTTGAGTTATTCACACATTAGTTAGCCAACGCTTTTATTTTCATGGCAAACAACCAACATTATTCCCTCAATTTAATCTATGAAGAAAGGTATTAGTTAATATAGTTTTAATTAAACTATTAATTTAATAGGGTTAAATCTATATGACTTGTTTTTTTCTCTAGTAAGGAATCCCTTCTCCCTCCCTGTGAGAAACCCTCTCCTTGTTCCACAAATGGCTGACCCAATTTGTACAATGGTCATTCCTTTCTGCCCTCTTCTTTCCTCCTAATCCTCTTAGTATTACCATCTTGTGATCTTCCCTCACCTCCTTCATCTATCAACAACCTATTTCGTAAACCATAGTCACCCTTGCATGAAAAACAACAACAACTTCAATTATATCCTTTCATTGTCCTCGCTTCCTCTCATTTAATGCACCTATGCTCTGATTTAACCAACAATGTTTCCTTCCCTGTGCCCATGGCCATAAAACCAAGGGGCTTCTGCTACCATCTATAGTAGTTGACAGGTGAGTGGTTGGTACCAAGAATGACATTGCCACCTCCCTCATATACATTCAGATCATCTTCACTATATAGATCTTCTTTAGTCACCCTACGTTGTCCTCTACTGTTAGCTTACACCCAACTGCTAGGGCCACTTTGCATCACTTCCACACTGAAGAGCATCTTCTTGCATCAATAGTCATGACCTCCAAATATGAAGACCACTAAAAGACCATTAACCTTCGTCACCCTTATATATAAAATCTCAGTTACAAAATTAGAGCATAGAGGAGCATCTCTATGTGTATCATCCCTCTCTCATTCCTTCCTAAGCCTTTCTTTGCTGGTCATCTAACCTTGTCCATCAGAGGTTGCACTCCCTAATGTCCTCCTACCTTGCCTTGATAGTAGAAATTTGTGACAGTTTCTATGATGTACTGAAATCTCTAGTGAATGCTACAATTTTTGAAATAGGCTTCCATCTCCACCACCACTTACACATCCCTTCTAGATGCTCCTCCTATCCACCTTTGTAGCACAACCACTAGCCATTATGTAGAAACACCACCTACAATGTCTTCAAACCTACTACTAAAGAAAAAGAAAGAAACGTTGAATCCATACCTACCACTACCATGTCTACAAATACCTCACTATATGCCACACTATCCACAATCATTGATTCCTCCTTCTCCTAAATTCATTTGGAACATTACTTCAAAGCTTTATGAGATGGGTAATAGGGGTTGTCGACGGGATTTTGAGGCCACTACCAAACATCATTGCATCTCCTTCAACCCTACTACTCCATGATCTACTAGAGTCATGTCCTGAGAAAATCATGGGTAAATAACCCAACCTCCTTACAAGAACTGATTAGGAAATCAAAATTTAGATATCCATTAATGTACATGATTTGAAGGTCAATGCCTTTTCTTCCACACAACTTCAATTTGATAAACATATAATTTACTTGATAATTGAGAATGATAATATTTAACAATACAAATATATTTAGAAAGTATGTTTATACAATGTGGCCAATTATTAATGAATAAGTATTTAATAGAAAGAACCTCAATGAGAAAATTGGTTTATAAATGGTAGTGTTTATGACTTAGTGTTATGGTTTAGCTGAATCCAAAAATTATATGGTTTTTACCATACAAGGAACGTAGATTCTGATCGTATATATATATATATATATATATATATATATATATATATATATATATATATATATATATATATATATATATATATATATATATATATATATATATATATATATCATTTATATATACTAGTTCATTAGTAGTTGTTGTGTAGAATTATGCGTTTCTATGTAGCTTATTATGGTATACCTATACTTAACCATATTGTAATCTAATAGAAAATGAAATTCTAGAAAGGTTAGTAAGGACAACCCTTTACTATAATAAATATTTTGAAGAAACAACTTACTTTAAAGTAGTTTATCATGGAATAATAAATATATAACACTTCTATGTTGATAATGAAGATTTGGTAATCCCCTTAGAAGTAGGGTTAGTGTTGAATACCATGTACTTTCTCTCTATTGATTATATTTGTCTATTTAATGACTAAATCCTAATTTGTTAATATTGAGACATATTAATGGTTCTACTCTTCTTTTTTAAATATCATTGCACTCCCTCTTTGAATATTGAATATCCACTAAATTTTCTATTATTAATTATTGGAATATTCCCCTTTTATATGAGTCATGTGACGCCATTCCTCATATCTAATATGTTATTATCCCTTTGTCATGGGATTATTTATTGAATTGCACACTGATCTTGCCAACTATATTTGCATGTTAGAATTTGAATAGTAATAACTATTAGTAGTGTAACCATGTTTTAGTTACCAAGTTTGATTACCTTACCAGGAAATAGGTTTATTCCCCTAGGATGTTATAATATTCTCATTGGATTTTATTCCCCTACCACACACTGGGTTTATTTTCCTACAATCTTACAATATAGGAACTGAATTGTATTCCTCTGCTAGGCACTGAGATTTATTCCCATACCATGGTTTGATATGTTGGTAACTAAGGTTTATTCCTCTTACCAAGGATATTGGTTTGTGTTTCCCTAGACCTACTTTAGTTTATTCTATTCTTGTTGTAATCTACATGCATTTTTTATATGTTTCTATTTATGATTAAAAGACAAGAAATTTTTGGTTTCATGAGATTACTTATCTAATCACATAATGCCTCAACTTTTAGTGCTAATCCTTGTCTATTCATTCTTTTGGTAAAGTTTTTGTTGAACTTTATAAACAAAATTAGACCCCTCTTATAGGAACATCCTCTCATATTTTCAAAGTTCTTAGATTCCCAAATGTCTTTATGTTTTTCACATATACCATTTTTTATTGATGCATACCTCTTTATTTTATGTCTTCTAGGTATTGATCCCAAACTACCCAGGTGTAGGAGATTTAGAGGACATTCACACATGAAGTTTGTATATTGGAAGTTGAACTTGAGGATAGCTTGGGATAGCCAAGTTGCCCACTGAAAAGGTCTTGTGTACAATTAGATATGGCCATTTTATTTTGTAATATCACCCTTGCGTTGAGGAACAATGTATAGATTATTATTAGAATATTTTTCAAATAGTTAGATCTTTTCATTGTTATACAATCACTCTATTTATTATAGCATACTTGAATGACGAATTACAATTTTTCCATAAGGGTGTTTGGATTTGATGGCTTTATTCCTCAATAAGGAATGGAACCCACTCCGGTCCCATTCCTTACAAGTTGTGCTTATATATCTTATACATCATTTATACTTATATATTTATGTGAAACTGAGAGACTTTAATCTAACAGAAAAAATAATTAATTGATGTGCGATTTAGTGGTAGTTTATTCCTCTTCCCTAGCTTAAAAAATTATTTATATGTGCACTTTAGTATTAAGTTCTTATGATTGCATTGCCAAAATGCATTTCATAATTGAAATAGCAAGCTATACCACATTTTGTGTTGTTGACATATTAAAAAAGTTTGAAGATCTTAATTAAAGTTACTAAATATTAATTTATGTCCATCTTGTACTATATTTATATGCCCATGTTGTACTATTTTGCAAATATTAAGTGATGTTAGTGAAGATTTCTACCCTTCTTAAAAGCTACATATATTTGAACTTTAGTATTCAATTTTTGTGATTACATTGTAGAAATCCAGATCTTAGTTCAAACAGTAAGCTATATGCACATCAAATGCAAACATGTATTGTTCATATTGACACTTGAATGAAATTTTATATAAGGAATAGGGTGCCTCCATATATTCATTTGAGTACATTTTCAACACAAATTGAATAAGATTAACCTAATATAACCAATATGGTCAAATGTTTAATGTGTTGAAATGAAATATCCCTGCCTATAATATAGCTATTTAGGATATAACCAATAGGGTTATATCTTGAATGGTACCCACTATTTGGGAATGTTTTTAAACATATGATTACACTAAGGTAGTAAGTTCATAGATGTTTCTTATTCTCATTAGACCTAGCATTTTTCTTTAAGTTCTCTTGATACATACATATAGTTATTCACAACTCGACATTGGCAAATTCGAAGAAGTGAGGGAAAATGTTTAGGGATTTTGTTTAGAAAAGAAATAAGTATGTATCCACTAGTATGATCACACGTTTAAATATTGTCCAGGACATACCTTACATTTTTCTAATAAATTACATGTAACGTGAGCACACATTTTAGTGCTTTATTAAATGTTACTACCTTAAATTTTTTTGATAACAACACTTAATCTCTCTTGTTTATAGATAATCAAGCCTTCAAATATGGTGAATGGAACTCCAATGGAATAATCAAATCCTATTACTAGTAACATTAGAGATGAAGATATTCATATACATACTAATTCTAGGGGGTCCAGTTCAAGGAAAAGATTTTTTTTTGGTGAACCCAACGTGTTTCTCTTTCATTAACCAAAGTGAGTATATACAATGCCTATGGGTGTATCCCAAGACAGGGAAACAGAACAAAAGGAAAAAAAGAACATCAAGAAAAGGAAGAACTAACTATTTATACACTTAATCCGTGTGAATACTCAATGTGTCTAATTGTACTAGGTCCCAACACTCCTCAGAACTTCACCTAGGACCACCAAAAATCCTTGCATTCCTCTCGAACCAGATCCTAGAAATGGACAGACCTGCAGCAGTTTTCATTTGGCCCTGTAGCAGAAGGAGATCCTCCAACCCCCAAGGACTCCTACCATATTTGTGACTAAAATGATTCCAGATATCAGCACTGTAGGGGCACTTGAAGAAGATGTGGCCAAGATCCTCTTCAGCAGAGCAGCAAAGAACACATCTTGATGCTAAAGAAAAACCAACCCTCTTGAGGTAGTCACAGGTAGAGATTCTATTGAGAAAGCATCTCCACAGAAAACAAGAACAACTTCTTGGGAGTTTACTTCTCCATATCTAGGAACTCCAGTTCACTTTCGGATACTTTTTTCTAATCAGATCCTAGCCATCTTTTGCCTTAAAGGAATTACCATTCTTAAACAGAACTGTATCAACACTATTACTAATCAGAGGCATATCTTTAAGAATATAATTGATAGAATCCACACCTCTGATATCAGGAAATAACCATTCCCTATTTAGAACGCAAGCAGCAATGACGCCATTAGGGCCCTTCCCAAGGCAGAGAACCATTTGTTGATCACAACAGTCTAATGCTTTTATGTTCAATTTTCTCTCTCATATGATAATTAGTGATTTACATGTTTAATTATTTTCTTTATGGCCCCCATCTTGTTAATTGAAAAGAAATAATATTTAGGGCACGTTTTTATGTTTTGCAATTCTTATTGGAAGAATTAATGGCTTTATTTGCATACATCATTTTCATTTAAGTATACATGAGTATTTTGCTATTTTTAGGCCTAGATGGGTACAAGCATGAAATATAATGGCGTAGGAATATTCTAGACACTCTAATCTACCTATGGTTCAAATTTGAACCCATTATGACCATGTTTGACCCTCCAATTAATTTGAGAGAGGTTTTGAGTAAAGTATGACCAAGATTTGAATGCAATCTCATTAATGCAGCCAATTTAAGCTATAGTTCGTTTTAATTGAAATTGTCACGCGTTTCATTTTGTTTAATTCTCAGGCACATGAAAGCATTCATTGGATCAAGATCCAATGCCGCTCACTTTATCTCCTTCCTCCGTTCTGTCCGTGGAACTCAACCGTTACCAGCAGCTTCAATGCGGGCCTTCAATCGCCTTCGATTCTCGACGGTTTCACGTCATTTCTTCCCCATCATATCCGGCTCATTGCCCCGATCTGATCGAGCCCTAACTTGCACCCTCTCATGCTGTGTAGGGAAAATGCCCAATATTGGGCATCTCCTCCCCGCTGCCATTGATACGTAGACGACCCCCTAGCTTCCTCCGACGCCACCTAAAAACTTCAAAAGCACCGCTGGCCCCATGGCGACTCTCCCATGAACTCAATTTCTCCTCTAATGGCCCCAAGCCCCTGGACATGTCCCTCCTTCTTTTCCAGTGACCTTGAGTCTTCCCGGCCTTCCCCAGCCACCTCGACTCAATTTCTCTTATGGTGAGCATCCTCGGAGCCCCCTCTACACTTTGGCTTTTATGGTTTGCCCTGGATCATGCCCTGTCGATGGGTCGATGAGCCCAGTCTTTCTTTCAGCTCACCTTCGACTTGGTTTCTCACCGCCGTCCATGTCCATAGCCCCCCTGAGCCTGTTTGCACCTCCTGGGACTCCGACACGCCACAGGGAGTGTTTTGATGATCTCAGCTTGTGTTTTCCCATTTGTTTTCCCTCGATTCGCTTTCAGGCTTCATTTTCCCTATATTACAGTTTTTCTCGGTGTCAGAGTTTTTGGGTGGGTTGATGACCCCACTTTTCCTTCGATGATGTTCACCTTGACCCAGGGTTTTCAGTTGTGACCGACATACATCTAGTTCTGGCATTCCTCGCATACTTCACTTTCTGCCAGGCTTCTCCCTACCGCCGTCAACGACAATGGCAGGAGCTCTAGTGTGAGTCAAAGCCCTTTTCATGGTTCGATGGACTCGGAAGAACCCTAGCAGGACTGTGGCAACCTCGGTTTTCCTCGATCTGCACCCCCCTTCGACGTTGATCAAGGAGCTCTCAGCTCGAGTCATCTCCATTCGTGGGAATGAAGAAGTAGCAGTAGAGATCGAGCGCGCGGGCTGCCTCCGGCGGCTGGAGTAGAAATAGGGTGAAATTATATAATTGCCCCATTCTTTAAATTGATGTGTAATGTTTATAAGAGCATTCTGGTCTTTTCCCACTTTAAGTGATATCATGATTTAAACTAGATTTTATCATTGTCACGCTATAGTTTATAATTTCCTGATTGGCCGGATTTGTTAATTCAATAACAAATCCATCTGATCTCTGAAAAATATGGAAAAATACGTTTTGGAAAGGATTTTCAATAAGGAATCCGATTTTTTTGGTTTTTATCGCCTGATTTCTCTGTTTTCACATCTCAATTTTTATATGAACAAATTAGGGTTTAATGATGTGTAATGAAGGATAATTATGTTAATTTCAGGTGATTAAAAGGATCTAACCAGTCAAACCAGGTTTGACTTAGGTGATTTAGCTCAAGGTAAGTGGGCCATGCCTTTGGCATAGATAATACTTGGTTTATTGAATGTTTATGATTTATATTAAACACTTTATGTTAAAGTCATGATTAATGTCTATTTTCTTCAATGTATATGATTATTGGATGTTGATTGTTATAATCTAAGTCTAAGAATAGAAATCACATTAAGATTATGAATTATGATTAAGATACATGAGACCAAGATTAAGAGGGAAGAGATTCCCATTCATGCTTAAGAGGGAGAAATCCCCTTTATGCTTCATGGGGAGAAATCCCAATTATGTTCAAGAGGGAGAAATCCCAATTAAGATCAAGTTTAGGTTATTAAGAAGATAAGTAAAGTCCAAGGAAGATCATGGTTAAGGGAATTTGATTTAGATTTATATGCACCTTGTTATGGGCTTTCCGAGCATTATGGGCTTTCTGAGCAATTATTGGCTTTCCGAGCATTATGGGCTCCTTATGGGGCATTAAGAGAGGAGCATATACTTCTAGTCAAATTCTTCATGTAAAAGATGCCAAGAAATGATTAATGTTAATGCATGTTCATGTTTATGTCAAATCAATTTATATGTTATTTTTATGCTTTATAACATGCCAATGCCGCTTACTTACCATGTTTGTTTTCCTTTGCATGGCTGGGGACAAGATGTCCGCAGGGCGTTGGATCTAAAGGGAAGGAGACATCTTGAGAAGATTCCAAGTATCCCAGATGTTAGAAGTTGTTGCCTGGTGGGACGTCCATCTATGGAGATCCTATCTTTTTCATGATTATCTAGTTTATGTTTAGTATACCTTTTGAAGCATAATGTAGTTTTCTTTCCAAGAACTCATGTATGAATCTATGTTTCTATGATTGCCAAGTGTTGTTTATTTCTTGATATGAGATCATGCATGTGACAATCTCTCCCTGATATGCCAAGTACCCCACATTATGGATAATGTTGGGGATTAGGCTGTGCTTCCGCTGGTTACGTATGAAACCCTAGGGAGGGGTGTTACATTAATGGTATCAGAGCAAGAAATAGATGGCCACTAAGGCAACAATAAGGATTCATGCAAGTCACTCTAGGATGAAGAAATAGAAGTAGAGAACATGATTATGTATTCTATTAGGTCTAGAGAACCCTAAAGATGACTAGAGCCCTCACCTGATTAGAAAAGTACATGTTAGCATGCTCATGGAGTTGAAACCAAACCCTAGATGATGACATGT
Organism: Alisma plantago-aquatica; assembly: GCA_963693085.1. Classification (NCBI taxonomy): domain Eukaryota; kingdom Viridiplantae; phylum Streptophyta; class Magnoliopsida; order Alismatales; family Alismataceae; genus Alisma; species Alisma plantago-aquatica. Next base: position 526,318,584 of record OY856413.1, on the reverse strand, counting down.
TCCTCCTTGTCTCAATGGTAAGGGCCACCCAAGTGAGATTTGAGGAAAATGTCATTTAATGTGACTTTTTATGTGACTTACCTTCTTAATTGTGTGTGTGGTATGGGACACATGTACAAATGAGTTGGTGATATGTATCATAAAGAGATCTAACATTTCTAAATATGTGCTTGATCACCACATATAAAGAGATGAAGGATATATGACCTAAGGTTAGACAACTATGAAGATATAGTCATGGTAGGTGAGAGATAGATTCACTAAGTGTAATGAGTTAGGTGTAATGTTAAGGAGTAAGTATGAGGCTTAGGAAGGGTGGTTAAGTAATTTGTGTTGAATAATAATGCTTTGTTTATGTATGCCTCGTTTACAATGAAAATTGTATGAAAAAAAAATTGCAAGTTTATGTGTAATCCTTAAGGTGGGTAGAAACCCTAGGAAATTTTGAGGACGGAATTTATTTAAGGTGGGTAGTATTGTAACACCCCAATCTTATTATGCCAATTTTCCAATATATTTTATTGGAAACATGCTCTTTTCCAAATTAGATAATTGTTGTGGATTTAAATGCAATTTTCCCATGTTAGTTTTGCAAAATCATTTTATAATGCTCAATAGCTCTCTTATCCTTGTTTTATTTAAAGAAAATCTTTTCATGTATATCTATGCCCTTTTGTTTAAGAAAATGCGAATAAATGCTTTTATGTTCAATTTTCTCTCTCATATGATAATTAGTGATTTACATGTTAATTATTTGCTTTATGGCCCCCATCTTGTTAATTGAAAATAAATAATATTTAGGGCACGTTTTTATGTTTTGCAATTCTTATTGGAAGAATTAATGGCTTTATTTGCATACACCATGGTCATTTAAGTATACATGAGGATTTTGCTATTTTTAGGCCTAGATGGGTACAAGCACGAAATCTAATGGCATAGGAATATTCTAGACACTCTAATCTACCTATGGTTCAAATTTGAACCCATTATGACCATTTTTGAGCCTCCAATTAATTTGAGATAGGTTTTGAGTAAAGTATGACCAAGATTTGAATGAAATCTCATTAATGCAGCCGATTTAAGTTATAGTTCGTTTTAATTGAAATTGTCACGCGTTGCATTTTGTTTAATTCTCACGCACATGACAGCAGTCATTGGATCAGGATCCAACGACGCTCTCTTTATTTCCTTTCTCCGTTCTGTCCGTGGAACTCAGCCGTTACCAGCAGCTTCAATGCGGGCCTTCAATCACCTTCGATTCTCAAAAATTTCACGTCATTTCTTCGCCATCATATCTGGCTCATAGCCCCGATCCGATCGAGCCCTAACTTGCACCCTCTCGTGCTTTGTAGGACAAATGCCTAATATAGGGCATCACCTCCCCTCCGCCATTGATATGTAGATGCCCCCCTAGCTTCCTCCGCCGCCACCTAAAAACTTCAAAAGCACCACTGGCCCCCTAGCGACTCTCCCCTGAACTAAATTTCTCCTATAACGGACCCGAGCCCCTGGACATATCCCTCCTTCTTTTCCCGCGACCTTGAGTCCGCCCGGCCTTCCCCAGCCACCTCGGCTCAATTTCTCTTACGGTGAGCATCCTCGGAGCCCCCTCTTCACTTTGGCTTTTATGGTTTGCCTTGGATCGTGCCCTGTCGATGGGTCGACGAGCCCAGTCTTTCTTTCAGCTCACCTTCGACTTGGTTTCTCACCGCCGTCCCTGTCCATAGGCCCCCTGATCCAGTTTGCACCTCCTGGGACTCCGACACGCCACAGGGAGTGTTTTGATGATCTCAACTTGTGTTTTCCCGTTTGTTTTCCCTCGATTCGCTTTCAGGCTTCGTTTTCCTTGTATTACAGTTTTTCTCGGCGTCGGAGTTTTTGGGTGGGTTGATGACCCCACTTTTCCTTCGATGATGTTCACCTTGACCTAGGGTTTTCAGTTGTGACCGACATACATCTAGTTCTGGCATTCCTCACGTACTTCACTTTTTGCCAGGCTTCTCCCTACCGCCGTCAACGACAATGGCAGGAGCTCTAGTGTGAGTCAAAGCCCTTTTCATGGTTCGATGGACTCGGAAGAACCCTAGGAAGACTGTGGCAACCTCGGTTTTCCTCGATCTGCACCCCCCTTCGGCGTTGATCAAGGAGCTCTCAGCTCGAGTCATCTCCATTTGTGGGAATGAAGAAGCAGCAGAGATCAAGCCCGCGGGCTGCCTCCGGTGCCTGGAGTAGAAATAGGGTGAAATTACACAATTGCCCCATTCTTTAAATTGATGTGTAATGCTGATAAGAGCATTCTGGTCTTTTCCCGCTTTAAGTGATATCGCGATTTAAACCAGATTTTATCATTGTCACGCTATAGTTTATAATTTCCTGATTGGCCAGATTTATTAATTCAATAACATATCCAACTGATCTCAGAAAAATAAGGAAAAATACGTTTCGGAATGGATTTTCAATAAGGAATCCGATTTTCTGGTTTTTATCACATGATTTCTCTATTTTCACATCTCAATTTTTATATGAACAAATTAGGGTTTAATGATGTGTAATGAAGGATAATTATGTTAATTTCAGGTGATTAAAAGGATCTAACCAGTCAAACCAGGTTTGACTTAGGTGATTTAGCTCAAGGTAAGCAGGCCATGCCCTTGGCATAGATAATACTTGGTTTATTGAATGTTTATGATTTATATTAAGCACTTTATGTTAAAGTCATGATTAATGCCTATTTTCTTCAATGTATATGATTATTGGATGTTGATTGTTATAATCTAAGTCTAAGAATAGAAATCACATTAAGATTATGAATTATGATTAAGATACATGAGACCAAGATTAAGAGGGAAGAGATTCCCATCCATGCTTAAGAGGGAGAAATCCCCTTTATGCTTCATGGGGAGAAATCCCAATTATGTTCAAGAGGGAGAAATACCAATTAAGATCAAGTTTAGGTTATTAAGAAGATAAGTAAAGTCTAAGGAAGATCATGGTTAAGGGAATTTGATTTAGATTTATATGCACCTTGTTATGGGCTTTCCGAGCATTATGGGCTCCTTATGGGGCATTAAGAGAGGAGCATATACTTCTAATCAAATTCTTCATGTAAAAGATGACAAGAAATGATTAATGTTAATGCATGTTCATGTTTATGTCAAATCAATTTATATGTTATTTTTATGCTTTATAACATGCCAATGCCACTTACTTACCATGTTTGTTTTCCTTTGCATGGCTGTGGACGAGATGTCCGTAGGGCGTTGGATCTAAAGGGAAGGAGACATCTTGAGAAGATTCCAAGTATCCCAGACGTTAGAAGTTGTTACCTGGTTGGACGTCCATCTATGGAGATCCTATCTTTTTCATGATTATCTATTTTATGTTTAGTATACCTTTTGAAGCATAATGTAGTTTACTTTCCAAGAACTCATGTATGAATCTATGTTTCTATGATTGCCAAGTGTTGTTTATTTCTTGATATGAGATCATGCACGTGACAATCTCTCCCTGATATGCCAAGTATCCCATATTATGGATAATGTTGGGGATTAGGCTGTGATTCCGCTGGTTACGTATGAAACCCTAGGGAGGGGTGTTACAAGAAATGTCCCAGAGGTTCTTCAGAAGACCAACTTTGGTCCAGTCCTGCACCCGTCTCACACCAAGACCACCCTCCTCCTTAGGATGAAAAATGGATTCCCATGAGACGGTGTGCATATGCTTCACAGTGGTGGAATCATTCCAAATAAAATCACGCATATGTTTCTCAATATCAAGAATCACAACCTTCAGAATGGGGAAAGCAGTAGACCAGAAGATATGGTAAGAGGAAAGGGTAGAGATCACCAACTCGACCCTGCCAACGAACGATAAGAGTCTACCCTTCCAAGAGTCCAATTTTCTTTGAATCTTTTCAACGATGGGGGTACACATGGAATTCGTTAACCGACCAGTGAACAAAGGAAGACCCAAGTATCTAACAGGAAGCTCCGTCTTCTCGATATTTAGACAACGACTAATATCCTCCTGTTCAGAGCAACTACGATTAAGGAAGAACTGGCTTTTCGCATTGTTCAAACTAAGATCAGAGGCTTCACAGAACTCATCAATAACCACCTTCATCTGTTGAATATTGGAAACAGAGGCTTTCGAAAATAGGAGCAAATCATCTGCGAAGATAATATGGGAAATCCCAAATTGATCTGAAGCTTTGGGCGGAGCAATAATATCCTTCTTCACCGCAGCACCCATAATCGAAGAGAAACCTTGGATAACAATTACGAACAAATATAGGGCAAGGGAGTCTCCCTGACGGACCCCATTAGAGGCCTCAAAGGAGCAAGAAGGAACATCATTTATAAGAACTTGAAAGGAAGCAGAATTGAAACAAGCCTCAACCCAGGAAAGCCAACAAGGGGGGAAACCCATCTTTTCCATGATGAACAAAATATAGTCTCTCCTAACCGTGCCATAAGCCTTTGACAAATCAGCTTTGACACAAATCATGGGACTACCTTTAGTAGAGGAAAAAGAACTCAACATATCATTAGCTAACAAAATAACATCACTGACTGATCTACCCTTAATGAAGGCATACTAGTTTTTGTCAATCACCTTAGGAAGAATATCCCTAAGCCTGTTAGCAAGAATCTTCGTAATGACTTTGACGATCACATTACATAAGGAGATGGGACGAAAATCCTTCAAACAACTTGCACCCTTAACCTTCGGAATAAGAGTCACAAAGGACTTGTTACACTCGCGCAGCAACTTCCCTATATCAAAGAAACTAAGAACAACTTTGGTAACCTCCTGACCAACAATCTGCCAACACATTTTAAAGAAAGTTCCATTAAAACCATCAGGGCCAGGGGCTCTATCACCATCAAGACCCTTAATCACAACTTCAACTTCCTCCTTGGTAACCCACTTCCTAAGAGCTTGAACTTGAGACAACTTCAATCTAGGTAAATCCTAGGCTTCCTTCCAACCAACAAACGAAGAGGAAGAAGAATTAAAGATATTCTTAAAATGGCTCGTGATGCATTCAAAAATAACCTCATGATCAGTGATAGTTGTGTCTCCTTCTTGTAACATATGGATACTATTATGGATCCTTCTAGATTTGAGAGTGGCATAGAAGAAAGACGAATTTCTATCACCTTTTTTAAGCCAAGTAGCTCTGGACTTCTGCCTTAAAAAACAATCTTCATCATGAATAGATTTACTAAGCTCCTTTCTCAGATTGGTTAGAGATTTTTGAAGAACTGTGTTGCTGGGGTTAGTTTCAATGTCTCTCTGAATAATAATAGAATTAACATCCAACTCCTGAACCTTCAAGGAGAAATTCCTCACGCACTTTTTATTCCATTCAAAAGAAATTTTAGAAGTGATATATGACTAGAGTACAAAAGGAAAGAGGTGAATCTAGTAAAGGTTGAATGAAAGTATTGATTCAATCTTCTTTCTAGCAATACTAAAAATTATACTTCCCACCTAAAAAACCATTTTCTCAATACAACCCATGCCAGAAAAAATTGTGTAGAATAAGAAGCGACAACATTAAGATTCATTAGCAAATAAAAGACTTCAAATTCTACATTTAGTTAAGAGGGTTCAAGAAATTATATGTAACTCCCTAAAATTCCAATTTATAAAATAATTAATAATATTCATCATCACCTAAGCCTCAGTCCCAACTATGTTGGGGTTGGCTACATGGATCCTTCATTTCCATTCAGCTCTATCATGGGTCATATTCTGGTTGAGATGTAGAGATTTTGAATCTCTCTTTAAGAAGATCATCCCATGTTAATTTAGCCCATCATCTTATTTCATTAATTATTCTTGACTCAATAACATTGCTTTGTATAGGCACCTTAGTCGGTCTGCATTGCACATGTCCATACCATATGATTTGACCCTTGCGCAACTTGTCCTCAATGCTTGCCATCCCCACTTTATTCCTGATATAGTCATTTCCCAAGTGATCTTTTTTTCCTTCCCACACATCCATATCAACATACGCACTTCAACCACATTCATGTTGTTCAGACCTTGTTTCTTCACTTCCCAACATTCACTCCCAAAGAGCATGGTTGATTGTACAACTATTTTATAAAACTTGCTTTAGTATCTGAGAGGGGTCTTCTGATCACATAATACTCTACTTGCACTCCTCCAATTCAACCATCCTACAGTGATCTTGTTATAAACGTCATTTTGTACATACCCATCTATTTGAATAATAGAATCCAAGTAATGAAATTTATCACATTTCTATATATCTACTCTGTCCAACTAGGATCCACCATTCATATTACGAGATTGGATGAAATTGGAATGCATATACTTAGTTTTTCTCCTACTAATCATCAATCCATTTGTTGCCTTTCTCCAAAGTTCAACTTTTTCACTTTTTCTAGTGATTTAAAACCCTAAAATAAGACCTACACATGATAATTCAGTATCTTACCACATTCTGAATCTATCCATGTACAAAATCTAGCCCTAATTATGCAATTATGACTAGTTAGGGTTTAAGTGGAAAATTGACCCCACATTTATGCATAATAAGTTCCTTGATTTATACATGAGTATATAATAGGATATTAGGGTCTCCTTCAAATTTTGGTAGTGTAAATCCCTGTGAATTATTATTAATGCATTAAATACCCTAAATGACTAATCATGTAAGAACGTACTTCATTAGCTCAAATATAATATTTTGAGTTGATATTTTGAATCCTTGGGTTCAAATAGCCAACATGCCATATTTCAATAGAATTGGATAGGCCTACCTATGAATTTTGGTTTTAGGATGAAGTAGTGAATAAATATGTAAAAATTGACTGAGATGACGATGATATAGTCGATTTACATCATTTTTCACCTAAATTTTGTCTTTTCAATGTATCACACACTAGACATAGTTACAACTCTACTAGGGACCTTCAGATGAAGATCTTGGGGAGGAAACTCTATCTCCTTCCTTGAATAAAGAGAGTTGATGGGTAACACCATGCAACAAAATCTCCTTAATTCATTTCTCTCTAACTCTCTCTATGCTCCATGATATCCCATTTTTCATGCCACTAATAAACTCTGGGAGGTATTCTGGATCTAAAGAACCCTAAAATGATCTACAAAATAGAAATGCCTTATATCATTCCCCCCCTCCACGTAAGTGATCTACAAATGGAGGCTCTGGCACTAGACCTGAAGAAAAGTAACTCCTTAAGCTTCCTTATTCCCAAGTAATTCCTATATCGATGTCAATTTCTTTTTGTTCCTGCAAGATAGCCCAATGGGGGATATCTTTCTTCGATAATGGTGAGGCTGAATCGGATATTAAAACCACCATTATCTAATTAACAATCCATTATGCTTCCAAACTAGTATTTTTCTATTTTCCGACATTTTTGAGTGAATATATTTGTTCTAGTATGATCTCGGATCTTACTCACCTTATCCGATAAGGAGATTTTTGTTGCACCAGTTATGTGGCATCCAACTTATAAAACATGAGATTAACTAAGCGGAAGTGAGTCATTTGCAGCAGATTGCTAAAAATCACTAAAAATTAAAACTTTTTGCAAAGAGATCCACACATAGGAAATATTTTTCATCAAGATCCAAAGTATAATATTTACATTTTGTTCCATAAGTACACAATCTATACTATCTCTTCTCGAGGATTACAACATCAACTGTCCTATTCAACATTATTTACAGACAAAATAAAAACCTCGAGGCATCAAGCCAAAATATCATGTTGATTAAATAAAAACACTGACTACTGACTCCAAGGACCTGAGAGTACAGAGATGACACATAGGACTTTCTAACTATAAGACTAGACAGGCAGTATCTCCACTTGAGATATTACTACTGTCCTCGATGCTGCTGCTGTTCTTTTTCTGCTAAAGTTTTCCTGCCTCCTTGTCCACGTCCACCTAAAAACATTGGATCCCACAGGGGTGAGACAATTGTAAATTGTCCCAGTGGGAGATATAACTCTCTGCCAAAACATCATTATTTCAATTAAATATATAAAACTGGATAGAGGATATGCGGTTTTAAGCATTCTCATCTTAAAGCATTGTAATTATTTATGATAGAACAATAGATCAACTATTCACTTAATAAGGAATAGGAAGAACATGTATATCATTTATCCTTCGTATCATACCATCATGTCAAACTTCTCTTGTGACACTCATTATCTTGATATGTCACCCATGAGACATTCTTAATTCAACTTATTGGCCTTGGCCAATCTGCCAAATAGATTTTTGGTTATATTGGACATGAGAGTGTACATCATCATGTCTTATTCAGGCATTGGTCTATACCAATCCTTTATAAATATTTCAGACATTGGATTACACCAATCATGTGCAACTAGTACAAGCATTAGACTTGTATTATTCCTGTGTATCCATTCCAAGTATTGAACTATGTCAATCCTGTGTAACCATTCTAAGTATTGAACTATGTCTATATTGTGTAACCATTCCAAGTATTGAACTATGTCAATCTTGTGTAACCATTCCAAGTATTGAACTATGTCAATCTTGTGTAACAATTCCCAGTATTCAACTATGTCAATCTTGTGCAACTATTCCAGGTATTGGGTTATTACCAATCCTGTGTTATTATTCCAGGAATTGGGTTATTACCAATCCTGTGTTATTATTCCAGGTATTGAACTATGTCAATCCTGTGACATTATTCCAGGTATTGGGTTATTACCAATCATGTGTTATTATTCCAGGTATTGAACTATGTCAATCATGTGACATTATTCTAGGTATTGGGTTATTACCAATCCTGTGTTATTATTCCAGGTATTGAACTATGTCAATCCTGTGACATTATTCCAGGTATTGGGATTTAACCAATCCTGTGTTATTATTCCAGGTATTGGGTTATTACCAATCTTGTGTTATCATTCCAAGTATTGAACTATGTCAATCCTGTGACATTATTCCATGTATTGAACTATATCAATTCTGTGATATTATTCCAAGTATTGAACTATGTCAATCCTGTGTAACCTTTAAAACATTTTGTTACCTATCCCTAGGCAACAACCATCCTCATAGCTCATAAGGCCCATAAAACACCTTGTCACCTCTCACTAGGCAACATCTAACCATATGGCTCATAAGGCCATTACACATCTTTAGAATTCAGGCATGTTCATTACTCTTAACATTTATTATTAAATGTTTCTTAGTACAAGGTATGAGTTCATTACTCATCCTTATCATGGTATGATTACATCATACTCATTAGTTTGGCTTACCCTTATTCTCAAGGTATATTAGCCTATTCTTGTTAAGGTATATCAAACTCATTACATTTTATTGTAATAATTTACATAATACACTTTATATATTTCTTACTCAAATAGATTGGATTTGAAATGCATCAAGGTATATCACTTTACTCATCACCTCTATCTTCCTTGAGTTATCATATTATCTTGTATTAAGGCACTTCCCATCTTAATACTTTCATCCATTGACCTATTACTCTCATCATGAAGTGCATAGGTCACACACAAGAATGATCCAACTACCTTTAATGATATGGACTCATTTTAGGTTAATACATTGCCTACAATAAGGTTGCCTATACTCAATCCTTTAAGGTATTTCACCTTTATAAGGTTTCACCCTCTGCTTTATTATTAGGGTTCTGGTTTGTCATCATATTGCACAAGGTTAGGGCTTTAAATATTATAACTCCATTTAGAATTTCACCTACCTTTACCCTTTATTAGGGCTTTGGGGGTTCACTTACTATTCATCCCAACTAGGGTTTCTCATGACATAACCCTCAATTAGGGTTTCTCCTTTCCTATCAATGGGGGATACTCATCCCAATTAGGGTTTCACTCTTTATTCCCATAATTGGGGTTTTACATTATGTTACACTGAACTAGGGTTAAGATTCATTAACCTTATGGATTAGGGTTTCATGATCTCTTTATTAAGGATCATAACCTAATCATCACATGATCAATACTCATATATGAATTCCTCTCTATCTTCCTCCCAACTTGATTAGGTCACATCAACCCTTCAATCAAGTACATACAACTATGGTTGACATAGTGTACTAAGACATTACTCTCATAACCTTTTAGGGTTAATTAATCTAAAGGTATTGATCATCTAGGTACTTTAGGGTTTCAACCTTTGTACCTAGCCTTAATAATCATAATTGGATCAATGGATCATTCATCATATTAATTCTCAAGAGATTCAATCACATTGGACTTCCATTTCATAAGGTATCCAAATGAATTGACCAATTGGATCTTCTATTACAATAGGTATCCAAGTGGATTAACCAATTGAGTCCTCAATTACATTAGGTATCCAAAAGTATTAACCATATTTATCCTCAAACAATTTTGATTACTTGGGCCCCAAACGGTCTTGGTCTTTCAAAGTTCAAACGGTTTGAAATCGTTTGGTAAAAGTGACCTTCAAGATCGTTTGCTAAAGTACCTTTTTGAAGCCACATGAACTCAACTGGTTTGGGATCGTTTGGTCCCAAACGGTCTTGAGACCGTTTGGTCCAAACCTCCTCAAAACTACATGGACCAAAGATGGTATCAACTTCTCCAATTAGTTTAGGGTTCTCAATGTTGATTCCATCAACCATTGTATTCATGTAACTAATCATCAATTGGACCTATCACCATACTTTGATTGAGTTAAGTAGGTCATCCTTCAACTGATTTGACTCTCAATTTACCCTCAATTGGTCATCAATTATGGTTTGAATCAATTGGATTAGGGTTTGGAATCGATGATCCTTCAACATTAATCAATGTGTAACAAGTTACTTTAAAACTATTGGACCATCATCCAAATTGAACATGACCTGACCCCAAACGGTCTTGAGGTCGTTTGGATGACCTCCAAATGGTATTGAGACCGTTTTCCCATCTCATCACTCAAATCCAAGTCATCCAATTAGGGTTTGGATCATTGGATTGATCACCAAACCAGCATTTGATTGCACTTCAACTTAGTATCTTTAGATCTTCAAACACCTAACCATAGTCAACCCTAGACCTCCAAACGGTCTTGGGTGACCCCCAAACGGTCTTGGGATCATTTGGATGACCTCAAAACGGTCTTGAGACCGTTTGGGTGATCCCAAAATGGTTTTGAAACCGTTTGGGTCAATCAACCCAAAACATCATCTCAATCACTTGCAAAATCAGCACTTAGCCGATTAGGGTTCATACCATATATTTGGATCTTCATACACTTAACCATACTCAACCCTAGACCTCAAAACGGTCTTTGGTGACCCCCAAACGGTCTTGAGACTATTTGGGTGATCTCCAAATGGTTTTGAAACCGTTTGGGTCAATCAACCCAAGTTTCCAACTTAATCAAATTACAAATCAGCACTTAACCCGATTAGGGTTTTGGTGATTGAGGGACCCTCAACTCATGAACCAAGTGGAACTAATCAATCATAATTGATGGGTCATTAAACTATATAATTTTCAACAGATCTCCAAATGGTCAACCATGGTCAACACCACCAAACGATCTAAAACCATTTGGTCTCATGTGGTTTGGTGAAACTGTTTGCTTCTAAACGGTTTGAAACCGTTTGCTCCCAAACGGTTTGGGAAACCGTTTGAGCAACAAATGTAAACAGTTTGCCTTGGATATTTTGGAGAGGTGTGTGCTTATCATCTTCAATCTCTGAACTCATGAAACCTTTTGTGGTTTCCATGGTGATTGCATCAATCAACCAAAACAAATTTTGGAAATGTAGAAATGATCACCAATTAATAAGGAATTGATCGCAATAATAATATTAAGGGTTTGAGTTATAAAACCCACCTCCAATTGAGATCCAAAGCTCCAATCTCATAGAAACAATGGTGGATGAATCTCTTGCAACTTCCCCTAGGCTCGTCCTCAAGCTTTTAATTGAAAAGTTTGGCTAGGGTTGAAGAGGAGATCGAATTGAGAAGAAATCAATGATTTACTTTCAATTTCCACCATGGAATCAAGGGGAAAAGAGGTCAAGAACCTTACCAACAGGTTGGGGTCGTCCTCCTCCTGTTCCTGAGCTTCTCTTGGGGTCATCCAAGGAAAAGGAAGAAATGAAATCTGAAAAGAAGTCCTTAAGTGAGTGGAAAAAGGGATATGTATAAGGAAATCCCAAGGAGAGAGAAAATGGGATTATTTCCTTTAATTCCCAAAATAATTTCCATCAAACCCCCCTTCATTTCTTGGCCACGAATCCATATTCATGTTCTTGCAAAACCTCTTCATTATCCAAGAATAAAGGGAAAAGAAATTAAGCACCTTACCCTTATAATATTAATATCCATTTTTGAGTGGAATTTCACCTCCTTAGGATATGCTCATGCCTTTGCAAGGATTAAGATCGTCCACACACATCTGAATCCAACCATTTTAATTTTGGTCGAAGGCCCCTTCAATTATTTTATTTCTTTTTGAATTAAATTGAATTAGGGTTCCAATTAGGCTTAAATCTTGATTATTTAATATCAAGATTCTCTCTCCTACAACTTAATTCAAATGAGGCGCCCCTCTCATTTTATTTTCTCTAAATGATGTCAAGAAATATTAGGGACCTTATTGAAGTGGTAATTTTCATATTGAACCTTAGGTTTTGGGTAAATTGCACTTTACACCAAAACTAGGTTTTAATGCACAAACATTGTCCAACAAGCTCTATCTTGGTGTCCAGGCTTGTTGAAACCATACCACTACATCATATTCATTCTTATGATGTCTCAACATCAGAGGAACATGTTATTATGTAACATTTGTAAGTTATCCCCTTAACTTGGGTAATTTGCACTTTAATCCAAAATAAGCAAACATTGCTTCAACATTGTTCAAACAGGACCAAAATTGAAACATAAGTTCCTCATGAGCCCTAATTACTTTTCACAAGATAATATTAAGCATATAATCATCTTTCTTTATTAAAACACCTAGGGTTAAAGCATAACCCAAGGCAGGGATGTTACAAGTTAGGTGATGTATTATCCATGAATATTTTTCCTCCACCTTTCTTTGATGACCATGAAGTTGATCTCACCCTCAATTTTCCCAATGGCCTAGCAGATATATGACTCCCAATTTTTAGTTGATCTCCCGCTATCAAGTAACTTATAAATCAATTTTAGAGATTTTTTTAATGCTTCTAACACACTAAGTGTTGTTTCTTCTTTGGTAAAATGTCACGATTGTGTTTTTGGTCACACATCACACTTGAGCAAAGAAATGATCCTTCATTTCTTTACTTGCTTCCCAACCCTAGATATGGCTAGGCGGTGAAGCGTTGAGGCTCCAAGAAACTCCAACAAAGGTTTTCCAAGTTCATAGATACCTAAAATAGAGTAGTAATCTGCTTTTCCTCAGCTAAAGGTTAGGCTTTCATGCCTTGATCTAAGCTTGAAACTCCAGCTCAAGCTGCTCACACCATGGCTCGAGGAGAATTAACCCAAAATTTGACTTTATCATGTAATCCTTTCATTTCATCCTTACGTATCATGGGTAGTTTTGAGACTTTTTAATCATCAATTATGTATAGAATTTGTTTTAATGCTCTATTCAATTGGACTCATTTTCATTCATGTCACTCTAAAGTCATTCTAATCACATAAGTGTATACTCATATTTCTTCCTTCATTTGAGCCAAAATTTCACTATTTTTAGAAATTGATTTGATTTTTTTCAGCTTTTGATTGGTCAGATCCTATTCAATCATATATAATTCATAAAAATTGATGTAGAAGTTAGATTAGTATGACTTATATATGGTTTTTGATCAGCCTTTGAGATGTAACTAATGGGATGGGTTATAGAACCTATTTTATTTGGTATACATGAAAATGCATACCAAAGGTGGTTAGGGTTTAAGATCCTAATCTAGGGTTTTGGGTTACATTATCAATGGGTACAAGTCTTAAATTTATAACTCAAGCACTACCCTACAAGTATACGGGTGCATGTAGAATATTCCAAATCGTCCAAGGAGCAAGGTATGTTAAGAACAAGAGTAATAACCTTCAAAAATCTCGATCCTTTTTTAGCAAGAGAGGTGTTGTTAAGTTAACTAAGAAAATAAAAGGAAGCAAACTAAAATAGAAATAACTTTCATTAAGGATCAAATTGGATTGGAAATTCTTTATAATAGGGTTTCACTACCACATCATTCCATGAAACAATAGCAAATTTGCAAACAATTAGTAAAATCACAAAGGGAGGTTTGAGTTCTACACCCTCATGGTAGTGTACAATGGTTCTATCTTTACATAGCACCATTGTGCATATATTCAGGAAAGAACCACTAAAATCCTATATAACCCCTTGACTTCCAAGCCACTTCCATGGTCCAGGAAACAAAGCTACCAAAACACCTCCTTACTTCAAATACACCTTTATAATATTATAAAAGAAGCATAAGACATATATACACGATGTCTAATCAAGCATATACATAAAATAAACACTGAGGTACTCATAGTTAGATGACCAAACTAACATTAAGTGAGAAAATTCGTAGTTCAACAAAGAATGACATGGGAATCTCTCCCCCATGTCTAAGAAAAGGATATCTAGTCATCTGAGGCTATAGAAAGTATATACAAATAGTAGTAAACATGGCCAGACATCATAAGAATAAGGAAGTGAAGTAGAATGTTTGTGATGGAGTAAGAAACTCTTGCTAGTGAACCACAACTCCATCCTTGTTGCTATGTGCTCACCAATAAGCTTCCCTCCAGAGTGGAGAAAAGAGAACAGTGAGGATCCATCTTGTAAACACTAAAGAAGAAGGAAGGAGAAGATGTTTCTCTCCCGAGAAACCACCTTTTCTCCCCTTGGAAGCTTCCAACTTCTCCCAACTCTACCCTACTCTAGTGCTCTAAAATGTGTGTAGTAGTATGAGGTAGCCATCTTGTAATGGCTTTGGGTCATATATACAAGTGTGGGGCAGTTACAATTGCATTTGAGTGAAATTTGCTTGTGAGGCGATTTGTAGGTTGAGATACCTGGTGTGTCACTGGCATATCCTTCAATCATAACTGGTTTGCTAAGAAAACATAGTGCGTCATCTAGTGACACAATGTGTTTCTAGAAATTAGTAACTTCTTTGAAAGGTTTGAATCACATTTACACAACTTGTTGCTGGAATTTAGTAACTTATGAAGAATTCTATATTTATATTTTACACTATGAAACAATGTGTTGAAATCTCAATATGGCATGTTGATCTCGGTGCGGCCTGTATAAATTCAAAATGTCATATTGTTCATTTACTACTCTTGATTTTGCATAGCAACACGGAATATCAACATCTCAACATGGTGTGTTCCTGAATATTTTGTAGCATTGATCTTCTAAAAATGTGGATTGTGAGTCAATGGATGATATGATGGTCTTTAGCTCCCCATTTTGATTCCATAATGTACAATAAAAATATTGAATTAGTTGAAGGTAACAATAAAGTGGAAGTGTAACATGATTAGAGGTGTATTTAAGAAGAAATGGATAGAGAAATGCATGAAAGAGTAGGAAAAAGATGATATAGGTCATCTATATCAGGTTTTTATTACATGTACATAAAAGCATAAGATTAGGATGCATTGTAGTAACTCATTCGGATAATTATGCAACTGGTTCATGGTCATGAGTATTTAATATTTATTTTTCTTAGCATCTTTATGTGCTCATTACTGGTAGGTAAGAAATTAATGATTTAGATGACATTCATGTTTTAATATTTCAAGGTAAATCTATGTTTATAAATGTTTAGTAAAGTTTATGATTTTAAAATTTAAGATCATTTCATGATTTATTATATCAGATTATATTATGACTCAAAGTCAAAATTTCAAGATAAGAGCACATCAATATTCATGCACTAAGATCGAGTTTATTGGGAAATATGGTATAGAGCAGGCAGCATAATTTAAAATTTTATCTACCATATTCCCTAAAAGTAGTAGATCGTGTCAATAACTATAATGCAGGAAGGATGGTTTATGGGATATACTTGGCCCTAGAGCAAGTCTAGTGACAATCCTTGTCATTGTAGATGTGCAACTCTGAATCCTAGTTGCAATGATATAAGTCTGATTGTTGTGCCTCCTGGTTTGCACACAGACTACAGCCACAAACGTCTTCTTCTTCAACAACAACTCTTGTCACGGACTGCTAGTTGATGTTGTCCTCTAAGAAGCAAACAACATCATCCTGCCTCTATAGTAGTCCATAGGGACTTCCTAAAACTCCTTTCGTCCTGCCAGAATGATCAGGAAGGATTCGTCCCTCTCTGCTAGTGTACTAGTCATCGACTTGCTCTCCCATGACAACTCTCAGTTGTTCTCTCCTGTGGCTATCCCTCCCTAGTCAGGTAGGACTTTCCTGGTCTCTTGTGGTTACCACAACATGAAAGCACAATAGTTGTCAGAGGAACTGATTCTTAGTTGTCTATGTTGTGTTCTGGATAGCCCCCAATACCCCACTTTTATAGTAGAGGCCATGGTCAAGGTTGTCAGTTGCTATCCAATATGGGATTAATTTTGGGAGTGGAAAGGACCTAAAGAACTCAAATTTTCACAATAATTCTAGAAACGCTACAAATTATGACAGCTGAAACGTCCATTTGGCAAAGCCAAACAATCGTTTCACAGTTTCCTAGTTCTGCACAAGTTTGGCAAATTAATTCCCAACAATGTTAGACATGGATTTCCTTGTGCAACAAGTATTGCTCAAGAAAAATTGATAGGAAAACATCTAGAACCTTCCTCGAACTAACTGGACAATCTCGCCCATATAAGACAGCCATCTCAGTTCACCCAGACGATCGTATGGTGACTCAAGTCGAGCTTGTTTGGTTGGGTCGGTTCGTTCCTTTAGCCAAATTCAACTCACAACTAGCTTGACACCCAAACGCCCATCTCAATTCTTTAGATGGCCATTTGGCACTTCCAAATGGCGATCTCAGCACTTGAGATGGGCATTTGGCAGTTTTGTCATCTTGTTTGTTGCTGAAATCAAATGCCTAAATACTTTAGCACTTAATTCAAATATCATTTGAGATCTAAACTCCTCTTCTAGTTTGAGACCTATGTGTGCGACCCTATAGGTCCCATAATATGTTGGAAGTGAGTGTCTGTAACAACATATGACATCACAAGCAAAGAGTGGTGTCTAGTCGCACATCATTGCTACCCAAGTAAAATGGAAAAGTTGGGGAACAACTTCAACCTACAGTTTGTGTATGGCATTGCAGTGTTTGTATAGTTCCTTTGTCACAAATTTCCAGATTGAACTAGAGGCATGGAGCAGTCACCCTCATTATTATTCAATCCTTCTCTTGAACCAAGATCAGACTGTCTGAGATATATGTAAGCTCATTATCACATATTGACTCACATGCAGATGGTCATGCTTTTCTCAGTCTCGCTAATCAAGAGGCCTAGGACATCACACTCTAGTAGGAGGGACAAATTCCTGTCTATCACTCATAGTCAATTCCCATGTGTCAAAGCCACCCAATCATCACTATTATAACAACCCATGTTTCAGGACTATGTTTTATGATGTCAAAGTATACCCAACAACATGTGTTGAGTGTAGTGATTTTAGGTCTAAAAACCATAACCACCACCATCACTGTGAGAGTTGACTATGACTTCCATGATGATGACTTCCATGTATCAGTCTCACACTGAGTCTATCAGATACACTATTCTCTAACTTGTATCTGTGTGCTTGGTTTGATATCACCATATCATGACTAAATGAGATTATGTCATCAACCAACTCACACTCTAATCTTATGTATTATTGTTGTCTATCAACCTTCAACAATAATAACTTATGAGGGACACTATGAGAATGTAAATGTGTACACTTTACATCCATATGATCTCATTTCTTCAAAGTCATGTACTTGAAGACACACATCATTATCATTATTCTCAAAAAAATTATGATGTTACTTCTTTATCTCATAACTGAATTAAACAGAATAAATTGGAACCTTGCCTTTTATTAATAATAAAATCATTTTTACATGATATGCAATTACAATCATCACATGATTGGCTCTATAGGCATACATAACCAACCGACCCCCACTTGCACTTAGATCCAATCACCCACAAATCTTATTCTGAGTGACCTTACATGACCATCATGCTTTTTTTGTGAAAGTGCCTTTGTCAAGGGATCATCAACATTGCTTTCAGTTAATACTTTGCAAATATTCACATATCCACGATGTACGATCTCTCGTATGATATGGAACCACCTTTCTAAATGCTTTGAGCACTGATGCGATCTGGGTTCCTTAGAATGTGCATTAGCTCCATTGTTGTCACAATATAGCTCGATTGAGTCACTGATACTTGGAACGACCCCAAGTTCTATGATGAACTTCTTGATCCATACAACCTCCTTTTCTGCACTTGATGCAACAACATACTTGATCTCTATTGTAGAATTGATAACTATTTCTTTCTTGGAACTCTTCCAGCTCACAACTCCATTTTTGAGGTAGAACATGAGTCCATATTGCGACTTGTAATCATCTTGATCTGTCGGAAAGCTTGCATTGGTGTAACCTTTTACCAAAAACTCTTCATCTCTGTCATAGACCAAGAACTTATCCTTAGTCCTTCTCAAGTTCTTGAGTATTTTCTTCACACTATCCAGTGAACCTCACCTAGATCTAACCGATACATGCTCATCATGCTCAAGGCATATGAGACGTTTGGACGGGTAGACAACATTGCATACATGATTTATCCAATTGCTGAGGCATATGGAATTTCACTCATGTGTTCCCTTTCTTCACAAGAACTAGGACACTAAACTCTAGATATAGGGACACAATGTTGCCTAGACAGGTTTCTTCCCTTTGAGTTCCCAATGTTGAACCACTTCAACACTTTGTCAATGATTGTGGTTTGACTTAATACGAGTAGTCTATTGGATCTATCTCTATAGATATTTATCCCCAAGATGTAGGATTCTTCTCCCAAGTCTTCCATAGAGAATGTGTTTCCAAGCTATCCCTTTACCTTTTTTAAAGTAGGGATTTCATTCCCCATCAATAGTATGCCATCTACATACAATATGAGGAATGTCACTATGTTCCCCTGACCTTATTGTACACACAAGGTTCATCTTAATTTTGAATAAATCCAAACCCTTTGACTGTCTCATCAAAATGAAGATTCCAACTTCGAGATGCTTCTTCAATCAATAGATTGACCTTTGTAGCATACATACTCTATTGGAAAACTTTGGATCTATGAACCCCTCAAGTTGTGTCATATACACATCCTCCACAAGATTCCCATTAAGGAATGTAGTTTTAACTATCATTTACCAAATCCCATAGTCATGATAAGCTACAATAGCAAACATGATCCTAATGGATTTAACCATGGCCATTGGAGAAAATGTTTCCTCATAGTCAACACATTGAACTTGCTTGAAACCCTTTATAACCAATCTGCCCTTATAGGTTTGGACCTTTCCATCCATGATGATCTTCTTCTAGAAGACCCACTGTTATAACCTCAATTTTACTTCTATAAACTGAATTGCAATTTTTCAAATAAAATGGATTTGAATGGAAATTGTGTGATTTGTTTACAAAGAATGAGTTCCTGTGCAATATTTCCCTTTTCATGCATGATTTCATGATTCATACTGATTGGATAAGTCCACAATGATAAAAGGAAAAGACATAAAAGAAATACCATAATAAATAAAAGGAAAAAGAAATAAAAGGATAATTGTGTGCATATGAGAGAATTATGTAGAATTCTCTAGAAAGTGGTATGGATGACCACTATTGGCTAGGTTTCGTTTCCTTTTGGTTGTAATGAGGAAAGAAATCAAAGTAAAGAAAATAGAAGAGAAAGAAAGAGAAAATGTAAATTTTAATTGCATTAAATATGCCTTCTTAGTGTATGACTTGCATATGAAGTAAATACTTATATATTTTCGAATTTTGGTTCTAAACTTTGCACACAAGTAAATTAAGTCATTAAGGAGTTTTTGTTAAAATTTGGGATTAAAAGGATGTGTGGTTTAGGAGATATGGATTTTTGAAAAATCCCTAAAGTGAGAGGAATATCCTTAAATGTCACGACTATTTTGCATATCGATTTATTCTATTTTTTGGTTTTTATTTTAGAGTGTGGCATGACAGTCATTGGATCTGAGATCCAATGGTGGCTGTGTCGACACCTACCCCAAGTAGGAAAGGGAAATAGGGAGCAAGACACAAGCTTTTCCATATCAGACTTCTCCTCATCTAGTTGATGTGCGAATCTAAAAATCAGCCTGATGAGTTCATGGCAAGGAATCACACAAACCCATCCTAACTTTCTTAGGATTTGGTGGGATCTAGGAGAATTTCCCAAACTAACTTGGAGGTAGATCTACCCTGGGGGAATCCCAAATCTATAAAAGGGGTCATAGACCCCTCTATGAAGATGTATATCATTTCAAAGCATTTGGTTAGAGCCAACGATCTCCCTAGTTCTTCTAATTCCTCTTTCAATTGTTTTCTTCAACCCTACCCAGAGCACCACCTCATAGGATATAACACAACCTCGTCCTGTCATTTTTTACCAGCATCTAAGCGATTATGACATGTTCTGAATTCGTGAGGATGAGGCAAATGAGAAGGTACTCTCGCCTTGTTTTGAGGTTCGTTGTAGTGCAAAATCACTCCCTCGGTTGACCAACTACTCATAAGAGTGGAGAAGTGGGAGGTTGAAGAAGGGAGGCAAGAATTTACATTGCTGCCCTAGAGCGAACGTTGAAGAGGTAAGGGTATTTCGGCCCTTTCGTGTCCTCTTTTGTTGCTTGGGCAAGTTTACTTGTGGGCTTGTGTACCACCGTTGCACGAGCCAGTTGGCTCAGGCCTGGCCCCACTGGTACGGCCTAAAATAACCCGAATAAATAGATGGCAACTCCTGATTGGCTTAGAAATGAATTTTCTTGTAAAAATTGTAACTAATGATAGGATGATCAGATTAAGGCAAATAATATATGGTTTTTTATTAGAAAAATCCATAAAATCCAACTAAAATAAATTTGAGGCTTGAATCTACTTTCAAATTGAAAAGTATGTAAAGATTCTACCTTTAATGGTTTTAATGAGTTTAAAATCCTATGTTTGAAGATTAATGGATATAATGGTGTTCCTTGATTGTTGGTAAGAAAAGTTAGGCATGTTGACTTAAAATATGGATTAGATAAAATTCGATGATAATTGTGCATTATTTTCCTGAATAGGGTTTCATCATTATAAAAGTGCACTAATGGACTTAAAAACCCTAATTTGATAATTGTGAGGTTTAATGGTTTTAATTGTGGAAAACAATAAAGAAGGCATGAAAAATGATGTTCTTAATATAATTGTGGATATAGAACCTTAATTTGGATAATTTTAGTAATTAGGGTTTTTCTAAGTGAAATGGTGTTTTTAGGGTTTGTGGACCTAAAAAGGGCAAAATTGGAAAATGAAAGCTTGGAAACCAAGAAACCCTAAAAAGGTCTTAGAAACCCTAGACTAGAATCCCAAGTCAATAAAAGATGTTTGGATGTGATTGTAACCATTAGGTGTTATATATGGTTTTCAGGATCAAGATTTTCTTGATTTATTGCTTGGCTTGGTTGATTGGACTTCTTAATTGGATTAGCTACCTTGATTAAATTTGAGACTACCAAATTAGGTATGTGGTTATGTTTATGGATAATTGATCTAGTTTCATGACAATTTCTGAGATTTTATCAATCGCTTGAAATTAAATGCTTGGATGAACTTTAATTCTTGCAATCTATAAAGTGAGTATGACTATCACCTCATTATATCAATAACTTGCTCGAACCCGCATACCACCACTGGGATATATGAATGAAAATATGAGTAAAGGATCAAGCCCCATGTAGGGAAGGTCATAAGTGGTCAAGCCCCAAGTTGGGAAGACCAAATGGCACCTAGCTCCAGATTGAGAGGTGACCAAAGAGGTACCTAGATCCAAATTGAGAGGTGACCAAAGAGGTACCTAGCTCCAAATTGAGAGGTAGCCTAATGTCCATTGTAGGGAAAAAACCCTAAGAGAGGGTATACCAAAAGTTAGGTAAAAATGGTTGATAAGTTATGAAGAAAAAGTAAATTTTATTTTGTAATAAATAATTGTTGTGGTTGTGTTGTTACAAATATCTACAAACTTTTCGTTTCCCCCACATACTAGTATAATTCATTATATTGACCGACGTTTTGTTTGTGAGCATTTCGAGAATTATGCAGTTATGATTATTAGAAGTGGATGTTCGTGAAAAGATAACATTGAAAAAGAATAAGGCAAAGTAATGTACAGAGGATTATAGTTAGTTCTTCAAGTAATGTTCCCATCTCCTATTTTCAAAAGGTATGTGAAAAGAATAATTTTTATCCTACTTTAATATTAGTTGTGGTAGAAATTTTAAATTATTTTTTATTATTTGCAAAACCATATGATCCTATTTTGGGATAATGAATTTATCCTCTTGGACTTCCTTAATTGGGGGTTGTCGGGGGTTGGGGTCATTACATTTGGTATTAGAGCATGATTTTCCACATAATCACTAATAATTATTAAACTTTGCAAATTATTTAGAGCCCAAGTGAGTTATTAGAGAATTCTCCAAAGATGGAGGTGTGTAGAAAAGGATCACGATCTAGAAGTTGGCAAGATTTTCCTCTACCCCGCTAGTCAGTTTACGAGGACTCCTTGGATCTGTGTGACTACCTGGCCAAAATTTGAGGATTTGACTCAAAATTAGATACCTCTAGGTCTTCTCATTTGTTTTCATCCCTTTTTACCCCACTTCACTGGAGAAACTTTAAGTGGTTAGGGTTTTCTCCCACTCCACCTTATCTTGAGTTTTAGGGTTAAGAATGCTAAGGATTAAGGAATCCTCCACCAAATAATAAAAAACATGTAAGAAAGATGTCATAGACATAAGTTTTAACGATATAAAACTTAGACTGAGTTTGATTACATGCTTATGTGTAGTAGCATGGCCCGTATCAAAACCATTGCCATCCCCGATGACACCCCTTAGGAGACCACCAAGGTTAGGCTCTCTCATAGGAAGAGAAGATCCCTAGAGAAGAAGAGGAGAACTATGGAGGAAGAATCCTACTGGAAGAGGAAGAGACATGATGCATCCTCTAAGGATGATACATAACCAAAACACGTTCCCTTTGACTACCTGAACAAAGATGATGATCAGAAGAAGGATTTGATGGTGGAAGATGATCCCAAGGTTGACCCTACAACTACTACTGGACCAGTTGTAGTAGTCCATACTCTTGATGCCCTATGGATGGAACAACAAAAGAAGCTGATGGAGGCCATTAGTGCCTTATCCCTCAAGGACATAGCTAGAGGAGAAGATGGTGAGCTGCTACCAGTTCGTCTACAACCTGGAGCCACCATCTAGGACTTTGTGGAGCTGAACATTGAGAAGTTATGGGGAGAAGACAAGACAAAGGTGGTCGACAAAGTTGGTGCCTGGCGTCTAGCGGTGGACAATGGTTTCCACATGCTAGAAGTGCAGCCAAGCACAAAGGTCCTATTTGTCACTCATTTGTTGGAAGCAGAAGTCATGATCCGGTGGGAGAATCACATCATGGATCGATACCTAAATGAAGACCTAATGTCTTGGACCAACTTCAGAACCATCTTCTCATCTAGATTCATTCCAATCTTGGTGAAGAAATAAAAATAAAGGGGTTCACCAACCTATCCTAGGTAACCTATTAGTTGTGGACTTTGACTGCCAATTTCATCTCCTGGAGTGGTTTGGATAAATGATGATCGAGGAAAGGTAGGTGGACCATTTTATGGAACATCTACACGCTTCCATCAAGCCTCATGTGATGGCAGGCAAACCAACAACCTTCCTTGACGCCTACAACACTTCCCTATCCATGGGGAAGACAATGAAGCCTGCTTAAAACCCATCCAAGTTGTACGTGTGTTACACTGAAGGCACTTCTAGCCTGAGGAATGACCATAAGAAAGGACAAGGATGCAACTATGCTAAAGGAAGACATGCAAGAAAAGGGAAGCCCCGCAACAAGAACTGCCACCCAAGGTGTCGCAACTATGGAAGGTCGCACCTAAGTAAATGACACTTTGAGAAGAAGGTGTTTTTCCATTACCAGTAAGAGGACAAATTCCAAGCCAATTGTCCTTTACCTAACTCGAGAGGTTCGGGCCCAGTATCAACCCAGTCTGTAGAATCCTAGTCACTAGCCGCAACACCACCTGCTGGATAGCGGAGATAAGCTCGATTTTTTGCCACTTACAATGAAGAGGTTCAAGATAATGATAATCAATTGATAGAGGGTAATAACCCTTAGAGTTTCTATCCTATTTTTAGCTAATAATGCAGTAGTTTTATAAAAATCAATGTAGGCATGCTTTAAGTTAATGGACACAATGTGAAAGCTCTTTTTGACTCTGGTTCTACTAATACTTACATTTAGATAAATCTTACAACTATGCTTTGTTTGGAAATCAAGGATTTATGATATATTTTGGATGTCACAACCCTGAGTGATCAAATCCTTACATCTCTTTTGAAAACCCCAATGATACATGTTATGTACCTAGATAATGAGTTCCCTATATATTTTATCCTCCTTGACATGAATGACTTTGATGTGATCATTGGTATGGATTGGCTCTATAATTACAGGGTGAATATTGACTATAGGGAAAAGAAAATATTAATAAGGAGACCATGTCATCCACCGTTCACCATTAGTGGTAGGAAGGATGAAACCACTAGTCTGTATGTGTTAGCCTTGAAGGTGGAACAGATGATAACCAAGGGATGCCAAGGTTTCCTAGAAGTAGTTACCAAGCCGGAGCCTAAGGTGTAACCTTTAGAGGAAATAGAGGTAGTTAGAGACTATGTGGATGTGTTCCCAGATGATTTGCCTGGGATTCCTCCTGGGAGAGAGGTAGAGTTTTTGATAGAGCTAGATCTAATTGGGATAAACCCTATTTCAAGAGAACCTTACAGGATGGCCCCCGCTGGGTTGCTTGAGCTGAAAAAGCAACTACAGGAATTGCTAGATAAAGATTTTATCTGACCTAGCACATCACCATCGGGAGCACCAATACTCTTTGTGAAGAAGAAGGATGGATCTCTCAGAATGTGCATAGAATATCGAATGATCAACCAAGATACCATTAAGAACAAGTATCCTTACCATGTATAGATGACCTGTTTGACCAGATGAAGTCAGCTCGAATATTTTCAAAGATTGACCTAATGTCTGGGTACCACCAATTGTGAGTCAAGAGTGAGGAAATCCAAAAACTACTTATGGAACCTATTATGGCCACTATGAGTTTGTGGATATGACTTTTGGGTTGTCCAATGCCCCGAGTGTGTTTATGAACCTAATGGGAAGTGTGTTCCAACCTTTCCTGGACTTGTTTATTATAGTGTTCATAGATGGCATCCTCGTTTAGTCTGATGAACTAGAACAACACCGAGACCATCTGGGTAGAGTCTTTGATATTTTGAGATATCAAAAGTTTTATGGGAAATTCCGGTAGTGTGAGTTTTGGATAGACCATGTCATATTCCTTGGACACATCATATCCAGAGGGGCCAGCTCAGTGGATCCTGCTAAAGTGTCGATAGTGTGAGATTGGCCAACACCGAAGAACCCTTCTAAGATTTGCAACTTCCTGGGATTGGATGAATACTATTGGCACTTCATAAAGGATTTCTCAAAGACTGTTGTTCAACTCACCAAGATTACCCAGAAGGATGAGAAGTTTGTGTGGTAAGACTTGTGTGAAGCTTGATTCCAGGAGTTGAAGGAAAAGTTGACCCCAAGTCCAGTGTTGACTCTACCATTAGGAAATGAAGGTTTTATGATCCTCATCGACGCATCATAGATGGGGCTTGGATGTGTGCTAGAGGAAAATGGGCATGTTGTTTCTTATGCATCCAAACATCTTAAGCCCAATGAAGTGAACTACCTGACACACGACTTAGCTTTGACTGCAATTATACATGACTTGAAGATTTTACGACACTATCTGTATGGAGCCACCATTGAAATCTTCACTGACCACAAGATGTTGAAGTATTCCTGACTCAAAAGGATCTAAACCTGAGACAAAGATGGTGGATAGAGTACAAGAAATACAATGATTTTACCATCGCCTATCACCTTGAGAAAGTTAATGTTGTAGCAAATACTCTTAGTCAGAAACAACTCTGGTGTGTAGTTGTTTTGTCTAGCCAGTAGAGAGGACTGGAAGAGTTTTCTAGGTGGACTCCACATCCGTTAGAAGACCGGATCAGAGTGGCTAATATCCAAATAAAACTAGACCTATTGACTGAGTTGGTAGCTTCCCAGTTAGCTAGCCCAAAGCTTGACAAGATGAAAGGTTTAATAGAGAAACCTCAGACCCATCTCTTAGTGGTAGTAGATCGTGGAATCTTCTATAAGAGTTGTATTTGGGTTCCTGAAGATTCACCCTTGTAGAATCATATCTTGCAAGAAGTTCATAGTTCTAAGTATACAATACACCCTGACACTACCAAGATGTTTAAGGATTTGCAACAGTACTTTTTGTGGCCTAGAATGAAGAGAGATATAGCGGCATATGTAGACAGTTGTCTCTCATGCTAGATGGTGAAGGTTGAACACCAACAACCTAGTGGATTGCTATAATCAATTGAAATTCCCAAGTGTAAATGCAAATAGATCACCATGGACTTTGTGGTGGGATTCCCCAAGACAAGAGAAGTCATGATGCAATATGGGTTGTGGTAGATCACCTTACCAAGTTGGCACATTTCCTTGCCTTAAAGACCACTTCCAAAGTAACAGATCTAGCTAAACATTATATTAGATAGATAGTACAATTGCATGGTGTTCCAAGATCAATTATTTCTGATCGTGATCCAAAGTTCACTTCCAAGTTGTGGAAGTAGGTGCAAGAAGAACTCGATACAAGACTAAAGTTTAGAGCAACTTATCACCCCTAAGCTGATGGACACTCAGATAGAATGATCCAGACATTAGAGGATATGTTGATAGAATGTGTGCTCAATTGAGGTGGATCATGGGAGATTTACCTGTCCCTAGCTGAGTTTTCTTACAATAACAACTTCCAGTCCAATATCAGGATGCCTCCGTATGAAGCTCTCTATGGGAGGTAGTGTCGGTCACCACTTCACTGGGATGAGGTCAGTGAAAGGACCTTGTTAAGGTCACAAGAACTACATTTCTATGCTGAAAAAGTCACTTTGATCAAGCAAAGGCTGAAGACAGCCCAAGATCAACAAAAGTCATATGCTGATGCGAAGCAGACTGATGTGTATTTCGTTGTGGCTGAGCACAGTTTTTTGAAAATATGACCCCTTCGAGCTATCTCTAAGAACAGAGGAAAGTTGAGTCCCTGATATGTGTGCGTGTTTTAGATTTTGGAAGGGATTGGTGAAGCTTCTTATCATTTGGCCTTACCCCCTCAATATAGTATGATGCATGATGTATTCCATGTATCCAATCTTAAGAGCTATGTGAAGGACCCGAGCTATATGTTGAGCATTGAACCTATTGAACTCCAAGGGAGGCTTACTTACCCTAAGTCACCTATGACAATACTAGATACCAAGGTGAAAGAGCTCATGAGTTAAAAGAGAGAGATGGTAAAGGTTCTCTTGAAGCACCATGGAGAGGATAAAGCCACAAGGGAGTTGAAGACGAACATGGAAAAGGCCTAACCTGAATTGTTTGTTTAATTGGTTGAATTTTTAGGGCAAAATTCCTATAAGGGGGAAGGATGTTATAACCTCAATTTTGCTTTTGTAAATTGAATTGCAAATTTCGATATAAAATGAATTTGAATGGAAAATTTTGTAATTTGTTTTCAAAGAATGAATTCTTGTGCAATATTTCCCTTTGGATGCATGATTTCATGATATATACTGATTGGATAAGTCCAATAATGATAAAAAGGAAAAGAGATAAAAGAAATCCCGTAATAAATAAAAGGAAAATGAAATAAAGGGATAATTGTGCGCATATGAGAGAATTATGTAGAATTCTCTAGAAAGTGGTATGGATGACCACTATTGGTTAAGTTTCATTTCCTTTTGGTTGTAATGAGGAAAGAAATCAATGTAAAGGAAATAGAAAAGAAAGAAAGATAAAATATGAATTTTAATTTCATAAAATATGCCTTTTGAGTGGATGACTTGCATATGAAGCAAAGACTCTTTTATATTAGAATTTTGGTTCTAAACATTACACAGAAGTAAATTAAGACAATTAGGAGTTTCCCTTAAATTTTTGTATTAAAAGGAAGTGTTGTTTAGGAGATATGGATTTTTTAAGAAAAAAAACCCTAAAGTGAGAGGAATATCCTTAAATGTCATGATAATTTTCCAAGCCGGTTTATTATATTTTCTTGTTTTTGTTTTAGTGCATTGCATGATAATCAGATCCAATGGGGGTTGCATTGTCACCTACCCTGAGTTGGAAAGGGAAATAGGGAACATGACCTAGGCTTTTCCAGATTAGATTTCTCATCACCCAATTGAAGTGTGAATCTGGAAATAAGCCCGATAAGTTTGTGGCAAGGAATTGTATAAACCAATCCTAACGTTTGTAGGATTTGGTGGGCTCTAGGAGAATTTCCCAAACTTCCATGGTGGCATATCTACCCCGGGGGAATTCCAGACCTATAAAAGGGGTCATAGACCCCTCTGCAAAGACATATATCATCTCAAAGCCTTCAATCAGATCTACTGATCTCTCCAGTTCATCTAATTTCTCTTTTGGCTATCTTCTTCACCCCTACCCAGAGAGCCACCTCACCGAAGATAACACGACCTCACCCCATCATTTTTGACTAGCATCCAAGCATTTAGGATGTTCTCTGAGTTTGTGAGGATGAGGCAAAGACGAAGGCACTCTTGCCTTGTGCTTAGATTCATTGTAGCACGAAGTGAATCCCTCGGTTGACCTAGTGCTCACAAGAGAGGAGCGGGAGGTTGCAGAAGGGAGGTGAGGAATTTACATTGTTGTCCTCGAGCAAATGTTGAAGAGGTAAGGGTATTTCAGCCCTTTTGTGTCTTTTTTTGTTGCTTGGGTGAGTTTACTCGCGATCCCGGGTTCTGCCATGGCATGCGCCGGTTGGCTCAGGCCTGGCCCCACTAGCGTGACCTAAAATAACCCAAATAAATATTTGGCAGCTCCTGATTGGCTTAGAAATGAATTTTCTTGTAAAAATGGTAACTAATTATAGGATGATCATACAAAGCTAAATAATATGTGGTTTTTATCAAAAAAATCCATATAATCCAATACAAATAATTTGTAGGCCCGAAACTGCTTGAAAATCGAAAAGTATGTAAGAGTGCTACCTTAAATGGTATTAATAAATTTAAAACCCTAAGTTTGAATATTAAAGGATCTAATGGTGTTCCTTAATTGTTGTTAAGAAAAGTTTAGCCTATTGACTTAAAAGATGGATTAGATCAAATTGGATAATAATTTTGCATTATTTTCCTCATTCGGGTTTCATCATGATAAAAGTGGACTAATGGACTTAAAAAATGTAATTTTGATAATTGTGAGTTTGAACGATTTTAATTGTCGAAAACAATCAAGAAGGAATGAAAAAGATTTTCTTGATCTAATTGTGGATAGAGACCCTTAATTTGGATAATTTGAGTGATTAGGGTTTTTCTTTGTGAAAAAGTGTTTTTAGGGTTTGTTGACCTAAAAAGGGTAAAATTGGAAAATGAAAGATTGGAAACCAAGAACCCCCAAGGAAACCCAAAAAAGGGCTTAGAAACCCTAGAACATAATCCCAAGTCAATAAAAGATGTTTGGATGCGATTGTAACCATTATGTGTTATATATGCTTTTTAGGATCAAGATTTGCTTGATTTATTGCTTGGGTTGGTTTATTGGACTTTTAGCTACCTTGAATGATTTTAAGACTACCAAATCAGTTATGTGGATACGCTTATGGCTAATCAATCTAGTTTCACAAAAATTTTCGAGGTTTTCTCGATTGCTTGAAATTAAATGCTTGGATGAACTTTAATCTTGCAATATATAAAGTGACTATGACTATCTTTTTTTGGATGAACCCAGCTCATCTATTTCTATTTTTGAAATTTTGAGAATGTACAAGAAAGAAGTACCAACTTAGGGAATAACCTTCCCTAAGAGTAGTTTCAAGAAGAAAAAGGTGAAGAAAAGCTATACAAAAAGTAGAAGAACACCCAATTAACTACTCAGGAACAAATCAAAATCATTAAGGATGAGCTTCCAAAGCTGAGAAACATCCTTAGAAACTCCCCTATGAACTCATTCATTCCTCTACTTCCAAATCCAATAGAATATACAAAGATAGAAAATGAATCTTCCTACATTTAAGCTTGCAAACATCCTTGACAGAAGTTGGAATATGAAAGATTAAATGCTCACAGGCCCTTCTCCAGATGTCCATGGAATAAGAACAATTGAATTGAATGTGTTCAATCTCCTCTTCCTCTCTCCTACACAAGAAACACATAGAAACCATGTTGATTCCAAGATGCTTAACAAAGTAGGAGGTGGGAAGTCTGTAGTGCTCGATCTTCCAGCCTAAAACTTTAAAAATGCAGGGATTTCTGTTGCTGTAAAGCCACTAGAAAAATGGAATTGACTCCTTCTTAGTCATGAGACAATCCCAAATAA
Organism: Alisma plantago-aquatica; assembly: GCA_963693085.1. NCBI lineage: Eukaryota > Viridiplantae > Streptophyta > Magnoliopsida > Alismatales > Alismataceae > Alisma > Alisma plantago-aquatica. The sequence goes on along the minus strand of OY856413.1, from coordinate 526,287,738 downwards.
ATATAAGGTTTACTTCAGACTTACCATCGAAGAAGATACCATCACTATAGTTCTTGGGTTTAGGAATAGAGTTAAGAACACCAACTAATTTGTTGTGGAGCCTCGAATTCTCAAGAAACCACTTGCCATTTCTGATGAGATAGCTTACTTTAGCATCACTTGGGAAACCAAGTTGAATAAAACTTTGTCGACCTAGGACCTCAACAAGGAATTTTGAGTTATAAACCCATGGGTCATTCCATAAAGCAGTGCAATTACCATCACCAATGAAAAAAGTAACAAAATTTCTCAGACATCCCCTCTCTGCAAGAACTCTTCTGAAAAGCCAAGAGAAGGAGTCATTTATAGGAAGAGACCAAAAGGAATGCTTATGTAAATACTTTTCATAGACCCATTTGATCCAGATGCTATCTTTATCTTGGCAATATCCCGACCATTGAAGAGAGCATAAGTTTTGATAACATCTCTAATGCTCCTTATTCCTAACCCACCTTGCTATTTAGGATTAACAACCTCACTCCATTTAACCAAACGAATGAGATTCCTACTCTCAGTCATGCCCCATATAAAATTTTGACACAATTATTCAATCTCATCACAAACAACACAAGGGATAGGAAAGGCAACAGTCTAATAATGAAACATGGCTATAAGTGTAGATTGAACAAGTTCAACTCTACCCACCATAGAGAGTTGGTTAGCTTTCCACCCTTCTAACCTACCTTTAATCCTGTCCAAAAGAGGGCTACAATGAGCCTTGGTAAAATTGCCAATAACAAGAGGAACACCAAGGTACTTCTATGGAAGAGATCCTTCTTTAATTCCCAAAATAGCACCCAAACAATCTCTATTAGCACCCTGGCTATAAAAAGCCACACTTTTTTCAGAATTGACTTTTAGGCCAGTTGTAGCAAACAGATAATCAAGAGCCCATTTAATGGTACAAGCACTTTGTTCATCTGCTTTAGAGAAAACCATAAGGTCTTAAATGAAGATCAAATGAGACACAACAAAATTGGATGAGGCTCTTAAAGGTTTACACTTTCCCTCATTGACTTCCATGTCAAGAAGAAGAGAAACCACCTGCATTACTAATACAAAAATATAGGGAGCCAGGGGATCTCCATGTTGAACCCCATTACTAGGCTTAAACACCTCAATAACCTCACCATTGATGATAATCTCATAGGAAATTGTATTGAAGATCTCTTTCGACCAAATGACCCAAAACTGAGGAAAGTTCATGAGATGAATGATATAAAAGATAGCCTCCTAAGACACTGAATCATATGCTTTAGAGATATCAATTTTGAGACAAAATTTAGGCTTCCCTCCTTTCTTATTGAAATCACATATAAGGTCATTGGATAGAAGAACATCATCTTTAATTGACCTACCCTTCACAAAGGAACATTGACTGCTGCTAACAACTAAGGGAAAGACATTTTGTAATCTATTAGTTAGAAGCTTAGAGATGACCTTATAAAAAATATTGCATAGGGAAATTAGCCTAAGATTCTTGAGATCATTGGACTGCTTAGCTTTAGGAATAAGAGTGATGAATGTGTGATTGGCTTCTCTAAGCATTCTTCTAGAATTGAAAAACCCATGAACAACTTTTACGATATCAGGGCAAATGATGCTCCAATAAATCTTGAAAAATTGGCCATTGAACCCATCGGGTCCAGGACACTTCTTAGTGTTCAAATTCTTTAAAACATCAATAATTTCCTTCACATAAAAGCATGTATCAAGATACATTTTATGAACATCATTCAATCTAGCAAAATAAAACGAATTTAGAATGTCCAAGTCAGCTCTATGATAGTTGTTAAAGATCCTAAAATAATAGTTCACAATATGTTGCTTAATGGCATACCTATCCGTACAGATAGACCCATAAATAGTAAGAGTTTGTATGTGCCTCATATTTCTTCTAACTTTGATCGAAGCACAGAATAACTTTGAATTAGAATCTTCTTCTCTAAGCCACTTCACTCTGTACTTCTTCATTAAAAGGGATTCTTCATGTTTTTTGGCTAAGAATGCCTCTTTCCTTGTAACACTAGTTTCATCATGCAACTCAGTATAAAAAGGATCACAATCAAGCTTAATTTGTGCTTTAATAGCTAAGAATTCTTTCCTTTTAGCTACATCAGTAAGATTCCCTACTGAAGTCCTATTCCATTTTGATAACTCACACCTCATCTTTTTGAAGTTTTTGTAAATATTAAAGATGTGAAACCCATAATAATCATTAGACCAACTCTTGCTGACAATGTTTTTGAATTCGTGTTTCTCTAACCACACATTAATGAATTGAAAAGGAGATATCACCTTGCCTCTCTCACCTATGTCAAGAGTTAAAATTTTTTGGTCATCGATGATGTTAGAATGCAGAATACCTCTCCAATAAAAAAAGCCAATCATGAACCTGGTATTATAGAGAATATTATCAATATAAGACGTGAAAAAGCTAACCCCACATTGATGATTATCCCAAGAAAATAAAGGACCATTCAATTTAAGTTCAAAAAGCCCACAATTGAGCATGCAATTATTAAAATCTTCATTAGATTTCTTTGTGGGAGGGTCCCTCCTCATCTTTTCATCTTCCTTCCTTACTACATTGAAATATCCAAGAATAACCCAGGAAGAAGACATACTAGAGTTAATAAGCTCAATATCAACCCATAGATGTTCTCTATCACCATTGAGATTATGACCATCGGTAGCCATAAGATAGAAACTCCTTTTGGCCCAAGTAACTTCAACATGAACAAACTGGTCAGACTCATGAACCTTCCTTACATTGCATTCATCTTCCTTCCAAAAAAATAACCACTCTTATGAGAACATGAGAGTAGTGATTAGAAACCCAATGAAAATTAGGGACAAATCCACTGGCAAGCTTAATCATCTTCTTCTATCTCACCTTATTTCATTTAGGAGAATGATATGGGAATTAAACTCCCTTATTTTTATCACGTACAGCAAAGGCCTTAAGGTTAAGTCCCCTGACATTCTAAGACAATATATTAAGATTAAGACTATCCATTGGAACCAATTGTGACTAGTAATTCACTAGTTTGAATCTCACCCCTCCTATGTTCATCATCCACAATCTTCAAGTTTTCAAACTTATTAGAAAAAGAAGTTTGAACAAATTTTTTTGATTCTTTTGGGTTCTTGCTACCCTTTCCTTTATGTTTCTTCCTTATATTAACTTTTTGAACTACTTCAAATCTTTAGTCATCATCCCCTTGATTACCAGCAATAGGAGGAGTGAACAAATCCACAATGACCTCAGCCATTTCCTGTGAACTAGACCCATCTCCTTCAGAGTTAGTCAAACCATTGTCCTCAAAAGTGTCATTAGGCACACGAAACTCCTCATCCTCCTGGACCAGTTCTAAGGTAGAATCTTGAATTTCCATCATCTCAAGACTTGACTCTATCTTCTCAGGACTTGTTCCAGTATCCTTAGATTCAACAATCACCTCAGGCACAATAGTAGCCTCAGGTGCAGTAGTCTTCTTGACCCATACCTTCTTCGTATGAGAAACGGGGCCATTGTTGAACTCTCTGCAATCTAAATGACCAAAAAGATTACACACAGCGCAAGCTTTTGGCCTCCAATTATACTCAAATCCAAATGTGTAAGAAACTCCCTTATCGTTAGATACCTCCAGTTTAGAAGGAAAACCATAAGAAGCAGACATGAGGATTTGAAGCCTAGAAAACTCAAGATTCCTTAGTTTGAAAGTACATCTATCTGCACACAGAGGATTTCCAAGAAATGACCCAATCCTTGAAACCATTTTCATGTCCCACAATTCTAGGGGTACATTATGAACTCCGACTTAGATAGGCATGTCCATCAACCTAAACCTCTTTAGAGAATCCCCTGACTTCCACTTCATTAGAACCATGGGTTTACCTCTGAAAAAGTAAATGCCATTATCTAACACATTCTATTCATCCATCTCACCTGAGAACTTGATCAGAAAGAATCCTCATCCATGGTCCATAACTTCAATCGAACCATTCAAGATCTAGATCTGAGACAAATACTTTTACAGAGTTGGAAGGTGAGGTTTGAACCCGATGATGTATCCTACAATGCATCACTTCCACCTCTCAGCATTATTATCAACTTCCTCCCCTAGGTGCATGAGCTTTTGACCTTGGAACTCTATCTCCACCTTCTCCAAAGACGTATCATAAGCCTTTGGCATCATCAATTCTTCCCATCGCTTGGTATTACCAGAGAGATTTTTATCATTCAAACCATGAGGCAAGCCTAAATTAAGATTGAGAGAAGAGAAAGAAGGAGGGTGCCCAACTTCAAGAAAAGGGCCAATACTACTTTCGACCTCCCCGTCGCACTGTTGGGCATCACCAGATCTCATCTTCTTTAGTGACTATGACTATCACCTTATAATATCAATAACTTGCTTGAATCCGCATACCACCTCTAGGATATATGAATGAAAAGATGAGTAAAGGACCAAGCCCCTGGTTGGGAAAGTCAGACCAATCCCCAGGTAGGGAAGGTCATAAGTGGTCAAGCCCTAGGTTGGGAAGACCAAATGTCACCTAGCTCTAGATTGAGAGGTGACCAAAGAGGTACCTAATTCTAGATTGAGGGGAAGCCTAATGTCTGTTGCAGGGACAAAACCCTAAGACAAGGTATACCAAAGGTTAGGTAAAAATGGTTGAGAAGTTATGAAGAAAAAGTACATTTTGCTTTGTAACAAATAATTGATGTGGTTATGTTGTTACTAATATCTGCAAACTTTTGGTTTCCCCCACATACCAGTATAATTTGTTATATTGATCGACGTTTTATTTGTCAGTGTTTGAGGGAATTATGCAGCTTCGTTCATAAAAAGTGGATGTTCATTAACAGATGACATTGAAAAAGAATAAGGCAAAGTAATGTACGGGGGATTATAGTGAGTTCTTCAGGTAAAGTTCCCATCTCCAATTTTGTAAAGGTATGTGAAAAGAAAAAAAATTATCCTACTTTAAGATTAGTTGTGGTAGAATTTATTAATTATTTTTTATTATTTGCAAAACCATATGATCTTATTTTGGGATAATGTCTCTAGCCTCTTGGCCTTACTTAAGTGGGGGTTGCCGAGGGGTGGGGTCGTTACATTTGGTATTCGAGCATGGTTTTCCATATAATCACTACTAATTATTGAATTTTACAAATTATTTAGAGCCCAAAGGATTTATTAGAGAATTTTCCAAAGATGGAGGTGTCTAGAAAAGGATTAGAATCCAGGGTCTATTAAGATTTTCCCCCGTGCCGCTAGTCAGTTTATGAGGACTCCCGAGATCTATGTGACTTCTTGGCCAAAATCTAAGGATTTGACTCAAAATAAGATACTCTAGGTCTTATAATCTGTTTTCATCCCTTCTTTAGCCCTCTTCACTGGAGAATCTTTAAGTGCTTACAGTTTTCTCCCTCTGCATCTCCTCATGAGTTTTGAGGTTAAGAATGATAAGGATTAAGGAATCCTCCACCAAATAATAAAAAACATGTAAGAATGATGCCATGGACATATGTTTTACTGATATAAAACGTAGACTGAGTTTGATTACATTCTTATGTGTAGCAGCATGGCCCATATCAAAACTTTCACCATCCCTGATGACACCACTTAGGAGACTGCCAAGGTTAGGCTCTCTTGTAAGAAGAGAATATCCCTAGAGAAGAAGAGGACAGCTATGGAGGAAGAATCCTATAGGAAGTGGAAGAGACTTGATGAATCCTCTGAGGATGGTGCCGAGCCAAAATCCATTCCCTTTGACAACCTAAACAAAGATGATATCAGAAGATGGATTTGATGGTGGAGACGAGCCCAAGGTCTACCTTGCAGCTACTACTAGACCAGCTGTAGTAGTTCATACTCCTGATGCCCTCTGGATGGGATAGTAGAAGAACTTGATGGAGGCCATTAGTTCCTTAGCCCTCAAGGACATTGCCAGAGAAGAAGATGGTGAGCCACTACCAGTTCATCCATGAGTTGGAGCCACCATCTCAGACTTTGTGACATTGAACATTGAGAAGTTTTGGGGAGAAGAAAAGACCAAGGTGGTCGACAAAGCCGATGTCTGGATTCTAGCAGTGGAAAAGGGTTTCTGAATGCTGGAAGTGTAGCCAAGCAAGAAGGTCCCATTTTCTGCTTATCTACTAGAAGGAGCAGCCAATATCTGGTGGGAGAACAACATCATGGGCCGAGACCTAAATGAAGACCCAATCACTTGGACCCATTTCAAAACCATATTCTCATCCAGATCAATTGTAATCTCAGCAAAGAAATAAAAAGAAATGGGTTTCACTAACTTGATCCAAGGTAACCTATCAGTCGCGAACTTTGGCCACCAGTTCCACCTTCTAGAGCGGTTTGGATACATGATGACTGAGGAAAGGTAGGTGGACCATTTTGTGGAACGTCTACACGCTTCCATCAAGCCTCATGTAATGGAGAGAAAATCGACGAACTTCACTGATGCCTACAACACTGCCATATCCATGGAGAAGATGGTCATGCCTACTAAAAACCCATCCAAGGGGTACCTGGGTTACACGAAAGGTACTTCTGGCATGAGGAATGACCATAAGAAAGGACAAGGATGCAACAATGCCAAGGGAAGACATGGAGGCAAAGGGAAGCCCCTCAATGAGAACCACCACCTGAGGTGTCACAACTGTGGAAGGTCGCACCTGGGCAAATGTCGCTTCTCGATGAAGGTGTTTTTCTATTGCCAACAAGAGGACCACTTCCAAGCCAACTGCCCTTTACCTGACCTGAGAGGTACGGGCCCTGTAGTAGCCCAACCATTATCCGCAACCCCACCTACTAGAGAACGGAGGCAAGCTCAAGTTTTTTCCATTGACAATGAAGACGTTGAAGCTAATTCTAATCGATTGATAGATGGTAATAACCCTTAGAGTTTCTTTCATGTTTTTAGCTAAGCATGCAGTAGTATGACATGTTATGAAAAACAATGTAGGCATGGTTGATGTCATGAGACACAATGTAATAGATCTTTTTTACACTGGTTCTACTAAGACTTTCATTTTGAGAAATCTTACAACTATGCTTTGTTTGGACATCAAGGATTTAGCATATATTTTTGATGTCACAATCTTGAGTGGTCAAATCTTTACATCTCTTTTGAAAACCCCATTGATACTTGATAAGTCCTGGATCATGATTTCCCTATGGATTTTATCCTCCTTGTCATGAATGACTTTGATGTGATCAGTGGTATGGATTGGCTCTATAATTATAGGGTGAATATCGACTGTAGGGAAAAGAAAATAATAATAAGGAGACCAGGTCATCCATCGTTCACCATTAGAGGTAGTAAGGATGCTACCACTATCCTATATGTGTCATCCATGAAGGCAGAGTGGATAATAACCAAGGGATTGCAAGATTTCCTAGCATTAGTTACCAAGCTGGAGCCTAAGGTGCAGCCTTTAGAGGAAATAGAGGTATTTTGGGACTATGCAGATGTCTTCCCAGCCGATTTTCTTGGGATTCCTCTTGAGAGAGAGTTAGAATTTTTGACAGAGCTATCTCCCAGGACAAACCTTGTTTCTAGGGCACCTTATAGAATGGCCCACGCTGAGATGCTTGAGCTAAAAAAGTTGTTGTAGGAATTACTAGACAAAGATTTTATCTAACCTAGCACATCACCATGGGGAGAACCAATACTCTTTGTGAAGAAGAAGGATGAATCACTAAGAATGTAAATAGGCTACCAAATGATCAACCAATCTACCATTAAAAACAAGTATCCTTTACACCATATAGATGACCTATTTGACCAGCTGAAGTCAGCTTGAATCTTTTCAAAGATTGACTAGAGGTCTGGGTACCACCAATTGCATGTCAAGAGTGAGGACATCCCAAAAACTACTTTTTGAACTGGTTATGGCCACTATGAGTTTGTGGTTATTCCTTTTGGGTTGTCCAATGCCCCGAGTGTGTTTATGAACCTCATGAATAGTGTGTTCCAATCTTTGCTAGAATCATTTGTCATAGTGTTCATAGATGACATCCTGGTTTACTCTGATGACTTGGAACAACACCATAACCACTTGAGTAGCGTCCTTGATATTTTGAGAAAGTAAAAGTTTTATTGGAAATTCTCTAAGTGTGTGTTTTGGATAGACCATGTCATGTTCCTTGGACACATCATATCTGGAGGGACCATCTCAGTGGATCCTGCTAAAGTGTCGATCGTGTAAGATTGGTCAACATAGAAGAACCATTCTAAGATTCATAGGTTCCTGGGATTGGTGGGATACAATCAACGCTTCATAAAGGATTTCTCTAAGATTTCTTTGCCACTCACCAAGCTTACTCAAAAGGATGAGAAGTTTGTGTGGTCAAACTTGTGTGAAGCTCAATTCTAGGAGTTGAAGGAAAAGTTGACCACAACTCCAATGTTGACTCTACGATTAGGCAATGAAAGTTTTATGATCTTCACTGACGCATCAAAGATGGGGCTTGGATGTGTTCTAGAGAAAAATACGCATGTTATTGCTTATGCCTCTAGACAGCTTAAGCCCAATGAAGTGAACTACCCAGCACACAACTTAGAGTTGGTTGCAATTATATACGCCTTGGAAATTTTACGACACTATCTGTATGGAGCTACATTTGAAATCTTCACCGACCACAAGTGCTTGAAGTATATCGTGACTTAGAAGTACCTAAACTTGAGACAGAGATGGTGGATGGAGTATATGAAAGACTATGATTTAACCATCACCGATCACCAAGGGAAAACTAATGTTGTAGAAGATGCTCTTAGTTAGAAATAACTCAGGTGTGCAGTTATCTTATCTAGATAGTGGAGAGGACTGGAAGAGTTGGCTAGGTGGACTCTACATCTGTTAGAAGACCAGATTTGAGTGGCTAATATCCATATAAAACCAGACCTATTGATCGAGTTGGTAGCTACCCAGTTAGCCATCCCAGAGCTTAACAAGATCAAAGGTTTGTTAGAGAAACCTCATACCCATCTCTCAGTGGGAGTAGATGGTGGAATCCGCTACTGGATTCATATTTGGGTTCCTGAAGATTCACCCTTGAATAATCATATCTTGCAAGAAGCTCACGGTTCTAAGTATACAGTATACCCTGGAACTACTAAGATGTTTAAGGATTTGCAGTGGTACTTTTAGTGGCCTAGAATGAAGTGAGATATAATAGCATATGTTGCCAGTTGTCTCACATGCCAAATGGTGAAAGTTGAACAACAGCGACCTAGTGGATTGCTATAGTCGATTGAAATTCCCGAGTGGAAATGGAAATAGATCACCATGGACTTTGTGGTGGGTCTCCCTAAGACCAAGAGAGTTCATGATGCAATATGGGTTGTAGTAGATCACCTTACCAAGTTAGAACATTTTTGTGCCTTAAAAACCACTACCAAAGTAACAGATCTAGTTGAACTATATATTAGAGAGAATAGTATGACTACATGGTGTTCCAAGTTCGGTTATTTTTTATCGTGATCCAAAGTACACTTCCAAGTTGTGGAAGGAGGTGCAAGAATAACTCGGTACTAGACTAAAGTTTAGAATAGCTTATCACCCCCAGACCGATGGGCAATCAGAGAGAGCGATCCAGACATTATAGGACTTGTTGAGAGCATGTGTGCTCGATTGAGGTGGATCATGGGTGCCATACCTGCCCCTAGTTGAGTTTACTAACAATAAAAGCTACTAGGCCAATATCGAGATTCCCCCATATGATGCTCTCTATGGGTGGTGGTGTCCGTCGTCATTTCAATGGGATGATGTCGGTGAAACGACCTTGTTGAGATTAGAGGAATTATACTTGAATGCTGGAAAAGTTGCTTTGATCAAGAAAAGGCTGACGAGAGTCCAAGATCGATAGAAGTTGTATGTTGATGCGAAGCAGACTGACATGCATTTCACAATGGGTGAGCATGTGTTATTGAAAATATGACCCCTATGAGCTATCTCTAACAACAAAGGAAAGTCGTGTCCCCACTACATGGGTCCGTTTGAGATTTGGAATAGATTGGTGAAGCTACTTATCATTTTGCCTTACCCCCTCAATATAGTATGATGCATGATGTATTCCATGTGTCTAATCTTAAGAACTATTTTAAGGACCCGAGCCATGTGCTGAGAGTTAAATCTATTGAACTCCAAGGGAGGATGACTTACCCTGAGTCAACTATGAGGATACTAGATACCAAGGTGCAAGAGCTCAAGAGTAAAAAGAGAGAGATGGTAAAGGTTCTCTAGAAGCGCCATGGAGAGGATGAGGCCACATGGGGGCTGAAGATGAACATGGAAAAGGCATACCCTTAATTGTTTGTTTAATTGGTTGAATTTTGGGGGCAAAATTACTATAAGGGGGAAGGATGTTATAACCTCATTTTTTCTTGTATGAATTGGATTGTAGTTTTTCAAATAAAATGGATTTGAATGGAAAATTGTGTGATTTGTTTTCAAAGACGGAATTCTTGTGCAATACTTCCCTTTAGATGCACAATTTCATGATTCATACTGATTGGATAAGTCCAATAATGATAAAAGGGAAAAGAGATAAAAGAAATCCCATAACAAATAAAAGAAAAAAGAAATAAAGGGATAATTGTGTGCTTATGAGAGAATTATGTGGAATTCTCTAGAAAGTGATATGGATGTCCAATATTCGCTAGGTTTTGTTTCCTTTTGGTTGTATTGAGAAAAGAAATCAAAGTAAATACAATAGAAGAGAAAGAAAGAGAAAAAATGAATTTTAATTGCATAAAATATGCCTTTTGAGTGGATGACTTGCATATGAAGAAAAGACTATTTTATTTTTATTTTTAGTTCTAAACTTTGTACACAAGTAAATTAAGTAATTAAGGAGTTTCCCTTAAAATTTGAGATTAAAAGGACGTGTGGTTTAGGAGAAATGGATTTTTGAAAAATCCACGAAGTGAGAGGAATATCCTTAAATGTCACGATTATTTTCTGAATTGATTTATTCTATTTTGTAGTTTTTGTTTTAGTGTGTGTCATGACAACCATTGGATATGAGATCCAATGGTGGTTGTGTCATCACCTACCTCGAGTTGGAAAGGGAAACATGGTACAAGACCTAGGATTTTCCCGGTCATATTTCTCCTCACCCAGTTGATGTGTGAATATGGAAATAATCCTGATGAGTTTGCGATAAGACATCACCCAAACTCATCTTAACTTTCCTAGGATTTGGTGGGATCTAGGAGAATCATCCAAACTGTCATGGAGGCAGATCTATCCCGAGGGAATCCTAGACCTATAAAAGGGTTCATAGACCCCTCTGTGAAGATGTATATCGTCTCAAAGCCTGCGGTCAGAGCCAACAATCTCCCCAATGCATATGATTCCTCTTTTCGTTGTGTTCTTCAACCCTACCCAAAGCACCGTGCCAAAGATAACACAACCTCGTATCATCATTTCTGACCAGCATCTAAGCGATTAGGACGTGCTCTTAGTTCATGAGGATGAGGCGAAGGCGGAGGCACTCTCGCCTTGTGCTCAGGTTCATTGTCGCACGAAATCAATCCCTTAGTTGACCAACTACTTGTAAGAGAGGAGGAGCGGGAGGTTGAAGAAGGGAGGTAAGGAATTTATGCACTGCCCTCGACCGAATTTTGAAGAGGTAAGGGTATTTCGGCCCTTTCATGTCTTTTTTTTCTTGGGCGAGTTTACTCATGAGTCCAGTTGCCGTTGTGACACGAGTCATTTGGCTCAGGTCTGGCCCCGCTGGTGCGACCTAAAATAACTTGAATAAATGGGTGGCAACTCATGATTGTCTTAGAGATGAATTTTCTTATAAAAATCATAACTAATGATAGGATGATCATATTAAGTCAAATAATATGTGGTTTTTGATCAGTAAAACCATAGAATCCTATAAAAATAAGTTTGAGGCCTGAATGTGCTTGCAAATCGAAAAGTATGTAAAAATGCTACCTTTAATTATTTTTATGAATTTAAAACCCTAAGTTTGAAGATTAAAGGTTCTAATTGTGTTCCTTGATTTTTGTTAAGCAAAGTTTAGCATGTTGACTAATAAGATGGACTAGATCAAATTGTATGATAAGTGTTCATTATTTCCCTAATTAGGGTTTCATCATGATAAAAGTGCACTAATGAACTTCAAATCCCTAATTTTTATAATTGTGAGGCTTAATGGTTATAATTCTGGAAAACAATCATTTAGGCATGAAAAAATTTTTCTTGATCAATTGTGGATAAAGACCCTTAATTTGGATAATTTGAGTAATTAAGGTTTTTCTAAGTGGAAAGGTATTTTTAGGGTTTGTGGACCTAAAAAGGGTAAAATTGGAAAATGAAATCTTACAAACCAAGAACCCCTAAGGAAACCCTAAAAATGTCTTAGAAACCCTAGAACATAATCCCAAATCAATAAAAGATGTTTGGATGTGATTGTAACCATTAGGTGTTATATATGTTTTTCAGGATCAAGATTTGCTTGATTTATTGCTTGGCTTGGTTGATTGGACTTATTGATTGGATTGGCTACCTTGATTGATTTTGAGACTACCAAATCAGGTATGTGGTTACGCTTATGGCTAATCAATCTAGTTTCCCGATGATTTATGAGGTTTTATCGATTGCTTGAAATAAAATGCTTGGATGAACTTTGATTCTTGCAATCTATAAAGTGACTATGACTATCACATTATAATATCAATAACTTGCTTGAACCTGCATACCACCTTTGGGATACATGAATAAAAATATAAGGAATGAGCCCAAGGTTGGGAAGGTCGGACCAAGCCCCAGGTAGGGAAGGTTATAAGTGGTCAAACCCCAGATTGGGAAGACCTAATGGTACATAGCTCTGGATTGAGAGGTGACCAAAGAGGTACCTAGATCCAGATTGAGAGGTATCCTAATTTCCATTGCAATGACAAAACCCTAAGAGAGGGTATACCAGAGTTTACATAAAAATGGTTGAGAAGTTATGAATACAAAGTAAAATTTTTTTGTAACAAATAATTGATGTGGTTGTGTTGTTACAAGTATCTACACACTTTTTCTTTCCCCCACATACCAATATAATTTGTTATACGGACTGACATTTTGATTGAAGATTTAGGGAATTATGGAGTTACATTTATGAAAAGTGAGTGTTCATTAAACATGACATTGAAAAAGAAAAAGGCAAAGTAATGTATGGGGGAGTATAGTTAGTTCTTTGGGTAAAGTTCCCATCTCCTATTTTTAAAAGGTATGTGATAAACAATTATCCTGCTTTAAGCTTAGTTGTGTTAGAATTTATTAATTATTTGCAAAACCATATGATCCTATTTTGGGATAATGGCTCTAGCCTCTTGGCCTTCCTTAATTGGGTGTTGCCGATGGGTGGGGTCATTACACTCACTTGCACCCTATGTGTTTTACCCCTTCAGGTGGATCCACCAAAGTCCATACTTTGTTGGTATACATGCATTCCATCTCAGATCTCATGGCCTCATGGCATTTCTTAGACTCTGGTCCCTCAGTAACATCATTATAGGATATTGTCTCATCATCTATGACCAATTCATTGCCTTCCTAAGTCACAAGATATCCAAATCTCTCAGGTTTAAGGTGTGTCCTACTAGATCTATGAGGTTGATGTGTCGCTTGAGGAATTTAAGATTCCACAACACTTTGTGAATTGTTAGGTTCCTCTTGCACATCTAACAGTTCTATGTTTTCTTGTTGATCTTGATCCTCTATGAGTTCCACTTGTCTCCCATTGATTCCTTTGGAAATAAATTCCTTTTATAGGAATGCAATATCTCTGACAACAAACACTTTGTTTTCAAATGGATTATTCAAGATGGTTAGACACTCAGTTTGTTAGTGAGAGATCCCAGGATCGAGCCCAGGCCACATGATGAATAGAATGGCCAATTTTAAAAAAATGGATTATTCAAGTAGTATCCCACAATTTCCTTCAGATATCCAACAAAATAACATTTTTCAGATCTAGGTTTAAGCTTTTTCTGGAACCATTTTCTTGACATAAGCTTTGCACATCTGAATCCTTATAAAAGACATTTTGGGACTCTTCCTAGTTCAAATCTCATATGGTTCCTTTTGAACCGATTTAGATGGTACTCTATTTAGTGTAAACATGATAGTTTCTAAATCGTACCCCTAGAAGGTATTCAGAAGCTCGGCTAAACTCATCATCAATCGCACCATGTATAGCAATGTTTGATTCCTTCTTTCAAACACACCATTATGTTGTGGTGTTCCAGGTGGAGTCCACTGGGATACAATCCCATGGGCTCTAAAAAGGTCCTCACACTCTTAGTTTAAGTATTCTCCACCTCAATCACAACAAAGTGCCTTAATACTTTTACCAAATTGGTTTTGTACTTCTTTCATGAACTCATTGGACTTTTCAAGAGATTTTGACTTATGTTTCATTAAATAAACATAGCCATACCTATTGAAGTCATCAGTGAAGGTAATGAAGTACTTGAACCCTCCTCTAGAATTTGTTCTAAAAGGTCCACATACATCACTATGTATGAGACCTAATAGATCACTAGCCCATTCATTGTTGTCGGTGAAAGGGGTCTTATCCATCTTGGCCGTCAAAAAAAATTCACATGTCTCAAATGATTCAAAATCAAAAGGGTCTAGATAAGCATCCTTATGGAGTCTAGATATATGTTTCTCATTTATGTTCCCTAGATGATAATGCCAAAGGTATGTTTTGTTTGAGTTGTTGAGTTTTAGTCTTTTTTGGTATTAACGTTATATACATCTGTCTTTAGATCTAGCAAGTAAAGACCATAAGACATAACAGCCCTGTCATAAAAGATCCCATCTTATGAAATAGAACATCAACCACTTTTAATATGGAATTCAAATGCATCCTTGTCTAAACAAGATACAGAAATGATGTTTCTATTTATTGCAGGTATATAATAATAGTTCTTTAACTCTATTACAAGCCCCGTGGGAAGAGATATATTATAGATTCCAATTGTGCTAGAAGAAACTCCTGCGCCATTAGCAACTTGTAGTTCCACCTCACCTTTTCCCAAAGGCATACTTCTTTTCAGATCCTGCATGTAAAAACGTATGTGAGATCCACATCTGGTATCTAATACCCAAGATGATGAAGTAGATAGGTTTATCTCAATAACGTATATACCTAAAGTTGAGATCACCATCCCCAACTTCTGCTTCATGAAAGCCTTCAAGTACAAAGGATGAGTTCCTCATGTACTTTTCTTTCTCCTTATCTTGAGTGTTGAAGACTTGCATTTGGGCTCGACCATAGAACTCTTCTTGGACTTACTTTCATTCTTAGACTTAGCCTTGCTGATCACCATCACAGACTTGTCCTTCCTCACTATCTCATCATCATGAATCAACATGGCAAGTAGTTCTGACATATATCCATCCAAATTACTCACATGGTGCCTTGCAATATAATGACTATATGATTCTGGCATAGTGTTTAGAATCAAATCAGTAGCCAACTCTTGGTTCAAGGTGAAACCCAATTCTTCAAGATGATACACATGTCTAGTCATATTGAGCACATGTTCTTCTACTGAGGTTCCCTTTGTCAGTTTTGACTCAAGTAGCACTTTCAAGATAGTGTTCCTTTCTTGCCTATCAAGACCAAGTATTACCTACTTAAGATGTGTACCATCTCAAGAACACTCATGTCCCTACATGGCTCATGCAACTCATAGTTCAAAAAGCTTATCATAAGGTACTTTATCACTAAGGAAACATTGATATGCTTCCAGTAAGAATCCACTTATGCCCTAGGTGCATAAGAGGAGGTATTTCAGGCACCGATTTGTCAAGAAGATAGAGAATACACCCTTTATTGAGAACCTTTCTCAAAGTCCAAAACTAGTCATGGAAATTTCTCCCATCAAGTTTGTCCTTCTTCAGGACCAATCACAAATCGGATTTGTTTGTCATTAATTCTACAAGAGAAAATTTACATTTGTCAAAAACCATTTTTGATTTGATTTGATTTGGAATTTTTTTACGATAATAATTAGGTCTATAATTATTATTGCTCTTACTATTTTATTTGAATTGATAGACCTCAATATCAATTAAGAATATTGTAGCGTACAATATTCTAGTGGGTCCAGATCTGTATTTCATCAAGTCATGAGTCGACTTTTGCAATTGGCCACAATCTGACTATTTAGATAGGCCATCATGCCAACTGAATCATATGAAACTATTGGATAGATGATATGTGCAACAACTTGCCATGATCATCTGCATTCCTCTGGGCTTGGTCTCTCCAAGTCACCAGTTAATCCTAACCCAATAGCCAATACAATAGATAGGCAACATGATTTATGAAAATCTACATATCTTGTTGGTATATAAGCCCATAGAGCCATCTTGAGTGATTGCATAGAGTCAGATATTAATTAACCAATTAATGTGATTATTTAGTTAATTAATTAATTTCAGAATATTCTAAATAATCCACAAGTGTTTTAATTAATGTAGTGTTTCTGTTTACCGATGTGTTTAGGAAACCCTACTTCCTCTTGCCTTCTATTTAAAGTGGTTTGACGGCCAATATCTATATAAGATATTGAGAGAGGATTTTTATTTTACGCCCACATACGTAAACCCTAGTCGTCACTTTCCTCGGGAGAGAAAGGAGAGCAACGTGATGCTAGCACGTCGTCACACAGAAATGACTCCTTCTCGTCGGCTTGGGAAACACGACGTGGAGTTCCAATCCATCCACGTGGATAAAGTAGAGATATAGACGCTGATACATCTACGTTCGGAGGACATCTATGACCATCCATACACGCTACGAGTGACATACATCACCGCACGAAAGAAGCGCCGCCGGATCTTCTTGTGACACACTCAGTGAATGGGAGAGAAGTTTGGTCCATGTAGTCCAATAATGTTGCACACCATCGTGTAGCATGACATCGCCAGACTTGCCCCGCAATAAGGTATATCCCGCAAACACTCCTTCCGAATACGTTGTTGTCGACGAGATCCTATTTTAGGTTGTGTGGAATTTTTTTTAGTTTCTTCTGCCGTGGATATTTTCTCCACTAAACCCTACATACTTACCATCATAGTTCCACAAGATAGATGACACACCATGATTTGTACAAATCTATGCTTAGTCGATAATTCTTTTCATGTGTATTGCTAATGGAAGGCATATAAGACTTAATATTTTAGTTGAGGGAGTTGTCTAAATACATATACTTTATCAAATCACAACATATATAGTACCTATCATATACATAATATATTTCACAACAATACATGCAATAAATGATTGTGATGGTTATGTCCAGTCCTAATATAATCCTTTGAAGTCACAAGGAATTATGGTCATCTAGGTCTACATCATTTGCATAAACCTATTGTTGATGAAGATTTGTGCTTGCAAATTTGGGTTGATCGGTTCAACCCTTAAACTAATCGACGCACCTCGTGATTGGTTGTTAGGTTTAGGTCGTCACAGTAGCCGTCTGGTCCTTCTGTCCACCATTGGTTGGCTCCTATAGCTGATCGGTCGGGTCCACCATGACCTCAAATGTCCTTTAGTCGGTCCACTCGTCTTTGGGACGCCTTCATGTTCGTCATAACAAGAAAGTAAACTACCTACTTTTACATAATTGTAGGGAAACCTCAAGTTATATTTGAGGGGAGCAAAGGTAGAAGAGAATTAACTTTACATTGGGAAGTTGAGATAGAGGCATGGTACGCAGACTGAGATAAACAGATAAACCAAAACATATAACCATGCACATATTGGCGTTATTGGCCATAATCATGCTACACATCCACCATCAAAACTCCTTTTAGGGTGACACATGTAAATTTCATATATATATATATACATACTAGTTTGGGATTATCATTGTATTTGGATTTGATAAGATATTATTCACATCGTATCTATAATCGAATGAAAAAATCAAAATCTGATCATATCAATTGTCACATAATATAGTAAATTCATGTTGGCTCTGATACCATCGTTGGAAAATATGGTAAAGAGCAGGTAGTAGAATTTCAAATTTTATCTACCATATTCCGCACAAGTAGTAGATCACGTCAATAACTATAATGTAGGAAGACTGGATTATTGGATATACATGGTCGTGGAGCAAGTCCAACGACAATCTGAGTCATTGTAGATATGCAACTCTAAATCCTAGTTGCACTAGGACACATCTAACTTCCGCACCTCCTGGTCTACACCACGGACTCTAGCCACGAACATCGTCTTCTTCAACAGCTCATCTTGTCACAGACTGCTGGTTGACATTGTCATCTGAGTGGCAAACAATGGCTTCCTGCCTCTATAGTAGTCCACACGGACCACGTACAACTCCTGTCATCCTTCCAAAATGATCAAGAAGGAGTCATCTCTCTCCATAGGTATACTAGTCACCTACTTTCTCTCTCACAACAAGTATCAGTTGTTCTCTCCCGTGGCTATCCGTCCCTAATCACGTAGGACTTACTTGGGCTCTCGTGGTTACCACAACCAGAGAGGACAACAATTGTAAGAAGAATTGATTCTCAGTTGTATGTGTTGTATTCTGGGAAGCCCCAATACCCCTCTATTTATAGTAGAGGTCAGGGTCAATGTTCCCAGTTGCTATCTGATATGAGATTAATGTGCAAGAGTAGAAAGGACCGTGATAACTTGAATTTTTACAAAAAAATTGGAAACTTTGCAAACTGAGATAGGAAAATTGACTGCATGGAAAAGCCAGACGGTTGTCTCGCACTATGAGACAGTCATTTTGCAATTTTGTAGTTGTATAGGAATTTGTAAAATCAATTCCCATCAATGTTAGACATTGATTTCCTTGTAAAACAAATATTGCTCAAGTGAAACGAATAAGGAAACATCTAGAACCTTCCCCAACTAAACTGGACCATCTCACCCATGCGAGACGACCATCTCGGTTCACCTAAATGGTCATCTGGTGACTTGAGTCAAGCCCGTTTGGTTGGGTCAGTTCGTTCCTTTGGCCAAATTCAACTCACAACCAGCCTGACACCCAGACACCCGACTCAATTGTTGAGACGGCCGTTTGGCACTTCCAGATGACCGTATCAACACTTGAGATGGGCATTTGGCAGTGTTGTTAGCCTGTTTGTTGCCTGAATCAAATTCCTAAACGCTTTAGCACTTAATTTGAATGTCATTTGAGATCTGAACTCCTCTTATAGGTCGATACATATGGGTGTGACCCTATAGATCCCATATTATGTTGGCAGTGAGTGTCCATAACAACTTATGACATCACAAGCAAAGAGTGGTGCCTTGTCGCACATCATTGCTACCCAAGTAAAATGGAAAAGTTGGGGAACAACTTCAACCTACAACCTGTGTATGGCATTGCAGTGTTTGTATAGTTCCTTTATCACTGATGTCTAGATTGAACTAGAGGCATGGAGCAGTCACCCTCATTATTATTCAATCCTTTTCATAAACCAAGAGAATATTGTCTGAGATATATGTAAGCTCAATATCACATATTGACTCCATGAACATGTCCATGCTTTTCTCAGTTCCACTAGCCAAGAGGCCAGGACATCACACTCTAGTAGGAGGGACAAATCACATGTCTATCACTCATAGTCAATCCCCATGTGTCAAAGCCACCCAATCATCACTATTTTAACAACCTGTGTTTCATCACTGCGTTTGATGATGTCAAAGTGTACACAATGACATTTTTTGAGTGCAGTGATTTCAGGTCTAAGAACCACAACTACCACCATCACTGTGAGAGATAACTTTGACTTCCATGATGATGGCTTCCATGTGTCAGTCTCACAATGGGTATGTCCAATACACTGTTCTCTAACATGTTTCTGTGTGCTTGGTTTGATATTGCCATATCATGGCTAAATGAGATTCTATCATCAACCAACCCACACTCTGATCTTATGTATTATTGTTGTCTATCAACCTTCCACAATAATAACTGATCAGGGACATTATGAGAATGTAAATATGTACTCTTAACATCCATATGATCTCAATTCTTCCAAGACATGTACT
Source organism: Alisma plantago-aquatica (assembly GCA_963693085.1). Taxonomy (NCBI): domain Eukaryota; kingdom Viridiplantae; phylum Streptophyta; class Magnoliopsida; order Alismatales; family Alismataceae; genus Alisma; species Alisma plantago-aquatica. Next base: position 526,267,609 of record OY856413.1, on the reverse strand, counting down.
TGAAGACATACGTCATTGAGTAACATTATTCTCTAGACATTTATGATGTTACATCATTATCTCATAACTGAATTAAACAAAATAAATTGGAATCTTTCCTTTTATTAATAATCAAATTGTTTTTACATGATATGCCATTACAATCATCACATGATTGGCTCTCTAGACATACATAACCAACAAAGTTTAAGGTAACATTTTAAGATGCAATAATATTATGGAATTAAACCCATACCTTGTGTAGGTCAACATAATGATGTGACCCATGCCCTTTGAGAAATCCATGAGACCAACAACTAGAGTACATACTGACTTAGATAAGATGAGCCACAAACCAAAGTGCATGCCATGAGACCCAGGTATTGGGGTATAGGTCTCAAGTATAAGATAGGTAAAAAATATAAGAATCTCATCTTAAAGAAAGATTATATGTTCATATGCAAGTTTTCTATATATTTTGATTTATTTTTTTGTTTGTTATGTTAATGGGACAAGGTAGAGTCTTTTCTTATTCCATTTACATCAGAATCAGATTACTCATGTCACTTATTGGTAATTATTTCTTAAATGCATGGCTAGGGATTATATGTCCACAGGTGAATAGTAGGAGTAGAAGTATAACCAAAGAGTTAAATAAGAGGATGCAATGAAGTACTAGATAGCATCTTTGTGGGGTGACATTATCTATACAAGTTTAATTAATTAATTAATTAATTATATGACATTACTTTTTTAATGTTTCACTTGTTGTACAATGAAATTACTTTGTAATGAGTTTCCTTTCATTTAAAATTCGAAGAATGAAATGGGTATGTCCTATGATGGTTAATCTTTCAGTTATTCCTTGTGTTTGGTACTCAATATATGTGACACACCTTCAATATTGTGATTTAGTATTTAACTGTTCTGATCATGTGAATGTGTGAAAATTTGGGTCGTTACACAATCTAGATTTTATGATCATCAAGCATGAATATCATTTATCAATGGTAGAACCTTAAGGCTTTAGGACATACTCTCATAATCTTCAACCAATTTTAGATTTCCTTCAAAAAATTCAACAAAGAACGATATTGTAGTAGTGTGCTAGTTTGAAATGTGTAGCGTGATACAAATTATTGAGACTAATGAGTCTATGTTGTCTATAACCATAGACATGTGGCCATCATACCACCACAATAGATGATTCATGGTTAGTATTGTGCATTACACTGAGGACACATGGGTATTGTCAAGTTTCATCCTAACATTTCCATGCATCCCAATCCCTTAAACTAGTGAGACGATGGGTGATGTTTTATTCAAATGTTTAGTGGATGAAAATATTGACAATCATATATCAACCTTAATGGTGGATTACTTCTCCATTAATAATCTCGTACACATGAAACTTAAGGAAGGATTTGTGCATTGATACCCTTTTGTGCACCAGTAAGGCATTACATATGTGTTATTATGTGCTTATTTTGGATATAGTCGCTAAAAATGGGCTATTAGTCATCAAAATGGAAATTTATCAGATCTAGGGTATTGTGTCCTTTTGGACAACTACACCCTAAAGTATTCAACATTTTGAGATATAGGGAAGCAAATAAAAGTATGTACAACAACAATCCTAGTTCTTGACTATGCCATACTATGGAACTCCACTCTTTCGATGCTCACTACTGCCTTGTTGTATAAAAGTGTATTTAGTTGACCGAGCTAGAGAGAACCAAGTTATGATGAACTCCCTTCAAATCTGGAGTGGTATTTTCTTTCTGTACATGTGATTAGATTAAAATTTTCTTAACTTCTACTAAGGAGTAATTTAGGAGAAGGTATCCTTCTTGAATCCTATGTTTTTGACCATATATGTATCATAAAATTGAACTTGATCGCATAGTGTATGTCAGATATTGATGACATTAAAAACAGAATAGTGTATGTACGAAAAAATAAGAAATATTTAGATAAATTCATATCTTAATGGGGGTTCCAACTATCTTAGATCCAAGGTTCAAAATAGTGTTGATTAGTCTTTATAACATTGAACTGTATGGGACCCTGTCTCAAGCTCATTTTAACAAAGTGCAAAAGTCATGTGATAGATTTACAAAATCAATATCAAGCTCCCATACTTCTTCAAACTAGTTGGCATCTATCTAGCCCCTAGATGTGCAAGTTGATTGAAGGTCCATCCACATATATGATGCTCATGTCAAATAAGATAAAAGGGCCAAGTGTTCTGTCAAAATTGAGTTAGACATATATCTATGGGAGGATATTATTTATAAAAAAGGAAATCTCAAAAATATGGCATGGTGAAACACTCAAGGAAATAATTACCCCACTTCATAGAGATAATAAGATACATTTAGCTATACCATCATCTAGAGTTGATATAGAATCATGTTTTTAGAATGAGAAGATGATTTGATTAATCCCTATCATAGTTAGCTTAATCCTAGGACCACAGAGGCACTAATGTGCCTCCAAATTGGCATTCAAATATCAAGGGTAATGATGAGTTGACTTTTAATATATGAACATCAATAAAAGAGACAGATAGAAGCAAAGTATAATAATAAGGCATACATGTGTAACATTGGTGACAAGACTAGAATAATATATCATGTTGGTAGGAAATACACATCTACCATAAATGTGGGGTGAGTAGGAAATGATACACATCTACTCGAATGTGGGGTGAGCAAGAAACAATACACATTTGCTCGAGTAGGATTTTTAACATTTTCCCATGTATATAAGTATGCAGGAATTTGAACATCTGCATTCACATATGTGGGAATTTTGACATCAACATGAAAAGCACATTCAACATTATACTAGTAGTCACCGCATGATGCATAACAAAAGAATAAGAAAGAAATAAGAGAATTTGAACTCAAGAATATCCAACATGATGTGCTAGATATACATCCACTACCATGGTGGGAAAAGAAGCACATATCAACATATAAACATCCACCTCAAAGTGGGTACATATCACCAAATAAGTCAAACATGCTCAAAGCATGTGAAAAATAGTCCAAGAGAATATCCATGATCACAAGATAAGTAGCAAAATAAGATAGCTCACATGAACTATGATTTCAAAAGAAAAGATATTGTGTATAGGCTAATGTTCATAGGACCAAGAGAAAGAAAATATAGGTGAATTGCTCAACATTGAATAATAAGAGATGCAAAACATACCTCCCTACAAAGTCTAATCTATTCAAATCCAAGTCTAGGTCCAAGCCTAGGCCTCTAAAGAACCTATGATGCATATATGTGGAATTAGGCTTAGGTTTCCATTAATTAATCAAACCCTAAATATTGCCTTTTTATTATTTGTAAATTAGGTTATCAAAGCCATGCCTTATTTTAGGTTACCTTTTTATAAGTCCAAAACATATTTTATTATATTTTTTGACTTATAGATATTTAATTATGAATTTTACAAGTTATTACTTATTTAGAATAATCCATTAAAAATAATTATTATTAATCATTGAATTTTGGCTATAAAACCAATACCATTAGAAAGACCTTATTTTTTTTAATGCAACGACTATTTATTTGTAATTTTGGCCCAAGAGATAATTAGTTATGCATTTTAGAATTTTGACCAATAAAAAAATTAGATAAAGCCACATAGGCCAAAAAACCCATGAAAATAAAGGGAAAAATAGGCTGGGCCCGCATGACTTGGCCCAATGAACTCCGGCCAAGTCAGTGGGTCAATGGCTCGCTTGACTCACCCCAAAGAAAAGGATAAGAGGGAAAAATGGAAGAAATGCCCCTAGCGGAAAACGAAATAACAAAAGGAAATCAGAGGTAGGATCGGGAAACCACAAGAGGTCTTCTTCTTCTTCTTCTTCTTCATAGATCTCTACTCTGTGGGAGTCGAGCAAGCAAGCAGATGCTTGCTAGAAATTGGGCAAATCACCGATGAACAATGATTCATGGTGCTAAGGGCATGGAAATATAGAGAAGCAACAAACAAACTCACCTCTCCTCGCGATTGAAAATTAGTGAAACCAGTCACTCAAATGAGTTGTCGCAAGGCCAACAAACAAAAGCAGCTCGGCAGTGGTTGAACATGCACCCAATGAGGAAATTAAGGTGATGGAAATCCTTCACGCGGTCCAATGGAACTGGAGAAGGGGTCTGATATATATAGGGTTGCTCTCATGGTTTCTAGAACCCGACACTTTGAGAAGGGGGAGGTGAGAAAGGGGAAAAACTCAAATATCTAGAGTTTGGGTTCAAGTACGAGATCAAATCAATCAAAATCAAAACCCAAAACTGATGGCGAAGGAATCTTGTGGATAGGTTGTGTGTAGAGAGAGAAATCAAAGTTTTAAAAACTCTCAAAAAGGCGCCCGCTGCTAGCTCTACACGAGCTTGAAGATAACGTTCAGGCTGTCTGATTGTGAAAACCGATGGCCGAGATTAAAGCATGAGATTTAAAGGGTGAGTGACAAAAGAAAATATAAAACCTTATCAGATTTGAAATCAAATAATGTGATGCATTAAATTCATTTCCCTTTTCTCTCTCCTCTTTTGACGGTGCTAATGAATCACAAATTGGATGAAATTTGACACCCAACATATTTTTGACACGAGGAATCTGAATAATGCAATTTGATTTGCCTTTTGAGAACTTTTAATGTGTTAAATAAACCAAATTATATTTTCCCTTTCTGTTGGTATATATGCCCTGAGAGCCTATCATGGGATGATTGGTGGGATACATTAAGATTGATTTGATAAACATCAAAGGCAAGTTTCCAATTCTTTCTGGTTCAGTCATATGGGATAGTGATAGAACAGATTGAATGTATAGAGAATGATAGTACTCAATGACATATGCCTTCAGGTTCAGGACCTGAACGATGAGATCATACATATGCTAAGAGTATGTACGGTCTTATTATGTCCCTAGTCGGATGTCATTGTGGAAGGTAGATAGATAACAATGACACACAAGACTAGATTGTGGTGTTGTTTGATGATAGAATCTCATTAGTCATGATATGGAGATATCAAACCAAACACATAGGTACTTGTTAGAGAACAAGTTTACCAGACAGACCCACCGTGAGTTTGACACATGGAACCATGACATGGTATTCACAGTCAGTTCTCACAGTGATGGTGGTGAGTGTGATTCTTTGACCTGAAATCACTACACTCAACACAGGTCGTTGGGTACACTTTGTCATCATAAAATGCAGTCCTGAAACATGGGTTGTTATAAAGGTGATGATTGGGTGGCTTTGACACATGGGGCTTTTGAGGGGTGAGTGATAGATATGGGATTTGTCCCTCTTGAGGGAGTTTGATATCCATGGCCACTTGATGAGTAGGATTGAGATAGGCGTGCGCACGCATGTGTGAATCAGTATGTGATATTGATGTCATACATATCTCCTCCAATCTACTCTGAGATCAAGAAAGTGAATGAACGTCGAAAGGATGACTATTCCATGCCTTGAGTTCATTTGGGATATCAGTGACAAAGGAATTATACATTCACTGTAACACCATTCATGAATTGTAGGATTGAAAGTTGTTCTCCAACTTTCTATTTCACTTGGGTAGCACTAATGTGCGACTAGGTATTGCTCTTTTCTTGTGAAGTCATAAGTGTTATGGACTTTCACTGCCAACGTGAAATGGACTTGCAGGGTCACACACATAGGATTTAACCTGGAAGTGGAGTTTATCCACAAATAATGTTTAGATTGATTACTAAAGGAGTTTAGTAGTTCAATTAAACACTCAATCAATTGATAGCTCAGTATCATAGTGTTCAAGTAGTTGGACTGATTGATTAGAGTATCGCATTGATTGAAACTACGATTGACTGATTTGCACAAGTCTGCTACCCCAACCGATCGGCTCATATGATGAACCGATTGGCTCAGGTTGGTGAACCAATAAGCTCATGGGATGAACCGATCGTGTGGGCTCTGATCTCCAAACCATGACATAAACACGATTAAAACTTAGCGGAAGCGAATCGGTAATCAGTGGAAGACAAAAATCACAGGAAATTAAAACTTTTCGAGACAAGAGCTTGAATCCATAAAAGCTTCTTTCATAAAGAGAGATAAACTGTTTTACATCTCAGGATAATTACTTCTTGAGTAATTATATACATCAAGATACAAAATCTCAAGATCTCATAACACAAGACTCCAAGACCTGAGAGTACAGAGGACACATAGGACTGACTCTAACTACACCACATGGCAGGACAATCTCCACTTGAGATTACTGCTGCCCCTGGTGCTGCTTCTACTGAGACTGATCACCTGTAGACTGGTTCCTTCGTCTCCGACGTCCACCTAAAAAGTTGAAGTCTACGGGGTGAGATAATTATACATAATTGTCCCAGCGATAGTTATAACTCTTCGCCAGAAGCTTTATTATAACATCAAAGAATATCTTAAGCAGTAAAGTCTTCAAAGTATTCTATCACAGTTGCAGGTATAACAAGATCTCTACAATTTAGGAGATATGGAGAATATAAACACTATTGCAATGTAACATCAATCAACTAACTTGGAGTCATCTCTAACAAGTTATACTACATGGTTGATTATGTTTTACAAACAACATTATGCCCTGTGGAGATGAGGCATACCACTCATACTCCAACTGATCGCTGAGAAGTCACATCAGTATCATACATAGGTCATTAAGAGAGCCAAATTCTCATGACCTTCACCTTCCTCAGTCAGTAAGAGGATCACTTGTAGGACATCTCGTGTCTCTACTGCTATAGCTCACCAGGGTAAACTGGTCCTTCGCTATTCTAGAGTCACAGTGGCGTTCTGTACTCTCTTCGTCATCAGGAGGTTTCATATTTACCTACCACTGATACGGATATTTGTGCTTTCTTTGTCATCAGGAGGTTTCATGTTTACCTACCACTGATACGGTATGGAATTATAGTGAAGGATGGATGGATTACACATCTACATCACTTTCCTACACTAGGATGTAAGGTTCTACACATCCATGTACCCCACATACTCAAAAGTATGTGCTCCAGGAGTTCCCTGAGGAAAACCTGTTTCACCATCACTTAATCTCTGAAAATGATGGATCTATGATCAGGGCTCTACATTATACTTGATTAGTTAGGTACATTCAGTATTCTTTAACAACATACATTGTTCTCCAAACAATAACAATAGCATAGCAGCTATAAAAGAAGAATACTAAATGTAACAGGCCTAACTCATATCAATCATCATTTCCCATTATCCTCATCACAAGTCATATTTAAGGCATGACCTTGATGGTATTCATGGCTCTCACAGCCCATTATCAGCATAGGATGCCATTGACAAGGCATCAGATTACTTTACTTATTCATAAGGCTAACAACATGCCTTTAATGAATATAACATCAACATCCATACCTGGATATGATTACCTTCATATCAGAACCTGCATGGTTAATACAACTGATAAAGGTAATACAAAAATAAGGAATATATTCCTTCTCTTGTCATAAGAGTTAAATCTCTAATTCACATCAAATAGAGTTTAATACTCAAAAGCATGCCATTACCCTTGAATTAGGGTTTACTATTCACATTACATGTCATCACCCTTGAATTAGGGTTTACTATTCACATTAAGGTGAATTGAACTCATAACATCATCATGTATGAGTAACATCTTCATTGATGCTCTTAGATTAGTTAAAGGTTCATCATTTATCATAATTAGGGTTTCTATGATCTCACACAGGTGGATCATACCCTAATTATGCTCATTCCTGTGCATTGGAGATGCTTTAATTGAGTTTTCACCTGAAAAGGGTACTTTCTCTCTCTAGAAGTACTTTCTCTATCTAGAAGTACTTTATCTCTCATCATAAAGTTAGGTGATGTCAACATCACTCTAGATCAGGTCGGATTAAGTCATCATAGGCTAACATAGCCGAAAACATCACCATCATGTGATTAGGGTTTGATTTGATCAAGGTATTACTTAATTTACCCTTCAGGGGTATTTTGGTAATTCACCCCATTGATCATCATCATGGTCCAAATCCTAGTCAATTAGCCACTTAATATCCTAGGTTATCATTAGGGTTTGATTAGGGCAACATTGAACCATTTATATCATCAATTGATTAAATGAAGTCAACCTTGAATTACATTGATCGATCTCAACCATCAATCTCCAATTGGTTTGAGATCATTTGAAAGTGTTGACCGTTTAGTCAATTTTGACTTCCAAGACCGCGAGGGTGTGTTGACCGTTTGCTCAATTTTGACTTTTCAAGACCGCGAGCCCCCTCATCTAACTCCAAGACCGCGAGCCCCTTTCAAACCATTCCAAGACCGCGAGCCTCAAGTTGATGTCAAGATCGCGAGGCTATGCAGACCGTTTGCTCACCTTGACCTCACAAACGCGAGGCCCCTCGCGGTCTTGAGACCGTGAGCCCCCTCTCGGTCTTGAGACCATGAGCCCCCTCACGGTCTTGAGACCGCGAGCCCTCTCACGGTCTTGAGACCGCGAGGCTCACATGGTCTCAGCCGCTTGGACCTTCAACAAGATTCTATGGTTACAACCTATAATGTCAACCGATGTTGAAGCCTTCAAAAGGTCAAAACCATGATGACCACTTATGAATTGGGTCAATTAAGATTATGCTTGACCACTTGGTCATTCAATTGTCTCTCAATTGTTGACCAATTAGGGTTGAAGTCAATTCAATTAGGGTCTATCAATGTTCACCCATCAACACTCAACAATGTGACTCAACATAAGGTTGAACCCTTCAATTGAGCTCCAATTGGGCCCAAACTTGGCCCAAACGGTCTTGTGGTCATGTGGGTGGTCCCCACATGGTCTTGAGACCGTTTTCCCAAGGTTTCATCAAAGTCTAATGTGATTTGATAGGGGTTGAACCATGATTGAGCCACAAAACAGAATTTTGATTAACTTGATAACTTATTTGCAATTAGGTCCTCAATTGGTCAAATTACTTAACCCTAGACCTTCAAACGGTCTTGGGTGATTGTCCTCTCCGTCTTGAGACCGTTTGGATGAGTTCCAAACGGTCTTAAGACCGTTTGCCCATCCAATTTTGGATTCTAGTGGAATTTCAACAAGGTTGAACACATTGAGTTGATGATCATATCAATATTTTAATTGCAATGTAATTTGATGTAATTGTACCTTCAATTGGTCAACTAATCTTGACCCCAGACCTCCAAACGGTCATGGTTGATTACCCTCACGGTCTTGAGACCGTTTGGGTGACCCCTAAACGGTCTTGAGACCGTTTAGGTCAATCAACCCTAAAAACCCTAATTAGGTCACCATAATTTCTGTACTGATTTCACCTATGGTTAGCCCTAGTAGTCACCCTTTAACTCTTAGCCCGTTTGGAATTAGACCATCAAACTTGGTGAGTTGTTAATTAACATTATTTTGAACAGTAATCTCATACGGGCAACGCCTGGTCAATGACCTTACACAGTCTTGAGACCGTTTGCCCAAAAAGGCAATTTCAGACCGTTTGAGAATCAGGAATAAATTCATTTAAAGTTGTTACTGAAAAAGGTCATATATCCCGATTCCTTTGGAGTTAGCCTCCCAAATTTTGAGGATAATTAGCCTATATAATTAGAAACAGATTTATTATACGATCTATGCTCGGTCAACGGGGCCAAACGGTCTTGGAGACCGTTTTCCCTGTCGCGGTCTCGAGACCGTTTGCTCACCTCGCGGTCTTGAGACCGAGAGAGCAAACTGGTGAGACCGTTTAAGGAAGTGAAAAGCGGTGGGTTTTTCTTGGAAATCACGCCTTCATATCCTAGCTCAAGAACAATACGAATATCCTATGGATTCGCTTGCAAAATAGCAGGGAAAAGTAGGGAAACATGAAGAACTATCATCTAACCGCATATAAGAGATGTATATAGTAAAGCATGGGTTTAGAGTTATAAAACCCGCCTAAAGCTTACTTCTTGAGCTCCAAGCTTTCAAGCTCCAAGCTCTAATGGCGTCCTTGAGTTCCCACAGGTTGGCCAAGGTGAAAATTCCAAGGAAGAACGAAAAGAGATGGCTAGAAAGATAGGGTTTCGAGAGTAAGCCATGAAGTTGACCTTGAATTCGAGTTCTAACCATGGAATTGGGTAAGAAGAGGGGTTCAAACCTACCTTGCACCCTTGGTCGTTCCCCTTGAGCTCCAAGACAGTCCTTAGTCGGCCAAGCAATGAGGAAACAGTGATATGCACGAAGGAAAAGTTCCTTTGCTTGAGAGGTGAGGTATACATATACTTGGGTGATGTTTCATTAAAGGCCCATAAGTTTCCCCATAATTCCAATTAAGTCCTTCCTTCATTACTTGCTCGTCCCTTCCTCTTTATTATAAGGACAAACCTTATCTTAAGGTCTTGAAAAAGAAGGCAAAGAAGAACAATCTAATAATAAGGTACATACATAAAGAGATATTGCACATATACCCTGATTATTCAATTACAAGGTATATTTCATAACTTGATAACTCAATTGAGGTGACTTCCTCATCATTTCTTCTCTAATGATGGTAATAGTTCTAAAAGATACATTAGATGATATGTTTTACAAATTGAATCCCTTAATTTGGGTAAATTGCATTTTATCCCAAATTAGGGTTTCAAGTACCGGGATTGCTTCCACAGCTGCACCTTGGTGCCCAAGCTTGGGAAATCCCTCATACTTTGCCAAAAAGATTCTCATGATGTCTCAACATCAGAGGAACATCTCATCATGTGCAATTGCAAGTTAACCCTTTTAACTGGGTAAATTGCACATAGGTCCCTATATATCAAAACAATGGTACAACTTTAAATAAAAAGGAGCAAATACTGAAATATATGTTTGTGAGAAACTTAATTACATGCTCAGAGTTAATCACAAAGGTTTAATTACATATTTAGGCAAAACACCTAGGGTTAACTCATAACCCAGGTCAGGGATGTTACAAATTATCCACCCCTTACAAGGATTTCGTCCCCAAAATCGATAAAACATACTAAGAGAAAAGGGCAGGATACTTCCTTCTCATCTCATCCTCTAACTCCCAAGTGGCTTCTTCAACACCACGATGGTTCTAGAGGACTTTCACAAGACTTATATCTTTCTTCTTTAAATTTTTAATTTGTTTATCAAGGATTGACACTGGTCCCTCCTCATAGGATATGTCATCATTCAATTCTACTTCCATGGGTTGTAGAACTGACTCGGTGTCTGGGTGACATTTCTTCAACATAGAAATGTGAAACACAAGATGTAACTGCTGTAACTCAGGTGGCAGCTCTAGTCTATATGCTACCTTTCCAATCCGTTCGATGATTGGATAAGGCCCCATATATCTAGGAGCTAACTTCCCTTTCCTTCCAAAACGAAGGACCCCTTTCTAAGGTGAGACCTTGAGATACACTCTGTCTCCAACCTGAAACTCTAAAGGTCTACGACGTTTGTCAGCATAAGATTTCTGCCTATCCTGAGCAGTCTTAATCTTTTGTTGTATTACTTTAATCTTTTCTGTGGTTTGCTGCACCAAGTCAGGACCTAACAACTGATGCTCACCAGTCTCAAACCAACACAAAGGTGATCTACAACGTCTACCATATAAGGCTTCATAAGGTGCCATATCAATACTATGCTGATAGCTATTGTTATAGGCAAACTCTATCAAGCTTAGGTGTAGATCCCAACTTCCGGTGAACTGGAGAACACATGCTCACAACAGGTCTTCTAAGGTTTGTATGGTCCTTTCCGACTGTCCATCAGTCTGTGGATGAAAGGCCGTACTAAACCTTAGCTTGGTGTCTAAGGCTCTGTGCAACTGTTCCCAAAAATGACTTGTAAACTGAGGACCTCTGTCAGAAACTATTGTGACAGGAACTCCGTGCAAACACACTATCTCTTGAACATACAACTCTGATAACCTTTCAGCAGAATAGGTTTTCTTGACAGGTAAGAAATGTGCTGTCTTAGTTAACCTGTCAACAATTACCTAAATGGAATCATGTCCTTTGCTTGTCCTGGGTAGGCCAACAACAAAGTCCATGGTCACATGGTCCCACTTCCACTGCGGTATGGGTAAAGGTTGCATTGTCCCTGCAGGCTTCTGGTGTTTAGCTTTAACTTGCTGACACACAGGACACCTCAGAACAAACTCTGCAACGTCCTTTTTCATCCCAGGCCACCAATACAAATCTTTCAAATTCCGATACATCTTGGTGCTCCCTGGATGCATAGCATACATGGAAGAATGGGCTTCTTCCAGGACTAACTTCCTCAAGTTGTCCACATCCGGCACTATCATTCTCCCATTATAACAAGCTACTTGGTCTTCTGAGTCATGAAAACCATCTTGCTTCTCATTTCCATACTCAGATCTTATATGTTGAACTGCAGCATCACCTAGCTGTGCCTCTTTAATCTGCTCCCTTAGGGTAGGTTTAATATGCATCTCAGCTAACAAACCAGCTAACAATGACACCTTCAACTGTACATTGTCTTGCCTTAAAGAGATAAGCATATCTCTCCTAGAGCATACTAAAGAGTTTAGTTGTGCTCTATTCATGGTTGATGTTGCTGATTTCCTACTCAAGGCATCTGCAACAATATTGGCCTTGCCTGGATGGTAATCAATTGTACAGTCGTAGTCCTTGATTAACTCCATCCAGCGACGTTGCCTCATGTTGAGCTCATGCTGAGAGAAGATATACTTAAGGTTTTTGTGGTCTGTGAAAATCTAGAATGTCTCTCCGTAGAGATAATGCCTCCAGATCTTCAAAGCATGAACCACGGCAGCTAACTCCAGATCGTGTGTTGGATAATTCTCCTCGTGTTTCTTAAGCTGTCGGGAAGCAAAAGAAATCACTTGTTTATCCTGCATCAACACACATCCTAGTCCATTTTTGGAAGCATCACAGAAGACTACATATCCTTTTCCTTGTTCAGGTAGCACTAGCACAGGTGCACTTGTCAATCTCTCCTTCAGCAACTGGAAAGACTGTTGACACTTATCTCTCCAAGAAAAAGGAACATCTTTCCGGGTTAACTTGGTCAAAGGTAAAGCTATAGAACTAAAGTTCTTAATGAACCTTCGATAATAGCCAGCTAACCCCAAGAAACTTCGAATCTTCGTCGGCGTCTTCGGTTGTTTCCATTGTAGAATAGATTCTACCTTTGTAGGGTCAACACAAATTCCCGAGGAGGATATCACATGTCCAAGAAAAGATACCTCCGGCAGCCAGAACTCACACTTGCTAAACTTAGAATACAGCTTATGTTCTCTTAGCAAGGCCAAAGCTTGGCGAAGATGCTGCTCATGCTGCTGAGCATCCTTACTATAAATCAGAATGTCATCTATAAAGACGACAACACACTGATCAAGGAAAGGTCGAAAAACTCTATTCATGAGTTCCATAAATGCAGCTGGTGCATTGGTTAGTCCAAACGACATAACCGTGAACTCATAGTGACCATATCTTGTCCTAAAGGCAGACTTGGATATGTCACTATCCTTAATACGGAGTTGATGATATCCAGACCTCAAGTCTATCTTTGAAAAGACTGTTGCACCACGCAACTGGTCAAAGAGATCATCAATCCTCGGCAGAGGATACTTATTCTTTATTGTTACTTTATTGAGTTGTCTGTAGTCGATGCAAAACCGCATTGACCCATATTTCTTTTTAACAAACAAGACCGAAGCACCCCAAGGTGAAGTAATCGGTCGGATAAAACCTCTCTCAAGTAACTCTTGAAGCTGTTTCTTGAGTTCTGCCATCTCGGTAGGCGCCATTCTATACGGAGTCTGAGCTATGGGTTTCGTATCTAGAATCAGATTGATTTCAAAATCAATCTCCCGAGGTGGTGGTATACCAGGAAGTTCTTCAGGAAACACATCTTCAAATTCCCTGACTATATGAACTTTAGTAGGATTGGAACTTTCCTTGGTAACATCTACCACATGGGCTAAGAATGCATAACATCCTTGCCTCAACAGCTTATCAGCAACCATAGCTGATACAAGACAGGTGGGCAGAATCTTTCTTTCTCCTTGAAAGATCCATGTGTTGCTTTCATCAGCAAACACAGCCAACTTGGACTCACAATCCAAGACAACTCTATACCTTTCTAAGGTATCCATCCCGAGGATTATATCAAATCCCTGCATATCAAGTGGTATAAGATCCACTTGAATGCGATGGTCAGAAAAGAAGAGGATGCAGGGAGAACATACCTCCTACAGAATGGCAGACCCACTCAACAGAGTCTCCAACAACAAACTATCTGTCCTATGACTAACATTCATACTGCAGTTACGAATCACTTCACGAGTGATGAAAGAGTGCATAGCACCCGGATCAATCAGAACGGATACAACACAGGATGTAGACATATCAGAATATAAAAGTTTCATCTGACCTGCCACTACCCGTGGATTCACCACTGCCTCAGGTGGGTTCATAGCATAGAACCTCGCAGTCGCCTGGTGTTGAGGTGGTGCTGATGATCCAGCTTGAGACGCTTGTCCACGTCCTCGAGCTGCTCCTTGATGTTTTCTATTCTGAGATCCCTGTTGATTCTGTCTCGGGGGTTGTTGTGTCACACCGACAGGCCTAGAACGGCAATCCTTCATCAAGTGTCCCACCTTACCACAGTTGTAGCAACTCTTCTCCTGTTGCTGTGGTCTGGGTGGTCCAGTAACTGACACTGATGCAGAACTGTGCATCCCTTGAAGCGGTTGACTCCGTCCTCTACCTCTGCTTGGTGTCCATTGAGTTTGAAAACTCGATCTGGGTGGTGGAGGGTTTGGTGCAGAGAATCTAGGTTTCTTGGAATCCCTAGATGAAGAACCCTGGAACTGTGGATATCTTTTATGGGTTTGCCTTTTCTCAACCACAGATCTCTCTATCCTTCGGACTGACTCAACGAAGGTAGAGAATCTCTCTCGGTTCTCTAAGGTAGATACAGGGGTTGACATATTAGAATTCAAACCCTTCTCAAATCTTCTGATTCTTTCCTCATCCGTAGCAGCCATGTGCGGACAGAACCACAGCAACTCCATGAACTTAGCTTCATATTCGCTAATGTTCATCATACCATGCCTTAGTTTCTCGAACTGAGAGATCTTCTCATCTAGGAAGCTCTTTGGAAAATATCTTTTGATATATTCCCGACGAAACTCTTCCCATGAGAACTCTACTCCAGGCCTCTTCTGCTCTTCCATGTTCCACCAGTGACCAGCACTGCCTTTGAGAAGATAGACAGCATGTCTAACCTTCTCAGCTTCCGGAATCATAAGAATCCTGAAATCCTTCTCCAACTCTGTCAACCATAAGTCAGCATCTGCATGGTCGGCAATTCCGAAGTACTCGGTAGCTCCGACACGACGAAGTCGTTTGAATGTCTTACCGATACCTTGTACTTCAGGCTGGACAGGTGCCCTAGGTGCAGGAATGGGCATCCTATCAGTTATGTGTGTCATGGCAGTCATGAACTACCCGAACATCGTCTATACAGCTGGATTACTCATGTCAGCTGGGTCGAACTGGGGTGGCTCTCTTGGTGACTCAGGTGCATGTTGTTCTATTCTCGGAACTCTTGCACCGCCTCGAGGTGCACTAGCACTACTCTCTGCCATGTACTCATCGTGATGTTCTGACATTCTTATGTATCTTCTTCTCCTGAGGAGCAGAAGATTCTATTAGATAAGGAAGGAGTACTAAAGGTAGACTCGACATCCTAAGTCCTATGCCTCTATAGACTCAACTGACCTAGAGCACTGATACCACTAGTTGTGGGCTCTGATCTCCAAACCATGACATAAACACGATTAAAACTTAGCGGAAGCGAATCGGTAATCAGCGGAAGACAAAAATCACGGGAAATTAAAACTTTTCGAGACAAGAGCTTGAATCCATAAAAGCTTCTTTCATAAAGAGAGATAAACTGTTTTACATCGCAGGATAATTACTTCTTGAGTAATTATATACATCAAGATACAAAATCTCAAGATCTCATAACACAAGACTCCAAGACCTGAGAGTACAGAGGACATATAGGACTGACTCTAACTACACCACATGGCAGGACAATCTCCACCTGAGATTACTGCTGCCCCTGGTGCTGCTGCTGTTGAGACTGATCACCTGTAGGCTGGTTCCTTCGTCTCCGACGTCCACCTAAAAAGTTGAAGTCTATGGGGTGAGACAATTATACATAATTGTCCCAGCGAGAGTTATAACTCTTCACCATAAGCTTTATTATAACATCAAATAATATCTTAAGCAGTAAAGCCTTCAAAGTATTCTATCACTGTTGCAGGTATAACAAGATCTCTACAATTTAGGAGATATGGAGAATATAAACACTATTGCAATGTAACATCAATCAACTAACTTGGAGTCATCTATAACAAGTTATACTACATGGTTCATTATGTTTTACAAACAACATTATGCCCTGTGGAGATGAGGCATACCACTCATACTCCAACTGATCGCTGAGAAGTCACATCAGTATCATACATAGGTCATTAAGAGAGTCAGATTCTCATGACCTTCACCTTCCTCAGTCAGTAAGAGGATCACTTGTAGGACATCTCGTGTCTCTACTACTATAGCTCACCAGGGTAAACTGGTCCTTCGCTATTCTAGAGTCACAGTGGCGTTCTGTACTCTCTTCGTCATCAGGAGGTTTCATATTTACCTACCACTGATACAGATATCTGTGCTTTCTTTGTCATCAGGAGGTTTCATGTTTACCTACCACTGATACGGTATGGAATTATAGTGAAGGATGGATGGATTACACATCTACATCACTTTCCTACACTAGGATGTAAGGTTCTACACATCCATGTACCCCACATACTCAAAAGTATGTGCTGTAGGAGTTCCCTGAGGAAAACCTGTTTCAGCATCACTTAATCTCTGACAATGATGGATCTATGATCAGGGCTCTACATTATACTTGATTAGTTAGGTACATTCAGTATTCTTTAACAGCATACATTGTTCTCCAAACAATAACAGTAGCATAGCAGCTATAAAAGAAGAATACTAAATGTAACAGGCCTAACTCATATCAATCATCATTTCCCATTATCCTCATCACAAGTCATCTTTAAGGCATGACCTTGATGGTATTCATGGCTCTCACAGCCCATTATCAGCATAGGATGCCATTGACAAGGCATCAGATTACTTTACTTATTCATAAGGCTAACAACATGCCTTTAATGAATATAACATCAACATCCATACCTGGATATGATTACCTTCATATCAGAACCTGCATGGTTAATACAACTGATAAAGGTAATACAAAAATAAGGAATATACTTCCTTCTCTTGTCATAAGAGTTAAATCTCTAATTCACATCAAATAGAGTTTAATACTCAAAAGCATGCCATTACCCTTGAATTAGGGTTTACTATTCACATTACATGTCATCACCCTTGAATTAGGGTTTACTATTCACATTAAGGTGAATTGAACTCATAACATCATCATGTATGAGTAACATCTTCATTGATGCTCTTAGATTAGTTAAAGGTTCATCATTTATCATAATTAGGGTTTCTATGATCTCACACAGGTGGATCATACCCTAATTATGCTCATTCCTATGCATTGGAGATGCTTTAATTGAGTTTTCACCTGAAAAGGGTACTTTCTCTCTCTAGAAGTACTTTCTCTCTCTAGAAGTACTTTCTCTCTCATCATAAAGTTAGGTGATGTCAACATCACTCTAGATCAGGTCGGATTAAGTCATCATAGGCTAACATAGCCCAAAACATCACCATCATGTGATTAGGGTTTGATTTGATCAAGGTATTACTTAATTTACCCTTCAGGGGTATTTTGGTAATTCACCCCATTGATCATCATCATGGTCAAAATCCTAGTCAATTAGCCACTAAATATCCTAGGTTATCATTAGGGTTTAATTAGGGCAACATTGAACCATTTATATCATCAATTGATTAAATGAAGTCAACCTTGAATTACATTGATCGATCTCAACCATCAATCTCCAATTGGTTTGAGATCGTTTGAAAGTGTTGACCGTTTAGTCAATTTTGACTTCCAAGACCGCGAGGGTGTGTTGACCGTTTGCTCAATTTTGAATTTTCAAGACCGCGAGCCCCCTCATCTAACTCCAAGACCGCGAGCCCCTTTCAAACCATTCCACGACCGCGAGCCTCAAGTTGATGTCAAGATCGCGAGGCTATGCAGACCGTTTGCTCACCTTGACCTCAGGACCGCGAGGCCCCTCGTGGTCTTGAGACCGTGAGCCCCCTCTCGGTCTTGAGACCGTGAGCCCCCTCACGGTCTTGAGACCGCGAGCCCTCTCACGGTCTTGAGACCGCGAGGCTCACATGGTCTCAGCCGCTTGGACCTTCAACAAGATTCTATGGTTACAACCTATAATGTCAACCGATGTTGAAGCCCTCAAAAGGTCAAAACCATGATGACCACTTATGAATTGGGTCAATTAAGATTATGCTTGACCACTTGGTCATTCAATTGACTCTCAATTGTTGACCAATTAGGGTTGAAGTCGATTCAATTAGGGTCTATCAATGTTCACCCATCAACACTCAACAATGTGACTCAACATAAGGTTGAACCCTTCAATTGAGATCCAATTGGGCCCAAAATTGGCCCAAACGGTCTTGTGGTCATGTGGGTGGTCCCCACATGGTCTTGAGACCGTTTGCCCAAGGTTTCATCAAAGTATAATGTGATTTGATAGGGGTTGAACCATGATTGAGCCACAAAACAGAATTTTGATTAACTTGATAACTTATTTGCAATTAGGTCCTCAATTGGTCAAATTACTTAACCCTAGACCTTCAAACGGTCTTGGGTGATTGTACTCTCGGTCTTGAGACCGTTTGGATGAGTTCCAAACGGTCTTAAGATCGTTTGCCCATCCAATTTTGGATTCTAGTGGAATTTCAACAAGGTTGAACACATTGAGTTGATGATCATATCAATATTTTAATTGCAATGTAATTTGGTGTAATTGTACCTTCAATTGGTCAACTAATCTTGACCCCAGACCTCCAAACGGTCATGGTTGATTACCCTCACGGTCTTGAGACCGTTTGGGTGACCCCTAAACGGTCTTGAGACCGTTTAAGTCAATCAACCCTAAAAACCCTAATTAGGTCACCATAATTTATGTACTGATTTCACCCTTTAACTCTTAGCCCGTTTGGAATTAGACCATCAAACTTGGTGAGTTGTTAATTAAAATTATTTTGAACAGTAATCTCATACGGTCAACGCCTGGTCAATGACCTTACACGGTCTTGAGACCGTTTTCCCAAAAAGGCAATTTCAGACCGTTTGAGAATCAGGAATAAATTCATTTAAAGTTGTTACTTAAAAAGGTCATATCTCCCGATTCCTTTGGAGTTAGCCTCCCAAATTTTGAGGGTAATTATCCTATATAATTCGGAACAGATTTCTTATACGGTCCATGCTCGGTAAACAGGGCCAAACGGTCTTGGAGACCGTTTTCCCTGTCGCGGTCTCGAGACCGTTTGCTCACCTCACGGTCTTGAGACCGAGAGAGCAAACTAGTGAGACCGTTTAAGGAAGTGAAAATCGGTGGGTTTTTCTTTGAAATCACGCCTTCATCTCCTAGCTCAAGAAAAGTACGAATATCCCATGGATTTTCTTGTAAAATAGCAGGGAAAAGTAGGGAAACATGAAGAACTATCATCTAACCGCATATAAGAGATGTATATAGTAAAGCATGGGTTTAGAGTTATAAAACCCGCCTAAAGCTTGCTTCTTGAGCTCCAAGCTTTCAAGCTCCAAGCTCTAATGGCGTCCTTGAGTTCCCACAGGTTGTCCAAGGTGAAAATTCCAAGGAAGAACGAAAAGAGATGGCTAGAAAGATAGGGTTTCGAGAGTTATCCATGAAGTTGACCTTGAATTCGAGTTCTAACCATGGAATTGGGTAAGAAGAGGGGTTCAAACCTACCTTGCACCCTTGGTCGTTCCCCTTGAGCTCCAAGACAGTCCTTAGTCGGCCAAGCAAAGAGGAAACAATGATATGCATGAAGGAAAAGTTCCTTTGCTTGAGAGCTGAGGTATACATATACTTGGGTGATGTTTCATTAAAGGCCCATAAGTTTCCCCATAATTCCAATTAAGTCCTTCCTTAATTACTTGCTCGTCCCTTCCTCTTTATTATAAGGACAAACCTTATCTTAAGGTCTAGAAAAAGAAGGCAAAGAAGAACAATCTAATAATAAGGTACATACATAAAGAGATATTGCACATATACCCTGATTATTCAATTACAAGGTATATTTCATAACTTGATAACTCAATTGAGGTGACTTCCTCATCATTTCTTCTCTAATGATGGTAAGAGTTCTAAAAGATACATTAGATGATATGTTTTACAAATTGAATCCCTTAATTTGGGTAAATTGCATTTTATCCCAAATTAGGGTTTCAAGTACCGGGATTGCTTCCACAGCTGCACCTTGGTGCCCAAGCTTGGGAAATCCCTCATACTTTGCCAAAAAGATTCTCATGATGTCTCAACATCAGATGAACATCTCATCATGTGCAAATTGGAAGTTAACCCTTTTAACTGGGTAAATTGCACATAGGTCCCTATATATCAAAACAATGCTACAACTTTAAATAAAAAGGAGCAAATACTGAAATATATGTTTCTGAGAAACTTAATTACATGCTCAGAGTTAATCACAAAGGTTTAATTACATATTTAGGCAAAACACCTAGGGTTAACTCATAACCCAGGTCAGGGATGTTACAGATCGCCTCAAGATAGGATGAGATGACCGGTTCAAGGGTTGAACCGATCGGCTCAACTGGTCTAACCGAGATCATTTGGAAAGTCAGAAGACTATTTTGCAAATACAATTTGTTTCACTTGTACAAATTCAATTTGGATAAGGATTAATATTTGATTAATCGGAGACAAATTTGAAAGTCAATTTGAGTTGGACCAGGACCACGAACCGATCGGCTCATGTGATGAACCGATCAGTTCAGGTGTCCCAAATGATCGGTTCAGGTTGAAATGATTGGATGAGGTCACCATATGATCATTTCATGGTTGAAACGATCAGTTCAGTTGGCGCAAGTTGGTTGTTTTGTGGAAAATCTTGAACCCTTTTACTCGTGCATTAATCTCGCATTTCCTGGGGCAGAGAACCCTATCCCATGACCCTCCTATATATATAGGGGTATTGGGGGCTTCTCTGGTGAACAACTCAGTGCACCATTTGCTCTGTAAAGTTGTCGTTCTCTCTAGTTTTGGTAACCGTGAGAGAGCCCGAGCAAGTGTTACCCGATAAGGGAGGCACAACAATGGAAAGACAACTGTAGAAAGCAATTGGTAGCAGGAGAGTGTGTCAGTGACTAGTACGCCAACAAGTGAAAGAGAGCTGCAAAAAGTGAAAGACAACTACAAAAAGTGAATGGTGGCAGGAGAGTGTGTCGGTGACTAGTATGCCAACAAGAGGGTGCGACTCCTTTCTATTCCTTTTGGGACAAGGAGATCGGAGTTCCAGGTGGTCCATGTGGACTACTTTAGAGGCGGGAGACTTCTGCCGCTCAGAGGACAACTGTCAATCCCGACAGTCCCCGTGAGACCAGAAGGTGCCAGTCCCGGTGCGACCAGGAGCTGCACAGACATTGTCCAATATCGGAGGTGAATACTGTGCTAGCCACAAGGTAACTTCGTTGAGCAAGCCTCGGGATAAGGTATGCCTCTACAAACCATCCTTCCTATTGTATAGACGTTCACACGTTTCCTTTGTTCTGGGTTTTGGGAGATGAATTTTTTTTTGTTTCCGCTACCTTCTATGTCTCCCCTAAAACCCAACACTGGTATCAGAGCCACTTCAACTTCTCTATACTTTAGGATTATCGATGTGATTGATTTTGGTTTATCACCTTTATTTATTGCATACAATGCGAATAAAATTGGCTTTATGCATGTCCAATCCTAAATCCACAAATTTCAATATACATATATAATATGTAATATGAATGCACTCAATATGCGTCGCCCTTAAATGATTTTTGTGGTGGATGTATAGTGTGGTTATGGCCAATAAACCCTATGTGTGTGTGCTTGGTTGTACATGGTTGCTTGCATCTCAGTCTGTACATCGATTCCCTATATCCTATTCCTGATGTAACTCGAGATAACATGAGATTTCTTTCCTACCTTTTCTCCCCCCGAATGTAACTCGGGGTTTCCCAATTCAAATGTAAAATAGGATAGATCTTTTATTTCATGTTATGTCAAAGAATGGCAGACAACCCTAACAATAATTGAGATGATCGGTTCAAGGCGTGAACTGATCGGTTGGCGATCCAAATGATCGGTTCGAGGAGCGAGACAATCGGGTGGTGGCCATGAGGAGATGCACGACGACCAGGCGAACCGATCGGTTGGAGGAGCCAACCAATCGGCTGGTGGCACCCAACCGACCGGCCTGATGGCGAGTTGATCACTCATGGAGATGAGTTGATCAAACCCAGTAAAGGCAAAGCACAAACTTCATCTTGTATAGGTTGCATGTGATGTAGACCTAGATGAATGTGATTCCTCTTGGCTCGAGAAATCACATTAGGATGTCCATAATCATTTCTTTTATCGTTTCACATGTTTTCTGTGGGATATAGCATGTATATGATACGTACTATGTATTGTGGTGATTGGATATGTATATGTACCTATAAAAATAAATCCCTCATTAGATATTAAAGTTTTAGATGCCTTCCAAATGCAACACACATGAAAAGCTTGATCAGCCAAGTGTGGGCACGCCCTAGCGTGGTGCACCGTCTATCTTGTGGAAGTGTGAAGGATGAATATGTGGGTTTTCCCTAGCAGGGTGCATATTTCATCATGTTGGATTTGGTTCGGACTTAACAAGGTTACGTAGATAGGATATAGCACCTTGAGGCATGGAGGTGATCATGGCAAGGAGTTGCATATGACATCTTTCAAGAGTTGCATATGTTGCAATTGGAAAAAGTTGCCTACCAGGAAGATCTGAGTTGTGGGTGACATCCCTAGCTGGTCCATGACTTAGAGGATTTTAGGATCTTGACCCACTAGAAGATTGTACGTTGCAATCTTCCAAATTGATGATGAGGGCTATCAATTTGAACAATATAGTGGGAGCGATAATTAATTAAAGTCCTAATTATATCGTCAACCTTTCAAATCAATCAAATAAGTCAAAATTGAGTTTTGGAATAAAATTGCATATATTTCCTTTTGTAGTACAAATGACAACAAACAACAATCACTTTTTGTTGTGATCGGTTCTTGAAAAGGACAAGCTAAATGGGACAAACTATCACGACTGGTTTAGGACATTGAGAATAGTTCTCACTCAAGAACAAAAGCTCTATGTCCTGGATACTCCAATATCAGGGGAACCTTCTCCTACTGCACCAAATGCAGAAAGGGATGCTTGTAAGAAGCATTCTAATGATGGCATTGAGGCAAAGTGCTTGATGTTGTGCTCTATGAACCACGAGTTGCAGAGACAACATGAGAATATGGGTGTCATTGAGATGATTCAGCATCTCAAGAACATGTATGAAGATCAAGCACGGAAAAAGAGATATGATGTCTCCAGGGCATTGTTCAAGTGCATCATGACAGAAGGAGATCCAGTTGGTCCTCACACGCTCAAGATGATTGGGTATGTGGAGAACCTGACGAGACTAGGATTTCCCCTGAGCTAAGAGTTGGCTACTGACGTGATACTGCAATCGTTCCCAGAATCCTACAGTCATTTTGTGATGAACTACAACATGAACAACTTTGACAAGCCGTTGACATAGTTGTTGGGCATGTTGAGGACAACCGAGACATAGATGAAGAAGGACAAGCCTAAGTCTGTGATGATGATCAGCAGCAAGAAAGGCAAGTCCAAGCGCAAGGGCAAGGGAAAATCTAAGAAGGGTTCTGATGCTAGCTAGGAGCCCAAGGCGTCTTCAGTTCTCAAGGCCAAGGGAGGCGTGACCAAGAGAGGCAATTGCCACCATTGTCAAAAACCAGGACAATGGAAAAGGAATTGCCCACTCTATCTGGAAGAAGTAAAGAAGAAGGAGGCTACAGATGTCTCCACCTGAAGGTGTCATGAAATAAACTTGTAACATTTTTTGTGTATATGATACCGAGATATAAAATGTAAAGCACTCAATAAATGGGGCAAATGTTTCCGCCATATATAGGAGTACTTTAGTTTATTTTCAGCCTTGAAGGCAAGTAATAGAGTTATGAACTGCTATTTCATATTTACCAATGGATGGAAACACGTTATTTTTGCATATTTAATGACAATGATTACAATTAATAAAGATGATGTTTCAATTTCAAAGATATGATCTTTATGGCAATGCCTTGTTTATCTTGTGGTACTTGGTATGCATAGGATAAAATGATACCTAAAAGTTATTGATAACTCAAACAATCAAATTAGCATTAAATCATGAGAAATTCATTTCTAGTTTCCATATGATGGATAAATCTAGACTCTTTTGGTTAGAGAACCAGTAAGAGACATGAATATCTTGAACATGATAAATCAATCTTCACTAATGGTAGTGGGAGAATGATTATCTTATTAGGTATAATACATGTGATGTATTTACATACCTATTGGAGAAAATGCTAATACTTCAAATGGTGTTTAGAGAAATACCAAATATGAATATCTTGAAGTGTTCAAGAATATCATAGATGAAGTACACATTTGGTGAAGTGTTAATTCTTGATGAGATCAATGAATCAAATACTTGAACCAAATGTTTGAGATCCTTATGAGTGATTATGATAGTGTATCATAGAGAACTCACGATTAAGGCATGGTTATGTCTAAATCAAAAGGAGTCATACTCTAAGGAGTTAGAGGATGATTATCTAATAACTAAATTCTTCTTAAATAAAGAATACCCCACACTAATAAGGACATTAAGAATCACAAGGAGTTGTGAGTTCTTATATCCTTGACAGATGCACCTCGATCATCTATGTGATGAGTTGGTCATGAGATGAGTCAACTATCTGGATGAATATGAGGAACCAGATTTTGAGTTAAGGTTGATATTACATCCTAAATGACTTCCATGTGAACCATAAGGTATGACCCTGATGGTAGCACTCATTGGGATGAAATCCATGAGTGTGAATTAGTCTTAAGTGTTAAGACACATGGATAACATTTTGAGAAGGATGATGCTTGTTGATTGCAACTTAATGACTAAGAGATTTTCATATGGATACTAAAACTGCATTTCTATGAGGAATAAAACAAGGATGTGTACGTGACACAACCTATAAGGTTTATGAATCCATTAATGCAAATGAAGTTTATAAGTTAGAATGAACTAATCAATGTGATTGATTGAGTACAAGCAACTCAGAACTGTGATCTTTACTTTGATAATATAGTCAAAGGGTTTGACTGATATGTCAAAGATAAAGAGAGATATGTGATTTAGTGGGAGCGTATTCACATTCCACATGTTGATGTGAAATGGAAATGTTCTAGAATGGAAATCCAAAGTGGAAATTATCTTTAAGGAAGAAAGAGACATTTCCTATGTGATAGGAATAGAGATCTATAGAGATAGTCCTCGAAAACCTCTTGACCTGGAAAAAAGAGAGCATACATTGGCAATCTATACTGAAGAGTTCAGTATGCATAGATTCAGTGGGAGAAAACTTGTCCATGTTACATGGAGTTGGTATCCCAAGGCCAAGTGTCCAATTCTTATGAAGAATGCGAACACTAAGAATAGATATGGATCTATCATGTATGCAATCATCCCATTATCTTGCATGTATGGACATGGAAAGAATAAAGTGCATTCATCATCTTGTATGTAGGACATGACAATATGATGTGCTCATCCTAATAACTCATGTGTGGGACATGACGAGTGGATGTTTGTATGGTTCCAGTAAGGGTACTAGAATACCATAAGAACTTGATAAGTACTTGAGAAGTACTAGTTCTATGTAAATAAGGAAGGGTTCACTGTAAAGAGTTACACTGATGCAAACTTCCGAAAAGGATAGAAAATAAATCGCCATATATATGGGACAGATAAAAGTGAAAGTTTGTTGATAATTGGAAACGTTCCAATAAAGTTGTTTTAAGGAAATGTCGAGTATCCGTGTGTTAGAGAACAACAATGGATACTATATGGATCTGGAAGTTCATAAGATGAACTTATAGTTATTCCGGTCATTGATGACAAGTAAGGTACGCTTGGTCATGCAATGTGGATAATGGTTAGTAAAGGAATACTAGATCGCATATTATGGCAGCTCCATCTCATACATATGACATACAACGAAGAGATGAGAGACATGTATTTAATATTGACTTTGGCAAGGTGTTGCAATAGCTCACTATGTTAGTACTAGATCATAGTAACATGTGGGACATGTTTGAAGATCACTATGAATATGATTCAAAGGGTGATTGGCTCGCAGTGCAAGGGGGAGTATGTTGGTATGTATGCCCTGAGAGCCAATCATGGGATGATTGGTGGGATACATTAAGATTGATTTGATAAACATCAAAGGCAAGCTTCCAATTCTTTCTGGTTCAGTCATATGAGATAGTGATAGAATAGATTGAATGTCTAGAGAATGACAGTACTCAATGATATATGCCTTCACGTTCAGGACCTGCACGATGAGATCATACAGATGCTAAGAGTTTATACATTCTTATTATGTCCCTAGTCGGAAGTCATTGTGGAAGGTAGATAGACAGCAATGACACACAAGACTAGATTGTGGTGTTGGTTGATGACAAAATCTCATTAGTCATGATATGGAGATATCAAACCAAATACGTAGGTACTTGTTAGAGAACAAGTTTACTGGACAGACCCACCATGAGTTTGACACATGGAACCATGACATGGTAGTCACAGTTAGTTCTCACAGGGACGGTGGTGAGTGTGATTATTTGACCTGAAATCACTACACTCAACACATGTCGTTGGGTACACTTTGACATCATCAAACACAGTCCTGAAACATGGGTTGTTATAAAGGTGATGATTGGGTGGGTTTGACACATGGGGCTTTTGAGGGGTGAGTGATAGATATGGGATTTATCCCTCCTGAGGGAGTTTGATATCCATGGCCACATGATGAGTAGGAATGAGATAGGCGTGCGTACACATGTGTGAATCAGTATGTGATATTGATGTCATACATATCTCCTCCAATCTAATCTAAGATTAAGAAAGTGAATGAACGTCAAAAGGATGATTGTTCCATGCCTTGAGTTCATTCGAGATATCAGTGACAAAGGAATTATACATTCACTATAACACCATTCATGGATTGTAGGATTGAAAGTTGTTCTCCAACTTTCTATTTCACTTGGGTAGTAATGATGTGTGACTAGGCACCGCTCTTCTCTTATGAAGTCATAAGTGTTATGGACTTTCACTGCCAACGTGAAATGGACCTACAGGGTCACACATATAGGATTTAACATGGAAGAGGAGTTTATCCACAAACAATGTTTAGATTGATTACTAAAGGAGTTTGATAGTTCAATTAAACACTCAATCAATTGATAGCTCAGTATCATAGTGTTCAAGTTGTTGGACCGATTGATTAGAGTATCAGATTGATTGAAACTGTGATTAACTGATTTGCACAAGTCTGCTGCCCCAACTGATTCACTCATATGATGAACCGATCGGCTCAGGTTGGTGAACCGGTCGGATCATGGGATGAACCGATCGGCTCAAGACAGGTTGAGACGACCGGTTCAAGGGTTGAACCGATTAGCTCAACTGGTCTAACCGAGATTGTTTGGAAAGTCAGGAGACTATTTTGCGAATACAATTTGTTTCACGTATACAAATTCGATTTGGACAAGGATTAATATTTGATTAATCGGAGACAAATTTGAAAGTCAATTTGAGCAGGACCACGAACTGATCGGCTCAGGTGATGAACCGATCGGCTTAGGTGTCCCAAACGATCGGTTCAGGTTGAAACGATCAGTTCTGGTCACCAAACGATCATTACAGGGTTGAAACGATCGGTTCAGCTGGCGCAAGTTGGTTGTTTTATGGAAAATCTCGAACCCTTCACCTCTTTCATTAATCCCACATTGCCTGGGGTAGAGAACCCTATCCCATGACCCTCATATATATATAGGGGTATTGGGGGCTTCTCTGGTGAACAACTTAGTGCACCAATTGCTCAGTAAAGTTGTCGTTCTCTCTGGTTTTGGTAATCGAGAGAGAGCCCGAGCAAGTGTTACCCGATAAGGGAGGCACAACAACGGAAAGACAACTATAGAAATCTATTGGTAGCAGGAGATTGTGTGTCAGTGACTAGTACGCCAATAGGAGGGTGTGACTCCTTCCAATTCCTTGTGGGACAAGGAGATCGGAGTTCCAGGTGGTCAGAGTGAACTACTTCAGAGGCGGGAGACTTCTGCCACTCGGAGGACAGTTGTCAATCCCAACAGTCCTGGTGAGACTAGGAGGTGCCAGTCCTGGTGCGACCAGGAGCTGCACAGACACTGTCCAAGATCGGAGGTGAAGACCGTGTTAGCCGTGAGGTAACGTCGCCGAGCAAGCCTCGGGACAAGGTACGCCTCTACAAACCATCCTTCCTATTGTATAGACATTGATGCGTTTCCTTTGTTCTGGGTTATGGGAGAAGAATTTTTTTTGTTTCCCCTACCTTCTCTGTCTCCCCTAAAACCCAACACTTTCCTCATGCATTAATAACTTTAAGATTCTCCAAATTATATGAAACTTCACCCACAAGTCATATTTATTATTTTGTATATGAATTTGCCATCAAATTTACATGTTGGAGTTGTTTGTACAATTATTTAATAATTTAAAGGTTCTACACATTTTCTCTCTCCTGATTTCACCTTTTAAGAAAATGTTCTCCAATTTGGATGAAAATTCACCCAAAGGCTATATCTATTGTATAGATTATGAATTCAAGATTATTTTCCTCTTTTGAAGTCATTATTTATTTTATTTGATATTTTGGGGAAAACTTAGATCTTCTTTTTCCAAAAAGAATTAAATTAATTATTATTGTGTAAAAAATCTAAAACTTGACTCCCAAGACATTTGGGACCCAAGGAACATGATTCTTAACTTATTTTTAGATTCCTTTTAATGAATTATGTCATAATTAATATTGGAGCTTGTTATCATCACATTAATCATCATTATTATTTTTATCCACCTAATCATGTTCAAAACTTCACCTAATGATTTATGTAAGATTATTAAGCTCGATTTATCATGTATTCCCCATGTGCCGCTTTTTATGTTCCATTATTGGTCTAAATCTAATGTGAGAACATTGGGTTACATTAGGGTGATTTATGCATGCATTATTTTATTAGGGTTATGCTAAATCTTGTCTGGTTAAGTCCAAAATGTCAAACTTCTAGGGTAGGGTCTGAGATCTAGTATGTTACATCACACCACCCCTTAAAAGGATTTTTTTCTCGAAATCAAAACATCCACATATAAGAAAACAACTTATTCACCACCCCATAAAGGATTCAGCTTATTAAGTCAAACTAATCTTTAGGTACAAAAGGTTTAACTACACTTCCTTACATCCAACTACAAAGCATCATGAAAAAGGAAGCATAACTTGTAAAACCTAACTGTAGAACTGTGGATCAACTTGTTCTTGTTAATCCTCAATAACTTCTTCACCATCCAAAGCAAAAAATCTTCCAGCTCACCTTTCCATGGGTCTTCCTCTATTATTGTTACCATTATTTTGATGAGGTACTTGAGGTGCTTGTTGTTGAGTTGGTACTTGTCCATTATGAAGCTTGGGATAGTAAGGGAGGACATGTCTAGGTTCATTGTAGTGATGACATATCATTAGTCTATCTGTCTTTCATGCAACATGGTCCTTAGAAAGACGATCACCATCAGGGTTCTTCCTCTTGTGATTGTTTTCTTTATGGGACTAGAATCTAGGATGTGATTCCACATCTGAGGCCTTATCCACCATATGTTGAAATGCCAAGGGTAATTGTAGGATAAGAGCACAACCTATGATGTAGTTGAGTCCTTATAAGAATAGGTCATCTCTACTCTCCTCATGTAGTCCTTCAGCATACCTCTCAAGCAAGATGAGCTTTTGCACATAAGCAAAAATAGTCGTTGAACCTTGCTTCAAACTATAGAACTCAACTTCCTTATTCTTCAAAGTAGCAGTGCAGATGTACTTTCCAAGGAATAGAGCCAAAAACTCTGCCCAAGACATGGTTGCGGTGTCTCTAGTCCTTGCAATTCCATTCCACCAAACTCTTGTTGGTCGTTCCAAAACATAGGAAGCAAACCTAGCCTTCTGGTGGGGAGGACATGTTAGGCTATCAAAATTCCTCTTTATTGCCAACCCCCAATCATTAGCTTTGTCCACCATCTCTAACTCTCCTTCACCCTTGAAGGAGGGTGGTTGCATATTCATGAACTCCATGATTGAGTACTCCATAGGTTTTTCAGACACATGTGGATTGTTTAACTTCCCTACCATGGCTGTGGAGAGAAGCTGCCTCAACATGGTCAATGCTTGTTTAGGAGTGATGACTAAACCCGTGTTAGTAGCAGCAGAGGCTGGGGTTTCTTGTCCTACATATGGTCCACTTTTGGTTGGAGGAGTTCCTTGTGTCACTAGATTAGTAAAGGGTGGATCTGTAACGCCTGGGCCCACTGCCCAAGGCTCTAGTAGAGTTTCAGGAATGACGACTGACCCCACAGACCACCACTAGCCTTAACTGTATGCTTTTTTTCCACTCACATGCAAGCCAGGAGAAACTTCCCGACTGGTCACCCATCCTAGTACTACTCCAAGCTGAGCACGCTTAACTATGGAGTTCTTTAGAGATGGGCTTCCAGAAAAGGAGGTGCACCTTGGTGATATGGGTAGTCCAATCATTCCTTTTAAGATCATGTTATCCAAGGCATCAAATCCTAGGATGTTACAATCTCCCCCACTTAGACTCTTGACGTCCTCGTCAAGGCTCAACTATAAGGCCTCATAATCTCTTCCCCATTTCAGTGCAGACCCATAATGGCCCATGGACACCCAGCTCCCGATCATAGAATACCAGCGCAAGGGTGGCTACGTCAACCATGGACAACCCTTTCCTACATGCCTGGACCGTACGGCTCAAGACTGGCATGCCATGCCCATGTGGGCCCCACCTACTAGAGGGGAATTGGCTCTGATACCATTTGTAATGCCCGGGCCCACTGCCCAAGGCTCTAGTATAGTTTCAGGAATGACGACTGACCCCACAGACCACCACTAGCCTTAACTGCATGCTTTTTGTCCACTCACGCGCAAGGCAGGAGCAACTTCCCGACTGGTCACCCATCCTAGTACTACTCCAAGCTGAGCACGCTTAACCATGGAGTTCTTTAGAGATGGGCTTCCATAAAAGGAGGTGCACCTTGGTGATATGGGTAGTCCAATCATTCCTTTTAAGATCATGTTATCCAAGGCATCAAATCCTGGGATGTTACATGATCCATCCTTGGCATCCCAAACATAGGGTTTTGGGGTGTCTCGTAATCTTCCTGGTTGTCAACAGTCGAGTTATTTCCCACCATTAGGGTTTGGCCTGCACAAGGCAAGGTACTAGGTATAAGCAGCATACATCAATGTAAACATCCTAAGGGAGATGAGATTGAAATAGTTAGATAATCGACTGCTAGTGACTCTGATACCATGCTATAAGGAGTGGGATCCAGAGGGGAACCACCCCCTACTAGAATTAAAAAGGCTACATCCCTAGAACCTAACACCACAATTTTTTTTAGCAAAGGATGATAACCAATTCATTCAACATGTATGTATAGTAACACAATAAGTAGAGGCGGAAGAGAAATTATCTAACTATTACAAAGCTTGATATCTTTATACATAACTACACCACACATGGGTGACACAAAGGAAAACTATCTTAAATAAACAAGGATCTAGCTGAGGGTCATCTAACCACCTCTTTCACGTCTTCCAAAAGCTCAGCTACAAAGGTTGTTTCCCAAGTCCACATTGCTATCCTCTCCTAGATCTAAACATGGTGTTGGAAGAATACCCCACAAAAAGGAAAAGAAAAGGAAACATAAAAAAAAAGCTGGTATGTGCATACTAAAAAGGAAATTGAGCAATATATGGCAATAAGGACATTAAATATAAAATCTTCCCATAGAAGAGTAATGTACTACCCAAAATAGTTATAAAAGATATGAACATTAATAAAAGAGACAGATAGAAGAAAAGTATAATAATGAAGCATACATGTGTAACATTGGTGACAAAAGCAAAATAATATATCATGTTGGTAGGAAATACGCATCTACCATAAATGTGGGTTGAGTAGGAAATGATACACATCTACTCAAATGTGGGGTAAGCAAGAAATGATGCACATCTACTCGAGTAGGAATTTTAACATCTGCCCATGTATATAAGTATGCAAGAATTTTAACATTTGCATTCACATATGTGGGAATTTTGACATCCACATGAAAAGCACATTCAACATTATACTCATAGTCACCACATGATGCATAACAAAAGAATAAGCAAGAAATAAGATAGTATGAACTCAAGAATATCCAACATGATGTGCTACATATACATCCACTACCATGCTGGGAAAAGAAGCACATATCAACATATAAACATCCACCTCAAAGTGGGAATATATCACCAAATAAGTCCAACATGCTGAAAGCATATGAAAAATAGTCCAAGAGAATATCCATGGTCACAAGATCAGTATCAAAATAAGATAGTTCACATAAACTATGATTTCAAAAGAAAAGACATTGTGTATAGGCTAATGTCCATAGGACCGAGAGAAAGAAAATATAGGTGAATTTTTCAACATAGAATAATAAGAGATGCAAAACATACCTCCATATAGAGTCTACTATGTCCAAAGTTAAGTCCAGGTCAAAGCCTAGGCCTCCAAAGAACCTATGATGCATATATGTGGAATTAGGGTTAGGTTTCCATTAATTATTCAAACCCTAAAGATTGCCTTTTTATTATTAGCAAATTAGGTTATCAAAACCATGCCATATTTTAGGTTACATTTTTCTGAGTCCAAGACATATTTTATTATATTTTTGTAACTTATAGATATTTAATTATGATACTTACAAGTTATTACTTATTTTGATTAATCCATTAAAACTACTTATTATTAATCATTGGATTTAGGTGATAAAACCAACATCGTTAGAAAGCCATTATTTTTCTTAATAGAAGACTATTTATTTGTAATTTTTGGCCCAAAAGATAATTAGTTATGCATTTTAGAATTTCGACCAATTGGAAAATTACATAAAGCCACGTAGGCGAGAAAACCCAAGAAAAAAGGGAAAAGTAGGCCAGACCTGCATGACTCGACCCAATGAATGTTGGCCAAGTCAGTGGGTTAGTGGCTCACTTGACTCACCCCAAAGAAAAGGATAAGAGGGTGAAATGATAGAAATGCCCCTACCTGAAAATGAAACAACAGAAGGAAATCAGGGGTGATCATGCAACCACAGGAGGTCTTCTTCTTCTTCATAGATCCTTGCTCTATGGGAGCCTATCAAGCAAGAAAATGCTTGCTAGAAATTGGGCAAATCACTAATGAACATCAATTCGTGACACCGAGGGCATGGAAAGATAGAGAAGCAACACACGAACACACCTCTCCTTGTGATTGAAAATCGGAAAAACCAGCCACTCCGACAAGATGCCACAAGGCCAGCAAACAAAATCAGCTCAGTGGTGGTCGAACATGCACCCAACGAGGTAATTTACGTGATGGAAATCCTTCACACA
This sequence comes from Alisma plantago-aquatica, assembly GCA_963693085.1. NCBI lineage: Eukaryota > Viridiplantae > Streptophyta > Magnoliopsida > Alismatales > Alismataceae > Alisma > Alisma plantago-aquatica. The sequence goes on along the minus strand of OY856413.1, from coordinate 526,233,657 downwards.
GTACAACAGAACTAGATAAGGGGTACGATATATATAGGGTTGCCTCTCACGGTTTCTACAACCCAATGCTTTGAGAAGGGGGAGGTGCGAAAGGGGAAAAACTCGAATATCCAAAATTTAGGTTCGAGTAGGAGATCAAATCAATCGGAATCAAAAGCCAAAATTGATGGCAAAAGAATCTAGTGGATAGGTTGCGTGTAGAGAGAGAAATTGGAGTTTTAAAAAATCCCAAAAATGACGCCTGCTGCCAGCTCTATGCGAGCTTGAAGATGACGTTTAGCCCGTCCAATCATGAAAACCGATGGCCGAGATTGCAGTGTGATATTTAAAAGGCATGTGATAGAATAAAATGGAAAACCTTATCAAATTCGAAATCAAATAGTGTGATGCATTAAAATTATTTCCCTTTTATCTCTCCTCTTTTGAGGGTGCAAACGTATCCCAAATTAGATGAAATTTGACACCCAACTATTTTTGATATGAGGAATCCGAATATGCAATTAGATTTTCCTTTTGAAACTTTTAATGTGCTAAATAAACTAAATCCTATTTTCTCTTTCCTCATTCATTAATGACTAAGATTTTCTAAATTTGATGAAACTTCACCCACAAGTCATATTTAATGTGTTGTATACAAATTTTCCATCAAATTTACATTTTGGAGTTATTTGTACAATTATTTAATAATTTGAAGGTTATACACACTTTCTCTCTCCTAATTTCACCTTTTAAGCAAACTTTCTCCACTTTGGATGAAAATTCATCAAAAGGCTATATTTATTATGTAGATTTGAATCCAAGATTACTTTACTCTTTTAAAGTCATTTATTATTTCATTTGATGTTTTGGGGAAAACTTAGATCTTCTTTTTCCAGAAAGAATTAAATTAATTATTATTGTGTAAATAATGTGAAACTTGACTCCCAATACAATTGGGACCCTTGGAACACGATTCTTAACTTATATTCCACTTTTGAGATTCCTTTTAATGAACTATATCATAATTAATATTGGAGCCTATTATCCTCACATTTATCATCATTGTTATTTTATCCCCCTAATCATGTTCAAAACTTCACCTAAAGATTTATGTGTGATTATTAAGCTTGAATTATCATGTATTTCCCATGTGCCACTTTTTATGTTCCATTATTGGTCTAAATCTAATGTGAGAACACTGGGTTACATTAGGGTGATTTATGCATGCATTATCTTATTAGGGTTATGTTAAACCTTGTTTGGCTAAGTCCAAAATGTCGAACTTCCAGGGTAGGGTATGAGATCTAGTATATTACAATATTTTTCTTGATGTTTATAATCACAAATTGCATGTGCATTTTGGATTTGTTGTACTTTCCTATCATCATATTTCTCAATGTTTATGAACTCACCTCACATGGTGTTTAAGTGCCTCATCTTAATCTTATTTTGAATCTTTTTGTGGATCTTCTTAGCATCATGTAGATAAGAGACTACAAAATTGGTTTTCATGATTTTCCAATCTAAAAGTATGCTATTCTCTAGTAGATCATGCTATTTTAAATCCAGTTGACTCATTTGATTGGTCTAGTACGGAGTTTAACAACAAAATGCTCAAATTCAGGTTAACTAGGTGGTTTCAATTTATTCATCCATGTTTCAACATTTTTCGGTTTAGGTATGTTCAGATATCATTGGTTGTGGTTTTCATAGTATCTCTGAATTCGGATTTTTCACATTCATTTCAGTTTTGCCTCAGGTTGGGTTGAAAAATAACCCACGCACTACCATCCCTAGCTTCTTTCACTATATTTGGGGTGTATGGTAATGTAGTAGTCACAAAACTATATTTAGGATTAGACTTCCTCCCACTAGCTTTTCATGTGGCATCATACCATGTTGAGGTTTATCAGTTTCATCCAAGTTGAACTTTGTAAATTGAATAAACAAGTTTATTCCATTATATAGTGTTGAATGAGAAGCAACATCACTAGTAAATCCAATTTCAGAATGATGCCTATGGGATTTATTTACAATAATATCTTTGCTCTAATGCATATCAACAAGATTATGTGACTGTGAAGAAATTTTGTCTACATCACACTTTGGTAGATTATATATTTTTTTCGATTGAACATTGTGTTCTTCAACTTGACAAATAGAAGTACAAGGAAAAAATATAGAAAATAAAAAATAAGTGAGCTCTTTCTCTATTGTTACAGGAAGATGGGATAGTAGAATCTACTGGGCCTTTTGGTGTATCATTGTTTTCCTTAGATAATTCCTCATAGTTCTATTTGAAAAGCCTTTGAAGTTATAAATGCATTCATTACATGTCTCAAATGCAGACTGTGCTAGTGGTCACAAGAAGACATCTAAAACATGTATTTTTTCACTATATGCAAAGAATGCACAAGGTAATGACAAGGAACAATTTTTTTTTTAGAATAATCTTTCGAATAGGGAAAATGCAGAGAACCGAAGACCTTTAAGAAGATATATTTAAATGACTTTTTGTACAACAATTCAAGTAGACTCTTCATTTATAATATCTTAGATGGAAGTTTGTTAATCAAATAGATTGTTGAGATGTAATCTTCAACCCAATATTTGATGGGTACTTGTTAGTCAACAAAATTTTGAGTGACCTAATTTAACTATATGCAAGTGTTTTCTTTCAATACATCCATTTTTTCAGGTGTTTGAGGAAACTTAATTGATGTAGAATTCCATTATCTTGTATATAGTCATGTTTTATGACAAGTATTTGAAGTCAATAAACACTACATTTATTCCATTATAATCACCTAGCAACTAATAACTTTCCACCAATCACCTAAAGATGATACCCCTACAAAGTTTAAACAATAAGAAAAATAACTAGACTATATCTGCTCAATGATTATCTTATGATATACACCATCAAATAGTGAGTATTACAAAAATATTCTAAAATTTTATGTGATTTTTTTATTATATAGGTACAAAATACTAAAACAAGTAGAGATTAGCACCTTGCCAATATTGCTAGTATTTGTATAATTGGTTAACTAGGAAAAAAGTAAACTAGAAAGTGGGAAGTTCTTTTAAATAGAAGATTCTAGGTTCAAGTCTTTTTCAAAAAAAATGAGGGGGAAATCACCAATCAGAGATACCATATAGGACTAGCATTGCATTGACACTCCACCCTATTGGGTGTATTTGGAAATGACCAACAACCACATGTAATCCTAGGGTATACTCTACTTGGATGGGTTCATTTTGGTTCTTCTTATTAGGGGGCATGTACATAAAAAATTCATAATTCCTACTAACATATTTAGTATACCTATTGAGTAAATTATCTATGACTAATTGCCACCCAAAATGTTATATGGAAATTGGTGTATCCAAACATACTTACATCATACATAGTACTTCCAAATTTTTACATTTTAATTTTTTTTCATTTCTAAAATCTAAATTATATATTCATTATGTTTATAATTAATATATATATATATATATATATATATATATATATATATCTGTGTGTATGTGTTTTTATTGAAAGTGACTCATACTACACAGTTAAGCATATGTTAACATTTTGTGAGTTTAATCTATTAATAATTATGTGTTTTATAGCATGTACAAAATAATTAATAGTTCATATTACAAATCAAGATACCTAGGGAATATCTAAAAGTTTTGAGATTTATATTTTTTGGATCATATTTTTTAGATCTATATATAATGACTTGGGAGTGAAGATTTAGCTTGCAATATTAATATATGTTTAGATACTATTTTCGAATATAATAAAACAATTTTGGTGGGTCTCACATAAGGACGACCCATAGTGATTTTGTTTCACCGTAGAAAATATCCAATTGTAAAACTTATACCCCCATAAAAACTATTAAGTTGTCATAATAGTATCTATTCCTTGATTGCATGCATTTCTATTTCTTCTTATCTCCAAAATTGAAATGTCAACTAATTTTTTTTTTGCAATATAGCTAGAGATAAGCTTTTATTCATCCCGTTCTCTAGTACGGACCAAATACGATCAGGCATAATGTTTACATCTTTCGATAGCCAAGTTGGCTTGACAGAAAAGAAAATGAAATTTGAGGAGAGGTACATGGATTTCTTTGCTAGCGTATCAGCTACTTGGTTATTTACTCTGTTGATAAGGACGAGCTGGAGATTGGGCAGATGAAACTTTTCCCGAGCATATACTCTTTTAAGGGGTTCGAGCTTGCATGCAGCCAGACCAGGATTGTGAAGAGTGCTGATAGCCATGGATGAATCTGTAAGAATCATCGGATATTGCCAGTTGTTGTCAATGCATAGCTGCATTGCGTAGAGGATCCCTTTGATTTCAGCTTCAAGTACTGAAGTGGCCAAGCCGCACTTGCCACTGCCAAGTAGGCATCTACCAGAGCTATCTACTTCATGAACGCCAAGTCCCATCTTGTGCGAGTGGTATTGAAAGGAAGCGTCCGTGAAGACCAACTGGTGGCGCAGCTGCGGCCTGGGCGGAGGCCGACAGGTTCTGGTTGTGATGGGTGAAGAGTTACTACTGGTCGCCATGATGGCAGCCGTTTTCCCTTTGATAAAGGACACATTGGCTGAGGTAGGGCGTCGTTTGCCTTCATGGAGGTACGCATTGCGTTCGTGCCAAATAGCCCAGCATCCGACACAGTGCAAAGTGATTGCCTCCACCGAGTCTTTTCCTTGGATGATGTGGTTGATCCAATCATCACCGGAGATACTAAAGAACACTGGTGTCATGTGCAATGACGTCCACACCGCCTTGCTCGACGGACAATCCCTGAGACAATGTGTGATCGTATCCTGGTCCATCTGAAAAATCAGGCAGAGAGGGTCATTGCTTATGTGTCGACGCACACGCTCGGCTTGGGTAAGGAGCACTCTGTGTTTATGAAGCCAGCAGAATGTTCAAATCTTAGGGGGCGTAGGAAGCTCCCATATTCTCGTCCAAACATTGTCAGAGTGGTGTGTGATTTATAGAGGTTTGATCCATGCAAAGGCAGAGCTAGGAGTGAATTCCCCAGATGGGGTAAAAGGCCATGACCAGGCATCCGGTCCAGTAGAGATAATAGGAACACAAGTATTCTCAATACGTGACCATGTTAATGGAGGAAGATGGGCATGGATGAAGCTCCAGTACGAAACACCAGATGGTAGAACCATGCTTTGCACTTTGAGGTCTTGAAGGTCGTCAGGGATTGTGACCGTGGGAACAAAGTCGGTAACAGATTTCCCAAGGAGCCATTTGTCATGCCAGATATTCGTGTCTGAGCCCGAATTCACCACTCTGTGACAGCAATCCTTAAGGTTAGGACGATGCTTCCTGATGAAAGACCAAGCAGTCGAGCCCGGAGTTTTCAGAAAGGAACCCTGTTTAAAGTATTTATGTCGCATGACATCAACCCATTGTGTTGGGGCGCCATTTAGGAAATGCCAAGCATTCTTCAGCATCAGGGCGATATTTTGGTCCCTGGATGACTGAAGTCCGAGACCTCCATGAGCTTTACTTCGCGTCACCTTGTCCCACGAGACCAAGGAGAGCTTCTTTTGCTCTCTGCCTCCAGACCACACAAAATCCCTGACGTGTTTGTCAATGTCATCGCAGAGGGTGGGTGAGAGCCACACAGTCTACATAGTATAAGAAGGAATGGTCTGTAAAGTAGACTTAGCAAGAATAATCTGGTCGGTGAGGGAGAGATGTCGGGCAGACCAGCTATCCATACACCCTTTGATTTGTTGAAGAATGTATGCATGCGTTTGCTTGTTGACTCTGTGATGGAGCACGGGAATGCCTAGATAACGGCCAAGATCGGTTGTGCTTGGGATGCCCATACGGCGACAAAAGGCACGTTGTTCAACTGAAGTAGTATTGGAGGAGAAGTAGCAGCAGGATTTTTCTTTCGAGACAACCTAGGCGGATACTTTTGAGAAGCGTTGGAGAACTTTGTTGATGATTAAAGCTTGCCCCGGTGAGGCCTCGACCATAAGGACAAGGTCATCAGCAAACATCACGTGTGAGAGCGCAGGTCCAGCTCTGGTAAGCAGGATCGACTTCCATGTTCCTTGTGTAACTTCAGCATTGATAGCTTGGCTTAGTCGTTCCATGCATAGCACAAAAAGATATGGGCTGAGGGGGTCTCCCTTCCTGACTCCCTGCGTGGTAGAGAAAGGCTCCATGGGTGCACCTTCCCACAGGATCGAAGTGTTGCCGACGAAAACTATTTCCATGATCAGGGCAGTTAGACTATTTGGAATGCCTGTCTTCTTTAGGGTATCTGCGATAAAGGCCTAGCGCATGCAATTAAAGGCCTTTGATAGGTCAAGCTTGATAGTGACCCACTTCCTCCTTCCTTTCATGTTCTTCATAGAGTGTACGATCTCCTGAATAAGCAGTATATTATCGCTGATACATCTGCCAGGGATAAAGCTTGACTGATGAAGGGAAACCCAATCACTCAGGAAGGGCTTTAGGCATTCTACTATGACCTTAGAGATGAGCTTGAGACAGCATTTGTTTAGAGAGATCGGCCGTAGGTCGCTGCAGCGTTGAGGATGGCTGATTTTAGGAATGAGCACTAGCAGGGAGTCCTCCATGCGAGGGTCGATCTTGCTGGTGTTAAAGGCTTCCTGGACTAAAGAGACGAAAGAGCGCCCGACATGGGACCAATGTCGTTGGACAAAACCATTGTGGATATCGTCTGGGCCTGCGGCCTTCGCAGGGGCCATGAGAAACAAAACGTGTTTGATTTCATCTTCATCACGAGTGGAGGCAAGGATTTGTGGGTTGGCCAGTGGGCCGAAGCTGCCCGCGTATGCCGAGATGGCATTGGTATCTAGATACCTGTTGCATGGACTACACAGAAGGTTGGTGAAGAAAGTTTGAACCAGCTGCTTGATACTTGTTGTAGATGTGATCCAGGTCCCGTTCTCATCACGGAGCCTAGTGATCTTGTTATGATGTCTTCGAGCTTTGACATAGGCATGGAAGAATTTGTTATTCCCATCACCGTTTTGTAGCCAGTTGACGTTGGAGCGCTGCTGCCAGTCCGCCTCTTCTCGTGAAAAAATGGAACTCAATTTTTCCTGAAGCAAAACACACTGTAGTTGAGTAGAAATAGAATTAGATGTTTGCAGTTGTACCTGAAGCTTTTCAATTTTACGGAGAAGTTGGTCCTTTTGCTTATACTGTTGTTTGATGCGATTAGAGTCCCATTTCAAGGCCGCAGTTTGAAAAGCAGGAAGGGCATCCGTCATCGATTTGCTATTGTCCCATGCTAGAAGAAGATCAGACTCAAAGCCAGGTGTAACATCCCAACTCATTTTTGTTTTGAAGAAATTACCTCTTCGCCTCACCTGAAGATGGAAAGATAACATAATAGGGTGGTGATCGCTGTAGAGTCTGGAGAGAACATCAATGTGCATGCCTCCCTCAATGGACAGCCACTCCTCATTAGCAACCGTCCTATCAAGTTTTTCTCGAAGACGACCCTTGACGAAGGTGAAGAAGTGGCCTGAGGAAGGCATATCCCTCAGACCAGCCGTGGTGAGCAGATGATTGAATCTGAGACTGGATCGTCTGTCAAAACTCGTCCCACCTTTTTTTCAGTTATATCAAGCATTGTGTTAAAATCACCGACTAGAGCCCAGGGCTCATTGATGGAGGATGCAAGACCAATGAGGCGTTGCCACAGAAGGTCCCGCTTTTGGGGGTTAGGACTGCCATAGACGAAGGTTAGCAACCAAGAATTATTGATGCGGCAGTGGACATATTGGCGGTGGCATTGACAGATATCAATGGAGCAGCGGTTGTTATCCCAAAGTACCCATATGCCACCTGAGAAACCGAGCGCTTCCACACGATGTGAGGAGGTGTAATTGAGCTTCTTAATGATCTTGTCAGCCTTTAACCCACTGCAACGTGGTTCTAGAATGAATAAGATTTGTAATTTATATTTCCTCTTATACTCTTTTAGAAGATCTATTTTATCTTTAGAACCAGCTCCCTGAATGTTCCAGCAGAGGATGCTAGTCATTGAAAACACACGGAAGGAGTGCGAGCAGCACGCTCAATGCATGGCAGCGAGCAGGCCTGGTGGATCAGGCACTGCGTCCATGTCGACGTCGAGATCAGCATCGTTAGCTTCAAATTGGAGGCCCTTCTTAGCACTAGAAGTGTAGTCCACACTTCCTACAAATTGTGCGATCTTGCCCTTCTTGCGTTCATGGCCCGAGCTGATCGTTTGGTATACCACTCTTCTAGTACGAAGGATAACTCCACTGCTTGCTCCATCCACCCCTGCTGAGAACACAGGTGAATCGGATGAGTTGATTATGGGGACGGAGGCTTGGAATCGAAAGGCCTCTGCAACTAAGGCACCGTCTCTTCCTTCGCACACTTCATCATCAACTAGGGTGATAACTGAGTTGTCTCCACCTTTGTGAGTTGCGGATGATTTGGTCATTGGGACTAATGGCGCTTGGTGCTCATCTGTGACCCTTGGCCCACAGATTTCTTCCCTGCCTTCTTCTTATTCTTCTTATGGGTAACCGTCTCCCAGTCCCCGTCACTATCCTTGCTGGGCTCGTTGGGAGTAGCACCAACATCATGTTGTGTTGTGGGGGGTGCTCCTTTGGCGTCTGCGTGCTTACCACGCTCACTGGTTGCTGGCTGAGGTATTGTTTTCTTGCCGACAGGGGGCGCCGATTCGACATCTTTGCATGAATGTCTGGTGTATAGGCCGGCGCTATATTCAAGGCCGGGCTTGCATAGGAAGATGGGTCAACGCTGGGGAAGGTTGGGATGAACTTATAGTCCCCTGCGTTGTGGCTGAGCCTGTCGCACTTCATACAGAAGGTGGGGAGGTTCTCGTACTCAATCCGATATTTCTCATTGTCTAGAAGAATCGCCAGAAGTAGAGGTTGGGACGTATCTACTTCAACGGCGATGCAGGCAAATTTCCCCCTATGACCAGATTGGGTGGTTGTATCTATTTTGATCATCCGTCCAATCAGGTCGCCAATGCTCCATAACAGGTGGTTTTGAAAGAGATGAATCGGGAGATCTGGCACTCTAGCCCAGACTACCAGTGTCCGTGGGATGGGATTAGTGGGGAGAAAATCCTTAGACCACGATTGCACTGATATGTAGTGGTTAAAGATCATCCAGGGACCCCCGGTTAGGGCACGAACGAAGTCGGCGTTGTTTGCTAATTGTATGATATAGTACCCCTTGTCGAGATCTATGGCTCTAAACTCATCAGTTAACTGTCATAAGATTGGGATCCTGTTCATCAACGCGTTGAAGTTGACAGTGGTGTCGATAACTTTGATCACCACGGCGAACTTCCACGGTTCAAGGAGAGGCGGCAGTATCGCAGGGTTGATGGCGATGGCAGATAAATCTCAGTCCTTTGATATGCGGATGTTAACGGGCGATAAGAGGTCTGATGACACCTGAGATAGGGACGCCGGTGCTTTAGTCTGACGCCCGGTCATTGCTTCTCTGTATGATTTAGTATGCTGATGTGGCGGAGGATCAGTGTTGTCCATTACGGTGTCTGCTTGGATGATGGATATGTCGCCAGTGGTTGGGACTGCATCTGGTGAACCGGTAGTTGATGACTCATCGTTGAGAGAGGCAGCACTGGCGGATCCGTGCTCGGCGCCACGACCTCCCCGACCGCCCCCGCGGCCGCCTCCCAGGGCACGAAACCCTAGCGGATGACTCATTCACCCTTTTAATCAATCATATTGATTAATCTCTTACAACTTATTGACTGCATTTGCATTAACGGAATTATCAAAATGTCAACTAATTTTTTTTAAATGTAAGATTATAAATCATGGTCACATATTTTGTGAATGTTGAAACTGAGTATGATTGCCCTTGTAAGCATTAATTGATAAATGTAGCAAAACAAAATTAGATAATATCACCCAAATGATGAAATTATGAATTATGAGTAAATGTTTGAATTTAATATGTCTAAAATACTACTAATATATAACTATATATATTATTGATAATTATGGTTTTGTATCATTTTAATATGTTTATCATATTCGATACACTTAAAAAGAGTTGCGTTGATAATGAGATCAAATTGTTGAAATTGGAGGAATAATTGTGAACTAATAGCAAAACAAGGAAGACATTGAGGATCCAATATGATCTCTTATATCCCCTTATGTCCATAAGGGGAAATGATAAATGTTGTTGACTTGAAACAAATGTGCAGTAGCATCAAGGAACCTATATCACATATACTAGCCTAAAAATTAGTTAGGGTGCCGAACAAATAGAATTAGTTAGGGTGGATTCCATGTTGAGTCCTTAGGACCAAATGATAGTTAGGATGTCCCACATATTCCTGAAGATCACCTTGTGAGTGTCAAAACTCACAAAGTAGGAGTTAATGTAGCGTATTCAAAATGTTTAGGTACTTTAACTTGTGAGACATTGTAAAGGGGTATTGCTAATTTAGTTATTTTTGTATGTAATATTGAGGTGAATATTACTATTGATGCTTTCTTGATGTCACCCCTAATGTATGCATAAGGGGTCACACTCTGTTCGGCAGGATGGTGTTCCTCCTGCCCCTGCTTTGTTGATGTGTCAATCTTGTAGAAGAGTAAGGAGTCATTTTATTTATCTTAATGTGATAGGAAACCTAATTTGTTATAGTGAAATACTTGTATTGATCCATGTATTTATAATTCATTGGGTACAACCAAACTAATCAGGGCATAAAAAATTAAGCTACACAACATATTTTAGTTGATAATGTTTGTTGAATTGAATAAAATATTTTCTTAGTGCTTGTTTCTCTAGGTAGTTGTATAATATTTATGTTAATCAAAATAGTGAGACGAATTCAAAGAATTTGACATGATTTGTTACTTTTGATCTAAGAAGATCAAACATTGTTGAATAACTTAAATTAACTAGTTGACCGTATGTATATCTTTTAATTCTGTGTTTGTTGTGTTCACTATGCATGGTGATATTATATGGCATATTTATTATTATCACACGTGCTTTGTTAATCTTCTAAATGTACATGATTGTTAAATAAACTTACTTGCAACATATTTAGAATGGTTGTGTTAGATTTCATTTTATTTATGTCATCCTAGTACCTTGTGTATCTCAAAATGAAAGAACATAAATGGTGATTGCTATAATAAGTAGAATCTTGTTGCAACATCTTAAAAATTGACATAAATAAATTATATAATTTACATCAATTGGAAACCCTGAATTAATGTTTTGGATAGTTCTAGATGATCAATTTTTAGGTTGGAAGGAAAATAAACTAAATAACTAGATTATCCTAAATAAGATAATATTGATTAAAATTTGACTTGGTTTAAGAAATTTTTCTTCATGTGGGGTTGGTTGCCTCTATATTTTACACATGGTCACATAGAGCCATCAGATCATTATAGAAGGGCTCATGCCTTGTCTCCTACCTCTACTCTATGCTGAGGAGGAAATCAGGTGTCACTCCCCTGTAATCACCAACTTCATCTCGGTATCCTCTCCAGGTAGATTTTCATTTTAGTTTGCTTTAATTCTTGATGCTTTTTTTCTTCCAATGGCATGAGATATGATTGCTACCTCATACAATAAATTGAACCCAATATTTATGAATCTTTGATCTATGGTTCTTTGTTTGTAAATGTTTCCATGAACATGACACCATCTAAACCATCATACATATATGTATGTGACCCTTCCTAGGACATCGATGCACAACCATTAATTGTCTTAAGGTTTCTCAGGGTGGGTCTATGAATCACCCTGGTCATTGGAAGGAACTACAAATACACTCTAGAGCACCACTAAAATATCTCCTGTTAGTATATCTCGTCCTTGACATGGTAATGAAAAGAAACATGTTTCATGTTAAGTTCTTGACTATCATAACCTACATTGAGTTTTTTCTTTTTGTTTTAACATTTTCCACCATTTCAGATTTTTTTCCACCTTAGTTTCAATCTAGATTAAAGGGATTTCTTGTAGTTTACATTTTGTCAGTGTTTCAACCTTCCCCATTGCATGCTTTAATAGAATTTGGTTCAGGTGGTATGTCAGTTGCTTCTCACCCATTTTCCATGCTTGGGTTCATGATCCATAAATGGCCATTTTTCACACTTTTTATCTTCCTCCCTATGTCACATTTGTCTTCATTGGGTTGCACCACCTCGCCAGTCATGGTGGAGGGTCTCCTAGTTGTCCCCATCCACCACGAGACACAATCATTGGCTCTCTAAGTTTAATAATGGTATATGTTGAGGATTCAGTTGTTTCCCCATCTCTTGGTTGTCATCAATATATGGTTTTGTTGATGATCTCTTTGTTGGTGATATTTCTAAGAATTTAGAGTGATCCTAGTTGAGAGGAGGTCTACAGACATGGCTTACCAATTTTATCCTCAACCAAATCATGTGCTTGTTCACAGAATCTAAGGCAAAGTTGCAATTTCGCCTCTATCGTTGGGTTAACCATCTTCTAATTGTGAATGTGTTCTCTGGGCCACACGGGTACACAGGAGTTGTCTAGTTGGCATTGCAGAAATGTTTCCTTTGGATATAGTGCCTACATGGTTTTATTTGGCAATGTGATTGATTGGTTCTTCCTAAATTCATAGTAATTAATAAATGGCCAAAAAAATAAGTGCAATCATGATTTAGAAAGGATTTTGAATTAGGAATTTGTTTATATGGTTTTCAAACCCTGTTTCAATAAAGTTAGGAAATGATTTCCTAATATCCTAAGATTAGGGTTTAAGATATATATTTACAAGATAATTAATATAAAGATTATTAATTTCATAAAACATGGGGTTGAATCAAGGTAGGAGGGACTAAGCTATGATCTACTTTGCTCTAGGGTAACATGTCAGGCTATTGTGTAGAATAATTTATGGTTGGTTGAATATTATGTATAAAGTATTAATTATTACATAAAATTTAATGTTCTAAATCATGTTCATCGTATCAATTTTCTTGGTAGTTGCTATGTTTTAGGTCTTATTCTTACCATGATCATTAAAATCAAAGACAACAAATAATGATTAATGAATTTGAATTTCATGTTTTAAGAGTGAGGAATTCCATCATGTTGTAGATTTATGTTCAATATCATGCTAATGTTCAAATTAAAAATCATGTTATAATAATTTTATTTATTTTATATGTTCTCAAAACCATGGATCTGAAGTGGTTATTATGGGCTTTCACAGCCAATCACGAGCTTTCCTAGAAATGTTTGTGTTTTCCTAGCATTATGTGCTCTTAGTTTGGCAAATCATAAATACATGCATATTTTATTTTTCAATTATTTAGTTATGTTAAGAAGTTATTTCAACAATGCTTCAAATAATGTCCAAGTCAATTTTTTTCATGTCAAGTATAATTATTTTCTCTTATGTTATAAAGTGCCAGTACCATTTACAGATGTGATGTTTTCGATTTGAATGGTTTGGGGACGTGATATCCCTAGGTAATAGAGGACATAAGGACTAAATAAGAAAAATCCAAGTTCAACCTAGTGGGGTTCCATCTACCTTAGATGTTCCTACTATCTCAAATGCTCTTTTTTATGTTTTAGTTATTCTATGTTAGATGTTATATCTAAGATTTGATGAAGAAGTTAGTTGTAGTTTTCATATACAATGAACATTGTATTAATATTTTGAAGATAATATATGGAAGTTTATTTATTTATTTACAATGAGTATTATGATGTGACATCCCCTTAAAATATAAACATTTTTGCTATTGTATGTATGAAAAAGTGGTGTGTTATGTTCATGGTATTAAAGCAAATAAGTAGATGGACCTCAAGATAAAATGTGATTCATATGTTCTGGCCTTAGGTATAGATGAAGTAGGTGAATGATATTGAAAATCAACATCATAGACTAGTCAGGAGATGGAAGTTTAAATAAGGGGTAGGGTTAAAGCTGAGTCTTGACCATGGACATGGTGGCTCAAAAGGACTGAGATCTACTGTCATCACCACGACCGTGTGGTGAGGCCACGGCCATGGTAGATCATCCCCAATGCCTGAGTTCTCACTCGCCACGACCGTGATCGCCGAGCCATGACCGTGGCACCCCACCGCAAGACCGAATGGAGGCAGATTGCATGCCAAATGAAGTCACCCCGAGGCCATTGCACCTGTAGGTGAAGACTGAATGAAGGACAAAGACCATTTTGACTTTACAAACAGATCGGAGAGCTTCTGCAACTCAAGACCGTTTGAACCAGTAGACCATTTTCTGCCGCCCAACTCAAGAACGAATGGAGTAGACCGTTTGACAAGCAAAGACCGTTGATAGGCAAACGGTTTGTAAGACCGTTTGGTCTTATTCGAATTCCAAACTCAAAAGAGCCGAAACTGTTTGGCTATTAACGGTTTACATACTGTTTGGAGAAAGTTGCAAGACCGTTTGGCTGAGGTGTTGACCGAATCAAAGACCTTTTGATATTAAACGGTTTGCAAACCGTTTGCATCTGAATCGAAGACCGTTTGCCCATTTTTGTATAAGACTGTTTGATAGGAAAACAGTCTGTGAGACCGTTTGGTCTCATTCGGTTTCCAAACCGTTTGCTGCTCAAGACCGTTTGGTCAAATTTTATAAGACTGTTTGAGCCAAAATATCAGCCAAACCATTTAGACTGGAAATACACCAAAAATGTGAATACCTACCTGGTGCCTATGAATAGGACCACTAGGACCTCACTTGGCGGCATCGGTTCTAGGACGCCGACATGCTATCTGTACATAGGTCTGATCTGAATCCAGTGTCATCCACGCCAGTTTCATTCCACCTACTTCCCGTGTTGCAACCAAGGAGGCTGAGGAGAGAAGGAAAACAGAGTGAGGGAGACTGTCTGGTTTGTCTTGGTATCTCCCGTTCGCATCCAGATCTGCTCCGACACGACGTAGGAGGTTGTATCTTCTTCACCGAGCTGCGACTACCTTCCATACCGAGTTCATGGTGGACTTCTCTCTCTTTCTCATTCTTCTTGTTTCTCGCATCATGAGCGAGTAGTACCTTTTCTCTTGGGTGAGGGGACTAGCCCCACTGCCCATGCAAATCATATTCTTTTGTTAAACTCTCCATGGAAATGTATATAACTTTCCATTTCGTTGTTAGTTGGTATGTTTGTAGTTGATTATCTACTTGCTTTCATCTTGTTCTTTCCTATATTGTGAAATCTTCTATATGTGGGATGGAATGACAGTTTACAAAGTTCGACTCTTTGACGAGAACTTGTGATAAGATTCCTTGAGGTTGTAAGTGTTTGATCTGTTAGGGGATGAGACATCTAGCCTACGGTGACGCTTCTGTGGTCTAAACATCCCTCAGGGAGGACCACAACCTTAGTTGGATTTTGTATCATCTTTGTTTATTGTCGAGGTTAGTTCGTAGATCTATCACCTGCTTACTTATCGATTAATGTGGTTGACTCCCAAACTAGAAATAGAATGGGATTTCTTAGAGGTCATAAGTGTATGATCCGCGAGGGGACGAGCCATATAGCCTTTTGTGATGCTTCTGTGTGCCTAATGCCTGTATAGGAGGCTCACAACCTTCATTGGATTTTTGTATCATTGGAGCCGTAAGTAAGTGATCTGGTTGGTGGTGAGACATCTGATGCCTAAGGTGATGCTTATGTGAACCTAACGCCCGTACGGGGTCTGCAACATCTCTATTTGGATTGATATATCTGGCATGGATTGTTTGTGATTGAATGTGTTTGTGTGTGTAGCGGTGGTGAAACCTGATACCATCCCAGTGATTCCATATCATTGATCTAAATCCAACTTTAATTCGACTTTTACTTTCTTGCCATTAGTTTAATTAACCTCAAATCAACCTATCATTTTAAAGATTAGCCTTAACTTGAACTAGACTAGACTGACAAAGATTCTTAAAAATGTTGTCCTTTGGGTTCGATCCTTAACTATATTGTGATAAGACGCGTCTGCTTGCGGGTGGTATTAATGCACTTTGGTTTTGGTAAAAGCTCGGGGATTTCAACCCCGAGTGAGTTTGTTAGTGCGATAAAAATCCCACGTCAAATTCTGGCGCCGTTGCCGGGGACAACAGAATCATTTAGTCAAGTTTAGTTCTTTTAAGACTAATTTAGGATTTTTCTTTTTCTTTTGACGCAATCGACCATCTACTTGAAATTTGACTCTACTCCGTGGTTCTCACTTTTGAAATCTTTCTATCACAAGCACAATCCAAGGCATAGTGCATGCACCGTTTGGACAACCCCAGACTAGTAGCGAGCTTTGATCCTGAGATAGACATAACCTTTCATCGTCAGATCTAAGAAAATCAAGCAAGGATGGCTCAGGAAGAGGAAGTAGCTCGAAGTGTGGCTCAAGCCATCAATGCACAAAGAGAGAGGCTCGTACAAGAAGCCATTGTTGCGGTTCAATAGGAAATCGTAGCAGCACAAGCAGCTAAACTACAAAAAGATCTTAGAGAGTTCTCAATCCTGAAAGCTACGAATGTTCATCATCCAGTACAACCTCCCCCTATCAACGCTCCTAATTTTGAGATAAGAGTGCACTGGATCACTCTTCTTCAGAATAACCCTTTCTATGGCAAGCAAGGAGAAGATAGCCAAAAACATCTTCTGAGATTTATTGATCTATGTGCCATGACAAAACAAAATGGAGTCATAGATGATACCATTAGACTTTGTCTCTTCAAGTATCCCCTTGCTAATAGAGCTATAAGTTGGTATAATTCATTGCAAAGTGAAATACCCATCACCACCTGGGAACAACTGCAAAATGTGTTTCTAGAAAAATTTTATCCTCCATCCCTCACATATGAAATCAGAGGGTGAATAACAAATTTCACTCAAGATCCTGGAGAAACCCTTGATGAAGCTTGGGATCGATACAAAGATCTTCTATGCAAGTGTCCACACCACGGAATTCCCAAGAATCAACTCATTGAGATTTTCTATAGGGGTGTAGATGATGATATTAAGAGTTTCCTAGATTCCTCATCTAGAGGAAACTTCATGCGTCAAAGTTATGACAGCGCATGGAGAGTCGTCACCCTGGGAACAGAAAATCAAGCAAATTGGGGTAGATCTATAGGTAAAGGAGTTTTGAAAGTAGCTATGACTGAAGCTACTCCCGAGTACAAATCCATTGCTGAAACCTTGAAACTCTTAGTTGATAAGCAAGACCATATTGAATCATCTCTAGCTGCTATTGGAAGAGGATGTTCACCCACTCAACAACCAAAACAGGTCAAGTCTGCTTCCCTGTTCTGTGAAGCATGTAAGAGCACCGATCATTCCACTTTATCATGCAATGTTCTTTACGATGTTGTTCTGAGCAATGTATATGTCCAAGGAGACAGTGGTCAAATGGAAAATCTTAACGATATTGATACCATCCTTGGTCAAAGTTACTAGAATCCGAATCAAAATAGGAATCATCCAGGATTTCAATATGGAAACCCCTATGGAGTAGTAAACTCACATCAATTTGGTTCGAACAACCAGCCATGAGGCCCACCAGGATTCCAGTATAATCAACAATAAAATTTTGGGAATCAAGGAAATTTCAAGGGGAACTTTTAGAATAGAAACTACAATAATTACCAAAATAACTCTCAGTACCAGAATCTTAATCAACAACAAGGATAGCAAGCAGGTCCAATTTCTCCCGACGACAAGCTATCAGCCATTGAAAAGATGTTGCAAACTCAGCAAACCATGATAGCTAACCAACAAGCTCAACAGAAGGCTATTGAATCTCAATTAGCTCAACTCGCAGCTAACATAAAGCCACCTACTGGAGTCTTTGTTGGCCAACCCGAGAACGATCCTAAGCATCCTGAATAGTTGAAGGCAGTCACCACTAGGTCAGGAAAAGACTATTCAGACCCCCCCTAAAAAAACACCTGTGGTTATTACCGATAAGGATGAACCTATGATTTCCCAAGACTCAACAACACGAAAGACTCAATCAAAAGATGATAAGTCAAAAAAAGGAAATTTTGAGAAGCCTGCTCAAGAAGATGAAGAAACTAAGACTCCAAAACCTGATATCCCTGTGTACAAACCTCGTATACCTTTTCCAGCTCGTCTAAGGCAAACAAATCTTGATACCAGATTCAATAAATTTAAATAAGCTATGAAGAAGCTTCATGTTGATATCCCCTTTCTCGATGCTCTAGCTGAGATACCAGCCTAGACAAAGTACTTAAAGTCACTCCTCACCAGGAAGTATATAATTGAAGAGTATGAGACAGTAAAACTGGTGACAACTACATCTGATATCATATTGAGCAAGATGCCCAAGAAACAAAAAGACTCAGGATCCTTTGGGATTTCATGTCACATTGGCGACTCATCATGCAAGAAAGGATTGGCAGATCTCAAAGCAAGCATCTCGATTATGCCACTTAGCCTGTGTAAAAGACTAGGATTTGTAGAATTGCTTCCTACTGGCATGACTATACAGCTTGCAGACAATTCGATAAAATGTATGTTAGGAATCCTCAAAGATGTCCAGGTCAAGGTAGGCAAGGACACATATGTTCCATGTGACTTTATCATTATGGACATAAAAGAAGATGCCAAATATCCTCTCATCTTTGGTCATCCATACCTCACCACTGCAAGATCCCTAATTGATGTTGAAGCTGGTACCTTACTGCTCAGATTAGGCAAAGAAACTCTCGAATTTAAAGTTTTTGAAACTATGAGAAGACCAAGTATGCAAGAAGAAGTCTATATGATTGAATGCATTGAGATCACTTCTGACCCAAGAGCATCATGAATCAGATGATCCTTTAGAAGTTGCTCTAACAAACCCATAAGTTGATGAACCAATTGAAGAACAAGAAAAGGATTGCATCGAATCCCTCGACTCTGCTAAAGAAGATGTTGAAGCCACTAGTGAAAAACTCAAAGCTATGGAAACTACGGAAGAAACATGCGAAAAACCAGAGGCTCCCGAAATGAAGCCCATGCCCGAAGGACTGAAGTATGTGTTTTTAGACGATCTCAAGGTTTGCCCAGTTATTATAAATTCCGATCTAACAGCTGAACAAGAAGATAAACTCCTGAAGGAATTAAGGAACAGAAAGAAAGTCATCAGTTATAAAATGAGTGACCTCACTGGGGTCAGTCAAGCGATGTGTATGCACAAGATCCCTATGATGGAAGATCACAAGCCTACTATTGAGCATCAACGGAAATTGAATCCAAATATGAAGGAAGTGGTCCATCATGAGGTCATTAAACTGCTCACAACTGGAATAATCTATCTGATATCAGATTCGCCATGGGTGATCCCAGTGCATGTAGTCCCAAAGAAAGGTAGAACAATTGTTATACGGAATGAGAATAATGAACTCATCCCCACTCAAACAGTTACAGGGTGGAGTATGTGCATTCATTATAGAAAATTAAACAAGGCAACTCGAAAAGATCATTTTTCAATGCCTTTCCTCGATCAAGTCCTAGAAAGGTTGGCTCACCAAGAATATTTTTGTTATCTTGACGGTTACTCTGGATTCTATAAAATAACCATACATCCAGATGACCAAGTGAAAAAAACTTTTACCTACCCATTCGGAACATACGCATTTAAAAGAATGTTGTTTGGTCTCTGTAATGCACCCGCAACCTTCCAATGTTGCATGGCTGCCATATTCGTTGGTCTTACTGAAACAATTATGGAGGTTTTCATGGATGATTTTTTTGTATACGGAGATTCATTTGATTCATGTCTAAATCACCTCTCCCTAGTCCTCAAACGTTGTGAAGAAGCACATCTTGTGCTGAATTGGGAAAAGTGTCATTTTATGGATTGCTGAAGAAGAAGCTCAACTTATTTTGGAACAATGTCACTCAGGACCAATGGGAGGACATATGAGCTCTAAAAAGACTGCCTTGAAGGTTTTGCAATGTGGATTCTTCTGGACAACCATATCCAAGGATTCCTACGACTTTGTCCTATCATGTGACAAATGTCAAAGATCAGGCAATATAACAAAGAGTGATGAGATATTGCTGAATCTATGGAAAGAAGTAGAGATATTCGATGTATGGGGGGACTACATGGGTCCATTCCCATCTTCTCATGGATTTTCATACATCCTAGTGGCGGTGGACTACGTCTCAAAATGGGTTGAAGCCATACCAAATGTCACTAGTGATTCCAAACCAATCATCAAATTAGTCAAGGATATTATCTTTCCCTATTTTGGCATCCCACGTACGGTGATATCTGATGGAGGCTCCCATTTTCTTGAAAGAAGCTTTGAAGCATTTCTAAGAAAGTATGGTATTACTCACAAGGTAGACTCACCCTACCATCCATAGACAATTGGATAGGTGGAGGTTTCTAATCATCAACTCAAGAGTATCTTAGAAAAGACAGTTGGCCGCAATCACTAGTGACAGGATGATTAGAGTTGGATGAACTCAGGATGACAGCTTATGAGAATGCACGAATCTATAAAGAACGCACAAAACTTTGGCATGATGGACATCTGAAAAGAAAAGACATACAAGTGGGAGACCAAGTTCTGCTATTCAACTCAAGGTTGAAATTATTCCCAGGAAAACTCCGCTCATGCTGGTCTGGACCATACATCGTCAAGAGCATCTCCCCACATGGTGTCTTCTCATTATGGAGTAAAAAGTCAGGTGAATTTGTAACAAATGGTCACCACTTAAAGAGATATTTTACCTCAACCGACATAGGAACTAAAGCAATGTTGGAACTCACCAATCCAAAGAATCCACTGTGAAGTTGAAGGATTCAGTCAAGCCATCGACATAAAACAAAGGCGCCTGTCGAGAGGCAACCCGATCAGTAAATTTGTTTTACTTCCCTTTTCAAATTAGAATGTTTCTTCAATTTTTTTTTTACCTTCTAGTTAATTTTTCATTAAATAAAATTTGCATCGTAAGATGCCATTTTAAGATCTAATTTCTCCTTACCTTTGATATTTTAAGATAAGAAGATCCGTGCTGATTTTCTCCAAACGGTCTGTAAACCGTTAATAGCCAAACGGTTTTGGCTCTTTTTGGTTTGGAAATCAAATGAGACCAAATGGTCTCATAGACCATTTGCCTATCAACAGTCTTTTATTGTCAAACGGTCTACTACATTCGTTCTTGAGTTGGGCAGCAACAAATGGTCTGTTGGGTCAAACAGTCTTGAGTTGTAGAAGCTCTCCGATCTATTTGTAAAGTCAAAACGGTGTGTGTCCTTCATTCGTTCTTCACCTGCAGGTGCAACGGCCTCAGGGCGACTTCATTTGGCATGAAATCTGCCTCCATTCGATCTTGCAGTGGGGGCTGCAATGAGTGCTGGTCGGAGGTAGAAGACGACGTGCCACAGTCGTGGCGGGGCACCAAGGTCGTGGTAATGCTATTGTCCCACAGCCATGCTACCTTGCACAAGCATGGTGGGTGAGTAATTGGGCTCTGATGGCGTTGTGCCATGGTCGTGGCATGATACCATGGTCATGGTGAGGCTACTGCCCCATGGCCGTGGTACCTCGCATGGGCATGGCAGGTGAGAGAGGGTCGATGCTGGTGGGGTGCCACGGTCGTGGCTCAGCGATCACAATCGTGGTGAGTGAGAACTCAGGCATTGGGGATGATCTACCATGGTTGTGGCCTCCCACACAGTCGTGGTGATGACAGTAGATCATGGTCATTTTGAGCCACCATGGTTGTGGTCAAGACTTGACTTCGAGGTCTTGAATTCATGTAATGCTCAATCCCTCGTGGATGGGATATGCCTCCAATTGGTATCTCCTGACTAAACAGTCTTGAGACCGAATGGGCTCAAACGGTCTTGAGACTGAATGGGCTCAAACGGTTTTGAGATTGAGTGGATGGAATTTCTTGGTTAGATTTCTTGATCAGAGCCAAAGGTGAGTGAAGGTGGAACCCGACTACTTGTTCAACTTTATCAAAACCTGCATTAAATCAACAATATTTAGTTAAAACCTTGATAATCGAGTCAATTAAGTAGTTTTGCACATTATGGTTCATATTGATATTTATTGAGTGAAATAGTATATATAGAGTTGAATTTGTCCCAAAGTGATAATTGAATTCCATTGTGAATATGCATTCATCAGTTATGTATCTAGATGTTTGGACTTTTATGTTAACTCTAGAATTGTGTATAGCATGATCTATGTCTTCCCATGTGTTTGTGGTATGGGACACAACCTTACATGATTTTTTTAGAGAGAATGTTATGTGCATATAAAAATATTATCATGCTTATCTCGCCTTTTTTAGTGCATTTGGTACGAGATGTGTACACTAGGGAAGAGCTAATATAAGTGTGATAAGACATGACACCATTATACATATGACCTCCCAGCATGTGTCCAAAGGGCGAGTAAGGAAACAAGAGTTGGCATTAAATTCTTGAGACATATAATCACCTAAACATAATTATATACATAGTAAGACCAAGCATACATATGAAGGGCATAAATGAATAAAAAGACTTTTCACTTCTCTCTCTCTCTTCAGGACACACTACCTTCTCTCTTGGGCGTTCCATGGTGGGCGGGGGCATCAGACCTCCTCCATGCTTCTACCATTTCTTCCAATGGCCCGGGAGGGGTAGTCAGGGACGGCTCGTTCTCCCCCATTATTGATGTGACAGTGGCGGGCGAATGGGTGCGCACTGTGGTCGGGCCTCCTCCCACTCTGAGGGGTGCCGGCGTGGATGATCCGAAGATGTCGTTCTGGCGTGAAGGCGATCAGAGGCTATGGACCAAAATGACGGACCCCATTTTGGAAGAGATGGAGGACTTCCACCACCACTCTATGATTGTTCAGATCATGGGCAAGAAATGCCACCCGTCGCAGCTCAGAGGGTGGATGCATCGCTTCTGGAGGCCGAGAGGAGCTCTGGATCTCTTTACTCTTGACGGTGGCCTATACTTGGCCCAATTCTCCAATGCGGCGGATCAGAAGAAAGCCACCGACGGTGGTCCGTGGTTTTTTGATGATCAACTGGTGCTGGTGAGAAAATGGACCAGGGAGGCAGACACACGCAGAGCGGCGTTCACCACTGCTCCTGTTTGGGTCTCGCTTCCTGATGTGGGTCATCATTGGACACCCCGTGCCATCGCGGTCATTGCCCACACCATTGGGATCCCGCGAGCGATGGATCGTAGATCTGATGGTTCCACCATGGGCTACACTAGGTTTTGTGTTGACATCTCAGCGGACGCCGAACCACCACCGGAGGTCATGGTGGAGCTGCCTAATGGAGAGGAATGGGAAGTTAAAGTTAGATATGAAGCTCTCCCGATCGCTGCAAGGACTGCAAGGTCTTTGGGCATAGCACGGGCCAATGCCCTAGTGCTAGGAGAGCCGTCAACAACTAACCGCCTATTGTTCCTGAACCTGTGCGGGGAAGGCAGCGTAGAGACAGTAAGTCTAGGCCACCCAAAGCAAGAACCAATGGCAAGGAGAAGGTTAATGAAGTGTTGATTAATGTGGTGGACACTGTTGGCACTTCGGGGATGCAGGACGGTGCTGGCGAGGCCATGTTGTAGGTGACAGAGGAGCCTCTCATTGCCGCTGGTCCAGTGGGTGATGGTGAGGTGTCTGAAGCTTTTCCTGTGACAGGGCCTGAAGACCCCGATACGCCTGTTATAACGGAACCTGTGGGTGACATAGAGACTGAAGGAGTGAGCTAGCAGGATGCTAATCTGTTTGCTGCTTTAGAGAATATCAATGAGGAAAATTTCATTGAGGGACACACCAGGAGTCATATCCCATGACAAACTAGAAATACAGCTAAGAAGAAGAAGAAAGGGAGTTGCTCCGGGGAAGGGAGCAGCTCCAAACAACTGAAATTATGTCCATCCTCGCATGGAACGTGTGAGGTGCATCGCTGCCCAGGATGCAAAAGAAACTCAGAGTCATCCTGGGAGAGTCGAAGGCAGATCTCATTTTTTGCTTTAAAACAAAGATTCAAAGAGTTAACAGGGGTAGGACCAAATCCATCTTTCTTGAGACTTGGCATACTATTGACAACTTGAATCAGGTCGAAAGAGGTAGGATTGTGATTGGTTGGAACCCACTTGTGTGGCAGGTTGAACCGATATAGTTCTCTGACCAAGCTGCTATGATCAGCTACTTCAACGTGGGCGGTTTCTCAGGCATCATCACAGGTGTCTATGGCGATAATTTGGAGAACAATCAAAGGACCTTATGGGAGGACATAAAAGGGGTGGCACAAAATGAGATCCCCTGGCTTGTTTTGGGGGATTTCAACAACGTCCGAAGGTCCAAGGAGAAAAAAGGTGGGCTTCCTGTGCAGGAAAGAGTCATGGCAGCGTTCAATAAAACCATGGATAACGCCATGCTGCTGGAGTTACCTTCCATTGGGGGCATCACCTCCTAGTCGAATAAGCAAAATATCAACAGAAGAATAGCTAGACACCTTGATAGAGGGCTAGTGAACGAGCAGTGGCTGAACACCTTCCCACACGCCATCATCAGAATGGGATCCCACCCGTTCAGTGACCATGCCTGGATGAAAATGGAGCTAAAAAACTCGTCTCATGGTGTGAGACCTTTCAGATTTTTAAACCTGTGGTGCGATTGGCCGGGCTTCAAAGGCACAGTAGTGCAAAGCTGGAGCACGGAGGTGGTGGGCAACCCTCTCTTTGTAGCCCTTAAAAAGCTACAGCATACGAAGATTGCCCTTAAGAAGTGGGCGAAAGAGAAAGTTAATCTGCTAAACCTTACAAGGGAAGCTTTATCTACTTATAACAAGGCTGCTTTAGAAGTCAGAATACACCCGATGGACATCCTTGCCATTAAGGAGGAGAACAGGGCTGAGGAGAGACTTCGGTAGCTTGAAAAAGCTAAGGAGTTGTTTCTTTGGCAAAGAAGCCGCATGAGATGGGTGGCTGATGGTGATTGCAACTCCAGACTTTACCACAGTGCGGTGAAAAAGAAGGAAATGCTTGAAACTATACACAAACTCATCAATGAGGAGGGACATACGGTTGGGGGACAAGGTGAGATGGCACGTGAAGTTGTGGAGTTCTTCAACAAACTCTATAACCAACACACTGACTGCTCCAACCTTAAAGAGGTTCACCTGCCTAGTATGAGAGTTAATGTTGCCATGAATGCTGAGCAGTGTAAGACTGCCTATATGGAAGAGATAAAGAATGCAGTGTTCTCAATCCACTACTCCAAGGCACATGGTCCTGATGGCTTGAATAGCCTCTTCTTTCAAAAGATGCGGGTTCTTATTGGGGCTGATGTCTGTAATGTCGTCAACTGGTTTCTAAATGGAGGGTGTATGGTCAGAGCTGTCAACCATACCTTCATTAAGATGATTCCTAAATCCAAGCATGCCACCTCCATCACTGATTATAGGCCCATAGCTTGTTGCTCGGTCCTTTATAAAATTATATCCAAGCTTCTCGCGGGCAGGCTGAAGACCGTTCTTCCCAACATCATTTCAATCGAACAAAACATCTTCATTAAAGGTAGAAACATTGTTGATTGTGCTTTGCTTGCTATAGAGTTCCTGGTGGACTTCAATAAAAAAAGATCGAATTCTAAAACCTGCATCAAGATCGACATAATGAAGGAGTATGATTATGTTGCTTGGAATGCCTTGTGGCGTATCATGGAGGCTATGGGATTTTCTAGAACCTGGATTAGTTGGATGTGGGAGTGTACTGAAACAACTTCCTTTTCTATTTTAGTGAATGGTACACCTGCTGGGTGGTTTCGTGCGTCTAATGGGTTGAGGCAGGGGGACCCGTTATCACCCCTTCTCTTCACCATCATGATGGAGGGCCTTACTAATGCCATAAAGATTGTTGAACACGAGGGCAAGATCAAAAGCTTCAGAGTTAAAGGTTGCGTTGCTATGACACACCTAATCTTTGCTGACGATGTGTTGCTCTTTTTTGTGGGTCATGTTAAGAGACTAAAAGAATACAAGAAGGTAGGGACTAGCTTTGGATGTGCTACTGGATTGTACATCAACACAATAAAATCACAAATTTTCAATTCCAAATCTTGCGATTCTAGAAGAGGCAAATTGAAAATGGCTATGGGGGTCAGAAGAGGTAGATGGCCCACTAGATACTTAGGTATACCCATCATGGGTGGCGGAGGCTCTATGAACGATTTCAGTATGCTGGTGGACAAGATCAAAGACAAGGTGGAAAAGTGGTCTGGCATCAACATCTCTATGGCTGGCCGTATGGTTCTCATCAGGACGGTGATTCAAAGTATGCTGAGATACTGGAGTGATCTTTGTGATCTTCCGAGTGCTGATCTGAACATGATTAAATCCATGTCTGCTGCTTTCCTTTGGGGTGGGCATGGCCATGGTGTTTGTTGGGAAAGGGTTACTAAACCTTATAAGAAAGGCAGTCTTCAGCTCGCCGATGGCCATAAGATTATGGAGTTGAGCACTATGAAGAGAATTAACAAATTATGTAATAAACCGGACAATGTTTGGGTCCAGTGGATGAGAAATAGATATGGACCCATCATTACTACGGAGGGCTTCTCCTGCCTGTCCAGGATATGGAGGAGTATGTGCAAGCTCTATAAGGACAATTTTGGTGTTCCTTCTGTGGTTTCGTTGGTTCAGGTTGGCGCCTTGCCTACTCTACCCAACATCAACACTAGTAACGAACCTGATGTTCAGTGGTTCCACGCTATTTGGGGCAGGTTTCACTGTCCTAAATGGAGCACTCTCTTGTATAGAGCCTTGCTTAACAAACTCCCCTCTAAGGATAGGATGGACAGATGGGGCATCTGGGTGGACATGGTATGTTCCATGTGCTCTTCAGGGTCTGAGACTAAGGATCACTTATTTTTTGACTGCAAATACTCGACGAATATTTGGCAGATTGTGTGCTTATAGAATGAGTGGGGTTATCAGGTGCCTAACAACCTTGATAATGTCATTACCTGGATTACAAGAAAATCTGATAATAAAGGGATTGGTTCTAGCATTTGCGGCTTGTTCCTTGCTTGCGTCTACTTTCACATCTGAAGAGAAAGAAACAGAAGAATCCATTGCAATGGTTCGATGGATGAAAAAGGGCTGCTAAAGATGATTACTTATGATTTTTGTTGGGTTTTTGCCACCAAATCCGAGCATACTGCTAACTTCAGTACGAATACAAAGTTGTATTGGGGATTTTGTAGATAACAACCCCTCTTAGCTTTCTGGCTTAGTGCCTTTTTGTAGATCTGGGCCTGGTGCCTCTGTTTTTGTATAGCTTGCTATACGGCTTTTGGCAATACTATTTACCTATTTCCAAAAAAATACATATGAAGGTCATATGGATTAGCATAGATAAGTGAGTCGGAATCAAAGTGGAACTGAAACCCTAATTAGCTCCCTTTAGATAATGACAAGGTTGGTTCCTTGCCATTTTTTATGACGTCATGAGATAGATTTCAAGCTTCATACTATTGCATTCACATGTAAGACTGATTTAGATATATAATCATGAGAAGGTCATATATTATGTGTGATAATGAGACATTAAGATAATATTAGAGATTTACCATACACAAATTATGTAAAACTCTAATATTGGCAGAGTAATGAAGTTTCCACGATGAAATTTAGTTTACTTGTGTTGAATTGTAACATCCTAAACTATAAACATAGACAAAGTATATAATTTATATCAACCATAAAATCTAACTGGAAATTTCAAAACTTCATCTACCCTAATATTCAGTCTTCACTTTGAATTAACATGATAAACCCAAAATTTATCAAAGTCAATTATTCAAGTACTAAACAACTAAGACATGGTTCTAATAGGTCATCATAAAGTGTCGAGCAACTAAATTACATTGAAAACCTCTTTCCCTCATGATTTGAATAATAGTTAGGCCTTCATGAATTATTTGCACAAACCACAACCTAAACTACAAATAAGTGAACATGAATATTCTGAAATTGGCCAAATTATAGTGCATGTTTTTATCAAATATGAGAGTAATACAATAATAAATTTTTCTTATTAAATTATGAGCCTTAGACCCTTTTTGGACATTCCTAAGTAATTAAATGAAGGTTTATCTTAAAGATGAAAAAATGTATGGTTGCGAATCTTAAAAACAAAATCCAACTAAATATATGGAAACCTTATAGTTTAATTAGTTAATCTATATTTAGTTAGTTTTGGATAATTCTATATGTCTAATTATAGTTTGGGAAGAATATAACCTAAATAATACATTATCCTAAATAAGATAATCCTAATTTAAATTTGACTTTGGTTCAAGAGATTTTTCTACATGCGATGCAGATCACTGCTCTTTTTTTAATGGGCTCATTTAGGGTTGTCAAATCTTTATCAGAGGACACATGCCTTGTCTCCTAGATCACATAAGACTTTGCGATGAGGAGGAAATTGGTAACCACTCCCCTATCATCTCTAACTCATCTCCATATCCTCTCCATGTAGATTCCCATTATACACCTTTATAGACTCCTTATGTTGTTTTGCCTCCACTGGCTTGAGATATGATTGCTACCTCATATAATAGCTAGAACCCGATCCTATATGAATCTCCAGTCTTTTCTCCTTCATTTGTAGTTGTCTCCTTGAGCACGACACCGTATGAACCATCAACTATATATGTATGTGATCCTTCCAACAACACCAAGGAAAATTTAGAAATCATCTTGTGGTTTCTCAAGGCTGATCTATGAATCACCATGTCCATTTGAAGGAAATCCAAATCCACTCTAGAGAATAATAAAAAGAAATTAAATCAGTATATCTGCTTCCTTGACACGGTAATGATAAAAAAAAACTTTTCATGTTAAGTTCTTATCTATCAGAACCTACATAGAGTCCCTCATTTTTGTTTGAGTGTTTTCCACCAGGTTTGGCTTCATTTTCCTCCCTAGTTTCAATCTAGTTATGTCAGTTTTCTCATAATTTACCTTTTTTCAGTGTGTCGACCTTCCCCATGACATGCTTTAGCAAAATTCTATTTAGGATTTCTAGCCATCACTTCTCGCCAGTTTTCCATGCTTGGGTTCACGACTAATCAATGAACTACTTTCATACTTTTGGTCTTCCTTCACGTGTTAATGATGTCATTGTCGGGTTGCACCACCTTGCTAGACATGGTGGATGGGTCTCTAGTCATCCCCAATCACTGTAAGACCCAAACCTAGGATCTCAGACTCTGATGCAGGTCTACACTGGGAATGGGGTTGTTTCCCATATCTTGTTTGTCGTGAGTCTATAGTCTTTTTCAAGTATCTCTTTGTAGTCAAGATTATTGAAGATTCAGAGTTCTTGTGGTTGAGTGTTGGTTAAGGGACATGGATTACCAATTTACCCTAAACTAGTTCATATGATTAATCGTGGAACGTTGGGCAAAGTTGGAACTTTGCCTCTAACTTTGGTTTACCCGTCTTCTAATAATAACTATGGTCTCCGAGCCATGCAACTGTGTAGGAGTGGCCCAGCTAGCATTACAACAATGTTTCCTTTGGATATATTGTCTATGTGATTTTATCAAGGTTTTGGTTTTTTGGTTATTCCTAAACTCAATAAATGAACCAATGGTCAGAAAAATAAGTGAAAATATTATTTGGAGAGGATTTTGAATAAGGAATCCATTTTTATTATTTTTAAACCCTAATTCAATATGACATACCATGATTTCATGATAACATAATGTTAGGTTTTAAGATGTTAATTGAAATGATAATTAACACAAATCATGTTAAATTTAGGAAACTATAATGTCTGGGCCCACTTCGTCAGTCTCTAGTAGTGTTTTGGGAATGGAAATTGGCCCCACAAACCACCACTAACCTTAAATGTTCGCCATGTCCTCACTCACACACAAGCCAAGGTCAACCTCCCTACTAGTCACTCATCTCAGTACTACTCCAAATTGAGTACACTTAACTGTGGAGTGCTTTAGTAATGGGCTCCTGAAAAAGGTGGTGCACCTTATTGATATGGGTAGTTCAATCATTCCATAAAAGATCATTTTATCTGTGGCCTCAAATCCTTAGACGTTACAATCTCCTCCACTTCGACTCTTGACGTCCTCATAAAGGCTCTATATAAGACATCATAATTGCTTTCCCATTTTAGTGCAGACCCAGAATGGCACATGGGCACCCAACTCCCATCCACTCCTACTAGGGCAAGGGTGGATCCATCTCGTCTAAACAGATAAGGGTGGATCCACCTCATCTAAGATGATATCCCTTTCCAACTTTCTTGGACCACACAACTTAAGCCTGGCATGCCACATGCCCATGTGGGCCCCACCTACTAGAGGGGCATTGGATCTGACACCATTTGTAACGTCTGGGCCCACTTCCCTAGGCTCTAGTACAATTTTAGGAATGGCGAATGGTCCCACAGACCACCACTAACTTTAACTGTGTGCCTTGTCCACACACAAACACAAGTCGGGGTCAACTTCCTGACCGGTCACCCATCCTAGTAGTACTCCAAGTTGAGCACGCTTTACTATGGAGTTCTTTAGTAATGGGATCCCATGAAAGGACGTGCCCCTTGGTGATATAGATAGTTCAATCATTCCTTATAAGATCATTTTGTCTGAAGCCTCAAATTCTTAGACGTTATAGAAACTTAGGGTTGAATCAAGATCCAAGATACTAAGTTAGGATTTACTTTGTTCCATGTAAACACTCATGTTGTTGTGCACAATTATTAAAGGTTGGTTGATTGTTATGTATAAAGTAGAAATTATGATATCAAATTTGATGTTCTAAATCATGGTCACCTATCAATTTCTTGATGATTCATATGTTTTAGGTCTTACGGTGACCATAATCAATAAAATTATAGATTGTGATTAATGATTAATGAATTCAAAGTTTTAAGTTGTAAAAGGGAGAAATTTCATGTCAAAGATTCAAGTTCAATATCATGCTGATGTTCATACTAAGAATCTTGTCACAAGAATTTTAAATAACTTTTATTTGCTCTCAAAATCATGAACCTCAAGTTGTCATTATGGACTTTCATAGCCAATCACAGGCTTTCCCAGAAATTTATGTGCTTTATAAGGATTATGTGCTCTTAAGTGGGAAAATCATAGATGGATGTGTATTTTAGTTAAATTATTCATGATCTTGCTTTTGTCAGTAGAGGATATACCAATTGGAAACTTAAAAAGGGACTAAAAAACATATTGGTAGTAGTATCCATAATAAACCATGAAAAATGTATGAAGTTCTCATGAAACAAGATCAACATGTTTTCTTTGAAAAGCTCTACGATTTGAGTGTATGTTCTATCTTTAGAATCAATAATTAGCATTTCTTTGCCGTAATGAAAGTGTTGATTCAACAAAAACTACAAAAGTTTTTGGAGGTGTTATAATTTCTTACTTCTCATTATGAAACTATTATTAAATTGAGTTTGGATAATTCTCTTGTGACCATGAACTTAACTTCTCTGGACATTTGATAAGATATGTGTCAAGTAATTGATACTGAAATAAGGGAAACAATTGTTCAAGAAATTTGAAAAAATCAATTTCACAACACAAGACGTATCTAGAAAGGAACAAATGGCTATAGTTCTAAGATATGTGAATTTGAGAGGTGAAACAAGCCAAGGTTTTGTTGAGGTGATTTCTCTCAATGAAATTTTCCATGTTGCACTATGTTACAAATGTATGCATGCAGTCCAAGAACACTTTGGGGTATTATGCACATCACTAACTCATCTTCACTTTATCTCAATTAATAATTGATCCCTTTTTTACGACTAAACTTAGCATCTCACGATTGTGAGGCTAGGGATATAATGGGGAAAACAACATATGATGATAATTTGATGGATTGAAGACACTAATTTTTCATTAAAATTCATGTTCTTATTATGTTCACTATTTTTTACCAACTTCATCTAGTTCTTGTTTTATAGAAAAAGGTTATTCATTGGTTGCTTTATTGTTTGAATCAAACTCAAATATTATGAATGTCGTGGGTGGCTCATGTAATAAGTATGATGCACTTCAAAGATGAGAAGTGGAAAGACTATATGATGAATTAAGGTGTGGAGAACTTGTGACATGTACAAGTTTGAATCAAGAACTTGATATGGAAAGATGATGAAGTTTACATGATGCATCTTTCTTAAATTTTATTCATTTTCCCCTTCAAATTTTGATTTCGTGGATATATTATTGCATAAGACAAAAAGGAAGAAAGTCAAGGACGGCTTGCAAATATCTTCAACATTAAGATTCACACTTTTGAGTATGTTTTCACTTTATATTTGATGAAATTTATTTTAGAAAAAATGCATGAATTGTCATAAGCACTATAGAGAAAGGATCAAAATATTGTAAGTAGGATAATAGTGATCAACTTGTCCATACAACAACTGCACAATTTGAGGGCAAAATATGACCAATGGAGATGTTTATTAAGAAATGGTTCACTTTTGCAATAGATTGGTATTACAAATATGGATGAAAATTTGTCACCACCTGTAAGATCAAGAAGAAAGCTGGAAAAGGTTGTTGATCTTCATCATTATTATTTTAATATTTCAACATTAATATTGATTGGATAATAACTGATATATTACTATGTGTTTCTTATCTTGGTCAAAGCAATGCAATTATCCTTTTTGGCAAGAAAAAAATGTTATGGCTTACCAAGTTCTATGTTTTGATTTTATTGAAGTAAATATTGGAACATTTTATATGAAGTTTGACCCTTACATTTAGATGTACTATCTTCTATTAGATTTTCATATTTAAAAGGAATTAACAAACTAGCACGAAAACTTAGGCAGCTCAAGAAAGACAAATATTTTCCTCCCCTGTTTAAGCCTGAGATTTGTCTTACTTCTATATGTTGCAACTTCTATTGTAGAAAGAATTTTTTCTTCAATGAAGATTATAAGAGTCGACCACGTAGTAAGATGGAGGATACTTGGCTCAATTATTGTATTCTTCCTCACATTGAAAATGACATTTTTTTCTACTATTGACAATGAAACCCTTATAAATCGTTTTCTAGGGATGTTTAGGCATCATGGGAAGTTATAAATTATATATAATCGACTGATTTAAAAATTCACTATTAATTTTATTTTCAAGCATCTCCCTTGTATTTTTTTTTCCTTTATTAAATTAATGCATATTTCTTATTTTCTATTGCATGGTGTCATTAGAACAAAATTCCTAGATTTGCCACTGTACGGTCCCAAATTGGGACAAAAGGTGTTCATCAAATGGTCATCATATTTGTGCTAATACCAAAGGAACGTCGTCTGTCTCTATATGTACAGATCTAGGAAAAAGCTCAACCTCTAATATGAAAGTCTCCTTTTCATTCATCAACTCCCTTTGCAACATCCACAAAAATTCAAAGCACTAATGTTATGTCTGATACAAGAGCCCAAAGTCCACTTACAAGCTTCACCATCTCTTCTTTGGAGAAGGCAAACCTCAAACAATATTACCCATCATCAATCCCCACAATTCTTGTGAGTGCCTAATTTTCCTTCCAACCTCCTCTTCTATCATGTATCACAATTCTCACACATTCATCCTCAACCCCTATAGTTGGCAACTTAACCCAGTGGAAACTAATACTTCCCCCATCACATTATATAACATTGTGCATAACTCAAGTGTGGTAGTTTTTATAATTATTTTTCACCTTGGGAATTGATTCGTACTTAAGCATATTATGTCTTGGTTCTCTAATGGAAGTGGAACCCTATATAGTCACCAATATGGGTTTAGATTCTCTATTCCTACTTCCCTATTACAAGAGTATCTCAATCGTGGGATCTCAAAAGGGTCTAAAGTAAAAGATACTTGTTTGTCGAGTTGAAGGCCATGATTTATACAACAAAGCATCATCATAGGGAGTCAGAATAATCAATCTGGTCTTAGATATGGACTTGGATTCCCTATTCATGCTTTCGTATGATAGGAGTATCTCAACCATGGGATCTCAATCAACTCTAAAGTAAAATTTATTTGTATTTGGAGTCTACAACCACAATCTATGAGGCACAACACCATCACAAGGAGTTGTAACAACAAATTTGGTAGTGATATCGGTTTGGATTCCCTGTTTCCACTTTCTTGTAATAAGAGTATCTCAACCATGGGATTTCACAAAAGCCTTAAGTGAAAGCTATCAGTTTTTGGATACTACGACCACGATCTATGTGGCACAACATCATCACATGGAGCCAGAACAGTGAAACGGGTCCCTAGTTGGGGTTTGGATCCCCTGTTCTTAGTTTCCAATGATAGGAGTATCTCAACAATGGGATCTCAAAAAGGTCTAAAAGTAAAAGCCTATTGTCTATGGAGTCTCCAGTCACAATCTATGTGGCATAACACCATTACAAAAACAATGAATCCAGTCACTGATATGGGTTCAAATTCCATGTTCCTACATTCCTATGAGCAGACTACCTCAACCATGGATCTCAAAAAGGATCTATGGATTCTATAGACACAATCTATGCAGCACAACACCATCACAGGGAGTCAAAACAGAGAATATGATCCCCAATATGAGTTAGTGTTAGAAATAATGGATGGACAACATATTCACAGTCTTATGTTGCAATGTTATGTTACAAGATAAACCCCTCTACTTTATATCAAAGAAGGTGGAAAAGACTTTAGAGACTTCCAATCCTGACTAGACTAAACTAGACTATATATGAACCTATAGACTCTAGCTTGTATATGATATGACTTTTATTCTAACACTCCCCTACAAGCTAGAGAAAGGGAGAATGGCAAGCCCAGATTGCATGATAGATAGGAACAAGACATAAAAAAGTTATGACTGCAACATGATAAATCACCTTAACTTAGGATGAAATGCCACCTGCACTTTAATATCTTTGGCATATTTGACTTTGAAGCTTCCCCTGAGATTGATAAAAATTGGATTTTTGAGAGAAATTAATAAACATTGAATCTTTGAAAAAATCTAGAGATTTGACTAGGTTGGAGGTTGTATCTTGAAGTCTGTTGAAGGAACATGTGAAAATCATCAGAGTCACAAACTTGGTTGCTACTATTGTTGAAACAATTTCTAGGAGAAGACCACCATGTGCTAGTCTAGACGGTCATCATGTTTGATAGGGCACATATGAACATAAATGTGCTTCACACAGACTAACATCATTTGGGCATGGATGAACGTGAATGTGTTGGACATGCGACAGATGAAAATCAACATGGTCTTGGAAAAAAATTAAGTAATACAGACTCCTTCCAAGGAAATTTGGTTGATAGAGCAAACAAGCTTCATTATGGAGTATCCATCCCCCAAAAAGATAAGAGATCTGGGTCTCCCTCTCATTCCTTGCTACATGAATTGTTAGCTCATTGAGCACATTCTTCTTGGTTTGGGATGAAGCATAAGCATTGTACCTTATAGCATGTATGTAATTCTCAACTCGAGAAGGATGCAAGAAGTTGATTGTATTCTCCTTGTGGGTGATAGATTAGGAAAAACACACATAGGCATGCTACATGATCAGCTAGTAGTGGTGGATATGAGAATTCAAGCCGCACACCTGGTTGACTTTCTTGTTTTGGATATAGAGTCAAAGGATGAAAAAACCTACATCATTTTAGGAAGGCCATAGTTGTCCATAGTTGATGCAGAGATCATGGTATGTACTGGCACCTTGGTAGTCATCTATTTGTGTAAGAAGATAGATATCTTCATGTTCACCACTGAAGAGCGACAAGACTAGCTTGGTGAGGAGGACATTGACTTTGAGATGGACTATAATGAACTTGGTGAAGTGGAAGAAGAAAGAAAGGACATTGAGATCCCACACGAACCTTGGGAGGAAGACCACATTGTGAGAGCCTTTGAGAGGATTAACATTGTCGATTGTGAAAGAAAGTCTCTTATGAAGGAATGATCGGGGAAGAAACGCAAAGGCTTGGATTAAGGCAATAAACTTAGTTCTTGTAACGACGCCACCTCCCAATAACCCCCAATCAAGGGAGACCAAGAGGTCAGCGGCGTTATCCCAAAATTCAGGATCAATGGTTTGACATTTAATCAAAAATAATTATAAAATTCTACTAAAACTAAAATGGAGAGCTGGTATTAAATAAAACTATGGCATACCTTTTTCAAATTTCGGATTTCTAGACTTCTATCCACATATGGAGTCTATCTATCTAATCCTCCTTGAATTGATTATTCGTATCTGCACAATATTTCAATTTACTGTTTGACATTTAATCAAAAATAATTATAAAATTCTACTAAAACTAAAATGGAGAGCTGGTATTAAATAAAACTAAGGCATGCCTTTTTCAAATTTCGGATTTCTAGACTTCTATCCACATATGGAGTCTATCTATCTAATCCTCCTTGAATTGATTATTTGTATCTTCACAATATTTCAATTTATTGTTTGTTCTTTTCAATGATTGTACCTAAAACGCCAACAAACAAAACGTCAGTCAGTATATTGCTATACTAGTATGTGGGGACAAACAAGATATCACAAATAGTTTCTAACAACCTTATTATAGCAAATAATTGATTAACAATCCAAATTACACTTTCAATGTGACTTCTCAACCACTTTTTCCCTAAACCCTGGATTACCCTCACTTAGGATTTTGTCCTTGCAAGGGACATAAGGCCACCTTCTCCATCCTGATCTTGGTGCCTGGGGTCACCTCTTGAGGTGCCCAATGGTCATCCCTCTAGGGCTTGACCAACTCAAACCTTCCCTTCGGGGCTTGGTCTTGCAACATACATCAGGGTGGCATGTAGGTTCGAGACAATCACACTTATACTTAATTGTTTTACACATAGTCACTTTAGGAGATTGTAGCAATGAAACAACCAAGTAATTTAGGTTTCATAGAAATTGAGAATCTTTGTGAAAACACTGTGAAACATAAATCGGTTATTCATAATTTAACCACATACTTGTTCTATTGATTTGAGATAGAAATATTCCAGGCAAGTAGGAAATCCAAGAAAGACAAGCAAGCACACAACAAGATCCTGAAATAAGCATACAATTTCCATTTACTACTCATGTTATCAAGATCTATCCAATCTAACTTGCTCCTCAGGGTTTCTACTTATTTTTAGGGTTTCACTTGCAATTAGGGTTTTGCTATCACTTTTATCACTACAAACCCTAAATAAGAAAAACTACTCATAAACCCTAATCATATCCTATCTCTCCTAATAGGCTTAGGATCAACATTTAGCAACATATTTCCATATATTTCGAATTAAACATAATCACCTCTTCTTTTACCCTAAATTAGGGTTTCTACATGCTTTATCATGGATTCATGGATTAAAACCCTAAAACATGTCAAACATTATCTAAATCAGATTCAAACCTCACTTTATTTCTCAATGGGTTATTAATACTTGAATTATCCCATTAAGCATCTTAGATTTGATCTCCAATTACAATTAGGGTTTTTGATCAAAGTTCACTGCATTATATGATCACTTTAGACACTTTTGAAATTAGAAGTGAAATCAGATTCTAATAAATATTTTATTGAATTCCTCACGTTTTTCTAATAAAAAAATCATATATTACTTTCAACCATCGGAGTTATGAATAATTAATTACGAATTTTGCAAGTTTTACTTACTTGGACCAATAAGATGTTGACACGTCAGTCGTCACATGCATTGCTCTTCTCGACCAACTTAAAACATAATGCAATGACTATTTTACCCTTCGAGTGACGACTCGCTTCTTCACGCCTTGGAGGGCACTTTCTTCCAGGAGAATCTAGTTGTCTTCTTCCTCGCGCAGCCCTCCACTTCCGCCACAACAAGGGTCAGGTGCGGCTCTTCCTCCCCTTACCAAGCCCCAACGGCCACTAGGGGAAGTTCCTTCACTTCCTCCACGTTCATCCATCTGCGGCAAGGCCCTCAGGTCATGGCCACAGCAGTTGGGCTCACTGAACCAAGTCCACAAATAACGGCCTACTTGCAAACTTAGCATTGGCAGCCAAGGTGGACATCTCTCATGTACACGCACCCTCGTCGTCGCTAGACCCTATAGGAGTGTCTCATTTCCCCTCAAACTCCCTCCTTGGCTCTGCACCACTTCTGGTATTGCACAAACCCTTCTGGTCATCGGCAGAAGGGATAAAAGGTATGCACGGCGTCTGTGAACCCCCTAGATGTGAGGCATCGGTCCAAGCCCTTATATAGTCAAGGATAATGAAATTTAGCATACGCAAGAGTCTACTTATCAATGAGGAAATGAGTCCTACTGTCTGCAAAGATTTAGTCTCCTTTCTTGGCATGAAATTTATCCTTTATCATGTATTTTCCTTAAACACATTCCTTGATTAACAAGGAACCCTTACTCCCTTTATATCTCTCTCGGTCCTGACAACCTAATCAATATTAAAGTTTTACATAATTGTCAAATACAGAGAGACATTTATTATATTGCCTTTTTACTTGGCCTTTAATCTATTGATCATAAGGATATACTACCTCATGCAAAATAGTATTTTGATTTGTCAATGCCATAAAGGCACTACATAAGTCCATTAGTATATGGGACGTTATTCCCATATTAAGGCTTTTATTATTTTTATTTTCTCTTTCTTCTACTCTTATCTTCTCAATTGGGACTCCTTGGACCCCAAGAAATCTTAGAGATTTGAAATCCCTCATGAAGGATAATCCTCATCCTTCTAGATGCTTCTACATCCTTTGTTTCCCATTATCTTGTTTATTCTTTTTATTAAAAGATTTCTTTTTACCTTTTATTAAGGATTTATCGTCATCTTTTATTTTCTTTTTGACATCGGGCTCCTTAATCAACAAGGCCCATGAAGCCACACAAGGCTATTTACCAAAAGAATACATTCCATTACTTAAATCCCACAAATTACAAAAACACACATTTATTGGGGAAATGGCATTTCCCAGAACCCAAAAATTGGGGTTGTATCATCCTTCCCCTCTTATAGGAATTTTGCCCACAAAATTCCACCAAGCATACAAACAAGTAGGATAAGACTTTTTCATGTCCATTATGGCTCTCATGTGGCTTCACCCCCTCCATGGTGCTTCCCAAGAACCTTCATCATCTTATATTCTTACATCTGAGTTTTATCTCACCTTGGTATCGCGTACCCTCAAAGGTGACTTGGGACATTTTAGCCTCTATCAAAGCTTAATAGGTTCATGGCTCAGTACATGGCTCGGGTACATCACATAGTGCTCTAGATCGGACTCATGGAACACATCATACATCACGTTATCCTGAGGGGTAAGGCTAAACATAAGAATCTCCACCAATCCATCTCAAATGGATCTATGTATCGGGGACTCAACTTTCTCAGCTATAGCTCAGAGGGGTCGTGTTTTGCATAACACATATTCTCCCATAGTGAACTGCATGTCAGTCTGCTTTGTATCAACTCATAACTCATGGCACCCCTGGGCTTTCTCAGCCATCACACGATCAAAGTGACTTCATATGCACACACTATGGTCTCTCTGACCTTCACAAGGTCCTTACACCGACATCACCCTAATGAAGCGGTGACCGACATGACCTCCCTTATGGAGCTTCTTACATCCCGATACTGGATACAGTGGCTATCATCATCAACTCTCATAGGACAAGAATTGTCCCCATGTATCACCCTGAATGAGCACACACACTCTCCTCAGACCCTCTATTATGGATTATACTCTCTTGATTGTCTTTCAGTCAGGGGTGATATGTTGTACTACTTCCACCACATGGAAGTGATCTTGAGGTCATTCCTCTGATATTGAACTCGAATCATGGAGTAGTTGAACTATCTCTCTCATATATAGTTCAAGTGGATCTATCACATAGACAATGCCCTCTCTCTTAGGCAATGGATCAGGTCAACTTGGCAAGGCGATCTACCATAACCCATATTGCAACCTAACCTCTCTTAGTCCATGGAAGACCCACCACAACGTCTATCATGATCTACTCCCATTCCCTCTCGAAGACTCTTCATCATTCGAAGCAACTCACTGGGTTACTAGTGTTTGTCCTTCACATCCTGGCATGCATGGCGAAAAACCACATGCACTGTGTACTTCTTCATTTTAGGCATCCAAAGTACTACTGCAACTTTTACTATCTTAGTAGTACCATAGTGTATGGTAAACTTAAAATCATGATCTCTTGGATGTCATGATTCCTCAAGGTTGGTTCCTCAGAGACCCTAACACACTCTAGTCATGGGTTCCCTCACCTTCCTTTCCAAGGAGGTGTACCCGAGGTTCTTCGACCAACCTTCCACCTCATCAAGCTCTAGGCTAGCTAACCAAGAAACTGCTAACTTGACCAACGGGTTTGGTTGGACTAGAGGGGTAGCCCCTATATGTCTCACAAACATAGGGGTCTCCTAACCACCTCTTCCAGTCCCTGTATTGGATAAACAAGACAGTTGTATCTCGACTAAGAGAATCCATTACCACCTTACATCTTCATGTTCTAAGTAAAGGTGAAGACATACACCTTCATATAATCCACTCAACATTCACATCTCAGGTTAGGTCTACCTGATTCGAGCTCTTCATCTTGATTATCAACCTCAACTTGTATGACTCATGAATTTCATATGGCTCTTGATAATAACGTCCTTATATGATGACTACCTTAGTGCTCTTGGTGTTTGTAAACCATCCATGCATCGTACTCTACACAAAGGTACGCTACTACCTCTATCATCATACATCCCAACAACGTTTCAACTCACATCATCTTTATCCTTAGTGTATGGCATGCGTACTGCCCTATCTCTCACGCCCCATAATGAGAGGAAATAAGCATTTGATGGTCGTCCAGACACGAAGTTCTTCCCGTTCCAAGAGTAGAGATGGTGCATCACATATTGCCAATACACTCTCCAAACTAAGTTGAAACATATATCACATGTCTCCACATCATAAACAACTCGATTATGGGACTACACCCATGGGAAGACTTTTCCCATCACCTTTTGGATCTTAACATATCTCTTTTATGTACAATCCTTAATCGTTACCTCAAGATCTCTAGCGTGTCGGCACTTTTATGGTGATCCGACCCTTATGCATCTAAGTAGTGCCTCTCGCTTTTACCCCTTAGGCCCCATGAACTCATGAAGGTGGCCAATCTCCTAACTCATGGTCTTTGGGCAAAGGTAGTTGTTACCTCCTGACCCTATGGTCTCATGCATCCAGGGAACAGACAACTCCTACTTCCATTGGTCTTATCCCTTCATTGCCTTAGTATTGACTTAGGATTCCATCATAGCACATCTCATTCTTGAATCTTTACCCAAAACTCCATCATCTCTTCGGGCACTCACGGTCAAACTTACATCCTTTCATAGGGATCATGTTGACCTACCTAACTTGGTCAAGCCCCATAAGGTTACCTCTATGGAAACATATCTTCATGCCCCTTAGAGATGGTCACATAAGGGTCTATAGATTTGTGCTCACACCATGCGATCTCCACTTATCTCATCAAGATACTATGAGATACCTCTTTAGGTTACCTCAAACCTATACAAAAGTTGCACTTGACAGAAGGGTCCCTCCCCAAGATGGAGAGAAAACTATCTCTCAAAGGTCACAAACATTTTTTTAAGGTTTACATCATCATGTGCATGTTGAACCCTATCATGCTACTCATACACATAGCTAGAAAAAGACAACCCACTAAGCCATTTTGAGTTCCTTGCATGTCATACTTGTTCCTTATTCCTTGAAGTTGGCCAAGTCATACATATATCACCAACATGTGTGAGGGGTTCATCAAACATATATCTTAGTCCAAGGGGTTTCCCTTTCCTCTAAACATGAGGGGTGCCATGCTCCAATTCATAGGAACTCGAGCATCTTCGTGAGCATTAGGTGCACCAGGTACTTCTACTTCCCCTCTTATATCTAGGAACCCTAGGTTCACTTCTTATGCATCAACTGTCTAACTGCATGCCCAACTTTTCAACAAATAACCAACATGTACAAGGTATAGCATGCACTTCCTACTATTCTTCCACGTGAACAACACCTTAGGGTCCTACACAAGGACAACCAACTCAGTGTGCGACCTCATAACTTGTTACTATACTTCTTCAGGGTATATATAACTCTCCTTTCTACCCCTATAAGGTAAGGTAGGAACCTATAACATTTGTACATCGGTCCAAGAAGCCTCTTTCTTATTCTAGGGTTTGGTTCCTCTAAAGGCAACCAAGATGCAACAAACTTCCAAGGATCATGCATGAGGAAACCACGTCTATCTTCTTAGGTCATCCATTCTAGATCATGTCATACCCAAGTTCTCGTGATTCCTCATGCCTCGAAGTCTAAGCTTCCAACCTTCTTTGTCGGGTCTTTCTCTCTCTCTAGAGCTAACCCTACAACCGACCTTACCACTAAAGGTTTTCTCTCAAGAAGGTGGATCAAGCTCTTAAAGATACATGCATACACCTACATGGGTGAAACATATGATCCACACATATGTTCGATCAAGATTATCCAAAGCTCTACATGCTTATCTCATAAGCTATCCAGCATGCCCTTCTGGCCTAGGTCTCAACCTACTTCCAGTACTACTTACGTTCTCTCCTACTTAGGGGCATGCCTCTTCTATGCTCATATATGCTTGGAAGGGTTCTTATATGGTCACCACTATCCTCTTCAATGAAGGAGCTATCCTTCACCCTATCAGGAATGACCCTTCTAAGGTTGGGTAGCCCAAAATGGCACCAGGTCAACCAACCTCACATAGCTCATGCTTCTCACGGGTACTCAAAACCAAAAAACATGTCAACCCACGTATATGGTCGACCATGATATCTACCTCATCATGTC
Source organism: Alisma plantago-aquatica (assembly GCA_963693085.1). Lineage (NCBI taxonomy): Eukaryota > Viridiplantae > Streptophyta > Magnoliopsida > Alismatales > Alismataceae > Alisma > Alisma plantago-aquatica. The sequence goes on along the minus strand of OY856413.1, from coordinate 526,190,684 downwards.
ATCTCTCTCTAACAACCACTTAGGGTTAGGATTAGCATCATTCTCAGAGGATGTGCCAGGTCTTAACCTCTTCCTGGAGGACTCTATCTCCAAGGCTAACTCTCTACTCATCCTCCTGACAAGAAGGTCTAACCTCAGGTCTCTCTTGAGGGCATGACAACACATGTCCGGCAACCTAAGCATGTAACTAATCACTAGTTTACGCGTAAACTATTAAACTTATGTCCATGACATCTTGTTTACATGCTTTTCATTAATTTGGTGGAGGATTCCTTAATCTTATCACACATACCCTGACCTCAAGAGGGGGAAGAGAGAGAAAAACCATAAATCTTAGAATCCTTAATTGAACTAGGGTTGAGAAGGAACGAAATATATGAGAGAGTCCTAAAAGTATCTTATTTCGAGTCAAGACCTCAGACTTTGTCCAGGCAGTCACACTGCATGCGGGAGTCCTCGTGACTGACTAGTGGGGTGGAGGGAAATATTACCAGCCTCTGGACCGTGATACTTTTCTAGACACCTCTGTCATTGGACAATCCTCTAATAACTCCCTTGGGTTCTATAGAGTTTGTAAAATTTAATAATTATCAAGGATTAAATGAGAAACCATTTGCTCTGATACCAAATGTAATGACCCCGCTTCGAAGTAACCCCCAATCAAGGGAGATCAAGAGGTTAGAGGCGTTATCCTAAAATTCAGGATCAATGGTTTGACATTTAATAAAAAATAATTATCTAATTCTACAAAACCGAAACTGGAGAGCTGGTATTAAATAAAACTTTTGCATACCTTTTTCAAATTTTGGATTTCTAGACTTCTATCCATAGATGGAGTCTATCTATCTAATACTCCTTGAACTGATTATTTGTATCTTCACAATATTTCAATTTACTGTTTGTTCTTTTTAATGATTGTACCCAAAATGCCGACAAACAAAACGTCAGTCAGTATATTGCTATACTGGTATGTAGGGACAAACAAAATATCACAAATAGTTTCTAACAACCTTATTATAGCAAATAATTGATTAAAAATACAAATTACACTTTCAATGTGACTTCTCAACCGCTTTTGCCCTAAACCCTAGATTACCCACTCTTAGGGTTTTATCCTTCCAAGGGACATAAGGCCACCTTCTCCATCCTGAGCTTGGTGTCTGGGGTCACCTCTCGAGGTGCCCAATGATCTTTCCTCCGGGGCTTGACCAACTCAGACCTTCCCTCTGGGGCTTGGTCTTGCAACATACATCAGGGTGGCATGTAGGTTCGAGACAGTCACACTTTTACTTAATTGTTATACACATAGTCACTTTATGAGATTTCAGGAATGAAACAACCAAGCAGTTTAGGTTTCATAGCAATCGAGAATCTTCATGAAAACACTGTGAAACATAAATCGGTTATTCATAATTTAACCACATACATGTTCAGCTAATTTGAGATAGAAATATTCCAGCCAAGTAGGAAATCCAAGAAAGCAAGGAAGCACACAACAAGATCCTAAAATAAGCATACAATTTCCTTTTACTACTCGTGTTTTCAAGATCTATCCAATCTGACTTGCTCCTTAGGGTTTCTACTTCTTTTTAGGGTTTCACTTGCAATTTGGGTTTTGCTATCACTTTTATCACTACAAACCCTAAATAAGAAAAACTACTCATAAACCCTAATCATCATATCATATCTCTCCTAACAGGCTTAGGATCAACATTTATCAACATATGTCCATATATTCCAAATTAAACATAACCATCTTTTCTTTTACCCTAAATTAGGGTTTCTACATGCTTTATCATGGATTCATGGATTAAAACCCTAAAACATGTCAAACATTATCTAAATCAGATTCAAACCTCACTTCATTTCTCAATGGGTTATTAATACTCGAATTATCCCATTAAGCATCTTAGATTTGATCTCCAATTACAATTAGTGTTTTTGATCAAAGTTCAATGCATTATATGATCACTTTAGATACTTTTGAAATTATAAGAGAAAAGAGGTTCTAATAACATTTTTATTGAATTCCTCAAATATTTCTGATCAAAAATCATATATTACTTGCTGTCATCAGAGTCATGAATAATTCATTATGAATTTTGCAAGTTTTACTTACTTGGACCAATAAGATGCTGACACATCAACCATCACATGCATTACTCTTCTCGGCCAACTTAAAACATAACACAATGACTATTTTACCCTTTGAGTGACGACTCACTTCTTCACACCTTGGAGGGCACTTTTGTCCGGGTGACTCTAGTCGTCTTCTTCCTCGTGCAGCCCTCCGCTGCTGCCACCGTAGGGTTCAAGCGCGGCTCTGCCTTCCCTTCCCAGGCCCCGACGATCATTAGTGGAAGTTCCTTCACTTCCGTCGCACTCCTCTGTCCACGGAAAGGCCCTTAGGTTGTGGCCATGGCAGTTGGGCTCACGGAACCAGGTCTACATATAACGGCATGCTTGCAGACTTAGCGCCAATGGCCAAGGTGGACAACTCTCACGTACACACACCCTCGTCACTGCCAGAGCCTATAGGAGTGTCCTGTTTCCCCTCAAACTCCCTCCTCGGCTATGCATTGCTTCTAGGAATGTAGAAACCCTTCTGGTCATGGGAAGAAGGGATAAAAGATCTACACGATGTCTGTGAACCCCCCTGGATGTGAGGCATCAGTCCAAGCTCTTATATAGACGAGGATAAAGAGATTTAGCGTACACAAGAGTCTATTTATCAATGAGAAAATGAGTCCTACTATATGCAAAGATCTAGTCTCCTTTCTTGGCATGTAATTTATCCTTTATCACGTCTTTGCCTTAAACATGTTCCTTGATTAACAAGGAACCCTTTCTCTCTCTATATCTCTCTTGTTCATGACAACCTAATCAATATTAAAGTGTTTACATAATTGTCAAATCCAGAGAGACATTGATTATATTTCCTTTTTCCTTGGCCTTTAATCCATTCATCATAAGGATATAATACCTCATACAAAGTAGTATTTCGATTTGGCAACATCATAAAGGCACTACATAATTCCATTAGTATATGGCATGTTATTCCCATATTAAGGCTTTTATTATTTGTATTTTCTCTTTCTTCTACTCTTCTCTTCTCAATTGGGACTCCTTGGACCCCAAGAAATCTTCGGGATTCAAAATCCCTCATGAAGGATAATCATCATCCTTCTAGATGCTTCTACATCCTTTGTTTCCCATTATCTTTTTTATTCTTTTTATTAAAAGATTTATTTTTCCCTTTTATTAAGGATTTCTCATCATATTTTATTTTCTTTTTGACATTGGGCTCCTTAATCAACAAGGCCCACGAAGCCACACAAGGCTATTTATCAAAAGAATCCATTCCATTACTTAAATCCTAAAAATTACAAAAACACAAATTTATTGGGGAAATTGCATTTCCCAGAACCCAAAAATTGGGGTTGTAGTAGTTCTACTGGTAGGCAACCCACTTCTGTCTGAGTTTTTTAACCTTAAAACCATTTTTTGTTACACTTATTTGCTTTTTACCTCCAATAAATACACATAAACACACACACACTCTAATTAATGGTTTTTCAATATGTGAATCATTTTAGTGCAGGTACAATGGAGGAAGCATGATGCATGGAGGTGCCAACCAAGGAGAAGATCAATTTTGAAAAGAATTTGAAAATAGTGAAAAGGCTATAGGAAAGCGACCAACACGGCTTTTCCACACAGCACGGGCATGCTGCTAGAAAGAAAAAAACAATCATTTTGTAGAGAATGGTTGTAGTGGTTCTTCCATGCTCACCTAATACTATGTTGATCCACTACAAGAAACTGGGGTATTAACGTCAAGCTTCGCGACCACCTTAATATGTTGACGTAATTGCTACACAAAAGGCGACAAGAGTTTCTGTTTGTCGCAATAGGTGTACCCAATAATGACGAAAAGTTTATTCTGACGTTAATCATGTAAATTTTCCGCCGTTAAAACTTCTCACTCCCTTCCATTAAATCTAACTCAATACATCCGAAATATGCACTATTCTCATGTTTTGTGCATATTTTTATGAACTTCTTATGGGTTGTTCATTTAGTATGGTCTAAATCATATTTTTTTATTATGACAACTAAAGTGTTTTAGTTTTTTTTAACATTTTCATTGACCAAAAATATATACCCATCAACAGGAGTGCTTGAGATCGATGAAGTAATATCCTAATATCAATCCCTCTCAGAAGGACAGAAAGTGCAAACTCCAGTCGGTGACCTAAGAGCTTTGGTGATTGGCTAGGCGACGCGGCTCGGTTGCAGACTTCGGCTCCGGGGGGGGGGACTGGTGAAGGCTGGTTGCGACCTTCTCCCATGGGTTTCTTCCCTTTCCTCTGATCGTCCCCACCGTGAATCTTGTCCGCCTGGGGCGGGCTTCCTCCCAGCAGGTCGTCTTCTCTCCGCCCGCGGCGACTGGCGATCTTCTTGTGAGGAGACGCCCTGTGCAACGACATCCCGGTCGGCGAGCCTCCTTTCTTTTTCCTTCCTCCCCACTGTTGGTCGGTGCTTAGGTGATCCTGCAGTCATCCGGCGGGCTCAGGCGCCCCTAGGTTCATAGTCAGAGGCGGGAGCCAAGCAGGGGTCAGAGCTGCTGGTAGTGCCTCTGCTTGCTCGTCCACTCAAGTTGCTCTTGAGCGTGTGGGGCCGCATATGTGGTCGGGGTGGTGGTGGGGTTCCCTACTCCTACTAACCCCATCCCGCACTCGTCAGGACCCTTCTGCCTCCTGGATTTTGAACCTTGTGGTTTTTGGCCTTCTTCCTGGTGGTCTGCTGGGGTTGCACACATCCTGTTTGAGGATTTTCCTGGGTGAGTCTTTTTGGTGGTTGTGCTGGCTCTCATCCGGGGGTGCATTCTATTTGTTCGTTGTAGTGTCTGTGTGAGTTTTTTATTTAGTCGTGTATGTGCTTAGTTTTTGTGTTGTCTATGTCTGTTTGTAGGGATCTAGTTGTTTGCTTGAGCGTGTGTAACGTGCTTTCAATATTCTATACATTATCTTTGCCTATCTAATTAAAATCCCATTATTTTTTATGTCATATATTTCTTATTACAAGTATGTACTATGTGTGATACTAAATTTATTAATAAGCAAGGGCCAATCTATCTAAATAGGACCTTTCAATTTAAACCAAGAGAGAGAAGAATATTGTTTCAAAAATGGGATTTTGGATTCCTTTGTTCTCTAAGTTGATTGTACCATTGATCATGCCAACCACGTCCTAACCTTCTTCTCTTAGGTTTGTAGGGTGTTGCGTGAAGACATGACTTCTTAATATATTTTCTCTGGCTGCCGAACTATATATATACCGGAGGTTAATGGATACCATTAAATCTTTGCATCATGTTGGTTACTTGTTGTCTCACTTTGGTGCAGTTATGTATATTGGGAGTTGATGCATATTAACAAAGCATAGCATCACGCTGCTTACCCCTTGATTATTTATTTTAAATTTTGAGGTTTGGTTCTTAATTTTTATTAATATGATTGTGCTCATTTATTTTAAAAAATGCACCTATTTTGATGTTGGGTAGTTCCAATACTTCTCAAATTATCTCTTCTTTCATATTGTCAGTATCTGATACCCCAGAAAAACCTGATTCAAGATTGAAATTAATTACTCAACATGTAATGACTACAAAAACTATAGAAATGAATGAAGTTAACAGATGAGACATATGTTGTTTTGATGTAATATGTTCCTAATATGTCATTTTTTGTAGGTTTTGTTCTAAATTGTGTGACGATGATCAATATTATATGATAGGCACACACACATTATTTGATCGGTCTGTGTAGACTATGTATTGGGGCTATTTCCATTTCCTTTGAACTCTATATTTGTAAAGATCAGCACTACCCTTGGTAATGCCTTGGTAAGCATCTACTACTACACACATTATATGTTTAAATTATCATGTCATCTAGTTTTATTTTCCTTAATTTGTTTATTTTTTTATTTCATAATTTCCACATGCTTGTACAAGTCATGTATTATCTAGTCATTTTTTATTTGTGTCATATGTTGTGAATTCAACCTCAAATTCAACATGTGTTTTTTTTCTTTCAGATTTTCATTATTCATAGCAATGTATTTCTCCTTGTTCTATGCTTAAGATGTATGACAAGGTCTTACCCTAAAAAAATGGCGATCTGATACTACAAGATTTTCTAGGTAAATGGTCATGTTAACCTATTTTTATACAACCTATTTGTGGATGAAATGTATCTATGAGTTTAAAATCCCTCCATGCAAAAAAAAATTTAAGTTTTTGAATATGAGTTTGTTTAGATGAAATATGCAATCATTATTGATACACTTCATGAGGTTCATTCTTTCACTTGAGTTTGATCAAATGTTGTTCTATGCACGTTGTTCTTCTTGTATTGTCCTCATCTTTATATGTTTTTTCTTCTAAATTTAGGTTTTAAATCATAAACTAACTCATTCTTTTTCTTTATATATTTAGTATTTTGACATTATAATCATCTATGTTGAATACACTTAGCTCCACATATCAATTGTCTACACTATATACTTTTTTAGTCACATCTTTAGTTGTTCAGAGCATAGCTGTCTAAATCATAAGATATTGGACCTTATAATTAACTAAGTGCATTGAACAATTCTTTAAAACACGACCAGCGATTAAGAAAGTGGCCAGTGCGGCTGCTAAAGCACCAGCTTTAGCATTTGGATCTTCTGTCGTAGGAATTATTAGCTGAGCAGACATAAATTTGTGTAGCAAAATGTTCTTGTTTCGGTATAAGCCATTCATATCCATTGCACATCTGAAGTTATATGTTTGTTGCACAGTGATATGTGTCCCTAATATATCATTTTTTTGCAGGTACATAGTTTTATATATGTGATGATGATTTCTATTCAGTTGATATGTGCACACTCATTATGGAAAGAGCTATATAATATTTTCTTCTCGATTCATTCTTCGGTTAACACACAATAAATTCTTTGATGCAAGAAAAGAATGTCATGTCCATTAAAGAAATTCTTCCTTATGCAAAGTATGAATTTGAGAGCAATTTATATATATGAATATACTACACATGCTTTATTGAAAGGCCAACCTTCTATTACAAATAAGTAAGTTTTCAAGCATGAACTAACTCATTTTTTTTCTTTAATATATATAGATCCATAGTTACTTTCACTATATGTTCATATGCTTCTTTGCATTTTCAGGTTTTTTTTATGATTTTACATGGAAAAAGACTGAGTGGAGTCTTGTACTAAAACACTTCTTGGAAACCCCTCCCTATTCTTCACTACGAGTGTCTCATTGTCTTTGGATCAAGATAAACCAAGTATGTGCAATCAAAAGGTAAGTACTCTTTTCTTACTCATTGAAATATACAAATGTGAGGTTCTCTCCGCCGTCGCCCGTCCATTCGCCCTTTCTGCTTTTTTGAACGCTCCTGCCATCCTTCCTTGTCCAAGTTGCTCAGCCTTCCTAAACTTCAAGAATGTGGCTCAACTATTCATAATATATATATATATATATATTTGAGAATTCAAAATAAACATATAAATTATGTCTTACAATTTATATTGAGTACTCAAACATGCAAATAATCTCAGTTGAGCACACTTGGTTGTACTTATGAGTTGTACACACTGAATTAGAAGTCACATCTTTAAATGTTTATAACAAAGCTTACTAAATTAGAAGATGTTGAGCCTTATCATTTGTAAATATAAATATGGTGCATTAAACTAGATTCTGAAACATAAATTTGTTTTAGCCTTTATCATTCATACATGTAGTAGAGATTTGTAGATTAAATATTATTATAAGCTATCACACAGACATGCATGCTTTCACACTTTTAGATCAATAGTAAAAATTTAAAATTGTAGAGTCTGGGAAGAACAAACACTCCCGAAGATTGCTGTGTCTATGTGTGACACTTTTCTGACACATGGAGAACATTCCTCTGACATGTCCACTTAGTAGAAAAAATGTTTTCATCCTTATTTTCTTCTCCCAACAAAAGTAGTGAAGTGTTGTCATCCTTATGCCTCCTCTTTTCTTGCTTCTCTACATCTCCATCTCCCCTCCTTATCTCTGGTTTGTGCATCTTAAGTAACACTTAAATGTATGCCTCTTCTCTTTCTTCCATCTCAATCTCCAAGGCACCTTATTTTTCATCTTCTCCATCACCACCAACATATTTCCTTACACCCTCTCATTCTTCCTCCTACCTCTTTTCTTACTTCTCTACATCTCCATATCCCCTCCTTATCTCTTTCCTGTGTATATTAAGTAACACTTAAATGAATGCCTCTTCTCTTTCTTCCCTCTCAATCTCCAAGGAACCTTATTTTTCATCTTCTCCATCACCACCAACATATTTCCTTACACCCTCTCATTCTTCCTCCTAATGGTACATGCTCGCCATTACTTACACCAGTGTTGTCATCCTTATGCCTCCTCTTTTCTTGCTTCTCTACATCTCCATCTCCCCTCCTCATCTCTTGCATGTGCATCTTAAGTAACACTTAAATGTATGCCTCTTCTCTTTCTTCACTCTCAATCTCCAAGGCACCTTATTTCCATAGTTTTCAGAACTGAACCAGTGAGGCCTTTGATTCTTGGTTCACTGGTTCAATCGGTGGTCGGACCAGTTCAACTGGTGACGTCATCATGATGTCATATTTAATTTAAAAAACCAAAACATATATGAACTTTATGGAAAGTATACAAATGAAATAAGAATAATAGCATGCATGCTCATAGTTATATAATTGACGACTTTACTAAATTCCTATATCAAATTATCAATAATACAACTACAAAGTACTAAGTTAGTAACTACAAAATATTAAAAAGAACATCAACCAACTAAATTAATCAATAAATGAAGTAAACCATGCATAATCCTTCATCCAAACCTTAAGCTTTAAGATAAAATAGATAGCCATATCATGTTCAGAATTGTCACAATTGATTAACAATTAATAAGTATTAGACTACTAGTTGACCATCCTAGTCTCCTCCTGGTCTTTAAGCGTATGATTTCTACCCATCCTGGTCTCCTCCTAAACATGTGTAGAACATATATATGGTTGTAAATAAATGTAGAGATCTTCATAGCCTTGCTCACAACAGACTTTACTTGTACACTAGCGGAATGATGATATGTTACAGCTAGATTTCCTAGGGATATGGGCAACTATTGAGCCTTCTTTTTTAGAATATACTCGTGGATAAAATGCATCTCTGGGTTTGAAATTCATTCATGCAACGTTTATTAATGTTGCTGAATGTGAGGATGCTCTAATGAAATCTGCAATTATTATTGGAAGAAACTAATGAACATTCTTTGTTACAACATACTCGTGGATGAAATTTCACAAGGTTTGTTCTTTCACTTTATTTTGATATCAATATTTCTTTATGTAGGTTATGCTCTTTTATTGTCCTCATCTTCATATGTTTTGTTCTAAATTTAGGTTATTCAAATTGATGAGTTCGATTTGCATAATATTGATATCTTGGGAGATATGTACATTCCCACTCTGTTATGATGGTGATTGGTATTCAGATTATATGTTACACTCTATTATGGGATTTAGCTATAAATGGTTTTCTTCTTCCACTTATTCTTCACTACGAGTGTCTCATTGTCTTTGGTTCAAAAGGTAAGTACTCTTTTCTTACTCATCAAAATATACAACTGTGAGTACTCGTTGTATCGGTATAAGCCATTCATATCCGTTGCACATGCGGAAAATGTATTCGTTGCACATCTAAAGTTATATGTTTGTTGCACATTCAGTGATATGTGCCTCTAATATATCATTTTTTGCAGGTACATAGTTTTATATATGTGATGATGATTTCTATTCATATGATATGTGCACACTCATTATGGAAAGAGTTATATATTACTTTCTTCTCGATTCATTCTTCAGTTAACACACAGTAAATTCTTTGATGCAAGAAAAGAATGTCACATCCATTAAAAGACTGAGTGGAGTCTTGTACTGAAACACTTCTTGGAAACCCCTCCCTATCCCCTAAACTTCTAAACGCATGCCATTTTGTTTTTGAACGCACAATGTATATGTTGTTTTGGTTTTTGAGTGAGCATATGGAAAATATGCCCCGTTGCACATGTGGAAAATGTGTCTGTTGCACATCCGCAAATATGTGTCCGTTGCACATGCAGAAAATGTGTCTGTTTGCACATCCAAAGATATGTGTCCGTTGCACATTCGGCTTTATGTGTCCGACGCACATCCAGAGATATGTGCATTCCATGAATTGTGTTTCTAATACTTAAAATCTCTTTTGTAGGTTTCATTTATGGTGATGGTGATTGGTATTCAGATTATATATTACACTCTATTATGGGATTTGTCTATAAATGGTTTTCTTCTTCCACTTATTCTTCACTACGAGTGTCTCATTGTCTTTGGATCAAGATAAACCAAATATGTGCAATTAAAAGGTAAGTACTCTTTTCTTACTCATTAAAATATACAACTGTGAGTACTCATTCTTTTTTCCTATCAAAATTGATATAAATTTAGTATTTTAACATTATAATAATCTATGTTGAATACACTTAGCTGCACATATCAATTGTCTACACTATATAATTTTTTCGTCACATCTTTAGTTGTTCAGAACATAGCTATCTAAATCATAACATATTGAACCTTAAAATTAACTAAGTGCTTTGAACAATTCTTTAAAACATGACCAGCGATTAAGAAAGCAGCCAGTGCGGCCGCTTTCTACACGAATTGATGTCTACTCAGTTAATAATTCCTATGCTAGAAGTTTCAAATTGCCTATGTATCTTAAGTAACACTTAAATGTACGCCTCTTCTCTTTCTCCCCTCTCAATCTCCAAGGCACCTTATTTTTCATCTTGTCCATCACCACCAACATATTTCCTTACACCCTCTCATTCTTCCTCCTACCTCTTTTCTTGCTTCTCTACATCTCCATCTCCCCTCCTTATCTCTTTCATGTGCATCTTAAGTAACACTTAAATGTATGCCTCTTCTCTTTATTCCCTCTCAATCTCCAAGGCATCTTATTTTTCATCTTCTCCATCACCACCAACATATTTCCTTACACCCTCTCATTGTTCCTCCTAATGGTACATGTTCACCATTACTTACACCAGTGTTGTCATCCTTATGCCTCCTCTTTTCTTGCTTCTCTACATCTCCATCTCCCCTCCTCGTCTCTTGCATGTGCATCTTAAGTAACACTTAAATGTATGCCTCTTATCTTTCTTCCCTCTCAATCTCCAAGGCACCTTATTTTTCATCTTCTCCATCACCACCATCATATTTCCTTACACCCTCTCATTTTTCCTCCTAATGGTACATGTTCACCATTACTTACACCATACTTATCAAGGTGTGCGCCTAGGCGGCCGCCTAAGCGATAAGACGTCCCAAGGTTGTGCCTAGTCGAGACAACTTTTTCTATAATGCCAAGCTAACTTAGTTTTTTGGGTTTGGTTGTATATTGACGTATTTTAATGTTTAATGTGGCTATCCTAATGTTCAAAATCATCATTGTTTCCTATGTTATGTGCCAAATATCACTTTTAATTGGACCTAATAATCTTTTTGGGTTTAACTGGATCTAATACTCTTTTTGTGACTGGATCTAATACTCTTAGTACATATTTGATTTTTCTTAGTTTGCACCTTCAATTCGGATTGTATTAAGTAGCTATGGTATGAAAGATAGTGATTACATTGCTCAATACTTGTATCTATGTATGAAAATAAATATATATTTATTTTTTGATCACTCTCTTACATTTTTTACAATAATTCTTTTTTGTGTCCTTGACATTATTGTCAATGGTAATATATTAGAAATGTAATTGGTTATTTTGTCATACAAATATATATATATATATATATATATATATATATGAGGAGATCGACCATAAATATATAGATAACTACATATATAACTATACAATGTGTGTATATGAATGGGGGAAAACCATGACACATGTATATATACATAAACTATTATTTTTAAAGGTCACCTAAGCGATGCCTAGTTGCACCTAGTCATAAGGCATTCAGCTGGAACGCCATGTCGCCTTCACGCCTTGACAAGTATGACTTACAGAAATAACAAAAACTAATGTCTCCAAAATTTTACTAACCTTGATTTTATCATTCCATATATTCTTACTACAATAATTATATAATTAAGGATCTTGATATATGTTGTGAGTTAATTCATACTTTGACTCGTGGATATATTATTATATGTTGATTGTTGGTTGGATTTCATGGAGATTTTCATCATAGATGATTGATTTAGATCAATTTGTGTGTTTATACATAAAGCTTATTGTATGCCAAAATATTCATATATAAATATACATACTTGTATAATAATAAGTTAATTGTTCCCATTGTCGTGTCATGTCTTACATTGTTGAAAATTGTGGTACCTCTTAGTCTGTCGCTAAATCCATACTCGTGTACATGTTCGTGTTTCCTAGGTTAGGATCCAAGTATGTTGCAAACATGAAAGACAAATTTAGCAATTTGATATTTTTTTTTGTCATTATAGCTATTTATGATGGAAAAAGAATGTCGTTGTTGACCTTTGTGATCAAGCCTGCTTGTCGTTGTTACTAGTATCAGTGACAAGATTGGGTGGTCACAACTAGTATCAACATCAGACATTTTATATAGTCGTTAAAACTATTAACGACAAACTATATAAGTCATCGTGATTTGTAATAGCGACGAACTGAAATTATTCGTCGTTATCTTTATTAACGGCAAGACCAATAACGACAAGACGCGACAACTTTTTTTTTCATTGTTAATAGTTTTACCGACAAACTTATTCACATTTACGACCAAATTTTTCCGTCGTTATTGTTAACTTTTCCTATAGTGTGATCTCTCTCCTCACTTAGTGTTCGTCTACCACAACCACATACCCTTTATCATACTATTTTAATATTCAATTTCATGTTGAGGAACAACATGGTTTGAAAGTTTGGGGTGGTATTGTGGTAATCCCTTCCTTTACCTCATTTTCTTCTATGTTCTTTGTTCTAATTTTTTGTCGAGATGATAAAACAGTCTAACTAATTATTATACTTGTATATCCTAACTTTGTGTGATTGTCTTACATTCTTTCATATCATTTAATTTATTTCATGCATTTTTGAGTAATTTTTCAAAAAAATTAAGTTTCATGCCACTTCCTTCCATACATTGCATTTCATGTGGATTTTCATAATTTTTGTGTGTTTTAGCTAGGTCTTGCTTTCTTTATGATTTTTATTTCTAAAATATAGGTTTAGATGTGGTTGTATGAAAATTCGCATCATTTTGGGAAAGTTTGCCCAAATTTGAATTTTATTTGCCCAGTGGTGTGTTTCAGCAAGATCTCTATTTATTGTGATGTGAATGATTAGGACATGGATAATGCAGCATGTTTATGATGGTTTTGGATAAATGAGTCCTATGTAGGAATTTTACATGTGTTACAAGCCTCTCACTAGTAATTTATTGTTTTCATAAAAGTATGAATCTTGAAAGCCTTAAATGTTTGAAATTACCCATTTCATGTGAAAAGAGTGTGATTTACCATATTGTTCATTTTATGCATGGCCTATTTGTTTGGTGAATGTTGCATGAATTAGCTTGCTTGAGTGAGATCATATGTTAATTAGAACTGCTTGTCACCCCTCTTTGACCTGACATTTCTTCTGTCATGTTCTTACCTCTCTGCCTCATGAAAGGTTGCCAATAATGCACATATCATCCTTGACCACCCTTCAAAAAGGTTGGAGTGGTCATATCTATATCCTCCTGCTTCAGTCTTGTCACCATATTCACTCCTTACATATAGGGAAAAGAAAAAAAAAAAGGGTGACTCTATGTAATAGCCTCTAAGAAAATAAAAAAAATGAAAAATAGTGCTCCTATATAATAGCACTCTACCCTCTTCCATAACCCCTTCTTCTCTTTTTATGCCTAGTAGGGCTAGATAAAATCAACTCTAGGCCTCACATCCCTACACAAGACAAACGGGCCATGAATCGTGGAATTAAGTGTATGATGTAGCTCTTGCAAGTGAAACAAAAATTCTAACCATTTGAGTGAATGACATGCATGGCATGGTTTGCCTGGAGCTTTATGAAAATTGCATCACTTGAATGTGTCAATGATAGTCCATATTCAAAGTATTTGTGCTTTGTTCTTGATTCACACTTGAAAACATAAAATGAAAATAGAGTAGTGGATTGCATGCCTAATTCCTCATGGGAATTGATTATAGCCAATAAACATCATAATGATTTCATTCACCATGTTTTTCTTGAATGAGTTGAAAGAGAAATTAAGTTGGAACATACTTGAGGATAAATATGTTTTATGTTTGGGTGGTGATGCAGCCCTATTTTAGGGACTCATCTTGTGTCTTCTTGCATTTGAATCACATCTAGACATATTCGATTGCAAACTATTCCCTTAATAAATGTTTTTTCTATCAAATGCACTTATTGACACTCTTTTCATGTTTTTAGGTACTTGGACCATGCCTTGGGTCAAAGGGAGAGAAGGAGGATGATCCTATGGTTTCCACCCATGAAGGAGTCCAATGAAGGTCCTACAGCTCCCACGACCTACCCCTAGTGGCTAAGGGTTGAGCTAAAGCAAAGATGTCCATCAAGAACAAAGTTTGAAGCTCAAAGTGCAAAGAAATCCCCCAACACAATCGTAGTGACATGGAACGACCATGATGCAAATGAAGAATTCATACTAAACATCTCAATCTTGAAGTAGTTGTAGAAACCCTCCACCACAGACGTGTTGTCCACCACGGTTGTGCTGCCACCCATCTACAATGGTCGTATGGCCCAGCATGGTTGTACTTCCACTAACCTAGCACGGTCATTCTACCCATCACAGATGAGCCACATATCACTCACCACCACTACAAAAAAATTGTAGCATAAACCCCAAATTGTATAGCTACAAGCTTTAGCTACATTTATCCTTACATTTAGAATATGAAGCTAATACTCGTGTAGATAATTTCTTTGCTATGTTTTTCAAAATTGTAGTTAGATATTCAGCTAGATACAAATGCATATGTAACCCGAATTGTAGGTAAAAGTTATTCTTACACATTAAAATGTAGTCGTAATTGTAGTTAAATATATGACTACAATTGTATTTGTAGCTATGATATGTAGGGAAAATGATATATGTTAATTGTATAGAACTTACTACACTTGTAATTGTAGTTAGTGTGCAGTGAGAGACATCATGTACTACAGATGCATGCATATGTAGTTAGATTAATGTATGTAGTCATTGAATTATCAATACAAAAGCATTTTTTTAGAAAGAAGCTAAAATCAATATTGATTTAGATCAAGTTGTGGATGTGATGTCAATAATTGTACTTTTATTTATATTGAAACAATGAGTACACATGGGGAGGGCATAAATATTTCCCCAATTTTGCAACATGGAAAGAAGATATATGTATACAATGACCCACATTAGAATATAAGTTTACATTAGTCTCGAATTTTCACCTCACGTAGTACCCTAGCTCTCAAAACTTTTTCAAGATGTTTGAAATCAAAATCATCATGCAGTTGTCACTTGGATTGGGACTCATAGGATCATGTTCAAATTTCATATCATCATACCAGATTACCACTTAAGCAGTTATCAGGACATTTTGATCCTCATAATCTCCACATTTCAGGCCATTTTCCTTTTTCTTTTGTGCCAAATTTTTTACCTCAGCAATTTTGCATAGGCCCTTCTTGTCATAATCCTATAATATGCCCAACAGATCATAAGACAACAACAAATTAGGATGGTAATAATGTAGCTAGATAGAGTATGTCACTTACATTGATAGATGGAACAAAAAAGTCCATGATCCAACTACATGGAAATGTTGATGTTCTCAATGTAATATATCTACATTAAGGTTGCCCCTGAACAACTAGAAGTCTTGATTAAGTTCAAACAAATGTATTAGAAATAGTTTTGATTGCAACATATTGGCGTGTGAAGTCATTCATCCATGAACTATTGCATTAAGGAACATTATGAAGAGCAATAGTAGCTTCCTGAATTGTAATCAATAAGCATATCAAGAACTCACATTGTGTCCTCATATAAACCATAACACTAATATAGAAAGGGAGATATCAAGATTCTAGATAGAAAATAGATCAAACATAAACTAATGTGTTAATAAGAAAAAATGTATTTAAAATTGCAAAAGAAGTTCACCTTGTGGGTAGTTATGTGTTGTGTGAGGCACGAGATCACACTATGCATTTCAACTTGAAGAGACATTTACATAGAAGGAAAACCATGGGACCTTCACTTGGAAGAAATGTCATCTTAAAAAGAAAAGTCTGATGAAATCAGCTATAGAAACTTGGAAGGTGAATGGTCACTGAAGTTGTCTCTAACGAATGAATTCGAGTTGTGGCACTAGTTCACCTTTCACTATCATTCCATTTAACTATTAGTTAGATATAACATAAGTTCTTGGAAACAATTCAAACACAAAAGAAAAGAAAATATACAACACATAACCTCACTATGAAAAAAGTTTATTGTGAGGAAAATGACCTCATTATGAACTAATATTCCATTACATATACATCACCATTTTTATCCAACTACAATGATCCAATTTTTGAAAAGTTATCCGCAAAGCTCTGTTTAGTGAGAACAATCATTTGTACCCATTTTGAATAGATAAAAGAGTATTTGGATATATCCTTCAAGTATAGATTTTAAAGTATGTATATTTCATTCAGATGAAAAACTATAGAACACTAAGCATATAGCATTGAAGTCTCCTTGTTCATTCTAATTTATATCATTATTAGGCTAATACACTTCACCTAGCTTTGTATCTCCCTAATAAATCAGTTCAAGGACATATTAATCCATAGACACTCCCATTATTAAAGAAATGTACATCTAACTTGAGGCAAATGTTATCTGGAATATAAACTCAAATTCATAGAGATAGAATGCATTCATTGAATGTATATCCAATATTGTATGGCATATGAAGCACAAAAATGAAGGGAAAATGCACAATAGGACACATTTGTTGAACCCTGCCTACGGAGGAAATAATAATACGTCCTCTTACATTAGTCAATGCTTTTGGTGTCACCTCCATACAGTACTCATTCTGATTATGGACCAAATGTTTGAAGATTCCTTTCAAATCAATCAAGGATCTATTGGATGAATAATTATTGAATTGAAGACAAAGGCTTAAAAATCAATTTGAAGCAAACAATTAGAAGATTTTCTGAGCAAACGAAAGCAATTTAGATGCCAAACTGTGATGAAGCTAACTTAAGGATACCCAAGTCGATAGTTGCACCCAAGAATCTACAATAACACATAGAACCCTTTACATTTTCATGCAGCTTCAACAACACTTCCAAGTATATTCTGGAGTGGTTAGATGTAGTGTCAAACATCTCTCCAAACTTGATGAACTACTATACTTGAGAAGAAACAAGGTGGGGGTAGTAGAAGGGTGCAACCATTGAGAGGTATGTTGCGCTTCATTGGTACACATAAGATAATCAGTGGACTAGCTCTTGTAGTTCATTGATATTGAATCTATTCTCATCATGCAACACATGGTAGTGAGTAGGCCTCATGGTTCTGATCTTTCTTGCATGCACACACATATAGAAATTAAAAGTATTCAGGCGGTAGATATTGCTATCAATAACAATACTAGGAGTTACATTATCAAGGGAGCCATGCTTAAAGAACTTAGTGTGATGATTCTTCAAGTCTACTTGGAAGATCATTTGTATTTAGGAGAACAATATATATCCCTCCAAGCTTAATCCTTAAGAGAATGTTCGTCAAGTATGAGCACGAATGCAATGAATAGGAAGTGCATAATGTTAGAATGGTGAACATGGTGATGAATTAGAGTAATCCAGGCAGGGGATCAGAATACTTAAGCTCTATCTGATGATGTTTCTTAAAATAATCTAATCCCATCATCCAACTATAGTTTGATGAGATTGTAAGAAATAATATGATCCAATCATCCAACTATAGTTTGATGAGATTGTAAGTTATTAAGTATAAGGTTGAGTAAGACTACAATGAATAGAATGTGGTTCATGTCATATCACCACAAGGGTGATAAATAGACTACCTTATAATGTGAACAAGAGAAAACATGAATGATTGATATTGAAAACATCTGGATAAAAAGAATTATCATTGTGCGAAAGGCATACTCTTTGTCCTGAAAATGGATGGAAAATATACCAAATAACATATAAATTGTTAATGTATTAATATTATTAAATGCAAACTACCTAACAAAGCAAACATGTAGATCGGGTGTTCATTACCCTAGGCATACATTATTGACTACCATCCACCACAATGATGACTATAAAAATGTTCTATTTGTATTCTCACCATTACCTCTAATCTTTGAGATAAATTAGAAATTCTAAATGGTAGTATGGAGCCTATAGGGATAAGAAAGTGAACATGTATCATCAATGAAATCACAAGTTTTGGAGGAGGTTCTTTCAAGGGAGGAGATCATTGATATCCTGTGTTTACAGCCCCCCACATGGACAAATGAGATTGACAAATGGTGTTGGAAAGGTAGCTCTTTTGGATTACATATTCATACAATATTCTAACTTGTGATGTATACATGTCAATCAAGAACATGAGATAAAAGAAAGCTCACTAGATTAAACAAAAAAATATTTCAAGTATACATTATAGGTATAAATCATGGAAGATACCCCAGAGGGCCATATCCTTGTGTTCTGGAAAAATGTATAGAATTTTTATAAGATCTCGAGTTACAATTAACTGACTGTAGATAAGTTACTTGAAAAACTTATATAAGAAAGTCCAATAAACAAAATGTTCCAATCTGGCCATTCTCTAACAACTTGTCGTTGATGAAACATGTTTTGTATGATCTCATGATCTTGTTAGGGATTGTGGTTGTACAAAACTTTGAGGATTATTCCTTGCAACAGAAAGGGAAAACTGACCGCTAAATGTATTTTTATTCTTCTCATGTTTAAATGCCCAAAAGATGACATAAATAGGAATTAGGAAAGTACTAGATGAATGCCTTACACAATGATCCATAATATCCATGTAGAGATATCATTTAGGAACATAGTATATTGATGACAAAAAACTAAAATCCCACAAAAATAATATATGGGATGCTCTATTGAATTACATTTTAAACAATAGTATCAATTCTACTTGAGCGCTAGTATCATATGATTTACAAATTATTACCTTCTTCAACGAAATGCATGTAAACAGACAATAGCCTCCATTCCATAGGATCCTTTGTTTACTAGTATCCAGTCATGTACTGCAGGAGCATAAAAAAGTATTGTTTGACCTTAAACCACATGTACTAGCAATTTCTAGAAGAGAATAGTGAGAGCGGGCAGAGATTACAGTATAGAAGTGGATAGCTATGCAGAGATAATGGTGTCCCTTGCCCTCTGCAAGACTTATTTGCCTCCATTATAGTAGTCCTGCCACCATTTCCAATCCTCTAAGACCTCTTATCATTCACCTTGATCTTTCCTTTGTTGTTACAGATAAAGTAATGCCCTAGGATCAAGGAGAGCACATATAGATTATGGTGTAAGATTGGCATAACTGTGTGGAATAAGATGGGGTGACAACTTTGAAAGAAATATAATAGTGATTATGTGATGTGGCAGCTCAATTTCTGGGCATTACAACTAGCAGTGTCAAAATAGGAACAATAAGACCCAACTACAAACCATGTGAAAAGCAATGTTATACAATGATTAAAAATTAAAATTACAAAGGTCTTGAAGATAAAACCATTTATTTGATGTAATTTCTGCAAGCATAAAATTCATTAGTCCAGTGCAAGAAGTGTCGTCAAACTCACTTTTTGGCCAAATGCATGAAATAGGTGGAACAAAGTCTAACTCCTTAGCTTGACCCTCTTAGGAAACATGGTGGACAATGAAAATTGTTGCTCGACTTGCATCTATGATGTCCTGCAAAAGTTTGAATGCTAACTAATGATTACAAATTTGAATGTACATCCCATGTGGAAGTGGAGATCCATTATATTTCACCCCTATTCATTGGACATTGTAGCCACTGCCCTTGTGCCAGATCAATAATTATATCTATAACCTAATTGATGTTCTATTCTCATAATCATTGTTTCTGAATTAGTATATTAGCCTAATCCAATTGGAATGACAATACACAAAATTGTTACTAATTTTTATTAGACAAATAGATTGGTACCTAAATTCTTCTCAATCTAAATAAGGATCTTGTATTCACCTAGGGTCTTTAAAAAATGATGTTTAGCGGTCAATACTTTAAAGTTAGATCCAAGAAAATTCCTAGGTTGCTATGTTCAGAGAAACACATTTAGAATAACATAGTGGGTTTAGAAGAAAGGATACTCTTAAGGTAGACAATAAAATACATACAAAATGTTTTTGTTTGTGTCGCCTCTTGTGCACATCTCGATCACCATGGAGCACCAACTCCAACTGATCATATAGTCAAATAGCAACAGATCTTGTAGATCCAACTTGAATCTGAAACTAGAAAGTCTGCATAAAAGACTAGAACAATGTCAAAGGAAGAATGGAGAAACTATAAATCTCACCAGCTCAAAAGGTGAAATCATAGAAGAACCAAACTAGATTACTTCTCAAGCATAAACATCTTATTAAAGGATACATATAGTGGTAAGTGAAAGGCTACTCAAATTTTTTCGCCCATTAACAATGCAATTTTTTTAGTAAAATTGTGATCATGAATGAAATGTGCCCTATGCGGGCAGTGCACTCTTACTGATATGCTATAATATCTAAACTCACTACTACAAAATAGGCCATTAACATCGGTTAATTAAGGGCTTTAGTGTCAGTTTCCAAGTGACACCCAAGTGGACGCCGCTAAAGGTGGACCCCTTCAGCGTCGGTTCCCAACCGACACCAAAAAGCTTCCCGATGCCGAAAACGTGCCAGCAAAGGGACTATAGGCGTCAGTTTTTTATGAAAACCGACACTATAGAATGGTTACAGACGTCAGTTATCAAAAGAACCAACGTCACAACGCTTCCTGCCACCAAAAATGTGCCAGCAAAGGGCCTATAGGCGTCAGTTTTGTAAGATAATCGACGCCATCTCCCTTGCCACCACGGTCGTGCTTCCCAGCACGGCCGTGGTTCCTGGCCATATTAGCTGAACTGATATCAGTTTTATGCAAATAACTGATGCCATATCCCCTGTCTGCCACCACGGCCCTGCTTCCCAGCACGGTCGTGGTTCGTAGCCACATAGACGTCGGTTTTTTATCAAAAACCGTCATCGTATGTCTTCGGTGTTGGTTTTGTTCAAATAATCGATGCCTATGTTAAGATTTTTTTTCTTATCAGTTTGCAGGCCTGCTATATGGCTGGTCAGTAGGATGAGAACCTACAGTTTAGTTCTGAACTGTAGGTTTATGACATCCATTGATATCATCCAACAACATGCCACAAATCTACAAAATTAACAAGATGGACAATATTATATATATGTGATTCACACACATGTATAAGCACATTTAATTCATATTATTTTTTCATAACACGCATGTAGAAACCAGTAGCAACCTGTAGTTCCATTCATTTCATCTCTTTTCACATTCAGACACATGTAGAAACATTTATGTATTGATCATCTTTACATACATATGACAATTCATAAAAATTCATTCACATTCACACAAAAATAATTATGAGAACAAAATTATTCTTTATTCATCATTGTCATCATTGTCGATAAAATTATATCTAAAAAATTCCACACTTTGTAGGGCTTTTTCCCATTCTTCTCTTACAGCATCTAATTCATCTCTCGTATAGGGAGCATGTACATCGAAACGCTTTCCACCTATGTTGAAGTCAACAGTTTTAAAGACATGCAAAGAGAATGACGTGTGTATATATATATATATATATATATATATATATAATATAATAAGATTGATATATTTTGTATTATCTAATGAGACTATGTATAATACCTACTGTATCTTATCGATTTCCATTACGGCATGTTTGATGATTCGGTCCATAAATAGCATCACATAGTAGGCACATGACCGGCCGTTGTCTTGTGTAGCACACTATAAATTGAATCATACAAAATATTCAAAAATACAAATAAGCACAGTTCACATAAATAATATATACATTAGAGTAGTCAGGAAATTACTTTCACATTCTCCCAAATTAGTGACAGATCCTTTTTCCTGGGGACCTTTCCTCCAGCTTTTTTATACTCTGGTAAAGACCTACATATGTTAATGTAACCCATTAAATTGCATAATTAAATAGTATTGTAGTAACAGATGTTAACATATATAAAAACATGAAATATTTCTCATGAGAATAATGGCCTTTTAATTGCATGTCCATATAATGTATCCAACTCATTCCCCATAGGATCTAGATAATAGACAGTGAATGTCTTGGGGACAATAACTAGTAACTCCCAATGCCTACCACTATAGGTAAGAAAGTTAACAATTAATAACTCAAAATACATAATAAAAATGTAATTTTCTTAAGTCCAAATTATAAGCAAAGTAAACTTACTCGACATTGAATGGAGCTATTATCACCGTCTTCTTATTTTTACCAAAATATTCAAAAGCATCACAGCTGCATGAAGTAACTGAAGAAGGGTATGTATCTACAAGACTAATCAAAGATGAAACCAAAAATCCCACATGGGAAAACCCAAAATCTGTACATATCTTGTGTAAGTGGTTGCAAAACATGTATTATGTATGCATTAATATATAAGAAACAAATCACCATATATAAAACAAGGTATATGGATGTATAAAAAAGATCTCATCGTATCCACAGCTCTATCATAGATGTGTTCAGCCATTCATAACTAAATAACTCTAAAATATCTTGTATAAATATCTTGTTTTCTTATGATTGACCTGCATTAATACCTATGCATTAATACGTACGTATGCAGAACTTGTATTGCATATGCATTAATATGTATGCTAAACTTGTATAAATAGATTGTTATCATATGATTTACCTGCAGCATCCTCCCGAATAGTAACAATTATAGGGAAATTTATATCATGTTCATCGATCCATACTGCCACATCCCTACAATTAGGACCTATCGAGGCTTGTAGGTCCCTTTGAAGCCAACTTGGTAGTCGAGGAGGTGGAGGCTGAGATGTAGCGAGTCTCATTTTTTTGACATGTATATATAATTTCAGATCAATTGACACATATATACACACTAACAAATTAAAGTAATGGAAATTTATCATACAATATCAGTATAGAGGACATCCGCTTTGGGCCACAGTATCACTCCGCCTACTGCCTCACTAAGTGTTTTAGCATCTGGGTGTGCATGAGGCAGTGCAAGATTCGTCCAGTCGGGGAGTACATGTATCGGGCTCACACGTACCACACCATCTGGTACTGCATACCCATGAAACATGCACCCTTTAAGGGGTGGGTAATACGATGCCTCTGCAATAATATATTCTTGACTTTTTAGTCGGCATGGCTTCAACCCCAACAAATTTACGTAAAAAATGTTATATGCATATATACACAAATATATCATCTTGAACAGACTAGCTATTATGTCATAAAAATACTTACAGAAGACGTGCTAGGTGGTGGGTCTAAAGGATTACTCCCAACCACTTCTACAATAGGAGAAGAGCGGCCCGCCACAGGTACTGACTGAGAGGTTGGCTGAGACGCATGCCACTTCACCATTGCTTCTTGGATTCTCTTCTCAATTAACGAATCTACCTATACATGGATAAAAAAATGCTAGCTTCTGATTATTGAATTCCCTTTGGCAATAACATTCTAAAATAAGAATAGGTTACCTCAACTTGTGTAAGTCCCGCTTTTGGGACAAGTTTGTGCTAGGATGGCCCAAAGAATGCTTTGATGCCCACACCAGCGCATGCACCCCGAACACGTCCAAGATGCTCTGGGTTACCCAGAACAACTGTCAGTTCATCCCTTATGCCCTGAGGGATGAACTTGCCTTCCTTCCTCTGATCGTGTAGCTCCCTCTAATCACCATCAAAAAATTAGTAAGTAAACATAACAATAATCAATATCAATCGATTTCTCTAAGAGTTGATTTTTACCATTTTTGCAACCACCTCAGCAGTTGCAGGCTTTGATATGTCTCCCTTCTTATTTTTCCTCCCAGCTATCCACATAGCATGGAGAGGTAGAGGTGCGGGAGCAGTAGTAGAGGACTCTACAGTGTCCTGAGTAGCAGTAGGTTGAACAGACTCAGCCTGTAGTCTTTGGCGAATTCCTGGACCCATTGTGCGGTTGTGCACATTCAGTGCATGCCTTGTTCTTTGTGCCTCACTGAGGGCCTAGTTAGTTAGCACATTGATTTGGTTAGTAACACTAAAGGTTGATCTTGAATAGGTGAATACATAAAAACATATATTAATTAAATTGGGAGTGGTGCTTAATACCTTGAATTCATCTATTTTTCTTTGGGTAAGAAACGCCTCCTAGTCTTTGGGGTCTAGGTAGTTCCATTGTTGTGTGGCTTCCTTCTTCCTAAATTTATTTTTTAAAGAGAATATAAACAAAAATTATTAGTGTAGAGTTAGTGTCTAGAATTGGAAATCAATCAAGAATCTCTTATCAGCATCGTGTATGTAATCTCGGGTGAGATTGGTCCTATAGTTCCTTAGGACCCTCCCACAGTGTTGCATCACACATTTATGATGCAGCTTTTCATCCAGATCAAATATGCTCTACAAATTAAATAGAATTGCTATTAACTAATATCCTAAAAATTAGTAATCTACAAATTAAATAGAATTGCTATTAACTAATATCCTAAAAAATCAGATAGATATGCATAGATAATCTTTCTATTTTTCTTACATATACGTACCCACTTGTAAATGTTGGTTTTGATGGAATATATAAGGAAGCACGCTTAATGATCAAAAAAAAAAAATTAGTAATCTACACAAATAGAATTACAAATAATAATAACTCACACATAGTTCCTTCCATATGTGGTCTTTCTTCCCCTTAGGAACTTTATGCCAGGATTCTAGGATAGGACTACAATGGTTGTGACTAAGAACCCCAAGATATGAAACAAATGAGTTGCGGTTCACTCCATATGGATTTCCTGCATGGTTGAAATCCAGAGCCAATTTCGGTACATTGCCCCTTTGCTGTATTAACTTGTTCATCATTGTGATGCCCCTCACTTTCTCAATTTTCTTTTGCTGCTCATCAAGTGTTGTAATTTCTTCAGGGGGTACATCACCAACCAAAAATTTGATAAAAAAAAACACGTACATGATATAATTATAAATGAACATATAGATAGAAACTTCAGGGATATATTCTTAAAACTTACATTGTCAGGCGGCGCAAGTACAACCTCACCCTCATGGTGATCATCAGCACGGTCATCATGGGAATGCTCAGCCATCTGAAAGTTCACATTCAAATTATAAATTTAGGGTTTAAGGTTAAAACTTTAGGGTTAAAAGATTAGGGTTTATGGTTAAAAATTTAGTGTTAAAAGATTAGGGTTTAAGGTTAAAACTTTAGGGTTAAAAGATTAGGGTTTAAGGTTAAAACTTTAGGGTTAAAAGATTAGATTTTATGGTTAAAACTTTAGGGTTTAAGGTCTTATATATAATTAATGGTTAAAACATCCTAAGTGAGATTAGGTGTTCAAAAACAGTCCCAAATCGGGGACTATCCAAGATTTACTCCTAATGAGTAAATCTTAGATGGGTTTCTAGGCCAACAAATACATGTGTTGTCATTCTTATATATAATAAATGTGTACCACCTATCCCATTCTTGAACACCTAATCTCACTATTAAGTTTATAATGTGTATTGGGTTTTCAAGAAAATTTCAGAAGCATTTCCCCACTGTTCTCCAACTACATATATACTTAGAGAACAAACGAGGAAATGCTACCAAAATTTTCTTGAAAACCCAATACACATTATACACTTACATATTAAGTGAGATTAGGTGTTCAAGAACAGTCCCAAATCGGGTACTATCCAAGATTTACTCCTAATGAGTAAATCTTGGATGGGTTTCTAGGCCAACAAATATATGTGTTGTCATTCTATAACATTGATTTCAACAATTGGAGTGTCCATGTATGTTCATCATCAAGATTGAGATTACACATAAATTAGTATGACCTAGGGATGGAGAGATTCATAATTGATTTCAAAATTTCAAACTAGATCATGCATTATCATCAATCTACATCATACAACAGGGATTCATGTAGATGTTAGGGCGACACATCACTACAAAATCAGAGATTTGACATTAGGGTTTTAATATCTTAGATAGATTGATCACAAGATTTCAGCAATATAGTTAATTCAAGATTATGGTGAAATGTGTATTAGGGTTTTAATATCTTAATTCAACATGCATCAAAATTTACATAATTATATCAAGAATTAGTATTCAATTGCAAATGTATCTTCTTCTTCCTGCTCCCTCCTTACCAAATGGATAAAAGCAAGGCACGACCTGTACTGGGCTGGACACGACCATGGTTGTATTGGTCGACCACGGCCATGCTGTACTGGGCTGGACACGACCATGGCTGTGTTGGCCGACCACGGCCGTTCTAGCCATCACGGCCGTGGTCGGCCAACACAGCCATGGTCCTGTCCAGCCCAGTACAGTTCGTGCCTTGCTTTTATCCATGTGGTAAGGAGGGAGCAGGAAGAAGAAGAGGTGGAGGAAGAAGAAGGGGTGGAGGAAGAAGAAGAGTCAGCGACCTACCGGTCAGCGGCATGGAGGAAGAAGAGAGCATCTAGGCGTCCCTGTCGTCAGCGGTGGTAGTGTGAGGAGCTAGCATGTGGGAGGAAGAAGACAGCAGGGGGCGGCGGCGGTGGCGGTGTGAGGAGCAGTGGGCGTCGGCTTGATCAGGCGGCGACGACGAGTAGGGGGCAACAGTTTCGGGAGCATACAGGGGCTATTTCACGATGAAATAGAGAGAAATGGGGCATAAGAGAGTCTGTTTCTCAATCGATCGGGGGTTATTAAGTTAACAAAGGCATCGGTTATTTAAAAAACTGACACCAAATATCCATCAGTGTCGGTTGCCATAAAAAACCGACGTCCATTGGACAATCTTAACCCTAAAAATTTTCGTGGGGACGGCGCACGAAACATTATCAGCATCGGTTTTTCCACAAAAACTGATGACCTTTGGAGCTAATTTTTTTCGTCGTTAGGCGTCAGTTATTAGTTCAAAAAACCGATGTCATATGTAAAACTTTGGGGGTAATTTTTTCGCTCAAAATTTTGGATTTGGCGGGCTATTTTAGGCGTCGGTTCATTATAGGGAACCGATGCTAAATAAAAAACAATATCTGTGTCTGGACGGCTTTCAAATATAGATGTCAGTCTCTGTAATTAGCCGACATTGTAGGGTTTAGGCGTCAGTTTTTAGTAATAACTGACGCCTCTAAATGTGATGTTATAAGCTATTTCTGTAGTAGTGACTAAAGTATATTTTGGTTGATTTTCCAACTTGTATTGTATTATTGGATGTATATGCTGATGGTTATTAAATCTAAACATTTTCACACTTTTCTTCTATTCAAGATCACTCCTTTTGATTGGGACTTGCATGGAAAGTCTAAACTGCACATGAGAAAAAATTATTTGTCTTAAAGCATTTGAGTAGAGCATGATCAAAATGGTAATCATGAGCACATGTATAAGATTAACAAATGTTCTATGTTTTTTCTTTACTACAACAATATCACATTTCTATTCTAATTGTGACATTAATATAGATATGATAATTGTTTACCCGACCCTGCTAGACACTACATGTAATTCTTCTTGAGTGTCACTAAAGTAGGCCAAGGATAATTGAAGTTGTCAATACTTATGATTTTCATCCAAGTTAAGTTATCATGTCGCCTTGCATTAGTCCCCTCCAAAAAAGTATCTTATATTGTTGCCACCAGCTTGTTCTCCATTCTTTTATCGATGATGATAGCTTTGCCTTCAATAAATTAAAAAGATAGTCGGTTGTGGGGTTGGCCGACTATTTGAATTTGTGAGCTATCAAATTATACAAATTATGTTCTATAATCTTTGATATGTATGTCTTGTTATATTTACCAAAAAGAACAACTAATCATGAGAAAAGTTTCATACACAGCACTAAATAATTAAACGAACAAGCCCATCTAGTAAGTAATGGAAACAATTGAAATGATGTTAGAGAGCAATTAGTTGTACGTCGGTGAGTTAATGTGACGTCCCCGGATTTTCTAAAACTTAATATGATGTGTGACGCCCAAATTGAAACCCTCACCTCAATGAGAATCCTAATTTAAACACCCCACACAAGGCTAAGAAGAAGAAAATCAAGGGAGTCAAAAGGAAACAACAGTAGCACATGCACATGAACAATAATAAAACCATACACACATGTTCACCATTCAACATATAATAACAACATGAATTGTTACAACATTTGATATTACATATTGAAAAACAAACTTATACATATACATGTACTACCACTAAACTATAGGATCTTAAGACACCAGTTCCACCTGTACATCAGCTCACCACACAACTCTCAACTATCCTGGATCCTCAAGATCATATGTCCACAGCCTAAACAAAAGATTACATGTGGTACATGTCAGCACAATATTCAAGAATATTGTACCGAGTACGCCTACGTGTCTTTTTATATACCTCTCATTACTAAGCTTGGCAATAAGATAACTTAACTTGGTCAGATACCTCTCATTACCGACCAAAAAAGCTTGGCAATAAGATAAAACTAATGCTTGGAAGTTATAAAGAAATATACAAAAAACTGAATACTTGCACAAAGATATTCATTAACAAAAGAGAACACTTATTTTTAGCTCATTTTCCATTATATGCTTGTGCATTTGCCTACCAATGGGATAGATGCATTTAGGCCTCATGATCTGCTTACCAAAGAGATATATCATTGCACATGTGATCTGCTTACCAAAGAGATAGATCACTCACTAGCATTATGCTTACCAAAGAGATATAGTGCTTTCATATAATGGAACAGATATATTATGTTTCATGTGTTCATAACAATAAGTATGGAAAATCATGCAACATATCATACAAGAACAATCATTTCATCCAATACCATATGCCAAGTATTTTACTACACGTATAACACAAGCATATTGTATAATAAGTCAAGTAAGAGGTAATCATGTACCTTGATCAAGAGACATTCTAACCCATATTCTTGATGTCATCTATATATTTGTTAAACCTAATTAAGATAAGATCACATATCACCATCAGGTTCTCATCATCTTAACCCTAGTCGTGTCCATTTTAGGGTTTACTTACTCATTTGGATATGTACACCATTACTTGTATTCTTGCCTTAGAATTATCTTACTGATATCATTTTCCACATTATGGTTCATTATCTGAACATTAGGTTCCATATCCTTTTTGTGCACATATTAACCCTAGTTTATATACATTATTCAAATTAGGGTTACAACCCATGTATTAAGGGTCATCTTCATATAACATGGATTTTGT
The DNA here is from genome assembly GCA_963693085.1 of Alisma plantago-aquatica. Classification (NCBI taxonomy): domain Eukaryota; kingdom Viridiplantae; phylum Streptophyta; class Magnoliopsida; order Alismatales; family Alismataceae; genus Alisma; species Alisma plantago-aquatica. The sequence continues at coordinate 526,160,911 of OY856413.1, read as the reverse complement.
GTATAAAATTGATCCCATATTTACATATTAGCTTCCAATTTCAGATATGAGGGTATTTCAAAAATTCCATCATTTATTAGGCAAGTGTGTATTAATTGCATTTTATTTAGAGTTATTAACCCTAATTAGCCATATGGAGCAAATTACATGATTTTATGCATCAACATTATAACTACTGATATTAGATGGATTATAAGTCACATTTAGGAGTTATTGGAACATTCTCATAATTTTTAGTCTTCATTTGATATGTATTATCCATTAAACAAGTATATAACATCTTACATGATATTACTAACATTATATCACAGTTATTAGTGCATCAAAAGACTGATATTATGGTTCCATGTTATTCTAAGCATTTTTCTGGGAATTTTGGTACATTGTTCATATTTTTCTAATGCTCGAGCTAATTACTATGATTTATCTAAGATATACATATTTCTGGAGATTTTGTACCTTTTAGCCAATCTGAGGCCGCCATGTGTGTCGTCCAGGTACGTGTTTCTTTGCTTGGGACCGACTGGTTCCCTTCTATTCCTGAGTGGACCGCGATTAGGGTGGTTCAAGGTTCACTTCCCCCATTCTTTCTCCTTCTCCCACGAGGCTAGCGTGCGGCGTCCTCTGTTCCCAGTCCACCAAGGAGCGTCGACGCAAGGGCTCACCTCCGATGAGAAAAGTGTGTGAGATGATCCTCCTCACCATATGAAAATTGTACCGCAGGCTTCGAGCTCAGAACTATGCCGCCGGTCTTTGTGGATTGCTGCCGGAGGTTCCTCCTCCATGGTCAAGGTTCAGGCGTCACTGCTAGAAAGGTTCTCATCTGATGAGTATCCTTGTAGCTTCAATCCTTCTCACCGCCAGAATCTAACTCATCTCATCTCCTGGACCTCGGTTGGCCATCCTCAGCTCCTTGAGCCTCGCTTTGCAGCCCTAGAACTCCATCCAGGTGCTCATCAGCACCAGCCTCCGTCACGGCGGAGGGAAAGGGGATTCACTCCCCTTGCATCATATGATTGACAGATGACGCCTCCAGGAGACGGGCGGGCACTCTAGAAACTCGACTATACCTCTCGTGGATGGTGAGAAAGCCCTTCAAGCCTCTTTCGTCCTCCACCCTTTTCTCTGGTGAGAACGAGCTTGTCCACCATGGAAATCCTCATGGTAGTCCACTAAAATGCCTAGAACTTCTTGTTATCATCTCCTTCTTCCTTCTATTTTGTTTCTCCTCTATTTAGATCCCTTCTTCATGCTCTCTTTTCCCCTCTTGATCTTCCCCTTCTTTTGATCTATTCGCCGCAATGGAGGAGGGGGGAACTGGAAGTTTGTTCTCCATCCCACTCACTCACTAAACGCACATGAAAGGTCGTGGCATCTATACTACTATAAAAAGAGTGAATACGTCAAAGTATTTACCAACCTGCCCTCAATCTGCCTTCTAAAAAGTCATAACCAATTAGATTATAGCATTTTCAAAATGCTGCAATCTCCTTTACTCTCTCTCTTCTCAGACTTTTTCTCACATTTGTTTTTCTTTTTAATTCCATTTTTCTCTCATGTCGTTCTGAGCAAAGGGATGCCCACGAGGGCCACGACCAACGTTAGCACAAATTTCTCCCCCAACTCCCACCCACTCACGTCTCTATTTACCCAGACTTTCTAAACTGCTTGCCAAAGTGGCACGTTTCTTTCTGCCTCCCACCATCTTTCCACTCCCTCTCTAATCCCAGTGATAGAAACCAACCATTTGTCGCAGTGGCCCACGACCAAGTTCGTCTACCACTAATTGTAGATCTGTTCAGTCTGACGCTTTTATCCCAACAAGAGAGAGACTCTTCTCTTCTAATTGATGTTTCTTAATTTCCGGCTATCTTTTAGTCAGCACTAGCGTCTGTAAGTTTCTATCCCTACCGCGAAGACTCTCTTCTCTTCTAATTAATATTATTTTCGATTATCTTTCATTCAGTGCAAACAAGTTTTTGTTCTTCATTGTATGTTTAATGCATAACCATGAGATTAGCAAAGGCTGTGAGAGAGCCTTCTTTACAAATGATGATTTGGGAGCCGTGTTGTCTTCGCTAAACTGATTGGAGAGTTCACATTATTGATCTATGGTCATGTCTTCTTTACCCAGTCTTTAGGGGCATTGATGGTTATCGTGGCTGTGGTCCACGACTACAACTAATTGCATATTTGTTGACATGCTTCATTTTCCTGAGGAGGACAGATTGTCATGTCTTCATGATCCAGTCATTAGGCGCAGGCTGAGTCGTGTGTTTCTGTTATCATATTCATACCTTTCTGGTATTGTGCCCTTGCTTCGAAGTAATGGTATGTCCCTAATTGATCACGATTATGTCCCAGGTGCATCCACCTCCAGATCCGGATATGCAACTTTCGTAACTTAATTGACTATGTCATTTTTCTAATTGTCCATATAATATAACAATTTACAGGTGCATATATAACGAAAAGCATGGATGGACATCCACATATTGAGATTAACTCCCTCCCAACATATATAGCGGAAAGCATGGATGGACATCCACGAGTTGATCCAAAAAAACTGTAAAATTATTCTTCGTCAATGGTCAGTAACTTTTGTCCAAGGTGCCTCGACTTTTCCTTCTCCTTTAAGAATTTCTTTCTTTTATACTTCTGATCGGTTGCCATTTGTTCATACAAGGCACTGTCAAATAGGTTTCAAATTGGTCTCTACTCTACGTAGGTGAGTGATTGTGCGCAGAGGTATGTGTGTGTGATTCATAAAACAAAATAATTAACTGACAAAACTAGATTATATTTGTCTTTCTTCCTATCATTAATATCATTATATGTGGTTTTATCAGATTTCCAGGTCGGTGCTTGAGAATCATGGAAGACGAAAAGGGTGAATGAAAGACAAACGGTTTTGCCATCATACCAAGTGGTTGGAGCCAAGTTTTCAGATTTATTTTCGGTAGTTTTGCCACTCAACGGACATCAGAAACCAATGTGTGTGTACGTGTATATGTGTATCTTTCTATACAGATCTTTTTAGTTTACAAAATCATTGAGTTGTATGATTTTATTGAAAATTCTCTCTCTCTCTCTTACTGAATATGGATACATGTTACATGGGGATAAACAACCACACATTGGACACTTGCTTCCATAGTGATTGGCACATCACTGCCTTTCCATTACCATGTATCCATGAGTGTAGAACTGGATTTGTAATTTTAGTTGGTATCACACTTTTTTTTAATACACATTCTCTAATAGAAAATAAAGCAATATGCACAGTATTGATTCCTTCATATGCACAGGCATAGACACAAAATTGCGTAGAATATTGCCTAACATGTTGGGTCGACATTCACTTCGTAATAGAAAATCCATTATTATAATATATATTGATATCCCATTGAACTCTAAAAAACTGCTCTACTTTATACACGTTTTGGTAAAGAGCTTTGATAACTCATCACATTGATTTCAATGTGATGGCGTAGGAGCATTGACCAAATACTTCTAAATTTCTTTTTCTCTAATGTTATTGTATAATTGTATGTTTGTATTAATGACTTGACTTATTTGTTTAGATAATCACTTTACATGACATAAAATAACTACAAGAGCCAACACTAACTACTTTTTTATTTTATAACAATATTAATATGTAATATAATTTATAGTGTAATATTTATAGCAATCACATGATAAAATAACATTACATCACAGTATATTGTTTAAGCATATACAACTACTCACTTCTTAATTTTATAGCACTAGAAATAAATAGAATAATTATGCAAGTCAACAAAATTTATTTTTTTACTTTAATTAAATATGTAACTATTTTCAATTTTGTAATAGATTTTTTTGTATGTGTGTAAATTTAGTGGGTTATCATGCTATGGTTGATTTTTTTTATAATAAATCTTCAATAAATCTTCTACTAATAAAAGTTTTTTAACCTTTAATGGAAGGAAAATACCTCCCACTACTCACTTCTTAATTTTATAGCACTAGGAATAAACAGAATAAATATGCAAGTCAACAGAATATATTTTTGTACTTTAACTAAATATGTAACTATTTTCAATTTTGTAATAGAACTTTTTGTATGTTTGTAAATTTATGTTATGGTTGATTTTTTTAATAATAAATCTTCTACTAATAAAGGTTTTTTTAACTCTTAATGGAAGGCTAATCCCTTCCGTAATAATAAACAGATTTATTGGATTATGTGGAATTTCATATAATACAATTCTTATATCACATGTTCTTTCATTAGTAAGAGGCTTAAATTGGACTATATTTCTACCCATGATGATGTAGAGCTTGTTAAAAGTGGAAAACTCACTATTTCCTATTTTTTATGATTAGTCAACAACATTTCACGTTGATGGACGCACAAACACTAATTTGTTTATTTTGATAAGTAAAAATACATTTGATTTTTATCTTCATGTTATTTTATAATTGTATGTTCTTATTAATGTCTTTATTTTTAAATAATCATTTTAAATGACACTAAACAACTACAAGAGCCAACATTAGCTATATTTATTTTTTATCAATGTTAGTATGTAATATAATTTAGTGTAATGTTTCTAAAATCACATGATATAATAACTTCACTACTAATCACTTCCTAATTTATAGTATTGGAAACAAATAGAATAAATATGTGAGTCTACAGTTTAAAATTTTTACTTGAATTAAATATATAACTACTTTTATTTTCTATAATAGATTTTTATTATATGTGCATGTATTTAATGGGTAATCATGTTGTGGTTGATTTTTTAAATAATAAATCTAAACTCATAATAGTCTCTTTTTTTCCTAATAGAAGAAACCCCTTCCTCCACAATAGTTGAGTTTATTGGATTATGTGGAATTTCATATATAGAATTCTAATGTCACATTTTCTTTAATTACTAAAAGGCATAAAGTAGTCTATATTTATAAACATTATGAACTATACCTTGCTAAAACTGAAACACTCACTATTTCATATCTTTTAAGATTGGTCAACTACAAGTTTTTTGAGGCATATAAAAACACTAATTTGTCTATTTTGATATATAGCAATACATTTAACCATTTCTCTATTACAAGAGCATATAGCACATAGTTGTGCATGTAAAAAGGAATACATTTTTTTTACAATTTATTTAATAATGTAATACATTTTAGCCTAATTGATATAATTTAGTAAGTTAATGTAAATGCATATATAAAGTTGTATATATTATTCAAACATACACTACTAATCACTTCCTAATTTTATAGCACTAAAAACAAATAAAATAAATATACAAGTTTGAAAATTTCAAAAATTTTACATAAATTAAATATTATTTGTTTCATATAATGGATTTTGTGTTTATGCTTGTCAATTTAGCAGGTTATCACATCGTGATTGATTTTTTTAATAATAAATCTTGAACTTAAAACAATAATTTTTACTCTTGTTCAAATGCAAACCCCTCTCCTAATAATAGTTCTGTTTAGTAGATTATGTGGTTTTTTCATATATAAAGTCTCATGTCAATTTTTTCATTATTAAGAGGCTTAATTTGGACTATATGTTTACACATGATAAACTATATATATACCATGTCAAAAGTTGGACGCTCACTAATTTATATTTTTTATGATTCATGAACATCATGTCACTTTAATGCATGTACACGCACTATAATTATTTTTATTTCAATAAATTTCAATACATTAGACTGTTAATCTGATAAAATAGAATTCATCATATAGTTCTGCATGAGAAAAAGAATACAAAGAATTCTTATAATTTCTTTAACAAAGTAATGCATATTAGCATAATAGATATCAATGTGCCATAAACATGTTTATGAATTCGTTAAAAAGAATCTATAATCCTTATTAGAAAAAAAAATATCTTCATCGACATTAAATTCATTAAACACTCTATGAATTCTTATATATTAAAACCAATTAAATTAGCATATGAATAATTTCACGTCATGTTTACATCTACAACATAGTATTTTATTAATATATTTGTGAACAACAATTTGAGTAGATATATATTTGGAATTACATAAAATGAATATGTAAATGTTGTTGTTTTAAATATGTAATTTATTTCATGAATTTATAATAAGAAACCACTTCAAATATAATTATTCACTTGAAAATTACGCCACTAATTATTTTAATATTTTTACCAATGTTTTGAAATAAACAGTAGAAAAGATACAAGTAATGAAGAAATACAATTTTCACTACAAGAGAAGTATATAAATGTGTGGTAGGAATTTTTGGACTTATATATAGATATAGTATAATGTAAACACTTCGATGAAAATTATTATGTTGAAACATATACCACCACTTTATTATGTTATAGCTATGTATAGAAAAGAAAAATGAAAATTACACAATAGTTTGTTGCAAATATAAACACTTAAAATTGTTGATATATTGTTGTGAAAATGCTTATACAATATAGTATGTTCACACTACTTATCTTCCAGTATGCATTGATAGACAATACATGATACAAATGAAGAAAAATCTTTAAAATGTGAGTCAAAATTTGTAATTGTGGAATTGAATTTGTTGGTTCTTGAATTAGAAAATAAAATGATAACATGAAACAATTAGGGAATCAACCTGCATCATTCATATTAAACACTTTCAACCACCATGCAATTAAAATATTGGCATATATAAAAATACAATCATGTCACCCCCCATTTTAACCAATGAAAATGTAATACTTCATAAATATTCCTTTTTCCTTAATTGCATATAACTTGTCTTCATTTTTACTCATTATTCTCTCCTATACAATCCAAATGTCAACACTCCAACAAAATTTTCTTTGAAAAATCATTTTAATCTCACTTTTTTCCTTTTCCTCTCGCATGTTCTCCTTAATATTTGTCTATTGACAGAACTTATATGCTTGGTGTATAATTATCTCTATTTTTATCTTTTTTTAAATTTTGACCTAATGTTAATTTTTCTACTTGAAAATAATTAGTAAAACATACCAAGATTCTTGTCCTGCACTTAATTAATAAATGTGAAATATACTATACTTTTTAGAATTTTACAATTTGCTAATATATTCACGCATATGTTATGTGGTATGTTTTTTTTTAAATCAATGTGAAATACTGTGACAATATATGACGTGTCTTGATTTGACATATATGACATATTTTATAACATTTATTTTTTAAAATATAAATTATACATATAATGTGGTATGTGCATGTGCAAGTGTGTATTTACTAGTTTTTCTAAACGAGCTGAGATCACCTCTTCATCCATCCCTTACTCTTTCCCACATTCTCAAAGCCATCCCATCGTGGAAGGTCATCGACATGGTCAAGATGTAACTGCCCTGAAGGTGATAACTTAAGAACCATTCGATCCAGCATATCCAAGGGTAGAGAAAAAGCACGCAGTCAATATGTGGCTGACTCAACTTACCAGCTACGTGACACTGTGACAGCCTCTCGTCAGGACTTAGCTAAACATGTAACTTGGTCAATTATAAATAATAATACACTTAATTTTTGTGATACATAAACCTAAATAACTTCATCTAGGAATCTTCAAACATTATGAAAATCGAACCATAGCTTTACTATCATCCAAGCTACATTCCATCCAACTTTTGTGCAAAAGCTCACTTACATGATCAACCAACCACTTAATCCAAAATGGCACATACTGAAGGGTATTAATCTTATTATTAACATCAACGACTTTCAATCTTTGCCAAACTAGTTGAAGTACCTTCATATGATCAAAACTCACTTTAGGACTGTCATTTTGTCATTATAATATGTAGACCCAAGTGAGATTAACCATGTCATATTATATGCATAAGGACTCACATTTATTATTCTTGTCTCCAACCCATGATTGAATCATTGAATTGAGTAACCAAGAAACTCAAAAGTTCACTCCATCACATCCTACCCACCTTAAAAGAAATTTCATCCTCAAAATTAAAGCAATAATCCACTCTATCACATCATATACATATTAAAAAAAATTTGTCCTCGAAATTAAGTCATCCTCTTACTTCGAGGAAAAACCAGAAGGTCTTCATCTGTATGTAGAACACCATTCTATGTGCAACACATACAAAACAAGGCCCCATATTCATATCTTAACCATTATTGGGAGGTTTTAAAACATCTAGGGTGAATCACCCCTTCATGAAAGATTGAAATAGAGTCTTAGAAATTCTGGTTATGTCATGACATATCTCATATGTTAGGGTTTCATACTTATCTTTACCCATGCATTAGGGTTCCCACATCATATTACCATATTCTGAAGGATTTAACAAAAGTTAACCCATTATATCAGTGTGTCATCAACATTTTATTGAGCTAATTGTTAGGACATGTTCAACATTAACATATGTCTTTTAGGAGGGATTTAACTAAAGTTAAACCTCTTTATCCATCTAGTTCATGTCAAGGTGTCATAATCGTTATGTTGTGCTAAATGTCATACTATATTTTTCATCTTTATTAAGCAATAATATTAACACCTCATGTAACATGTTTCATTCATATGATATTTTTTTATTGCTCATAATAAATTGCAACATTTATTAGTGATTTCATCACAAGATTAACCAACAATATCCCATTATCATCATTATTCATGTATATGGTTAACCCTTTATGCATTGATATCTATTAAACCATCTCTAGGTTTCCTTCTTATCATGTCTATGTATCACATCTCGATATTAGATCACATCCTTACATATATTATATCATGGTTGTGCTAACCAAACTTATGTGAGTGGCTTGTTAAGCATATATCATAACTTTATTTACTCCAATTGAGGTTCATCTAACCCTTATCGCGAGGGTAGTGCCACACTCAGTCTCTCTAAGCTAACTCAACTCTATGAGTATCTCATATGTATATACTTTATATTTCCTCTCTTAGTTTAGGGTTCTCGGATTACCTCATTGGCACTATTGATACCCTTACAAGCTCTAGCCACATAAGCACAAACCAAAACATTCTATGACATTCTCTTCATAGATCTCTACCCATGAAACATCTTTACTCAAAACTCTCTCTATATATACACGACTAGAGTCCAAATGGGGAACCATCAACCAGAACATGAGGCTTTACAAAAGTTAATACATTTACCTCTTCCAGGGTCTTGGGACTCTCTCCCTCACCCATATGGTAGGTTCTCATATTTCCTTATTCATATATGCATATATAACCAGCCTCACTTTGACTCTAGGGTTTGGTCCTCCCACAGACATCTAAGGTTCAACCAATCTATAGGAATCATGCATAAAGCAACTCAACTCATTCACTTAGGGGTAGTCTAGTGTAGGACAAATCATAACACATATTTCTCATAATTCTCATATCTTGGAGGTTAGGTTCTCTGACCTCTCCCATTGGGTCTCACTCTCTCTAGAGTTAACCCTAAAACTGGTCCCAACACTAGAGGTCCTCCTTTGTGAAAGAGCTTAAGGCTCATGCTAATTCACTACCTTATATTGGCTTATCTTATCTCATCTAACAAGAACATACATACTTTCATCACCAAAGCCTATCTCAAATCCTCAAAACTGAAACTTAAGTCCTCAAAGACAAACATATATCCACATAATCTATCTTATATCATTTCTACACATCTTAGATCGTCATCTAATCTTATTACATATATTCCATCTATCACATATTCCAACTAGGATTTAGACATCTAATCTAGAACTACCCTCTCTTCTAGACTGATGCCATTCACTTTCACTTAGGTTGCATGACCACCTCCTACTCGTACATGTGTGGAGACACATTTTTGTAATACATATATATAATAAAATATTATATAGTTTTTCTCTGATAAAACATGCGTCAGAGAAAACTATCAAGGTTCGATCCAATTGGAATCAAAAACCAAATCCAAAAAACGAGTATCCCACACAAAGTAGAGAGTATAGTGCCATGAAAACTAGTGAAAAGGGTGAGAACATGGTGTAGACTAGTATATCTACTCTAGACAACGAGCTCCATATGTCTAGGGTTCCTCTTCCCTTGATGCATGCCATTTCCAAATGATGCAACATCCCATACCGCTGTACTATAAGGAAAGAATGAAATCTAAGGACTTTCTATACAACAAGAACCAGTCTAGGCCTAGTTCGCAGACATCTGGGTGCTAACTTAGAGGCTAAGTCAGATCTAGTCTCTAAAATATGACTAATCTAACCCTACAAGATTTGTTTTACGTTCAATGTTATTAGTTTGAGTTGCATAATGAGAAAATGTCTGGCTTTGCTATTGTTCATGTTATGATACTACTTGTGACGTCTCCGGATTTTCTAAAACATAATCTGATGTGTGACGTCTAAATTGAAACCCTCACCTCAGTGAGAATCCCAATTTAAACACCCCACACTAGGCTAAGAAAAGAAAATCAAGGGAGTCAAAAGGAAACAACAGTAGCACATGCACATGAACAATTATAAAACCATACACACATGTTCACCATTCAACATGTAATTACAACATGAATTGTTACAACATTTGATATTACATATTGAACAACAAACTTATACATATACATGTACTACCACTAAATTACAGGATCTTAAGACAACAGGTCCACCTGTACATCAGCTCGCCACACAACTCTCAACTATCCTAGATCCTCAAGATCATATGTCCACAACCTAAACAAAAGATTACATGTGGTACACGTCAACACAATAGTCAAGAATATTATACTGAGTACACCTACGTGTCTTTTTATATACCTCTCATTACTGAGCTTTGCAATAAGATAAAACTAATACTTGGCAGTTATAAAGAAGTATAAGAAAAATTGTATACTTGCACAAAGATATTCATCAACAAAAGAGAACACATATTTTAAGCTCATTTTCCATTATATGCTTGTACATCTGCCTACCAATGGGATAGATGCATCCATGCCTCATGATCTTCTTACCAAAGAGATAGATCATTGTACATGTGATCTTCTTACCAAAGAGATAGATCACTCACTAGCACTATGCTTACCAAAGAGATATAATGTTGTTATATAATGGAACATATATATTATGTTTCATGTGTTCATAACAATAAGTATGGAAAAGCATGCAACATATCATATAAGAACAATCATTTCATCTAATACCATATGGCAAGTATTTTACTACATGTATAACACAAGCATATTGTATAATAAGCGAAGTAAGAGGTAATGGCGTACCTTGATCAAGAGATATTCTAACCCATATTCCCGATGTCATCTATATCTTTATTAAACCTGATTAAGACAAGATCACATATCACCATCAGGTTCTCATCATCTTAACCCTAGTCATGTCCATTTTAGGGTTTGCTTACTCATTTGGATATGTGCACCATTACTTGTATTCTTGCCTTAGAATTATCTTACTGATATCATTTTCCATGTTATGGTTCATTATCTGAACATTCGGTTCCATATCCTTTTTGTGCACATATTAACCATAGTTTATATACATTATTCAAATTAGTGTTACAACCCATGTATTAAGGGTCATCTTCATATAACATCGATTTTGTGCATAAAACTGATCTCATATTTACATATTAGCTTCCAATTTCAGATATGAGGGTATTTAAGAAATTCCATCATTTATTGAGCAAGTATGTATTAATTGCATTTTATTTAGAGTTATTAGCCCTAATTAGCCATATGGAGCAAATTACATGATTTTGTGCATCAACATTATAACTACTGATATTAGATTGATTATAAGTCACATTTAGGAGTTACTGGAACATTCTCATAATTTTAAGTCTTCATTTGATATGTATTATCCATTAAACAACTATATAACATCTTACATGATATTACTAACATTATATCACTATTATTTATGCATCAAAAGACTGATATTATGGTTCAATGTTATTCTACGTAGTTTTTTGGGAATTTTGGTACCTTGTTCATATTTTTCTAATGCTCGAGCTAATTACTATGATTTATCTAAGATATATATATTTCTGGCGATTTCGTACCTTTTAGCCAATCCGAGGATGCCACATGTACTCTTGGGACCAGTCGGTTCCCTTTTGTTCCTGAGTGGACCGCGATTAGGGTGGTTCAGGGTTCACTTTCCCCCATTCTTTCTCCTTCTCCCACGAGGCTAGTGTGCGGCGTCCTCTGTTCCCAGTCCGCCAGGGAGTGCCAACGCAAGGGCTCACCTCCGATGAGCAAACCATGCGAGATAATCCTCCTCACCGTATGAAAACCCTACCGCAGACTTCGAGCTCAGAACTATGCCACCGGTCTTCGTGGATTGCTGTCGGAGGTTCCTCCTCCATGGTCAAGGTTCAGGGGCCACTACTAGAAGGGTTCTCATCCGATGAGCATCCTTGTAGCTTCGATCCTTCTCACCGCCAGAATCAAACTCATCTCATCTCCTGGACCTCAGTTGGCCATCGTCGGCTTCTTGAGCCTCGCTTTGCAGCCCCAGAACTCTATCCAGGTGCTCATCCGCGCCAGCCTCCATCACGGCGGAGGGAAAGGGGATTCACTCCCCTTGCATCATGACTGATAGATGACACCTCTAGGAGATTGGCGGGCACTCTAGAAACTGGACTATACCTCCCATGGATGGTAAGAAAGCCCTTCAAGCCTCTTTTGACCTCCACCCTTTTCTCTGGTGAGAACGAGCTTGTCCACCATGGAAATCCTCATAGTAGTCCACTAAAATGCCTGGAACTGCTTGTTGTCATCTCCTCTCTTCCTTCTATTTTGTTTCTCCTCTATTTAGATCCCTTCTTCGTGCTCTCTTTTACCCCTTGATCTTCCACTTCTTTTGCTCTTTTCACCGCAATGAAGGGGAGGAACTGGAAGTTTGTTCTCTCTCGCCACTCACTCACTAAACGCACATGAGGGGTCGTGGTATTCATCTAAATGAGCTGAGAGTGCCTCTTCTTCCATCCCTTACTCTTTCCCACTTTCTCAAAGCCACCCCATCATGGAAGGTCATCGGCATGGTCAAGATGCAACTACTCCGAAGGTGATAACTTAAGAACCATTCGATCCAGCATATCCAAGGGCAGAGAATAACCCACGCAGTCAATCCGTGACTGACTCAACTTACCAGCTGTGTGACACTGTGACAGCCTCTCATCAGGAATTAGCTAAACATGTAACTTGGTCAATTATAAACAATAATACACATAATTTTTGTGATACATAAACCTAAATAACTTCATCTAAGAACCTTCAAACATTATGAAAATCGAACCATAGCTTTATTATCATCCAAGCTACATTCCATCCAACTTTGGTGTGAAAGCTCACTTACATGATCAACCAACCACTTAATCCAAAATGGTACATACTTAAGGGTATTAATCATATTATTAACATCAACGACTTTCAATCTTTGCCAAACTAGGTGAAGTACCTTCATATGATCAAAACTCACTTTAGGACTGTCATTTTGTCAAAATAATATGTAAACCCAAGTGAGATTAACCATGTCATCTTATATACATAAGGACTCACATTGATTATGAAAACTACTAGAGGGGGGGTGAATAGAGTTTTATAGATAATTTAACAATTATTGAACTTAAACAACCACAATGAAAATATTGGACAAGGAGACACAAGGTTTAGAGTGGTTCCAACTATAGCAAATACTATAGCCGTCAATCCACTACCCGGTTGCTTACCCAACCGGGATTTGAAAAGAAATTTATTTTATTACCTCTTCAAGTAATTTACATAAAATACAATCTCTTTTCCTAAACCCTTCAAGCAGCCTTCACCTAGAAGTAATCGCCAACCTTGAAGCAGCCTTCCCTTGAAGTAGATGCACCAACTCCCGTTGCATCAGCCTTCTGAAGTAGCTTCCCTTGTGATAGCCTTCTTGAAGTAGCTTGAAGTCCCCTTCTCCACCTGAGAAGTCAACCCTCTCCAATCCGCAGCCTCCAACCCTAGGAGTAGCAAGGAGAGTACAAAAGATAAACAGGAACAAGAAAGGAAAAGGAAATTACAACTTATCCTTTAAGCCCGAGGCTTGATATGCCTAGATCAAGCGTAAGATCTCCTAGCCAAGTATGTAAACTTGTGATTGCTGTGGGTAGGAGAATCTAGCCTATAGGACACGAGATTGAGCTAAGGAGAATGTAGGCCAATGATCACAGTGCTCAAATTGCTTGCAAAAGATTGCTCAAGTATGCTCAAGTGTATTCTCAAGTGTAACAAGTGAATTCTAGTGTCCTATGGCTTGTCCTATTTATAGGAATGGCCTAAGTATGCTTAAGGACGTTCTAGACAACTTCTAGGGGTTTCTAAGTGCTTAACTAGCCGTTAGGGACAAAGTTGTTGCTTTAACAACGGCTAATGAATTTATTCTACAGTTGCTGTCAGAGACCATCTCGGTCGACAAATGGTCGACCGAGACACCTACTCGGTCGAAGTTTTGTCGACCGACAGGCTCTCTGGAACAAGTGATTTGCAACGTCTTTCTTCAACTACCAACTAACTTGTCTATTGTGTCTAACGGCTACTTTGGATCTTTCTCGGTCGAGAAGATGGTCGACCGAGAGTGTCTCGGTCGAGGAGTTCGTCGACCGAGAATGATCCTGTTTCAAGGTTTCAATTTAAGCACTAATTATATGTGTGAGTGTGCAAAGGTGATTCTATTCAAATGAGATGACATGTCTAACTATGGTGTTTGGCTAGGGAAAATCTAACGCTTGATTTACATGCAATTCTAAGTACTTGTACATTATATATTTGTACAAGTTTTACAACATTGATTACATTGCATGAAAATATAAACATTTTAGCTTGTGGATTTTCCCTAGTTGCTTTGCCATCCATCTTAGTCCTGCACACTCAAGTAGCTCGTTAGATTAATAAGAATGAAATGTTTGTCATCATCGAAACAAAGGGATTTATCATTATATCCAATTTATCCAACAGATTATTCCAGTCTCCAACCCATGATTGAATCATTGAATTGAGTAACCAAGAAACTAAAAAGTTCACTCCATCACAGTTAACAAAATAATATGCAAATACTTAGGCATCTTTTGTTTTTCCGCCCAAGTAGTACTGCAATTAATTTTATAGCGGAAAATTAATTTTTGTTTGTTTATCCCATTTAGAATGCAAATATGATGCCGCACGGATTAGTTAACCAAAAAAATTCCAGATAACGTACCACTAGAATCCTCACGGAAGAGATCAGGTTTATTTGCCACATATATCTATTTACCACGTTGTCCTTTTAACCGACTTCTTAACACATACACCATTATTTACGTACAGGGCATAATAATCTTTCTCCAAATAAACCAAGGTTACTTGCATGGTTACCAAACGACCGACATCTTATCATCAAGTTTATTTGTCTTTATTCCAAACAACAACCATCTAATATGAGGTTTCCTTGTCATCAGTTAATTTAGCCACGGAAACTAAACTCATGGCAAGTGTATACCAAACGCAACCTTAATCGTCCAATCAAATAGAGATGGTGTTAGAACAATATACAATTTTTCTTTCTATGAGAAGAAATGCTAGTATGTAGAAATCGATGAGCACAACCTACTGAGCTCATGACATGAAACCCAATGGAGAAATGGGTCACCGAATAAACAATTAGATGTATTGGACACACATCACAGGATTCCTATGTAAACTTGATCTCGTCAGCTTTAAATTTTCTAAATTAAACACAAATTGAAGCATACGCGCCTCTTTTATTTTCTGAATGTAGGAAGCCATGATGGATGGTTCTGATGTCATGAGACAATGGAGCAACATCAGCTTCAACAGGAAGTCAACCGAAAAGCTAAACCTATAGACTAGAGCATTTACTCACAAGATGTCTTGTTTAATATATAAACCAGTTAACTAGATCATTCTGAAGGATGTTTGTCCCCATTAGCCGAAAAGAAAATAGAGGTACAATTCAAAAATATGTGTGCTTCTTCTTTCTTGTGTATATGTGTAACTAATATCTGTTAGTGTTCTTCAAGTACCTTAGATGGTCTTTTCTGTATTTTATTCACGAGCTTAGTGTGTTTTTATTAATAATATTATATTGGGCTGATGTTACAAAAAGCCCATGAAAAACTCTCTGTACACAGACTCTTATAAAAATTGAAACGTTGCCACTTGAATGTGTGTGCGGGATTCCTCTCCTAATTTCCTTTTATCATTTCATTTCAAACATGGTATCAGACCATGCTGAGAGAGTATCTTATCTCTCTCTCTTGGCGATCCATGGCACTAGGGTTTGACAACATAGCACAAATCTCCTTCCCTAATCTCCTAAATCTCTCTTTCTTCCTCTCTAACTTCTCGTCCCACTCAGATCTTCCTCTATTCTATATCTGAGGCATTCAAACAACAGGTTGATCTCATCTCCACCACCGACTCTTCTCATCTTCACTGCAGGCTCTTCTGCATCTTCGTTGTCGACGCTTTCTTTGTCATTGTCATCTTCGACCTGATCATTTATTATGATGATCCTTTCTCTCGTGATTGACTCCAACATCAGATCTCATCATCGTTCCTCAGAGTCAGAAGGACATGATCGTGTTGTTTGATTAAAGATGTTGTGTCATCCTCATCTTCTAGAGATCTTCTTCTCCGTTCTTCTATTGTCTCTGATCAGATGGCATCTGAAGATTCAACAATTTTCTCCTCTTCTTAGTCTTCACCACTTTATCCCTATACAGTTGTATTAAATGTTTCCAACTTCATCTCAATTAAATTGAACCTAAGAAACTTTTTTCTATGGGAGGCTCAGATATGAACCCTCACCGAGTCGTGCTACCTTGAAGGCTTTCTAGATGGATCTGAAGGTCCACCTAGGGGTGTAAACGGTGCGGGTACGGTGCGTGTCTGGCCATACCCATACCCATACCCATCTAATTTAGCGGGTCTGATTCCAATTCTAGACCAGCATAATACAAAACTTGGACCCACACCATACCTGTACCTGCAATAATAGTGGGTATGCGGTGCGGGTATGCGGGTAAGCGGTTCTATAGAACACCATATTGGTTCTATAGAACACCATATTGTTTATGTAAGAGAAATGACTATGTTATATATATTTAACACAACAATATATTGTTATCATATAGTATATTAACATGTAATAGTTATATTAGACAATGATATATTCTATAATATAAAATTAATTGAGTAATTGTTTACATATTTGTAGTCATGATCATAACATTTAATTTATGTAGAAAGTAATGTAGATTAGTAGACATTTTGATTTTAAGTTTACATATGATGTTCGTTATTGTAACTAGAATAGTTAATTCTTAGTTATATGACTAGTCTCAACCTTAGAGTAGGATATAATCTCAATAATTATATTAATTAGACAGTAAAGTATGATATATATAACATATTATTTTAGTAGTTACTTATGTATAGCGGGTACATGGGTCTAGCGGGTCTGGGTCCAAGCATACCCATTATTGGACCCTCTTATATGCGGTTCCAAGGGTATACGGGTCCAAGGGTATGCAGGTATAAAAAATAGACCTGTGGCGAGTTTTTTAAGGGTTCGGATTTGCGGGTCCGCGGGTCTACCCGTACCCATTTACAGCCCTAGGTCCACCTTCGATGATCATTCAAGATGTCACATGAAATCCCAATCTTAACCCTAGATACAAAGCCTGGACAAGAACTGATCACTTTTTCAAGGGTTGGATTTCCGATTCCCTGACAGAAGAAGTTATGGGAGACATCATTGGATGCAAGTCATCCACTGAGGTATGGAAAACTCTAAATAAAAAAAAAATTGAGTCATTTCAACCTCATAATTTGAATTGAAGTCTAAATTGAGAATCTTCCAGAAGGGATATGATTCTCTGTCTCATTACCTTCATAAATTCAAGATCATTTGTGATTAGTTGAATGCATATAGATTTGCAGTTAAGGATGAGGAAAAGGTTGTCACCCTGTTGAATGGCTTAGATAGATCTGAGTACGAAGGATTTGTTATTTCTATGCTAAAACTGCCTATTCCATCTTACACTGATCTTGTGTCTCTCCTACAATACTTTGAGCGAAGGAAATCTCATCGCATAACTCCCACTTAGCCCTTGGTCTTCTATACAAACAAATCTGGACATGATTCTTCTGTGAGTCATTTTACTGATAACATGCACCGGTACTATAATAACAACTTTCAAGGAAGAGGACAGTCTAGTAACAAAGGAAGAGGAAGGATGCAAAATAAGAATTATGTATAGGGTATTCTTGGTAGTGGACCAACATGGAATCTAAATCAGTTTACCTCACATGGCAAAGGCCTTACAAAAGCAACTCAATGAGAAAATCAGAGTACTTTCAATAACACTCAAGAAAATGTCAATAGGCTTATCCTTGTCTTCCAGATCTGTGGAAAAATAGGACACAATGCCCTATGGTGCTGGAACATGTATGATAATTCATATCAACAAAACCTAGAAACACCTCAAGTTTTGGCTGATTAGACAAATACAACTCTAGCTGATATGTGACTGAATGAAAATGATCTCTCTGAATGGAATGTGGACTCAAAAGCCACCGATCATATAGTACAAAACTCGTGTATTCTTCATAATTTATGAGCTTTTAAGGGAAAGGATACATCATGGTTGGCAATGGGAACTTTCTTTCTATCACACATATTGGAGATGGTTTTTTAAACGAATTCACTACCATTCCTCTTAAACAACTTCTTCTTGTTCATGATATCAAGAGAAATTTACTTTCTGTTTCTAAACTAACATCCATGTTTTCCTATTACATTATCTTCACTGATGACATGGTGTATGTAAAGGACTCTAGGACACACAACACTTTGGCTAAAGGCATGTGTGAAATTGGCATGTATCTACTTCCTACGATGGAGTCAAAGAGCATCTCTATTGGTCGCAAAGTCTTCTTCTCGAATTGTTGCAATAAAGTTGATGGCATGCTATGGCATATGCACCTTGAACATCTAAATCACAAGATTATGCATCAACTTACTAAAGAAAACTCTATTTCCTATTTGTCATAGTACAGTGACATATGTAATAGTTTTCAACTTAGTAAAAGCAAATAGTTTTCATTTGTTCATCAACACATAAGGTCAATACAACCATTTAACATTGTTCATTATAATTTATGGGGAAAGGATCTTGTTCTTCCATCTCAAAATTTCAATTACTATGTCTTTCTTATTAATGACTATACTAGATATAGGTGGTGGTTTCCTATGAACAATAAAAGTGAATTCTATAGTATCTTTACTTCTTTCTTTATTATGATTCTTAATCAATTTAACACCACAATCAAGGTGCTTCAAAGTGATGGTGGAGGAGAGTTTTTAAACTCTAGTATGCAAAAATTTCTATCTGAGAAGGGTATTATACATATACTATCATGTCCACATGACCCTTCACAAAACAACATTGCTGAAAGAAAACATAGACATACAATGGAATTGGGATTATCCATGATGTTCGAAGCTAATATACCAAAATACTTCTGGGTTGAGGCCTTCTCCACAGACACATATCTAATTAATAGGTTACCAACACCTGTTTTGAATGGCAAAACTCATTATCAACAACTATATAATAATAGACCTGGTTATTTTCACCTTAGAGTCTTTGGATCTCTATGTTTTCCATGTTTACAAAGCTATACTTAGGATAAACTAGATCTGAGATCTTTGTCCCATGTCTTTCTTGATTACAATGCTCACCACAAAGGATACAAATGCTATCACATACCCTCCAAACACATTTATGTGTCAAAACATGTAGTCTTCAATGAATATGCTTTTCCCCTTTGAAATGTTGCTACCAATTTGACTTCCTTTGAAAGCTATCTCAAACTATCTATTTATCATGTTCATGAGAGTAGACATGTTAACAATATTGTTAGTTCTATTATCACAACAAACTCTGCTACACCATACAGAACATCCATCTCTATCAATTGTAATGATGTTACAAAAAACATAACCTCTAAAGCTAGAGTCTCTAGTGATGTTGTCACTATTCCTCAATGTGACACAACTAAACTACCATCAAGATCTTAGAAAATCGATACTCAGGAATAGTCAACAGACCAATAGTTTATTGCTAATTTATTGATAATTTTGATCAACAAAATGAAACTACCTCTGCTACTGAGTCTTTCCCTTGATACCTCTAATCGCACTATCCCTACTTCTTCTAATTATATTGCTTCTCATTTTGTTGTGCACCCGACTCTAAATAAACACCCCATGATAATCAGAGGTAAAATTAGAGTCATGAAACAAAATTCACGATATGCTCAATCTATTGAGCTTATTCCTACTATTCCTCGAACTGTTAAGATGGCTCTTAAACACAAAGGATGAACTCAAGCAATGGAAGTAGAACTTGAAGCTCTTAAACTTAATCAAACTTGGACACTACTAGAGAGGACACCTGAAATGAATGTGGTAGGTTGCAAATGGGTGTTTAAATCTAAATTTAAAGCTAATGGAACTCTTGGCAGACTCAAAGCTCGATTGGTTGCTAAAGGGTTTCATTAGGAAGAAGGTGTTGACTATATGGAAACTTTCAATCATGTCATCAAATCACCCATCATAAAGTTTTTCTTATCCATTTTTGTGGCAAATAAATGGAAGTTACACAACTAGATGTATGTAACGCTTTCTTCAATGAATCTTTAGATACTAATTTTTTATGGAACAACAACCGTGTTTTGTCAATACCGAATATCCTACATACTTTTGCAAACTACATAAAGCTTTTTATGGCCTAAAGCAGGCTCGTAGAGCTTGGTTTAACAAATTTAGCCACTTTCTTCTGGAGTTGGGTTTCTATTCCAGTATGACATACTCATCCCTTTTCATCTACTGTCGAGATGGTCATACTGTATATCTTCTTCTTTATGTAGATGATATCCTTAAATCTGGAAGTGATGAAGAGCTTGTTTATAGACTGATTAAGCAGCTGGAGTCTAAATTCTTGCTCCGGAATCAGGGAAACCTATCCTTCTTTCTTGGAATTGAAGTTACAAAAAATGATGATTGAATGCTTCTTCACCAATCCAAGTATTTCTATGAACTTCTTACTAGAGAAGACATGTCTGACTACAAATGAATTTCAACTCTTGTCAATCTCTCCTTTCGTAGAGACTATTTTAAACAACAAGGAACCAATTTTTTTTATCCAAGTGGGTACATATGAATAGTAGGGTCTCTATAGCACCTCACTCTCACAAGACCATATCGTAGTTATGGTGTCAATCTAGCTTGCCAATTTCTACACAATCCAAGTACTACTCATATGTCTCTCGTCAAGTGTATTCTTCGATATGTTAAACGCAACATCCACATGGGGATTCAAATATATCAGGACTCTAGTCTATAACTGTCTTGCTTCTGTGATGCAGATTGGGCAAGCTGTCATGTAACCCGATGGAGCACAAGTGGATTTTGTGTGTTCTTAGGAAGAACATGTGTATCCTGGTCCTCCAAGAAACAACCTACAATTTCAAAATCTAGCAGTGAAGACAAATAAATGTATTTATCCCTTATTGCTACACAATTGACTTAGTTCTCTCATCTCTTTCACGACCTTAGTCTACCTCAACTTCAACCTGCTACTCTATATTGTGACAATGTAAGTGCCCTATACCTGACTGTTAATCCAATTTTGCATGCCAGAACTAAACACATCGAATTAGACTACCATTACATCATAGAGAAGGTAGCACTCGTTCACATTGTCTCATAGTTTGTAGCTTCAAAGGACCAACTAGCCGATCTTTTCACCAAAGCAGTAGCGAAGGACATCTTCTGCAAGTTCATTTCCAAATTGGGCCTTTGATTCTCTT
Organism: Alisma plantago-aquatica; assembly: GCA_963693085.1. Lineage (NCBI taxonomy): Eukaryota > Viridiplantae > Streptophyta > Magnoliopsida > Alismatales > Alismataceae > Alisma > Alisma plantago-aquatica. The sequence goes on along the minus strand of OY856413.1, from coordinate 526,139,007 downwards.
CTACACAACTTGTGGGGAGGTGTTAGTGTTTGTAATGACCACATTTGTGCTTAATTGGTAAACTAGGGTTTACCTGAATAAGATTGAACATCGTTTAGACTTGATTAATGATAGTAGATCAATTGTGATGTTTCAAACCTAAGAAGAAACTCTAGGTATGATTTTAGTTTGAAGAATTAGGCTTTGAGAAATGTAAACCCTAATCGGCAAAAATTAGGGTTTTGATAGTACATGAATATGGAATTTGATCAGGATAGCAGTGTGGTAAATTATTTTTCATATTTTCTACAAATTTTGTATTTAATTGAATTTTGTATATGATATGGATAACTCAATCATTCATATTGTAGAAAAATTTTAGAATATTTGAGTGTTCTTTGAATGTGGTTCTCGATCAAACTATACTTCGACCAAAATACTGACATAGTGCTTTTTAGCAGTATAGTGTTTTATCTTTATTTATTTAGTGGTAATTCCAAATCATCTGAAATTTTAACTGGAGATCTAAAATTCAATCATAAATAATATGTAAAATTTTCTTAATTTTTGGATGCATTTAGACCATGTCAGTAGATGAATTACAGTAATATTGTTATGACAAAAAATTCAGCTGAAATAAGAGAAAGTATAGTGAGGGGTCAATGTGCAATTAACCCAAGCAACTCAATTTATCTATATGGTCAACCTAACACTTAAGGAGATCTCATAATTTGTTATTGAAACTAGAGAAATGAAATCCTAGAGAGAGAGGGAGAGTTAGGGTTTGAGAGGAGAAATTGATGGAGATGCTGACCTAGGGTTTTGCGGTCCGAGGAATGATGGAATCATGTAAGTTTAGCTTCTTTGGATATAGTTTCATGGTGAATCTTCTCTCAGATGTCAAGATACCATCCCTCCCCTGATTGGATTTGAAATCATATCAAATCAAGTCTTTTTCTGACTCTTTCTCTCCTAATCTTCAATTCTAGGGTTTCCGAGTTGAAAGGAAGAAGAATCAGGTGAATTGTTACGACCCCACCTCCCAATAACCCCCAATTAAGGGAGACCAGGAGGTCGAAGCCATACCCATAACTTCCGGATCAAAGGTTCGACAATTAACCAACAATAATTATCAAATTTTAACAGACTATACTAAAAAGCTGTAAGAAAATAAATTTTTTGCATACCTTTTTGAAAACTTGGACCTCTAACTTCTATCCACTTGAGGATTCTACTCTAACTAATCCTCCTTGTATTTTACTACATGTATTTCACAATATGACAATTTACTATTTGTCCTTTTGTCTTGTACCTAAAACGCCGACAAACAAAACGTCGGTCAGCCGAAGCTGGTATATGGGGGAAACAATAATCATGTAAATACATTAACAATGTAATCATTCAATTAATCATTTAACAACTAAGATTACATTTTAAATATAACTCTGCGATCCAAAAGTACCCTATCCTCTGTGTTGTCCCCATTAAACCCCTCATGATCCACCTATAAGTGAACCAATTTCTAGGGTTGAGTCACATGGCACTACTCGTAAGTAGCCCACTTCGTAACTCATGGCAGGCTAATGAGTCTAATGGCACTACACGTAGGTAGCCCAATTTCTAACTCTCCGTAACCTAGACCTTGCTCTAGGATTACCCCTTTTTTCTTAGCCTTTTCAAACCAATAGAGGTGGACCCGGATCTAGTCAGTTATATACGCACATTTATAGTGATAATCATAGTCACTTTATAGTTGCATGAAATAAATAAACATCCAATAGTTATTTTCAAGAAACCGATTAAAACTTCGGGAATCGCCATGAAACTAGAGTGATTATTCATAAGCGTAACCACATACCTGATTTGATGAGTCATGCAGATTATTTAGCACATACTTCATGTATATACAATCAAGCCAATCAACAGATCCAAGAAAGTAATGACATAATTCCTAAAAAGAATATGTACCCTTTTTATTACACACTTTATCAAGAATCTACTTTATTGACTTGGATTCTCTTTCAAGGGTTTCCAATCCGCATTAAGGTTTCATTAATATTCATTAGGGTTTCTTAGATCAATTTCTCAAACTTTATCCATTTTTGGTTAACAAGCCCTAAAATACTCTTTTCCATTTATATAAACCCTAATTGATTAAACTATTCATTTAATAGTCTTTTATACCCAGATTGACTTAGGATCATCACATCCCTATTTATTCATGGATTTGAACAATTAAACCAATTAAAAGACATATTCTCTAAAATTAGGGTTTTCAAGCTCATTAATGCATAATTATGCATGAAACCCTAAATTAAACCAATTATATAAAAAGATCATCTTTTTAAATCCTATCTTCACTTTTATTAACAATAGGTTAATATCAGCTTGAATTATCCATTGAACAACATTAAATCTATCTATCATGAAATCTAAGGGTTTTTCCTTAATTAAATCATTGAAGATGATAGGTTTATGTACTTTTCAAATTTCAAGCATATTTATGCACATAATCTCTAATTTAAACTAATTATGTGCAACTATCATCCTTTTTGATCTTACAGTACCTTTTTACACTTAACAGGTTGTTATCAACTTTAATGATCCATAAAACCCTATTAAACACTTTATTCATTTCAAAGTAGGGTTTCTTAATCTTTAATTCATTAAAGATGATAACTTTCATCACTTTTAGGATTTCAATTAAATCAGGCTTAAAACATAATTTATTTGTGTTCCTCTCATTCTAAGGATCAATTTTCATATAAGATTTGTCTCAATCCGAGTTTCCTATAATTAGTTACGAATTTATAAAGGAAATACCTTTCCGGCCAATCTGAAGCTGCCACGTCGTCTATATCCATGCATGCGGCTCGTGATTGAGTTTGAAACATTTTGAAATTACAATGGTGAACTTGCGTAAGTGGACATTCCTTCTCACCCTGGAGGGGCAGAACCGTCCAACCTTCTTTGGTTGTCTTCAACCTTCAGATGGTGCGATCCAGTCGCCCTAGCCGCCAAGGGTGCGGCTCCAGCTCCCTCCCTGGACCCCGAAGCTCACTAGAAACTGCTGCCCTACCACCGGAACCCTCCATCACGCCCATACATGCATCGAGTCATGGCCTGGATGGTCGGTGGGCGGGGTGTAGAGCTTGCGATCTGCGGCTGCACTGCAGAGATCACGGACCTTCTTCCACCTCTCCATGGCAGGAAACCCTACGCAAACTACCCCCTTTTCTTCAACGCCCTCCGCTGCATCTGGGATCCATCCAGATCGCGTCCCAGGCGGATGGTTTAGGTAGGGTAGGTCTGCGACCTGCAGCCAATGTTGCAACCATGTGGTTGCAGCTGTGCCTGGGTCAGAGTCTGGCCACGATGGCAAAGTCTCTTCCTGGTATCATTGGAGTAGCTAGCTACCAATGAAACTCCTCCTTGCCGCTTCATGGCTCCGGGGACAACTCCTCCTCTTGATTAGGGTTTTAAAGAAGAAGAAGAAGAAGGTGAAGAGAGAAGAGAAAAGGCTACTTGGGTTTTTCTTAACACGGCCAAAGGCCCTTCCCTTTACATGGGGGGGGGGGGGTATCCATGTCCCAAGACTCTACTCAAGAGGGAAACAAGTCCCTTTCTTAATAGGAACACAATTCTCCTTAGTTAAGAAGCAAACATCTCCCTCTCTCTCTCTTCATTATCATTTAGGTAACCATATTTCATGGATAATTAAAAATACGAGAATTATCTCTTTTATTATCTCCGGCCTTGCCTTATAATTCTTGACCAAAAAAAACAAATCTCCTCAAGTAGGAAATACTCCTTCTTAACAAAACCACATAATTCCATTAATTATGTATTCCCATTATCCTTTTATTTTGCAATTTGATAGTTTCTCTTTCTTTCCTCTTTATTGGGACTCCTTGGATCCCAAGAAACTCTATTATTTCGAATTCCTTTTTATTGGATACTCATTATCCTTCTAGATGCATCTAAATGCATTATTCTTCATTATCATGTTTATTTCTTATTAAAATATTTCTTTTTGAGGATTTCTCATTATTTCTCTTTTATTTTCCTTATTGGAATTCCTTTTAATATTAGCAACCTCATGGATATGAAATTTCCCCAAGAAATCTCATTTATGCCTCTTTCCACTCATTTTCCACATTTTATCATTATCTTCCAATTTCTTTCTTCATAAAGAAATACTTAATTAATCTTTTCTTTTCTTATTGCTTTATTTTTGCAACCTTGGACTCCTTGGTACCCAAGGAACCCAAGATGCATGAAATCCTCTTTGTATTTTCCTTCTAGAGGTTTCTACATATTTCTTTTCTTAAAAATTCAATTATCCATTTACTAATTGAAATTCCTTGTTATTTGGGCCCAATAGCCAATAAAGCCCACAACACAATCATCAAGGCTATTGTAAAAGAAATCCATCTATTTGAAGCAAATTATATCATTATTTGTTCAAAAAAACCTTTAATATGAGAAATTACATTTCTCACCAAACTAACCCAAAAATTGGGGTTGTAACATGAATTGCTAGGGATTTGATATGAGATCGAGATTTTTAGGTATGAGCTGTGTTTTTAAGGTTTTTTCACACCTTAGGGCGAGTGGGAACTTCCCTTAAATAGTATATTGCACGAAAATTGGTTAAATCATCCATAATTTTCAATTGCTTAGTATGCAACTACAAACCCTGAATTGTCTATTTAATCTAAGTTGTTGCAAAATGATATGAAATTTATTCTTCCTCTATTTGGATGAATTTTAGATGATAAAATCACATTATAAATGTATACAATACATCCTAATGAGAATTCCCTAAGTATTTGCAGAGATTATAAGAGTAAATTGAAATATAGGGAATTTGTCTATGACTAAAATTGTTGTATAATTAAATAGAGAAATTTGTCTATCTAGATCCCCTTAGTTATGAATGATTGTTTATCTAAATTCATCGTACATATATGTCATATACTATCTTGGATTTCATTAAGGTGAATAGTGTTTGTTTGATATCTCAGTAAAGAGGGTGAAACCCTAGATACGAGGAAAGTGGGATATTTGCGAATAGATATCGTGAAATCCATTTAAACGGATTTTCTTGACATGATAGACTTTATTTATTCAATTTTATATTTGATGCATGATAACTCAATGAATGGCATGGAAACCCAAATTCAGCTCAGTTCCAAGGTTTCATACATATATTGATTGTATATGATTTGTTGAAAGCAGTCTTTATTAAGTGAATGTTTATGTCGCATGAAATCCTTATGAGAGTCATGTAATAAGTGAATGAGATGTAACTGAAACCCTAAGGATAGGGTGTTCAATGAATCAAGTATTGTGATATTAATGTTCTTAGTATGAGATGTGGTGATGCTTAACAGTTCAATTGTGGTAAATGTTATCAGATGGTCTATGAAACGAATAGTTTACAAGTGCTAATGACGATTACTCATATGTTAAGCAATTAACTTTTTATCAGTGTATTAGAAGCTCAATTGCATGATTTCAATGTATATGTGCCAAGTTAACATGTATTCAGTTTATTTAAGAACTTTAGTCTGCCTGCCTTTACAGTATGTTGATTTCTCATTAAATTACAATATTTTAAATATACTGCTCTGCCAAGTTTAGAATGATGTACATGTTGTATTATAAACTTCAATTAAATAGGCGTGGTACCATAGAGATATCAGAGTCAAGTATAAGTAAGAGAAATGTTCAATGTAGAAAGAGCTTTCTAAGAATAATAAAATAATAGACATAGGTGCCCTGAACACCGTAGATTCCCTACGGATGTCTGTACTATAGGGAGGAAACGATCCATCCTGGCAGCGACCAGTATACGGGGATCGGATTGCACCCACAGACATGCGGGGAGACGAAGCCCTTGATGAAGTCTCCTTAGAGAAGATAGGTTACCCAACATGAACCGGAGATCCCTGTGGTAACCCATAGGTACCCACAGAGCGTACCAATATGAGGCTCACAAAGTGTCTCAGACCCTCCGCCTGTGTACTCAGCCTAGAAGGAGAGGTCCTGTTAAAGGCCGACTATTTAGCCGCCTTAGTCAGACATGACGGTTTGAGTCAAGCAGACCCAGATTCAGTTCTAGGCTTAGCTTCTTGGGTTTTAAGCTAAGTCTTGTACGGTGAAATTGTAGTTCGCTACGAGTCTTCATATGTAGAGTACATTGCATATGATGAGGGTATAAGCTAAAATATGATAATATAAGTTTAATAGTGTTTATTATAAGTAAGAAATGCTAAGAAAGATTCGAGTATAGTTTCCCAACAATTATTCTTTGTATGTTTTTGAATTATTAGTTCTCTTTGAATTTAATCAAGCATGCTCATATATTGATTTACTGTTGTTGATATCTAGAGTATCTTGCCATATTTATGATTGTCAATGATCAATCTCTTTAAAGCTTATTGTTATTATAATTGATATCAGTTGCTTAAAAGTATATCTATAATTATATCAGTGCTTTAGACTATTTCTTTGAAGTACTAATTCACTGAGCGAGTAGGCTCACCCCTCTACTCAAAATTTTTAGGGAAATCACATGGACTTGAAGATATCATTGCATGAGAGTAGATCTGCCACAAGAGTTAAGTCTGAGTATAGTTAAGTTCAATCAGTCCTTGTCACTCTAGGTCCTTGTATAGATGTGAGAGAGTTGTAAATGATGCTTGTATCTTCGTTTACTTAATAAGAGAGAATGCATTTGATTATCATGTCGTATGTACATGGAAGTGTGAGAAACATAATGAGTATTCATACATGCATTTTTACTGTTGAAATCAGATTAGAGAAATAAATGTTTACATTCCCTTGTAAAGTTAGTTTATGTGGTTCAATGCAAGAAAACAAAGAGTTTGAAAAAGAAGAGAAAAAAATCAAGGGTGATCTTTGTATTACGTTAAATCCTCAATTTATGCCCTAATCTCATGATTAGTGGTAATTGTGAGATTGGGGTGTAACAACTTGGTATCAGAGCTTAGGCTGAGTTGTCAGGGACCTTTAAGTTAGTAACACTACTACAGAAATGGCTTATAAAGCCACCTTTCAAGGTGTCGGTTTTATACAAAAACCGACACCTAAAGTCTGCAGTGTCAGTTGATAACATAAATCGACATCCAATCTACGAAGGTCGACCAGACACGGGTACCGCTTTTATTAAGTGTCGATTAATTAATAAACAACTGACACCTAAACTCAACCTCCAAATCCAAAATTCCAGCGAAACAATTGGCTCCAAAATTTTACATATGGCGTCGGTCATAACTAAATAACCGACGACTAAAGCGAACAGGAATAGTTTTAGGTTGTCTTTTACTTAAAAACTGACGACTATAATGTAGTATAGGTGTCGGTTTTTGGTAAAGAACTGACACTGTAGGTTTAGTTGTCGGTTATTTTAAATAACTGACACTTATTGTCAACTTAATAGCTGACCAACCCGACCGATTCTTCCCCTTTCCCTGTTTCATTCCCGATTTCCCTAGCTTCGGCGATTTCCAGTGCTCTGTTCTCCGCTGTCGTGCTCCTGCTTCCGTGCTCCTACTCACCGGCTCACCGGCGGTCATGCTCACCGGAGGCCGTGCTCCTGCTGCCGTGCTCCTGCTCACCGGCGGCCATCCGTCCCCTAGCTGCTGCTACGTCCGCCGCTGCTCCTCCGGCTCCACGCTGCTTCTTTCTTCTTCCTTCTTCTTTCTCTAGTAGGCCCTCCGTTCTTCTTCTTCTTCCTTCTCCTACTCTTCTTCTTCCTTCTCCCTCTCCTTACCAACAACAACCACGGCCGTGCCAGCCCACACGACCGTGGTTGCTGTTGGTAAGGAGGGAGAAGGAAGAACAAGAATATATATATATACTAAAATGAAATCAATTATGAGTTTTTGATTAAATCAATTATATGATGAAATCCCTATTGCATGATGAAACCCTAACATCTGTCCGAGTTGCATGATGAAACCCTAACATCTACATGAATCCCTGTTGCATAATGAAACCCTAACATCTACATACTCTATATGATACCTAAAATTGTGATGAAACCCTAACATCAATTGTGATGAAAGTTGGATTGTAGGTATTGGAATGACAATATACATGTATTGGGACTGTTATTGAACACCTAATCTGACTTAGGATATTTTGTTTGATTTAAACATGATTGGGCATTATTGCATGTTTGAAACTATTGAATTCTTGATTTATTATATAATAATGCTCTAATTGTGAGTGATGCAATGTAAGTGAGCAAATACATGTAGTGGATATGTACTCATTAGCCTAGAACCCCATCCAAGATTTACTCATTAGGAGTAAATCTTGGATAGTCCCCGGTTTGGGACTATTCTTGAACACCTAATCTCACTTAGGATGTAAGTGTATAATGTGTATTGGGTTTTCAAGAAAATTTCGGTAGCATTTCCCCGTTTGTTCTCTAAGTACCTTGGAGAACAGCGGGGAAATGCTGCCAAAATTTTCTCGAAAACCCAATACACATTATACACTTACTAGTGAGATTAGGTGTTCAAGAATGGGATAGGTGGTACACATTTATTATATATAAGAATGAAATCACATGTATTTGTTGGCCTAAAGTTTTGAATGTGAATGTGAACTTTACAATGTGAGCTTTAGAATTTGAATTACTTTACAATGTGAACTTTAGAATTTGAATTACTTTACAATGTGAGCTTTACAATTTGAATTACTTTACAATGTGAGCTTTACAATTTGAATTACTTTACAATGTGAGCTTTACACTTTGAATTACTACTTTACAATGTGAACTTTACAATTTGAATGTGAATTTGCAGATGGCTGACCATTCTCCTGATGACCGTGCTGATGACTACCGTGAGGGTGAGGACATCAATGCGTCGCCTCACAATGTAAGTTTTAAAAATATATCATATATTTATATCTATATGTCCATTTATAGTTATATCTTGTAAATGTGAATTATTTTGTCAAATTTTAGGTTGATGATGCACAGGTACCATCTGAAGCACTTGAGGCACTTGATCAACAACACCAAAAAGTTGACAAGAGAAGGGGCATCACTATGATGAAGAAGTTAATTGTGCAAAAGGGCAATGGACCCAAACTTGTTGTGGATTTCAATAATGCAGGAAATGCATGTGGTGTGAATCGCAATTCATTTATTTCATATCTTGGGTTTGTTACTCGTATCCATTGCAGTTGTCGCTTAGATTCTTGGCATAAAGTTTCTAAGGAGAAGAAAGATTTAATATGGAGGGATTTATGCGTGAGTTATTATTAATTTGCAATTCTATTTTGTAGATTACTAAATTTTTGGATACTAGTTAATAGCAATTCTATTTTGTAGAGTATATTTGAATTGGATGAAAAGTTGCATCGTAAATGCGTGATGCAACGTTGTGGGAGAGTCCTAAGGAACTATAGGACAAATCTCACCAGAGAATACATAAAAGAAGCCGACAAGAGGAAGAAGACAGCCACTGAACAGTGGAACTTCCTGGACAAAGAAGAATGGGACGCGTTTGTCGCTTCAAGACAAACTAATGAATTCAAGGTATTAGGCGTCAGTCTCAATCTCATTAATTAATATATGTTGTATTCACTTATTCAAGATTAACATTTAGTGTTACTAACCAAATCATTAATTTGCATACTAACTAGGCCCTCAGTGAGGTACAAAGATCAAGGCGTGCACTGAATGTGAATGACCACAGAATGGGTCCAAAGGGGTATGCAGGCGTTCGCCAAAGACTACAGGATGAGACTACTGCTGCTCAGTCTGCTGCTACTCAGGAGTCCTCTACCATAGGTAGCACACCTCTGCCTCGCCATGATGTCAGGATAGTTGGGAGGCAAAATAAGAAGGGAGAAATAACTAAGGCCGCAACTGCTGAGGCGGCTGCAAAAATGGTAAAATACAACTCTTATAGCAATCATTCGAATATTGATTATTTGTGTTGTTTACTTAAGTACAAATTTTTGTTTTGGCGATTAGCGGGAGCTGCACGAGCTGAGGAAACAAGGAAAGTTCATCCCTGAGGGAACAAAGGATGAATTGACAGTTTCTCTGGGTTACCCAGAGCATCCTGGACGTGTTAGGGCTGCAGGCGCTGGTGTGGGCATCAAATCTTTTTTTGGGTCATCCCAGTACAAACATGTCCCAAAAGCGGGACTTTCACAAGAAGAGGTAACATATTCTTTCTTTATAATGTTACTGTAAAAGAGAATTCAAAAATTAGAATTTGACGTTTCTTTTATCCATGTATAGGTGGATAAGCTATTTGATAGGAAACTCGAAGAAGCAATGAAAAAGTGGCAGGCATCTCAGACTGCCACTTACCAGACAATACCTACTGCAGACTCTACTCCTACTCCTACTGCAGAGGTTGGGTGTAATCCTGTAGAACCACCACCTAGCACATCCACTGTAAGTATTTTTATGACATAGTAACTAGTTTTTTAATTCAAGATGATACGTATATATGAAATTGTAGTCGTTTCAAAAAAAAGATGATATGCATATATGTATATAACATTCTTTACACAAAAATTTGTAGGGGTTGAAGCCATGCCGTCTAAAAAGTAAAGAATATGTCGTGGAAGAGGTGTCGGCTTACCCATCCCTACTAGGGGAAACGTGTCACGGATCTCCAGTACCAGCTGGTTGGATTCGGGTGAGCCCAATACATATATTCCCTAAGTAGATGGATCTTCCACTGCCATATGCCCACCCAGATTGTGAAACGCTTGGTGAGGCAGTAGGCGGAGTGATATTGTGGCTAAAAGAGGATGTCTTCTTTACTGATAAGGTATGGTAAATTTACATTACGTTCAATTGTTAGTGTGTGTATATGCTGGCAGTTGATCTGAAATTATATATATATACAGGTTAAAAAGAAGACACCCACAGCATCTAGGCCTCCACTTCCACCTCCTGCATTACCTAGTTGGGTTCCACAGGACCTACCTGTCCCATTAGGTCCTAACTGTAGGGGTATGGCAATATGGTTAGGGGAACATGATATAAACTCCCCTATAACTGTTTCTTCCGATTCAGATTCTACAGGTCAGTCATAAGAAACAAAACTATTTATAGAAGATATTTTGGAGTTGTTTCGATATGATTGGCTAAATACATCTGTGATAGAGCTATGGATAAGGTGAGATATTCTTTATACATCCATATACCTTGTGTATGATCTGGTGATCTGGTTTCTTATTTATTAATGCATGCGTAATTAATACATATGTTGCAACTACTTAGACAACATATGTGCAGATTTTGGATTCGAACATGTAGGGTTTTTTATTCCATCTTTGATTAGTCTAGTAGCTAAAGACCCTACATCAGTTCAACAATACTGCTGTGAGGCTTTTTCAAATTTTGTTGTAAAAAAGAAGACGGTGATAATGGCTCCATTCAATGTAGAGTAAGTTTACTTTGCTTATTATAATTTGGACTTAAGAAAATTACATTTTATTGTGGATTTTGAGTTATTAATTTTTAACTTTTTTTCCTCTAGTGGTAGGCATTGGGAGTTACTGGTTATTGCCCCCGAGACGTTCACTGTGTATTATCTAGATCCTAAGGGGGGTAAATTGAATACAAGATTTGGACACATAATAAAAATGGCAATATTTCGGTGAGAAATATTTCATTTTTCATATCCGTTAACATATGTTATTACATTACTATTTAATTGCAATGTTCTGTGTTACATTAACATGTAGGGGTTTTGAGGAGTACAAAAAGGCTGGAGGAAAGGTCCCCACAAAAAAGAACCAGCCAATAATTTGGAAGAACGTGAAAGTAAGTTCCCGACTGCAATATATGTATATATTATTTATGTGAACAATGCTTAATTAGTTGTATTTTTTAATATTTTGTATGTTTGAATTTATAGTGTGCTAAACAGGACAACGGATGGGCATGTGGATACTATGTCATGCGATATATGGACATGATTATCAAACATGCCGCACTGGATATCGAGTGTATTGCTCAGGTATTGTATAGTCTCATTAGATAATATGATCGAAATATATCAATCTTATTTATAGCTCATTAATTATATATATACATCATTCTCTTTACAGGTGTTTAAAGCTGACCCCATTACAGGAAAGGACTTACCAAATGTTAATGCTCCATATACAATGGGAGAATTAAATGAAGTAAGAGAAGAATGGGCAACAACCATACAATTAGTGGGGGCTTTAAAATATAATTGGGATCCTGATAGAGAATAATGACTAAACAATGATACTTTGTAAATGAATTTCTGAATTATAATATATGTGTGAATGTTTCTACATGTCTGGATGTTTCTACATGTGTCTGAGTGAAAATGAATGAAAGTGTTGGTTGCTATATGAATGTTTCTACATGTTTGAATGTGAATGAATGGAACTACAGATTGCTAGCATGTGTGAATGTTTATAAATGTGTGAAAATAAAATGGAACTGCAGGTTGCTTTGCTAAATGCATGTGCTACCTTTTATTGTTAATTTTGCAGGTTTGCGGCCTGTTGTCGGCTGATATCCATGGATGTCGTAAAACCTACAGTTCATAACTGAACTGAACAGGTTTCTCATCCTGCGACCAGCCACAGCAGGTCTGCAGACTGACAGGAAAAAAAAAACCAATAGGCGTCGGTTATTTGTAAATAACCGACACATAATGATATAGTGTCGGTGTTCCTACAATAAACCGACGTTTATGTCCTTAACACCACGGCCGTGTTGGACAGCACGGCCGTGGGGCAAAGATATATGGTGTCGGTTTTTTACTTATAACTGACACTGATAGTGCCCAAGATGGCACCCTTTCTGTGACGCGAAGGGTTTGGGCGTCAGTTTTTAACTAATAACCGACGCCTATAGTCCCATGATGGAGCGTTTTCGGTGGCGCGCGAAGAGTTTGCATGTCAATTTCTTATCTAATAACCGATGCCTATAGTCCCCTGATGGCGCGTGAAGAGTTTGGGTGTCGGTTTTGGAACCGATGCCTAATGGGTGGACTTTTAGTGTCGCCCACATATGTGTCGCTTAGAAACCGACACTAAAGGCTTTAAATAGCCGACACTAAAGGTAGGTTCTGTAGTAGTGTAAGTTAGAGTCATAAGTGTGACAGATAGGAGATGTTATGATGTTACCTCTGGGGATTTGAATATTTGGATATCCTGGCCTAGTATCTAAGTACTTGGATCAACCACTATCAACCTACTTTGTCTGTTCTTTAATGTATACCCTGGCCAGGTATACAGTGGAAGGATGGGCTAGAGAGGAACCCTAGAAATATTAGCATTAGAAACAAGATAAGTAACATGAATTAAGAGCATAAATATAAAATGAGATAGAACTTTCATTTCATATTGTTGTTTTATTGGAGATGAATAGAAATGCTCGTATATGTTTGAATTCAGATATTCACTAATTTGAAATATATATGGGTCCTTAAGATTTGTTTTACACTATGCAATTGTAGCATTTATTTATTACATTCTTTGTATCAAGTAGACTAGAAATGATCTTTGAATGAGCTTTCCTAAGTGGATAAGTTTTCTTCCACACATTTGATATTAATAGGAGTTAGTTAATCCTGAGTAGCTCTTCGCTTCAGGACTGTAGGTTTGGCCTGGTCCGGCTGGAAGGATGCGTTACTAGGATCTAATGACTCCTATTAACAATATAGTAAGAGTAGATTCTGGATAAATAAGACCCACATCATAGTGAGAATGTACATACACTAAGATGTTGAAACATATGGGAAAGATTATAATAGCTAAGAATTAGTTGGAACTGATATCTGAGATACAAATTTGGGGCCTCATATGAGAAACCCTTAATTGGGAATAAAGGAACACAACATAAGCTTTAGGTTAAGTTCAATGATTAGTATTATATGAACTTTAAATATGAAATATGGAAAAGATATGAGAAAAGTATGTAAGGGCCAAGATAGTAAGAATCAATCATGAGGAATGGATCATATAATCGAGTAAAATGCTTTTATGTACTTCAAAGTAAAGGGAAAATAGAAGAAAAGAGTTAAGTAGACAATAAGTACATATAAGTGAAGAGTCTTCAGAAGAGTTAAAGTAAAGAGAATTGGATGAACATGTAAATCATAAGACTAGAATAACAAACTTAGTTGAAACAAAGAGAAATGTTAGAAATGATGAGCTTGATTAAGGAATGAGGATTATGATATAATTGATAGCTAGGAATGTATACCTTTATTATAAAGTTTAATACATTCATCCTTACTGCCTTTGGATTCTAAGTCTCTATAGAACAACAAACTAGTTTCTAAAAGAAGAACAAAAGTGTAGCTAAATAAATGAATAAGTCATACAAAGGTAGACTATATTCAGAAAGTAAAAACTTGATTGAAAGAGAAACTAAGTTTGACCCATGCATGAGCCGTTTGATTTAAAATGAAGGATATGTAATGTTTTAAACATGAGGTGAAACTAGTAGAGAGATTATTGATTTAAAATATCAACTTCACATTAGTAGAAGGATAAAAAGGAATATATGCAACATGGTATACATGATCATACACATAAAAGAAGAAACATGATCATAAGAGAAAACTAGAAGTTAAAGATGACATGTGGAATAGTAGTATATGGTAAGGGGATTACGGAAAGTAAAGAAGGGTTTGAAACATAACATAGTAATATAGATTATAAAAGAAAGAGGTTGCGAGATTCAAGAAAGTGCTATTTAGTCAAGTATCCTTGTTGATAAGTAATTAAACCTACATATGAGAAATGTATTATTGAATGTTTGAAGATAAGAATTCTAAGTCTCAAAATCATCTTCTCTTTCATATCTTTCTTAATGAGAGCAATGTGGGAATGAAGTGATAAGAAAATAAATCATATATGATGCATAACCACCGTGGTAGAGGCATCTAGTGAATGTAATAATGACACAAAATATGATGATGAAACCCTAGCAGGGTAATTGAGAATATAATATATCTGAATAGGTCAAGTAAGAGAAAGAAAACTCAATTGATAAGATAAGAAAGTCCTTAGTAAAACCTGTGAGATTGAAAGTTTAAATTGCAAATTAAGGGAGAAAACTCACATCACAATAACTTCATGCTTCTGATAAGGACCAAACCCTAGAATGTTTAGAGTTGTAGTAGTTCAAGGGATGTCAATAGTAATTTAACCTTGAATACTAGAATATCTATAAAGCAAGATCATGAGATTTGTACTATGAGAAGTAAACTAGCACTGATAGTAATCCAGGGTTAAAAGGTAGGTAATCTGAAAGGTAGATAAACAATATGGAAATGATTCAGAGCAAAGGGTAAGAGATAAATTTGAAATGTAACAAGTTTGCTTGAAACAAAATGAGAAATACAATATGAGTGAATTGTGATATGAGATAAATTCTTGCAGTGATAGCAAGAATGATGAATAATCTATTTGTATCATGTATGTTTCAATTTTAGGAATGTTA
The DNA here is from genome assembly GCA_963693085.1 of Alisma plantago-aquatica. Lineage (NCBI taxonomy): Eukaryota > Viridiplantae > Streptophyta > Magnoliopsida > Alismatales > Alismataceae > Alisma > Alisma plantago-aquatica. The sequence continues at coordinate 526,123,517 of OY856413.1, read as the reverse complement.
GTCTACATGATTAAAATGAGAAGGATAAGTAGCAAAAAGTAAGTAGTAGTGAATGAGGAGAGAGATAAGAGATAACAATGGCTTTTAGTAAAATGTGAATTTCTTTTTAGAAGTATAATTTGTTGAAGGTATACTAAGGGATGTAAATTTGTTTTACATATGATTTCAGTTGTATATGTACAAGCAATATGTTAATTAAAGGTGTCTAATAGTTGTAGTCATTCATACCAGTAATCAATCTTAGTATTGTACAATTGTGGTATGGTGATATGGGTTGAATGATGATGGAACAAATGGAGGGTTACCCTGAATAAGGTAGTCTTACCTATTCACTCATATGAATAAAAGGGATGATAACAATATTGTATTGATATGTAACCTTAATGAGGTATAGCTTGTTATACCTAGCTTTAATATAACTAAGTGATGGTAATTGGGTATGAATAGTCCTTGAATGGCTAATACAATCATGGAGTACTTTGGTACTATTGTTGAAACCCTAGTATGCTATAACCTGATGGTTACACCTTGAATTATGTGTGGGTTCATACTTGAGAATAGTATGGAATGTGATGGTAATGCTTCACCTTATGCATCCATAATCCAATGGGGATGTCATGAGTAGTATTGTACAATAGTTGTTGAATCATGTATTCCAACTCAAGAATATTTTGCTAATTGAGTAGCACAATGGTAAAATTCAAAAGAACATGGTGAACTCTCTTTTGTGACTTAGAGGTAATACATAACAATAGTACATATTGAGTCGTATGAATCGAGATAGTTGGATCATATTATCAATGTTGAGGTAACACCTCAAGAGTATAAAAAATATTGACATGGTTGTTGCTCTCTCTATGCTATGATTGATTGTGGCATAGAGAATTTGTTTGTTGTCATTGAGAACTATTTCAAACATGTTGTGATTAGAAAAGAAATGAATGACTTAATGTTGAAAATTGCATTAAGTATGAAATACAAGAATATAATGGCAAGTAAGATTTCATAAGCTTAAAATAAACTTTGAATATACTTTGTTGGTGTATTTATGTTTTGGGGATGAAACTTTTTATGGGGGGGAGAATTTTAATGACCACAATTGTGCTTAATTGGTAAACTTGGGTTTACCTGAATAATTGCATACTTGATTAGATTGAACATCATTTAGACTTGATTAATGATAGTAGATCAATTGTGATGTTTCAAACCCAAGAAGAAACTCTAACTATGATTTTAGTTTGAAGAATTAGGGTTTGAGAAATGTAAACCCTAATTGGCAAAAATTAGGGTTTTGATAGTACATGAATATGGAATTTGATCAGGATAGTAGTGTGGTAAATAATTTTTCATATTTTCTACAAATCTTTTATTTAATTGAATTTTGGATATGATATGGATAAATAAATCATTCATACTGGATAAAAATTTCAGAATATTTGAGTGTTCTTTGAAAGTGGTTCTCGGTCGAACTATACTTCGACCAAAATGCTGACAGAGTGCTTTTTAGCAGTGTAGTGTTATTTTTAGTTATTTAGTGGTAACTCTAAATGATTTAAAATTTTAACTGGAGATCTGAAACTCAATAATAAACAACATGTAAAATTTTCATAATTTTTGGATGTGTTTAGACCTTATCACTAGATGAATTATAATAATATTTTTATGACAAAAAATTTAGCTAAAATAAGAGAAAGTATAGTGAGGGGTCAATGTGTAATTGACCCAAGCAGCTCAATTTCTCTACATGGTCAACCTAACATACATGGAGCTCTCATAATTTGTGATTGAAACTAAAGAAACGAAATCCTAGAGAGAGAGGGAGAGTTAGGGTTTGAGAGGAGAAATTGGTGGAGATGTTGACCTAGGGTTTTACGGTTCGAGGAATAATGAAATCATGTAAGTTTAGCTTCTTTGGATATAGTTTTATGGTGAATCTTCTCTCAAATGCAAGATTCTGTCCCTCCCCTGATTGGATTCAAAATCATTTCAAATCGAGTCCTTTTCTGACTCTTTCTCTCCTAATCTTCAATTCTAGGGTTTCCGAGTTGAAAGGAAGAAGAATCGGGTGAATTGCTAGGGATTTGATATGAGATCGAGATTTTCATGGATGAGATGCATTTTTAAGGTGTTTTCACACCTTAGGGTGAGTGGGAACTTCCCTTAAACAATATATTGCACGAAAATTGGTTAAATCATCCATAATCTTCAATTGGTTAGTATGCGACTACAAACCCTGAATTGTCTATTTAATCTAAGTTGTTGCAAAATGATATGAAATGGATTATTCCTCTATTTAGATGAGTTTTAGATTATAAAATCACATTAAAAATGTATACAAGACATCCTAATGAGAATTCCCTAAGTATTCACAGAGGTTATAAGAGTAAACTAAAATATAGAGAATTTGTCTATGACTAAAATTGCTATATAATTAAATAGAGAAATTTGTCTATCTAGATCCCCTTGGTTATGAATGATTGTTTATCTGAATTCATAGTACATATATGTCAGATACTATCTTGGATTTCATTAAGGAGAATAGTGTTTGTTTGATATCTCAGTAAAGAGGGTGAAACTCTAGGTGCAAGGAAAGTGGGATATTTGCAAATATATATCGTGAAATCCAATTGAATGGATTTTCTTGACATGATAGACTTTATTTATTCAATTTTATTTTTGATGCATGATAACTCAGTGAATGGCATGGAAACCCAAATTCAGCTCAGTTCCAAGGTTTCATACATATATTGATTGTATATGATTTGTTGAAAGTAGTCTTTATTAAGTGAATGTTTATGTCGCATGAAATCCTTATGAGAGTCATGTGATAAGTGAATGAGATGTAAATGAAACCCTAAGGATAGGGTGTTCAATGAATCAAGTATTGTGATATTAATGTTCTCAGTATGAGATGTGGTGATGCTTAACAGTTCAATTGAGGTAAATATTATCAGATGGTCTATGAAACAAATTGTGATGCATCGTTCGAATAAAACCTTATTAACTAAGCAGAAGCGATCACTAAGTAGTGGATTACCAAAAATCACTAAAAATTAAAACCATTTTACAAAGAGATCCACACATAGGAAAACTCTTTCATAAAGAACCGGAGTAACTTAATTACATACTAGTTCACAAGTACATGTCATGTATCATCTTTTTTTGAGGATTACATGCATGAACTGCTCTGTTAAACTAAACACAGACAATATGAAATCTCGAGGCACTAAGCCAAAATCTCAAAAGCATTAACTACTACTCTGAGGACCTGATAGTACAGAGACGACACATAGGACTCTATGTACATCTATACAAGACATATCAGCCAGTGTCTCCACCTGAGAATTCATCATTGTTCCTGTTGCTGCTGTTTTTGTTCTCCACCTATTGAAGGATTCCTGCCCCATCATCCACGTCCACCTAAAAATGTGGTTCCCACGGGGTGAGACAATTGTAAATTGCCCCAGTGAGAGATATAACTCTTTGCCAGAAACATTATTATTGCATATTAATAAGATAAATATGAACAGAGGAATCATAATTGCTTAATAATAGCTAATTCATTGTTTAACAGATTAGAACATTATTCTTATCTAAAACATTGCAGTTGTTGTTGGTGTGTATGCCCTGAGAGCCAATCATGGGATGATTGGTGGGATACATTAAGATTGATTTGATAAACATCAAAGGCAAGCTTCCAATTCTTTCTGGTTCAGTCATATGAGATAGTGATAGAACAGATTGAATGTCTAGAGAATGATAGTACTCGATGACGTATGCTTTCAGGTTGAGGACCTGAACGATGAGATCATACGGATGCTATGAGTTTGTACATTCTTGTTTTGTCCCTAGTCGGATGTCATAGTGGAAGGTAGATAGACAACTATGACACACAAGACTAGATTGTGGTGTTGGTTGATGACAGAATCTCATTAGTCATGATATAGATATATCAAACCAAACACATAGGTACTTGTTAGAGAACAAGTGTACCGGACAGACCCACCGTGAGTTTGACACATGGAACCATGACATGGTAGTCACAGTCATAACTCACAGTGATGGTGGTGAGTGTGATTCTTTGACCTGAAATCACTACACTCAAGACATGTCGTTGGCCACACTTTGACATCATCAAACACAATCCTGAAACATGGGTTGTTATAAAGGTGATGATTGGGTGGCTTTGACACATGGGGCTTTTGAGGGGTGAGTGATAGATATGGGATTTGTCCCTCCTAATGGAGTTTGATATCCATGGCCACTTGATGAGTAGGATTGAGATAGGCATGCGCACGCATGTGTGAATCAGTATGTGATATTGATGTCATACATATCTCCTTCAATCTACTCTGAGATCAAGAAAATGAATGAACGTTGACAGGATGACTGCTCCATGCCTCGAGTTCATTCGGGATATCAGTGACAAAGGAATTATACACTCGATGTAACACCATTCACGGATTGTAGGATTAAAAGTTGTTCTCCAACTTTCTACTTTCACTTGGGTAGCAATGATGTGTGACTAGGCACTGCTCTTTGCTTGTGAAGTCATAAGTGTTATGGACTTTCACTGCCAACGTGAAATGAACCTACAGGGTCACACACATAGGATTTAACCTGGAAGAGAAGTTTTGTCCACAAGCAACGTTTAGATTGATTACTAAAGGAGTTTAGTTGTTCAATTAAACACTCAATTGATTGATAGCTCAATATCATACTATTCAAGGTGTTGGACATGTTGAATGGAGTATCGGATTGATTGAAATCGCATTTGACTGATTCTGCACAACCTGTACTCCCAACCAATCAGTTCAAGTGTTGAACCGGTCGGCTGAGGTTGCTGAACCGGTCGGCTCAAGTGTTGAACCGATCGGCTCAATTCCAGGGTGAACCGTTTGCTTCAAGTGTTGAAATGATCGATTCAACTGGTGCAACCGAGCAACTTGGGAAAGTAGGATTGGTGAGAATTTTCCTTTCGTTTCAAGTTGCCCAATTTGATTGGGAAATAGGATTGGTATTCGATACCAATTGGAAACAAAAGAAGGAAAGTCAATCGGAAACCGACTAGGAACCCCAACCGACCGGTTCACTTGTGAATCGACCGGTTGAGGTGTCCCAACCGACCGGTTCACTTGTGAACCTAACGGTTCAAGGTCCCAACCGACCGTTTCAGTTGTGAAACGATCGGTTCAGGTTGCGAGTTGGTTGCTTTTGTGGAAAATCTCGAACCCTTCTACTCCTGCATTTAGTCTTGTATTGCCCGGGATAGAGAACCCTGTCCCATGACCCTCCTATATATATAGGGGTAGTGGGGGCTTCTCAAACAACAACTCAGTCCAACCAGTTGCTCTGTAATTTGTCGTTCTCTCTAGTTTTGGTAACTGAGAGAGAGCCCAAGCAAGTTCTTCCCGCAAAGGGAGGTGCAGCAAGGGAAGGACAACTGCAGTTGCAATTGGAGGTAGGAGAGTGTGTTGGCAACTAGTACGTCAACAGGAGGGTGCGACTCCTTCCACTTCCTTGTGGGACAAGGAGTGTGGAGTTCCAGGTGGTCCGTGTGGACTACTACAGAGGTGGGAGTTCAGTACCGCTTAGGAGGACAACTGTCAACCCCGACAGTCCTGGTGAGAGAAGGAGTCGTCAGTCCCGGTGTGACCAGGAGCTGCACAGACGCCGTCCAAGACCGGTGTTGAAGATCGCGCATTGCGCGAGGTATTTTTTCCGAGAAAGCCTCAGGACAAGGTATGATTCCACAAACCATCCTTTCCTAATATATAGACGTTGACGCGTTTCCTTGTGCTGGCTTTGGGGGAGAAAATTTTTGTTTCCGCTGCCTTCTCTGCCTCCCCTAAAACTCAACAGTGGTATCAGAGCCACGTCAACTGTTCTATATTTTAGGAATATCGATATGATCGATTTTGGTTTGTCTCCTTTACTTATTGCATACGATGTGAATAATATCGGCTTTATGCATGTCCAAATCCTAAATCCACAAATCCCAAATTACATATATGATATGTATTATTAATGCACTCGATATGCGTCACCCTTAAACGAGTTTTGTGGTGGATGTGTGTAGCATGATTATGGCCTATAAACCCCTATCTGTGTGTGGTGGTTTGCATCTCAGTCTGCACACCGATCTTCCCTCTCTTATTCCTAATGTAACTCAAAATAATTCGAGATTCTTTCCTACCTTTGCTCCCCCCGAATGTAACTCAGGGTTTCCCTTTTTAAAGCAATGTAATAAATAGGATAGATTTTTTATTTCCTGTTATGTCGAAGACCGGCGGACATCAAGACGACAGCTGAAACGATCGGTTCAAGGCGTGAACCGATCGGTTGACGTTCCACATGGCCGGTTCAAGGAGTGAACCGATCGGTTGATGACCGGTTCGAGGAGCGAGACAAGCGGGTGGCGGACATGACGAGATGCACGATGACCAGGCGAACCGATCGGTTGGAGGAGCCAATCGATCGGCTGGTGGCACCCAGAAGACCGGCTGGAGAGCACAGATCATTCATGTGATGAGTTGATCAACTCGGATGGCAAGGCACAGATGTTCATCTTGTACAGGTTGCATGTGATGTTGACCTAGATGACTGTGATTCCTCTTGGCTCGAGGAATCACATTAGGATGGCCATACTCATCGCTTTTATCATTTGTGCATGTTTTCTATGGGATATAGCATGTATATGATACGTACTATGTATTCTGGTGATTGGATATGTATATGTATATAAAAACCAAATCCCTCATTAAAATATTAAGTCTTATATGCCTTCCATTAGCTGCACACATGAAAAGCAGGGTGCATGTTTACCGTGCCGGCTTTTGGGTTAGACTTAACTGGTGATTCTTAGAGCGTCTAAGCCCAGAGGCAATGAATGTTCATGGCAAGGTGTTGTGCATGTTCATTCAACAAGAGTTGCATATGATGCAATTGGCAAGAGTTGCCTACCTGAGAGATCTAAGTTGTGGGCGATCAACCAAAGCTGACTCATGACTTAGAGGATTTCAGGATCTTGCCCACTAGAAGGTTGTACGCTGCAATCTTCCGAATTGATGGTGAGGGCTATCAATTTGAAGTAAAATAGGGGAGCGATAATCAATTAAAGGCCTAATTATATCGTCAATTTTTCAAATCAATCAAATAAGTCAAAAATGAGTTTTTTGGACTAAAATTGCATATTTTCCTTTTGTAGTTCAAATGGAAACAAACAACAACAACATTTTTTTGCGATCGGTCCTTGACAAGGACAAGGTAAACGGGACCAACTTCCACGACTGGTATCGGACATTGAGAATTGTTCTCACTCAAGAGCATAAGCTCTATGTCCTGGATACTCCAATTCCAGAGGAACCCGCTCCTAATGCACCAAGGGCAGAAAGGGATGCTTACAAGAAGCATGTTGATGATGCCATTGATGCTATGTTCAATGAACCATGAGTTGCAGAGACAACATGAGAACATGGGTGTCATAGAGATGATTCAGCATCTCAGGAACATGTATGAAGATCAGGCACGGAAAGAGAGATACAATGTTTCTAGGGCGTTGTTCAAGTGTGTCATGACAGAAGGAGATCCAGTTGGTCCTCACACACTCAAGATGATTGGGTATGTGGAGAACCTGTAGAGACTGGGATTTCCACTGAGCCAAGAGTTGGCTACTGACGTGATACTGCAATCGTTGCCAGAATCATACAGTCAGTTTGTGATGAACTACAACATGAACAACTTTGATAGGCCACTTTCAGAGTTGTTGGGCATGTTGAGGACAGCCGAGATATAGATGAAGAAGGACAAGCCTAAGGCTGTGATGGTGATCACGAGCAAGAAAGGCAAGTCCAAGCGTAAGGGCAAGGTTAAAGCTAAGAAAGGTTCTGATGCTAGACAAGAGTCCAAGCCGTCTTCAGCTCTCAAGGCCAATGGAGGCGTGACCAAGAAAGGAAATTGTCACCACTGTCAAAAGCCAGGACATTGGAAAAGGAATTGTCCTCTCTATCTCGAAGAACAAAATAAGAAGGAGGTGACTGAAGCCTCTACTTAAAGGTGTCATGAAAGTAAACTTGTAACACTTTTTGAGGTATATGATACCAAGATGTAAAGTGTAAAGCACTCATAATTGGGGCAAGTGTTGCCGCCATAGATAGAGTACTTTAGTTTACTTTCAGCCTAAAAGGCATGTAATACAGTTATGAACTGCTATTTCATTTTTGCCAATAGATAGAAACACTTTATTTTTGCATATTGTATGACAATGATGGCAATTAATAAAGTTGATGTTTCAATCTTAAATATATGATCTTTGTGGCAAGGCCTTATTTATCTTGTGGTTTTTGATATGCATAAGATAAAATGATACCTAAAGGTTATAGATAACTCAAACAATCAAATTAGCATCAATCATGAGACATTCATTTCTAGTTTCCATGTGATGGATAAATCTAGACTCTTTTGGTTAGAGAACCAGTAAGAGACATGAATATCTTAGACATGATTAATCAATCTTCACTAAAGGTAGTGGGAGAATGATTATCCTATAAGGTATAATACATGTGATGTGTTTACATACCTATTAGAACAAATGCTAATGCTTCAAATGGTGTTTAGAGAAATACCAATATGAATATCTTGAAGTGTTCAAGATTATCATAGATGAAGTGCAAATTTGGTAAAGTGTTAATTCTTGATGAGATCAATGAATGAAATACTTGGACCAAATGTTTGAGATCCTTGTGAGTGATTATGATAGTGTATCATAGTGAACTCATGATTAAGGCATGGTGATGTCTAAATCAAGAAGGAATCATACTCTAAGGAGTTAGAGAATGATTATCAAATAACTAAATTCTTCTTATTAAAAGAATACCCCACACTAATAAAAGAAATTAAGAATCACAAGGGTTGTGAGTTCTTATATCCTTAACAAATACACCTCAATTATCTATGTGATAAGTTGTTCATGTGATGAGTCAACTATCTAGATGAATATGAGGAACCGAATTTTGAGTTATGGTTTATGGCCATTACATCCTAAATGACTTCCATGTGAACCATAAGGTATGACCTTGATGGTAGCACTCATTGGATCATATCCATAAGTGCAAGTGAGTCTTAAATGTTAAGACACATGGATAACATTTGAGAAGGATGATGCTTGTTGATTATAGCTTAATGACTAAGACATTTGGCATATGGATACTAAAACCGCATTCCTATGAGGAATAAAACAAGGATGTGTACGTGACACAACCTATAAGGTTTATGAATCCACTAATGCAAATGAAGTCTATAAGTTATAATGGACTAATCAATGTGATTGATTGAGTACAAGCAACTCAGAATTGGATCTTTACTTTGATAATATAGTCAAAAAGTTTGACTGATATGTCAAAGATAAAGAAGGGATCTGTGATTTAGTGGGAGTGTATTCACATTCCACATATTGATGTGAAATGGAAATGTTCTAGATTGGAAATCCTAAAGTGGAAATTATTTTAAGGAAGATAGAGATGTTTCCTATGTGATAGGAATAGAGATCTATAGAGATAGTTCTCGAAAACCTCTTGACCTGAAAAAGAGAAAGCATACATTGGCAATCTGTACCGAAGGGTTCAGTATACACAGATTCAGTGGGAGAAAACTTGTCCATGTTTCATGGAGTTAGTATACCAAGGCCAAAGTGTCCAATTATTATGAAGAATATGAACACTAAGAATAGATATGATCTATCATGTATGTAATCATCCCATTATCTTGCATGTATGACATGGAAAGAATAATGTGCATTCATCATTTTGCATGTAGGACATGGCCATATGATGTGTTCATCCTGATAACTCGTATGTGGGACATGACGAGTGGATGTCTGTCTACTTCCAGTAAGGGTTACTGGAATACCATGAGAACTTGATAAGTACTTGAGAAGTACTAGTTCTATGGAGATAAGGAAGAGTTCGATGTAAAGAGTTGCATTGATGCGAACTTCCTAAAGGATAGAAAATTGATCGCAAAACATATATATAGGATATATAAAAGTGAAAGTTTGTTGATAATTGGAAGTGTTCCAATAAAATCATTTAAAAGGAAATGCTGAGTATCTATGCGTTAGAGAACAACAGTAGATACTATATGGATCTGGAAGTTCATGAGATGAACTTAAAGATATTCTGCTCATTGATGACAAGTCTGGAATCCTTGATCATGCAATGTGGCTAAAGGTTAGCAAAGGAATACTAGATCGCATATTATGGCAACTCCATCTCATACGTGTGACGTGCAGCGAAGAGATGAGAGACATGCAATTTACACTGACTTTGGCAAGGTGTTGCCATTACTCACTATGTTGGCACTAGAGCACAGTAACATGTGGGACATGTTTGAAGATCACTATAAATATGATTCATGGGTGATTGGCTCGCAGTGCAAGTGGGAGTCTGTTGGTGTGTATGCCCTGAGAGCCAATCATGCGATGATTGGTGGGATACATTAATATTGATTTGATAAACATCAAAGGAAAGCTTCCAATTCTTTCTGGTTCAGTCATATGAGATAGTGATAGAACATATTGAATGTCTAGAGAATGACAGTACTCGATGATGTATGCTTTCAGGTGGAGGACCTGAACGATGAGATCATACGAATGCTAAGAGTTTGTACATTCTTGTTTTGTCCCTAGTCGGATGTCATAGTGGAAGGTAGATAGACAACTATGACACACAAGACTAGATTGTGGTGTTGGTTGATGATAGAATCTCATTAGTCATGATATAGAGATATCAAACCAAACACATAGGTACTTGTTAGAGAACAAGTGTACCGGACAGACCCACCGTGAGTTTGACACATGGAACCATGACGTGGTAGTCACAGTCAGCACTCACAGTGATGGTGGTGAGTGTGATTCTTTGACCTGAAATCACTACACTCAACACATGTCATTGGGCACACTTTGAGATCATCAAACGCAGTCCTGAAACATGGGTTTTTATAAAGGTGATGATTGGGTGGCTTTGACACATGGGGCTTTTTAGGGGTGAGTGATAGATATGGGATTTTGTCCCTCCTAATGGAGTTTGATATCCATGGCCACATGATGAGTAGGATTGAGATAGGCGTGTGCACACATGTGTGAATCAGTATGTGATATTGATGTCATACATATCTCCTTCAATCTACTCTGAGATCAAGAAGGTGAATGAACGTTGACAGGATGACTGCTCCATGCCTCGAGTTCATTCGGGATATTAGTGACAAAGGAATTATACACTTGCTGTAACACCATTCACGTATTGTAGGATTGAAAGTTGTTCTCCAACTTTCTACTTTCACTTGGGTAGGAATGATGTGTGACTGGGCACCGCTCTTTTCTTGTGAAGTCATAAGTGTTATGGACTTTCACTGCCAACGTGAAATGGACCTGCAGGGTCACACACATAGGATTTAACCTGGAAGAGGAGTTTTGTCCACAAGCAATGTTTAGATTGATTACTAAAGGAGTTTAGTAGTTCAATTAAAGACTGAATTGATTGATAACTCAATATCATATTGTTCAAGGTGTTGGACATGTTGAATGGAGTATCGGATTGATTGAAATCGCATTTGACTGATTCTGCACAACCTGTACTCCCAACCGATCAGTTCAAGTGTTGAACCGGTCGGCTGAGGTTGCTGAACCGGTCGGCTCAAGTGTTGAACCGATCGGCTCATGTCCAGGGTGAACTGATTGCTTCAAGTGTTGAAACGATCGATTCAACTGGTGCAACCGAGCAACTTGGGAAAGTAGGATTGGTGAGAATTTTCCTTTCATTTCAAGTTGCCCAATTTGATTGGGAAATAGGATTGGTATTCGATACCAATTGGAAACAAAAGAAGGAAAGTCAATCGGGAACCGACTAGGAACCCCAACCGACCAGTTCACTGGTGAACCGACCGATTGAGGTGTCCCAACCGACCGGTTCACTTGTGAACCGATCGGTTCAAGGTCCCAGCCGACCGTTTCAGTTGTGAAATGATCGGTTCAGGTTGCGAGTTGGTTGCTTTTGTGGAAAATCTTGAACCCTTCTACTCCTGCGTTTAGTCCTGTATTGCCCGGGATAGAGAACCTTGTCCCATGACCCTCCTATATATATAGCGGTAGTGGGGGCTTCTTAGACAACAACTCAGTGCAACCAGTTGCTCTACAAGTTGTCGTTCTCTCTGGTTTTCGTAACCGAGAGAGAGCCCGAGCAAGTGCTTCCCGCAAAGGGAGGTGCAGCAAGGGAAGGACAACTGCAGTTGCAATTGGAGGCAGGAGAGTGTATTGGTGACTAGTAAGTCAACAGGAGGGTGTGACTCCTTCCACTTCCTTGTGGGACAAGGAGTGTGGAGTTCCAGGTGGTCCGTGTGGACTACTACAGAGGCGGGAGGTCACTGCCGCTTAGGAGGACAACTATCAACCCCAACAGTCCCAGTGAGAGGAGGAGTCGTCAGTCCCGGTGCGACCAGGAGCTGCACAGACGCCGTCCAAGACCGATGTTGAAGATCAAGCATTGTGCGAGGTATTGTCGCCGAGCAAGCCTCGGGACAAGGTATGATTCCACAAACCATCCTTTCCTAATATATAGACGTTGACGTGTTTCCTCGTGCTGGGTTTGGGGGAGAAAATGTTTGTTTCCGTTGCCTTCTCTGCCTCCCCTAAAACCCAACAGTTGTAACCTGATAGAGCATCATATCACTTATCCCATAAGGAAAGTGAAGAACATGTATACCATTTATCTGCTACACTAAGTAGTATAATATCAACTAATGTTTCTCGCATCTCAACTTTATACAGATACACTACACAACTGATTATATTTTACACATCATGTGTCATGCTACAATTAACTTGCCATAGTAAATTGACATCTTCATTATAGGGTTATAGCCACAACATACACTCTCTTCAGGCTTAGAACACACAACTAATGTCTGAGATTGTTTTTTGGAGTCATGGCCTATAGCCATACTCTTCTAACAAAGTATTGAGATCTTAATCCCTCATCTCATCAAACACATTTCCATTTCTTAACAAGTTCATCGTCATGATTATAAAATATGGGTATTCAAACCCTTAATTCATCGTAGAATACTTGTTACCACATAACAGGTAACTTAATACCTTCAGGTCATTTAACAAAGGTAAGCATGATTCTTACTACACAAGCATTCCACATAACACAAAAAGCTTAATTCATCTCTTGTTACCTCTTATAAGACAACAAGGCATATTATGACTTATGAATTCCATAAACAATTTCAATAATTAAAACATTATATGGCACACAGGGCTCATTAATTTCAGATTACCTCTCACTAAGCAACAAAACATGTAAAGGCTTATAAGGCCTATAAAACATTTTCAATATAAGAGCATCATACCTCATACCTGGCTATGCTTATCGTCTCAACATACCTACATGATTAGTTCTCATGATAACGGTTATAATGCTTTCATATTAGCACCATGCAACACAAAATAATACCTCTATTCCCTTTTTAGGGTTAGGATTCCCCTTACAATTTTTTTTTTGAGGGTAGGATTCCCCTTACATATTATCACCCTCCATTAGGGTTTTCCACAAATAACCATTTAGGTTCTTAAGATCATGTTATTAATGATCAAACCTTAACTTATTGCTCCACAAAGCTAGGAGCCAACATTGATAACATAAGTATTCAATCATACTTATTTATTCTCATCATCCATCATTAAATAGATTATCAACACAAAGTATGAGTTTCTCTCTCATCTTTACCAGAATATGATTGCATCATAGTCTATCAATTTGGATTAACCTTTTCATAAGGCACGTTAGCCTACACTTATCAAAGTGCATTACATCTAAATGTAACAAATGACATGACACACTTCATGTGTCACTCATCCAAATATATTGGATTTAAAAAAAATACATTAAGGTATATCACACTTGAGGTGTTGGATGTGATATCTATCATATTTTGATGTATCACTTCCCTCATCACTAATACCTTACTTGAGTTCATCCACTTAGCTTGTATTAGGGTATTTCCCATCCTAATACTTTATACACCAGTTCATCACATTTATCATGTAATGTATTGGTCACAAGTCACTATATCTAGAAAATACAACCATTGCTAATGATATGAACTCATCTTTGAGTTAGGAACTATTGATACAAGGATATCCACTATCAACCTCTTTAAATGTTACACTTGTCAATATATTAATCACTATTCCATTATTAGGAATAGGATTTTCCATGTTTATAAATTAAGGTTAACATAGAATCTCCCATAAATATGGGTTTCACATAACATTACTCTACTTTAGAGTTTCACATAACATCCTCATATATCAAGGTTTCACATAACATTACCCTACATTAGGGTTTCACATAACATTACCTAAAATTAGGTTTTCACTTAACATCGCCCTTAATTAGGGTTTCTCATGTCACACCCTTGATTAGGGTTTCATCAACCTTCTCAATTAAGATTTCATGATCTCTTTACAAAAGATCATACCCTGATTACTTATTATGTTCATGTTGAAAGTGTTGAGGTTTAACCATTACATGATTGTCACTCATGTAGGGATTCCTCTTCTCTCATCCTCTCTAGGATGTCAATTACTTCAATCTTAATTAGATTAGGTCCAAACAACTTGAATGAAGGGTTGTCACAACATATCAAATCATTGCTTTCATAAGCATCAAGAGTTAACCACTCAACAAGGTACTAATTACCGTAGTACCTCAAAGGTACAACCATTGTAATCACCTTTAATTTACATCATTAATAATCAATTAGTTAATTGAACTTTAATCACCTTAGGTGTTCAAATGGTTTGACCAATTGAACCTCAAATATTCTTGGTCACTTAGACCCCAAACGGTCTGAGTCATTCAGACATTGAATGGTTCAAAATCATTTAAGCAAAATGTTGTGTGATTTGTATATCATCTTTTCACATGTTATCACACACAAATTTGGTTCTTTGTAGTATAATTCAGTCTCTTTCATATTAGTTTTTCCATCTTTTTGTTGTTCTATGTGTCCCATAACTTGTATTGCAAATTTGCCACAAAAAGGACTAAATTCGGATGTTATTTCTATGGAAACAGAAGAATGCAAGGCATGCAGATTCATACGCACGTCATGCACCATCCCAGAAAAGACAGGTTCGCTGAAGTAGTAAAGTGCACGGCGTGCAAATCAGAATGCACGGCGTGCAACATTCCATAGAAAATTCGTTCTTTTCAGCCAAGAGAATGCACGGCGTGCATGCAGGAAACACACGGCGTGCAAGATTCCAGAAACATACAGAACATGAAGACACGATGTGCACATCAAAATGACACGGCATGCACCTGGAACGCAAACTACTGAAGAAGTTCTGGAAAGTCGCACGGCATGCAATACCTCAGCGCACGCCGTGCACGGATCAGCCTGATGTCAACTACACTGCAGGTGCACGACGTGCACCCAAAAATGCACGACGTGCACCTGGCAGTTTCAAAATTTCAAAAATTCAGAATACGATTTTAAAAGAAAGAGGGAAGCCAAGGGACAGTTACGCTTGGTCATTTGGAGAGTTTCTCTTGTCCCAAATACAGAGGAGAGCAGAGGAAGGCAATTTGGGAAGAATCTAAGGTGGTTTCTTGCACAAGAGACCATTTCTTCTTCTCCACTTCTCCTTGGTCTTCTTCAAGGTGCAGCCAAGCGTTCCCAACTCCGAGCAACTTCTTGAGAGAGGGGTCAGCCCGACTTGGAGTAGCTAAAGGAGGGGAATTTCGTCCTAAAGCTGGAATTCTTGCTTCTTGTGGTTACATCTTCAATTCTCCTTGTCTTTTCTTCTCTAAACCATGTCTAGCAATGAGAATTTTGTAGCAAATCTGTTGTACATTGTTATGGACGAGTAGACTTCTTTTCTTGGGCATGGGAGAGTAACTCCCATGTCATAGCATGTAATGAACAAGTAATTTCGTACTAAATGCATTTGTTTCTTGTTTCTTACCTTGAGAGTGCCGGTTTACTCATTTTCCTTACATGTACTGCTGGCCACTTTATATGCATATTTTCTGCTTTCTTGCTTAGTTTGAGAAGACAAGTAGGAATGTATGAAGTCACTTTTCTTGGCAACTCTTCTTCTTCTACGAGAGTAGAGAGGAATGAGTTGAGATACTATTTGTGATCATAAACGCAATTCAAGCACGAGAGTGTTGTTTTGAGTTGTGATCGTTACATTTACATCGGGGGTGAAATGTAACACAACTTTTCCTTGAAACATGATCTTATGTATGTTTAAATTATCTTGTTCTCTTAATTGCTATGGTATGTGAGTGAAATCCTAATGTTCAAGATTCATTAACTTTCTGAAATCGAATTTTCCTTATAATCCTTGCTTGTTAATTAAAATCTGAAATTCCTGTAGTTAAAACCAAATTCTTATGCTTTTAGAATAAATCTCTTCTACTCTTTAAAATCGGTCTAGATTGTTGAACTTTAGTACTATTGCATTCAATTAAATTAGCTCAGCTCCTTGTGTTCGACCTTGACTATACTACCTCTGTATACTTGCGGAGTTTGGTTAAGTTGAGTAAACTATCCATTCTTGGATTGAAACTCGTTTGTGTAAACAACCAACAAGTTTTTGGCGTCGTTTTCGGGGAGCTACGGTAATTTAATTGGAGTAATAAGTACTATTTAGTATTCGAGACTAGACCATCTTTAATCATTTTCGAATTTCCATATACCTCTTAGTGTGTTCTTAATTTCTCTTGTTATTTTTCAGGTTGTATGCGTCGTTCACAACGAGGTCTCCAAACATCTGTTTTGCTAGACCTTGAAATAGAGCGAACTCTTACAAGTTTGAGGAGAACAAGAAGAGTAGAACAACCTCTATTTGGAGGTACTTCACAATCACCACCTCCATCATCACCACCACCGTCTTCTTCATCTTCTATAGTAGCTACCCCAACCATTTCAGCCATGGAGGACGATCGCCCTCTAAAAGATTTCGCCATGCCGGTTGCGACAAATATTTGTGGAGCCATCGACCTGCCTACTGTGGAAGCAAATAACTTTTCAATTGCCCCTTCCATGATGCAAATGATTTAGCAAAATTGTTTCGGGGGTACAACCAATGAAGACCCAAGTCTTCATATTGCAGAATTTCTTGAATATCTGAATACTTTTAAGATTAATGGAGTATCCGCTGATGGAATCAAACTTATGCTATTTCCCTTCACTCTAAGAGATAGAACCAAGGCGTGGCTTTTGTCTCTTCCCAAGAAGTCTATTAGAAGTTGGGACCAACTGCTTAATGCTTTCCTTGCTAAGTACTTTTCACCAAGTAAGACAGCTCACTTGAGGAACCAACTTACAAATTTCTCCCAAAGTGAAGGAGAAACCTTATATGATACATGTGAACAGTTCAAGGATCTTCAACGCCTTTGCCTGCACCATGGTTTGACAAACTGGCTCTTGCTGCAAACCTTCTACAATGGACTATTTTACAATACTCGGTTGACTCTAGATGCCGCAGCTGGCGGTGCACTAATGACCAAGTCCTATAGAGTGGCCTATGATATCATTGAAGATATATCACTCAATCACTGCCAATGGGGAGGAGATAGAGGAGCTATATCCACCTCTACAGCAAGCTCTTCTTCCGGGAAGCAAGGAGGAAAGCATACTATTGATGTTGTTGATCTAATTGCTGCAAAGCTAGATGTACTCACACAGAAATTCGAGAAGATGACCACTCTGCCAATTCAATCTGCTGAAGCAACGTGTGAGGCTTGTGGTAATATAGCACATACTTCTTCCTCTTGTTTTTCCCCTAATGCTATGGAAGGAAATTTTGAAAAGGTTAATGCAGTAGGGATGCAAGGAAACAAACAATACAACCCTTATTCCAACCAATATAATCCGGGATGGAGAGATCACCCTAATTTCTCTTATCGGAATGCAAGCAACACCCAAAATTTCCAGCAAGGGCAGCAACAACAGCAACATGTAAACCGTCAAGGAAATCCACTGGGTTTCAATAACAGGGGTTTTCAACAGCAACAACAACCCCAAGGTTCTTCTTTGGAAGCTATGATGGAGAAGTTCATATCAACACAAATGAAACAAAATGAGGAACTCCGAGGAAATGATAAGCTTTTAAAAGATGCTATTGCGCAACTCTCTGTAAAAGTGGATGGAATTTCCACCCACACCAAGATGTTGGAAAATCAGATAGCACAACAAGCTTTGAGTCAACAAAGGACTCCACAATCCGGTTCTCTTCCAAGTCAGCTGGAAGTAAACCCAAGGCAGTAATCCCATGTATTATCTTAAGAAGCGGAGCTGAAATTGAAAGACCTTCTCCATCTGAGGAGAAGAACATGAAGCAAACTGTTGAAGAAGAGGCCAACACTCCAAATTGCAGCAAAGAGAAAGGTAAAGATGAAATACCACCTTCTTTCAAAGCTAATGCACCTTTTCCTCAAAGATTAGCCAATAATAAGGAAGACTAGAAATTCAGGAAATTTGTAGACATAATCAACAAATTGCATGCAAACCTTCCTTTTGCTGAAGTTATTGCCGAAATGCGTTCTTATGCAAAATTCTTAAAAAGACATTCTGACTAAAAGAAGAAAGGTTAATCAAGTAGAAATTGTAATGCTTTCTAAATGAGTAAGCTCTATTATTCAGAATCGTCTCCCTCAAAAGCTTGATGATTTGGGAGCATTCACACTACCTTGCAAGATTAATGACACCACTTTTGACAAAGGTTTAGTAGATCTCGGTGCGAGTATCAGCCTCATTCCATTTACCTTATGGCAAGAATTAGATCTTGGGGATTTGAAGCCCACAAGGATGGCTATTGAATTAGCTGATCACTCTATTAAATATCCAAAAGGTATGGTGGAAGATGTACTTGTACAAATTGGGAAATTCTATATACCTTGTGATTTTATTGTTCTTGACATGGCAGAAGTTCCTTCCAACCCTGTTCTTTTTGGGAGGCCTTTCTTGAGAACTGTCGGATGTCTTGTTGATGTCTGAGAAGGGAATCTCACTTTAAGTGTTGGGGAAGAGGCCATGGATTTTTCTATCTATGAAGCTATGAAAGCACCCTCACGTGTTGAAGAAATATGCTTGCTTGATATTGTTGATCCTGTTGAGAATGATAGTGAAGATGATGTTGATTTGATGGTTAATCTTTATGATGATGAAGCAACTGAATTCAATAATTCTGAAATTTCTGGAGCACTTTCTATTTCTAAAGCAACAACTATTGATGAAGATGCTCCACTTGTTGAAGACAAAATTGATGAAAGTACAACAGGCAAAAAGGTAGAATTAAAAGCCCTTCCACCTGGGCTAAGGTATGCATTTCTTGACCCAAATTCTACATCTCCTGTCATAATAAATAGTGAACTAACCAATGATCAAGAAAATAAATTGCTTGTCGAATTGCGTTTGTACAAATATGTCATTGGTTACTCCATAGAGGATTTAAAAGGCATTCATCCTTCCATTTGTATGCACATAATAAATATGGAAGATGATGCTAAACCAACTGTTGAACCACCTAGACGTTTAAATCAAAATATGCTTGAGGTGGTAAAGAAAGAAATTTTCAAGTTAATTGACGCTGGAATCATATATCCAATAAGTGGCAGCCCTTGGGTTAGTGCCATTCACGTGGTACCTAAGAAGGGGGGTGCAACTATCATTAAAGGAGATAATAATGAGTTAATACAAAAACGCATGGTTATCGGCTAGCGTATGTGTATTGACTATAGGTGTTTGAATAAAGCAACCCGCAAAGATCATTTCCCTTTGCCTTTTATTGATTTGATGCTTGAACGTCTTGCCAAACATTCATATTTCTGTTACTTGGACGAGTATTCAGGTTTTTTTCAGATTCCCATATATCCCCCCGACCATGAAAAGACCACTTTCACATGCACTTATGGAACATATGCTTATCGCCGTATGTCGTTTGGTCTTTGTAATGCTCCCACTACTTTTCAGCGGTGCATGATGGCTATATTCTCCGATTTTATTGAAAATATAATGGAGATTTTTATGGACGATTTCAGCGTGTACGGAGATTCTTTTGATCAATGCTTATTAAATCTGACTCTTGTCTTAGCCCGCTGTAAAAAGGTTAACCTAGTACTAAACTGGGAGAAGTGCCATTTTATGGTACAATCCGGTGTAGTACTAGGACATGTGGTATCTAACAAGGGTATTGAAGTGGACAGGGCAAAAGTCGAAGCAATTGAGAAGATGTCTACTCCATCTTCAGTAAAAGACATTTGTAGCTTTTTAGGACATGCAGGCTTTTACAGAAGATTCATTAAAGACTTTTCCAAAATTGCAAAGTCGTTGTGTTCCCTTCTCGCAAAGGATACAAAATTTGTATTTGATGACGATTGCCAAGCAGCCTTTTCCAAAGTCAAAGAGGCTCTCATTTTAGCTCCGATTATCCAACCTCCAGATTGGGATTCTCCCTTTGAACTCAAGTGCGATGTGAGTGATTATGCAGTGGGAGCTGTTTTGGGACAGCGGAGAGATAAGAAGATTCATGCCATCTATTATGCCAGCAAAACTCTCGATGAAGCAAAAATCAATTATACGACCACGGAGAAAGAAATGCTTGCGATCGTATATGCTTTCGACAAGTTCCGACAGTACTTAGTAGGATCAAAAGTGATTGTGTACACTGATCATGCTTCCATCAAGTATTTGCTAAATAACAAAGATGCCAAACCACGCCTCATTCGTTGGATACTTCTCCTGCAAGAATTTGATCTTGAAATCCGAGACAAAAAGGGTACCGAGAATAGTGTTGCTCATCACCTCTCTAGATTGACCACGGAAGCTGGAGATTTATTGCCAATTCAAGATCATTTGCCTATTGAGAAACTTTACGCATTATCGTCTATCCAAGCACCATGGTTTAATGACATTGCTAATTTTCTTGCTACTGGACAGCTACCTCCGGGTTTGACATATCAACAAAAGAAGAAATTCTTTCATGACGTAAAGTTCTATTACTGGGATGACCCGTTGCTATTCAAGCATGGAAGTGATGGGCTAATCCGGAGATGTGTTGTTGAAGAGGAAGTCCCAAGTATCATTGTCGATTGCCATGCCTCTCCTTATGGAGGCCATTTTGGAGGAGAAAAGACCGCTGCAAAAATACTTCAAGCTGGTTTCTATTGGCCTACATTATTTAAAGATGTCAATCTATTCATCAAATCTTGTGATAGGTGCCAAAGAATAGGAGGCATATCCCGCCGAGATGACATGCCACTCAACTCTATTCTAGAAGTTGAGGTGTTCGATGTATGGGGAGTGGACTACATGGGACCATTCTTATCTTCCTACGGATATCAATATATTCTTGTTGCCTGTGAATACATTTATAAATGGGTTGAATCCATTCCAACCCAAGTACCGGACGCCAAATCTGTAATTAAGCTTTTCCAAAAGATTATATTCCCTCGGTTTGGAGTTCCACGTGCAGTTATTTCTGATGGAGGTACACACTTTGCTGAGAAACAATTTAACAATCTCCTCTCCAAGTATGGTGTAACTCATAAAATCTCTACGCCCTATCATCCCCAAACATCCGGGCAAGTAGAGATTTCAAATAGGCAACTGGAGACTACTCTTGAAAAGACTATTTCTAGTTCAAGGAAAGATTGGGCACTAAAGATTGATGATGCATTATGGGCATATCACACAACCTACAAAACCAACATTGGGACTACTCCATTCAAGCTAATCTATGGCAAATCATGTCACCTTCCGCTCAAATTGGAGCATCGCGCTTTATGGGAAATAAAGTTCTTGAAGTTTGACATGAAAAGAGCGGGAGAAAAGCGTTTGTTGCAGCTGCAGGAGCTTGAAGAACTTCGTCTTGATGCATATGAGAATGCAAAGTTGTATAAAGAAAGAACAAAAGCTTGGCATGACAAAAGAATTCACAGGAAGGACTTCTAAGAAGGAGATACAGTATTATTATTCAACTCCAGATTGAAGCTTTTTCCAGGAAAGTTGAAATCCAAGTGGTTTGGCCCATTCCTAGTACTCAAGAATTTTCCATTTGGAGCAGTAGAACTCCAAGGAAAAGATGGAACTTTCAAAGTCAATGGACAACGCTGCAAACACTACTCAAGTGGAGAAGATGTAGAGAAAGGAGCTTCTTGCTCCCTACAAGATGCATGAAGTTTTAGAAGAAGTCTTACTCCGGACTCTAAATGGAGGACCTCGTGGGAGTTGACCCCACATTAGGATAGATTTCTTTTAAGTTTTTCAAAAAAAAACACTCTTTAATTTCGCTAATAAGCCTGTCATGGATGAATGTAATAATTTAGACTTAATTTCTACTCAATCCATCATAGTTTATTGTTGACTGACTGCAATTTTCTGTAGAAATCACAAAGTGCACGACATGCAAATCAGAATGCACGGCGTGCACTTCAATACAAAATACAGCAGAAAACGTTCTGGAAACTGACATGGCATGCACTTTCAAATTGCACGCCGTGCACCTGGTATGCGAGATCTACAGGAAAATTTCTGGAAACATGCACGTCGTGTACTGCAAAAATGCACGCCGTGCAGCTGGATATTTGGTGGTCTGGAAACTTTTTGGAAACTAACACGTCGTGCATATTCAACATGCACGGCTTGCACCTGGGAAGTAAAAAGTTTGGTAACTTTCTGGAACCTCACACATCGTGCATTGTCCAAATGCACACCGTGCACCTGGGCGATGGAAATCTGTAAAAGTTCTGGAATCATACACAGCGTGCACCACAGAAACGCACGCCGTGCACCTGGACGCAAAGGAGTAGTTTGAATATGAGCTTTATAGAAGTGCACGTCGTGCATTCAAAATGCACGCCGTGCACTTTTTAGTAAAGTCTAGACAAAAAGGGTTGGAGTGCATGACCTAATCACTCTAACCTAGATCCGTGCACCCCGACCCTAGCAACCACACCCTAGCAGCCGTCCGCCAACCGTGCACCTCCGACCGCAGCTGTGCGCCAGTGCTCCGCAGCCATGCGCAGCTCGCCCCCCCCCCCCTTCTCCATTCGAGCCGCCGCCGATCTGCCAGTAACAACTCCACCCGACGCCTAGAAGCTACTCCTTCAGCTGTGCGTCGCTCCACCTCAGCGTGCAGCCGCCGCCATCACGCCGTTGCCGACCTGCCATCTCAACCTCCAGCACCACTGCACCATCTCATCGCCACTGACACACCGCCACCTTCTTCTTCTTTTCTCAGCACAACAGTAGCGCATCACCATCCTCAAGCAGCCACGAAGCCGCCGGCGTGCCGCCCCGCCACCATAGCAAGCTTCTCAATCGACCAAGCAAGCTGAAATCCTTCAACAGCCACTCTGTCGAGAGCACCAGCACCCACGTTGGGCATCCTAGCTGCCGTCTGTGCAGATCCTGAATTTTGCCCCAAATCTGTAGGTCCACGCCGTGCACTGAAACTGCACGCCGTGCGTCTACCTGTCTGAAGCAGACGACCAATCCATCTGCACGTTGTGCAATCTAAAGACACAGCGTGCACCCCTACAGACTGATGGCACCAATCAAGCGGAAGTCCGGTAGCCGCCCAGGATATCACGTTACAGCTGAGGCAGGATCTTCCACACCAACACTGCAATCTTTTGTACCATCCACGCAATTCAGAGTAAAGCCTGAAGAAGACGCCGACTACCCATTTCTCATCACAAGGCGTGTCTTGCCTTTACGGTACATGTGCGAGGAAGCTGTCACCAAGCTGGGTTTCAAAGATGAGGTAGTAAATCACTTAACTTTCTTGGGATTACACTATCTCTTCACTCAGGTTGCTAAGACCTACCCCCGTCTTGTGTACGAGTTTCTCACTACCTTTAAAGCTGAGAGTGACCCACAACGCCGTCATTTACCTTATCAGAATATCAGTTTCCGCCTGTTGGACAAACCGTTTTCCATGAATCTTAAGCAGTTTTGCACTTTACTTAAATGAAACTATGGTGGTTACACTAATTACCGTCCAGCTTTCAACAATGATCTGTTTTGGTCCAAAATTACTTCTGATATAGTGCATAGAGCAAGGAATGTTTGGGCTTTTGCATCCACAATCCTATTTTCCGAGTTATTCATCGCCTTCTGAGCACGGGACCTTTTGCAAAGAATGAAACTCAGGGTGTTGCAGGAAAAACTGATCTTTTCTTCTTATGGTGTGTGGTACAAAATGAGCAAATACGTTCTGGTTATTTCATTGTACACAAGCTGCTTGATATTAAGAAGAAAAAGAAAAGGGAGGTGAGCGACATCATTTGTGGCGGGTTAATTAGCATCCTTTCTATGCAGCTGGGTTTGGATGTGGGTTCCCTAGAACCTACACCGGGGAAGAACCTTGTGAATATAAATTATCTCATTTCATGCGGTCTGATCTCCAGACATGGCAGCAGCACGTCAAAGTTCAAGGTTTTTATCACAAAGAAATAGCTCATCACAATCCCCGATGCAAGTCGAAATGACATAAAGAACAAGGCTACTTGGAAAGTACAGCTACAGCCAAAAACTGATGAGGAGACACCCACCAGGGGTGCCAGCAGCTCTACTCTAGAGCCTACACCAGGAGCCCCTACCCCTCTGCCACCGTCCACTGGTACTCAGACTGAGTACGGCTGGACAATGTCAGATGTTCAGCACCTTTACGGCTATGTGCAACGGCAATTTGGTCATTTGGACACCCACCTAGACCAGATGGGCGCGCAGTATGACACCAGGTTTGACCATTTGAGTGCACAGTCCTCAACTATGTACGACATGGTCAACCAGATGGATGTGTGGCACATCTCGCAAGGTCACTACCCAGCATCGTAGTCTTTCTAGTCCCCCTCCCGCCAGGAGACCACAGATCCAGACGCTCCACAGCAACCCCCGGACCACCACCAGCAGCAGCCAGAATCATCCGCAACGCCAATGGACATTCCTGACATCATTAGTCAGTTCTTCCCTGAGCAGGGAGGTGTCAGATCATTTTTCTGATCTATTCATGATAGGTATCCAGTTGTGAACTCCTAAAGTTCGATTAAAGCAGTGAGGACACTACTGATTTCAAGCTTAGGGGGGAGCAACCTGACGGTATTTATATCCTAGTTCTTTTAGTTTTTGTTTTTCATGTTATTTGCTTCCTGTCATTTGCTTTTGTGCTTTTGTTTTGTTTTCACCTTTCAGTTGTTGTTTTCAGTTCTTCTTTTCAGATGACAAGTCTAGTATGTTATGAGATTCATCCTTTATATGTGGAAAGAATTCCTATGCTTAACTGTTTGTCCTCTTTTGATGAGAAATATCATTTGAAGAAGTTGTAAAAATCATGCAGTAATCAAATGAAACCTTTTGACCATCAACTTGTGCTTACCTTTGGTTTATGTTTCTAGCCTGAACATTCATTCTTTTACATCCTTGATTGCTTAAAACATGTAATGGTTTCAGTTTTTGTGAGTAAATCAACTTACAACATCATTTAGAATACGAGATGACCTTGCCAAGCTCTTAGTGCATTTGCAAACACTCTTTCAATGAAAAATTTTCAAAGATGAATGAAATCTAGTTAATGTTGCAATTTAGTTGACTCTCCCATGTTTTGGAAAAATTTAAATAACTCTTATACCCAATAAAGATGGCTAATCTGCCCACATATCATGCTAGCCTAGTGTAAGTCTAATCTGGCCACGATGGTTAGGTGGTATGGCTTAAAAGAGGGTAAAATACCCCAACCGACACTTCAGATGTGCATAAGCCTACATTAGTATCCGAGTGTCAGAACCCATAATCCTTTGTCATATCATTTTTGGGAAAAGGAGAGTACAACAAAAAAATGTCAATTTTTAACTAAGATTGATTGATTGATTCATTCATTTAAATTCTACCTAGTGTTGTTTAATTGATTGATTCATTTAAATTGATGCCACCCCTGCTGAACTAAAAATCTCTTTCTTGGATGTTTGATTTGAATTGATGGCTATGGGCATAAACATGTTGATCATGGTTGGTTTGGTTTTATACACATCTTTCATTTCATTTGATCTATTCATGTTCTTGACAATTCTTCATTTATATTTCCATGTTCTTTTTGCTTGAGGACAAGCAATGGTTTAAGCTTAGGGTGATTTGTTGTGTGATTTGCATATCATCTTTTCACATGTTATCACACACAAATTTGGTTCTTTCTAGTATAATTCAGTCTCTTTCATATTAGTTTTGCCATCTTTTTGTTGTTCTATGTGTCCCATAACTTGTATTGCAAATTTGCCACAAAAAGGACTAAATTCGGATGTTATTTCTACATAAACAGAAGAATGCACGGCGTGTAGATTCAGACGCACGACGTGCACCATCCCAGAAAAGACTGGTTCGCTGAAGTAGTAAAGTGCACGGCGTGCAAATCGGAATGCATGGCGTGCAACATTCCAGAGAAAATCTATTCTGTTCAGCCAAGAGAATGCACGGCGTGCATGCAGGAAACGCACGATGTCACTACTACAGAACCTACTTTTAGTGTCGGTTATTTAAGGCCTTTAGTGTCGGTTTCTAAGCGACACCTATGTGGGCGACACTAAAAGCTCACCCATTACGCGTCGGTTCCAAAACCGACGCCCAAACTCTTCCCGCGCCTGTTCGCTGTGGCGCGAAGGTATAGGCGTCGGTTATTAGATAAGAAACTGACACCATATACCTTCGCACCATAGAAAGGGTGCCATCTTGGCCACTCTCAGCGTCGGTTATTAGATAATAAACTGACGCCATATACCTTCACGCCATAGGGAACAGGCGTCAGTTATTTATATAAAACTGACACTATAACTTTGTGTGTCGGTGTTATACAAATAACCGACGCCTATTGTTTTGTTTTTTTTCTGTCAGTCTGCAGACCTGCTGTGGCTGGTCGTAGGATGAGAAACATGTAGTTAACTGCAGGTTTTACGACATCCATTGATATCAGCCAACAACAGGCCACAAACCTACAAATTTAACAACAAAAATATTCACACATGCATTTAGCAATACAACCTGCAGTTCCATTTTATTTTCACACATTTAGAAACATTCATGTAGCTAGCAATATGTAGTTCCATTCATTCACATTCACACATGTAGAAACATTCATATAGCAACCAACACTTTCATTCATTTTCACTCAGACACATGTAGAAACATCTAGACATGTAGAAACATTCACACATATATTATAAGTCAGAAATTCATTTACAAAATATCATTCTTTAGTCATTATTTGCTATCAACATCCCAATTATATTTTAAAACCCCCACTATTTGTATGGTTGTTTCCCATTCTTCTCTTACTTCATTTAATTCTCCCATCGTATAGGGAGCATGTACATCTGGTAAGTCTGTTCCTATAGTGGGGTCAGCTTTAAACACCTGTAAAGAGAATGATGTATATATATAATTAATGAGTTATAAATAAGATTTATATATTTCATATTATCTAATGAGACTATATAATACCTGAGCAATACAATCGATGTTCATACAACATGACAGACTAACACATATATAGTACATAACAACAGCAGTGTCGAATTTACACACAACACTAGCTTAGTACATATATAGTGGGACTAAGGTGACGATCTCACCTGCTAAAACAGGTTACCGACAACTACATGTTACAACTGGGAGGTCGTGATTCAGCAACCGTATTCATTAGCAGGAGGACAAACAGATCCACCTGCTAATGCATACGGTTGTTGAATCATGACCTCCCAGTCGTAACATGTAGTTGTCGGTAACATGTTTTAGCAGGTGGGATCATCACCTTAGTCCCACTATATATGTACTAAGCTAGTGTTGTATGTAAATTCCGAGCTGTTGTTGTTATGCACTATATATGTGTTAGTCTGTCATGTTGTTATATGAATCTGAAGCACTTGTGTGTGTTGCACTTTATGTATTGTATCTATATCCTTCTTCTCTTCATTGGGGCTTCTTTTGCTGTCTCATGGCTTGCTGCCTATATATCTATATAACCTTTGGTGAACGCCTACATATCCTCTTGGACCCATTGTGTGGTCGTAACATGTAGTTTTCGTTGAGCATCGTTGATAGCCTAGTTAGTTAGCACATTGATTTGGTTAGTAACAATAAAGGTTAATCTTGAATAGGTGAATACATAAAAACGTATATTAATTAAATTGGGAGTGGCTCTTAATACCTTGAATTAATCTGTTTTTCTTTGGGTAAAAAACTCCTCCCAGTCTTTGGGGTCCAAGTAGTTCCATTATTGTGTGGCTTCCTTCTTCCTATATTTATTTTTCAAAGAGAATACAAACAAAAATTATTAGTGTAGAGTTAGTGAAATACTGATCAATGTCTAGAATTGGAATCAATCAAGAACCTATTCTCAGCATCGCGTATGTAATCTCGGGTGAGATTGGTCCTAGAGTTCTAAAGCACCCTCCCACAATGCTTAGCATTTGTATTAACTAGAAGATAATGAAACATCAAATCAGAAAATGATATTGATATTAAAAAAGTAAACATTTAGCTTCAATAAAAAAATATAAACATGCATGCCTCTAAAATTGTGATCTTTTATCAATTAACAATCCTTCATTGTGATCTCCGCGTACATATAAGTCATAATTAGCTTCAATATTTTGTGGAGTTGGCAACCCAACTGAGAATGGACTGGAGTCATCATATTTATCATAATACTCTTCTTCATCTATAGGATCTTCAATGAACTGTCTTTTACCATGAAGAACAACCGACCATTTATCATTTGCAGGATCATCGATATAAAATACTTGTTTCACCTGTGATGCCAATATGAATGGTTCAGCCTTCTCGCCAATCTTTTCAAAGTTCACTAAAGTGAAACCCAATTCATCCACTATAACTCCTTTGGTGTTATCAACCCAATTACATTTGAAGAGTGGAATTTTGAAATCTATGTAGTCAAATTCCCATATCTCTTCAGTGACACCGTAATATGACATTTTAGCTTCACGTGGACTCTTATCCTTTGCACTTGCAAAAAACATAGTCGATGCTTGAAGGGTGACCCCACTGTTTTGGACGACACTCTTATCATCTTGGCGCTTTGTGTAATATGTGAATCCATTAATGTCATACCCTTCATAAGACATAACAGTCAACTTTGGTTTAAAGGTGAGGCATTTGATCGTTTCAGTAATATCATCTGATTTTTGAGATAGTTGATGTAAGACTTTATCTTCAATCCACTGAATAAAAGTTTTGTTATGCTCTCTAGCAAGCCACATTGTATTGGCTCGAGGATATTGTCTTTTGATGAAATTGGTATGTTCCTCGATATAAACGTTCACTTCGTCCATGTTGTGTAAAATATACAAATGACCTTGTTCCAACTGCTCACGGCTGATTAGTTTCACACATGATCCCAAAATTCCTTTGCCAAATAGCTCGTCAATATTCTTGTCATTATCAGGAGTGTCATTACCACTGAGAAAGTCATTGCAGAAATCCATAACCTCTCTCGCCACATAACCTTCAATAATACTCCCTTCAGGCCGATAACGGTTTCGAACATCACCTTCAAAAACACTCATGTATCGTTCAAAGGGAAACATCCAATGCAAGAAAACCGGTCCCAAGATTTTCACTTCCCTAGTCAAGTGGACAACAAGATGTACCATGATATCAAAGAACGAAGGAGGGAAATACATCTCAAGATGACATAGGGTAACAACCACTTCTCTTTGCAAATTATCGAGAGTCTCAGGGTCAATAAATTTGCTGTAGAGACTGTTGAAAAAGAAACAAAGTCTGGTGATTGCAAACATTACATGCTTCGGCAATACAGATCGAATTTCCATGGGCAATATTTGTTGCATTAGAGTGCGACAATCATGAGATTTAAGACCTATCAACTTTAGATCTTTCATTGATACCAATCTATGGATGTTAGATGAGTAACCATGTGGCACCTTAACATTTACCAAGCATTCACAAAAAGCTTTCTTCTCCTTTCTAGACAACGTGTAACAAGCGGGAGGTAAGTATGTTCTTTTATTACCCATTTCACGTAATTCTGTTAATTCTGACCTTATTCCCATTTCATGTAGGTCCAGTCTGGATTTTATCCCATCTTTAATCTTACCTGGTATATTTAATAGAGTACCAATGATGCTATCACAGACATTTTTCTCAACGTGCATTACATCGATACAATGTCTGACTGTCAAAGAACTCCAATAAGGAAGATCCCAAAATATTGACTTCTTCTTGAATGAAGAATTTTCACTCCGTGTAGTACATTGTGATCTCTTACCAAATTCATTGACAAAGTCTTTTACTCTTTCATAAACAACCTCCCCTGGTATAGGTTTAGGTGCACTGCGTTCCTCATTCAATCCATTGAATGTTTTGTGCTTCCTACGATACGGATGGAATTTTGGAAGAAACCTTCGATGGCGAGATATACATTCTTACCGTCATGTTTTAGTCTTGTTGAATCAGTGTTCTCTTCACATATAGGACACGCTTTAGCTCCTTTGACACTATATCCAAACAAATTCCCATATGTTGGAAAGTCATTAATAGTACAAAACAACATAGCATGCAAACGAAATGTCTCTCTTCGTGAAGCATCATAGGTCATCACACCTTCACCCCAGAGTTTCTTTAAGTCATCAATCAGAGGTTCAAGATAAACATCGATGTCATTTCCAGGTTGTTTAGGGCCCGATATCAACAACGACAGCATTACGTACTTATTTTTCATACACAGCCAGGGAGGAAGATTGTATATAACAAGCATGACTGGCCAAGTGCTATGTTGGCTGCTCAATATCCCGTATGGATTCATCCCGTCTGTACAAATCCCAAGTCTTAGATTCCTGACTTCTTCACCAAATTCAGGGTACAATACATCAATCTTCTTCCACTATGGGGAATCAGACGCATGTCGTAGGATCTCATCATTATTTTTCTTAACATCTGCATGCCACCTCAAATTCTTCACATCTATCGGATTGGAAAACAAGCGTTGAAACCGTGATATTATAGGTAGATACCACATCACCTTGGTAGGAGAACCAGTTTTGGACTCCCCCAAAGTCGTCAATTTATACTGTGACGCACCACATTTTGGACAATCTTTCAAATCCGCATAGTCCTTTTGAAATAATACACAATCATTAGGGCATGCGTGTATCTTCTTGGCATCCATTCCCATTGGGCACAACAATTTATTTACCTAGTATGTTGAGATTGGTAGCTCGTTTCCTTCAGGAAGAATTTCTTTCAACAAAGACAGTAATGACGTGAAGCTTTTGTCGCTCCATCTATTGTTAGCTTTCAACTTATACAATCTCAACACAGCGTTAAGCTTCGTAAACTTAGTACAACCTGTGTATAACGGCATCTCAGCATCATGCACAATGTTTCTAAAAATGGGAGGTGGATCGGTGTGCTCTACCCCACAACTATCCAGCATCGCATCAACAATGTCTACTGGAACTGGTTCATTCACATCTACGTCATCGTAGGCAATTTCTTCTTCCACACAAGCACTGCTATCGACATCCACTGGTTTCGGGTTTGAAATCTCTCCATGCCAGTGCCATTCTGTATAGCCTTGTATAATCCCGTTGCACATGACATGAGTTTTAATTTCGTCACCAGTGTTGACTTTCAAGTTGTTACCGCAATGCCTACATGGACAGTAGAACCTATCTCCAGGTTGTTTCCTATGTTCTTCAGCAAATCTAATGAACTGGTCAAGACCAGAAATAAACTCTGGGGTGCAGCGATTGCGAATGGACATCCATGATCTATCCATTCTATGATCAAAGAGAAAACAAGTATATATTAGGACAAGATTAGGGTCTAGGGTTAACAAATACATGTGATGTCATTATTATATATAATAAATGTGTACCACTTATCCATTCTTGAACACCTAATCTCACTTGTAAGTGTATAATGTGTATTGGGTTTTCAAGAAAATTTCGGCAGCATTTCCCCGTTGTTCTCCAAGTACATATGTACTTAGAGAACAAACGGGGAAATGCTGCCGAAATTTTCTTGAAAACCCAATACACATTATACACTAACATCCTAAGCGAGATTAGGTGTTCAAAAACAGTCCCAAACCGGGGACTATCCAAGATTTACTCCTAATGAGTAAATCTTGGACGGGTTTCTAGGCCAACAAATAATGTGTTGGATGGGTTTCATGTAGCAACTTTCAGTTCCATTCATTAATCTCTTTTTACATCCACACACAGGGGTGTACCCCTAAACAGTAACTAAACAAAGGGGTTGGTGTACCCCTAAACATGCGCATAATTAAAAAAACTATTAATACAGACAAGTCTAGATAGATAGACAACTAAATACTACACCAACATGGTCTCGCATCAGTAACTTCGAGGACTTATCATTGTGGCGATCTTCTCCTGAAGTTCAGAATAGAAAGCAGCTATGAGTATTGATTGCTTGACAATTATATTTGTTAATTGGACTTACCGTGGTCTTTTTGATGATGAAGTTGTGTCACGAAGCTCCTCACTGTATTTAGACGAATCTGAACTGACAGGGGCCTCAGATTCAGATTCGTCCGAGCTGATATGCGACGACGTGCGCTCATACCACATTAGATGATCGGGGGTCTCGCAGTTGTTGTTGGTTATCCAAACTTTGATGGAATTATGGCCAACTGGACGGAGAAAAAGCCTGTTGCAACGGACCACATGCATCTCTCCAATCCAATCACACCAACCGGATTTTGATACAAGATTTCCCTCCAAATCATACTCAACCTCCATAACATGTGAATAATTGCCAAAAGTTAGGGTCACTTTATCAGGCAGGTAGTGTCTTCCTTTTAGAAAGCGCCAATGTTTGGGTATGACCAATTGGTTTAAGGAACGATCATCTAGGATGATGTCCAATTGTTCTTCAATAGGGAACGTTAACATTGACATAGAGGCCCAGTTCATAGTGACTGTTATGGGTGGACAGAGACTGCATAATATTAGTATTAACAAAGTGTAAGTACATATAACGATGTTATATATTTTCAGAAAAAGTTGTATAACATCAGTTAACCTTTTATTGCTTGTCATAACCAACTTTATTGTGGTAGACATGATAGCTTGAAAAGAAGTCTACATATGTACTTAGAGAACAAATGAGGAAATGCTACCGAAATTTTCTCAAAAACCCATTACACATTATACACTTACATCCTAAGTGAGATTAGGTGTTCAAGAACAGTCCCAAACCGGGGACTATCCAAGATTTACTCCTAATGAGTAAATCTTGGACGGGTTTCTAGGTGCTTACTAAAATAGAACCATTATATGGAACTAATCCTACATTATACACATACTTTTCCTGAGTAAGATAATGTGCACTTCATGGAATTATTAAGATCTGAATATATATAAGTTGTTTCTACCTACTTTGATGGGATTTTATAACATTCGAGTCTTCCATTTAAGGCATTAGATGCATATATTGCAGTCCATTATGTTGAGATAAGAATCCCATGTGATACACACGATTGAGAATCTTTCACGATACTAGGAAAATTACATGTATTGTATAGACAATAGAGGATTCAACTCAATTGAAGCACAAAATCAGTACCTAAACCCTAAACACAAATAAGTAAATAACTTTTAAAAAAAAATGCCCAGCAGCTACTTGGGCGTGCCTTGGCACTGCCCAAGCAGCCGCCGGAGCAAAGGAAGAAGGAAGAAGGCAGGGCAGGCGGGCATACCTTGAGGGCAGAGGAGAGCAGTGGCCGGAGCACAGAAGCCACCGGCAGAGGCGGCGGCAAAGAGAGGAGAAGCGCCGACGAGGACACGGACCAGCGGCGGCGAGGGCACGGAGCAGCGGCGAGGGCGCGGAGCAGCGGCGAGGGCACGGAGCAGGAGCACGGACGGCCGCCGGTGAGCACAGACGGCAGGAGCAGGAGCAGGAGCATGGCCGCCGGTGAGCACAGAGCAGCGGCGAGGGCAGGAGCAGGAGCATGGAAGCGGCGGCGGAGGAGCAACGACCGGCGTGGGCGAGCAAGAAATCACCGGACCTAACTGAAATCGAGAATGAAAAAGGGAAAGGGGGAGAGAAGCTCACGCTGGTGAGCTATTAAGTTGACAATAAGCGTCAGTTATTCTAAAAAACCGACAAATAAACCAACCGTGTCGGTTCTATACCAAAAACCGGAACCTATACTAGATTATAGTCATCGGTTTTTAACTAAAGGACAACTGACAACTATTCCTGTCTCGCGAATACCCTTTAGTCGTCGATTATTTATTTATGAACCGACGACATATGTCAAATTTTGGAGGTAATTTTTTCACTGGAATTTTGGTTTTGGCGGTTGATTTTAGGTGTCGGTTTTTTATTAATTAACTGACACTTAATAAAAGTGGTACTCGTGTCTGGTCGACCTTCACTGATTGTATGTACTGTAGAGTTTAGGTGTCCGTTTATGTATACAACCGACACCTTGAAAAGTGACTTTATAAGCCATTTCTGTAGTAGTGCGTGCAAGATTCCAGAAACAAACAGAACATGAAGACACGGCGTGCACATCGAAATGACACGGCGTGCACCTGGAACGCAAACTACTGAAGAAGTTCTGGAAAGTCGCACGGCGTGCAATTCCTCAGTGCACGC
Source organism: Alisma plantago-aquatica (assembly GCA_963693085.1). Taxonomy (NCBI): domain Eukaryota; kingdom Viridiplantae; phylum Streptophyta; class Magnoliopsida; order Alismatales; family Alismataceae; genus Alisma; species Alisma plantago-aquatica. The sequence continues at coordinate 526,088,783 of OY856413.1, read as the reverse complement.
CGTGCACGGATCAGCCCGATGTCAACTGTACTACAGGTGCACGGCGTGCACCTGGCAGTTTCAAAATTTTGAAAATTCAGAATATGATTTTTAAAGAAAGAGGGAAGCCAAGGGATAGTTACGTTCGGTCATTTGGAGAGTTTCTCTTGTCCCAAAGACAGAGGAGAACAGAGGAAGGTAATTTGGGAAGAATCTAAGGTGGTTTCTTGCACAAGAGACCATTTCTTCTTCTCCACTTCTCCTTGGTCTTCTTCAAGGTGCAGCCAAGCGTTCCCAACTCCGAGCAACTTCTTGAGAGAGGAGTCAGTCCGACTTGGAGCAGCTAAAGGAGGGGAATTTCATCCTAAATCCGGAATTATTGCATCTTGTGGTTACATCTTCAATTCACCTTGTCTTTTCTTCTCTAAACCATGTCTAGCACTGAGAATTATGTAGCAAATTTTTTGTACATTGTTATGGACGAGTAGACTTCTTTTCTTGGGCATGGGAGAGTAACTCCCATGTCATAGCATGTAATGAACAAGTAATTTTGTACTAAATGCATTTGTTTCTTGTTTCTTACCTTGAGAGTGCCAGTTTACTCATTTTCCTTGCAAGTACTGCTGGCCACTTTATATGCATATTTTCTGCTTTCTTGCTTAGTTTGAGAAGACAAGTAGGAATGTATGGAGTCGCTTTTCTTGGAAACACTTCTTCTTCTATGAGAGTAGAGAGGAATGAGTTGAGGGACTGTTTGTGATCATAAACGCAATTCAAGCACGAGAGTGTTGTTTTGAGTTGTGATCGTTACATTTACACCGGGGGGTGAAATGTAACACAACTTTTCCTTGAAACGTGATCTTATGTATGTTTAAATTATCTTGTTCTCTTGATTGCTATGGTATGTGAGTGAAATCCTAATGTCCAAGATTCATTAACTTTTTGAAATCGAATTTTCCTTATAATCCTTGCTTGTTAATTAAAATCTGAAATTCCTGTAGTTAAAACCAAATTCTTATGCTTTTAGAATAAATCTCTTCTACTCTTTAAAATCGGTCTAGATTGTTGAACTTTAGTACTGTTGCGTTCAATTAAATTAGCTCAGCTCCTTGTGTTCGACCTTGACTATACTACCTCCGTATACTTACGGAGTTTGGTTAAGTTGAGTAAACTATCCATTCTTGGATTGAAACTCGTTTGTGTAAACAACCAACACAAAACCATAATGAAACTGTATGGACATTTCTTACTTGAAACCACTTGGGTCTCCAAACGGTCTTGAGACCATTTGGACTCAAATGGTCTTAAGATCGTTTGGTCCAAATCCTCTCAAAACCGAATGGACCAACAAGGTCTTTCAACACTTATCAATTCAGGGTATCAATCATTAAACCTTCTATCAATTGAACTACTGATTTGTTCTTCAATTGAATCATTGAATCACCCTTCAATTGAACCTTCAATTAGGGTTTTTAACCCATTTGAACTAAGGTTTATAATCAATAAAACCATCAATTAGGGTATTGAAATCGAAGAACCATCAATGATTGACATTGTGGAACTAATTCAATTGAAATCGTTCGATCATCATCAAACAATGACATGACCTGACCTCAAACAGTCTTGAGGTCATTTGTATAATCTCCAAATGGTCTTGAGACCGTTTGACTCATTCCATCATTGAAATTTATAAAATTCACTTAGAGTTTGCATCATTGAATCGATCATCAATTGAGCTAGTGATTATACTTCAATTTGATATCACTGGATCTTCAACCATCCAATCATACACCACCATAGACCTCTAAACGGTCATGGTTGACCTCCAAATGGTCTTGAGACCGTTTGGGTGACCTCCAAATGGTCTTGAGACCGTTTGGGATAATCAACCCAAAAATTGATTCAATTACTAAAGGGTTCCACACTCAACCCGATTAGGGTTTGCATTTAAGGAATCATTCACAATTGAAACCTTCAAGATCAATCCAATTGAAATCATTGGATCAATATCCAAGTACAGCAACATATTTCCTCAAATGGTCAACCATTTCAAAAAGTCAACCACTCCAAATGGTTTGGAACCCAAACCTCCAAACGGTTTGGTGAAACCGTTTGGACCAAATGTTGAAACCGTTTGCAATAGATATGTGTGGAGGTGTGTGCTTATGATGATGTCATAATCATCAAGATATAAACCCACGAAGCTTGCTGTGATTTTCATGGTGATTGCATCAATCAACCAAATAAAATTTCAGAAACAAAGCAAGAATCAACAATTGATGAAGATATGGAATCAATAACAAAGTTCAAGGGTTCAAGTTATATAACCCACCTTTAATTGAGCTTCAAAGCTTGGAGCTTCACGTCAAAAATGGTGTAATAAGCATTTTCAACCCTCCCAAGGCTCGTCCTCAAGCTTTGGAGTGAAAAGATTGGCTAGGATTGAAGATGGAGTGAAATAGAGAAGAACCCATGCATTGTTTTGTGATTTCCACCATGAATTCAAGGTGAAAGAAGGTCAAGAATCTTACCATCAGCTTGGGGGTCGTCATCCTATTGGTCCAATCTCCCTTGGTTGTTTTTGCAATCAATAAGTGAAAGTGGATTCGAAATTATCCCTTCACCTCAAAGATAAAGGAGCTTATATATGCATTTTATTGAAATATCATTTAAGAGAGAGAAAGTATGAATTATCTCCTCAACTTTCTTGCCATATGCCCCCTTATTTTCCTTAGGGACGAGGCTATCCTATTTGCCTCTTATTCCTCTCAATTATCCACGATTTAAAGGAAAATAGACTAAGCACCTTAAATCATATTATAATAATATCAATAAGTGAGTGTATATTTCTTTTTCTTTTCTTAATGTTAGTGGGTTCTCCACTCACGTAGACATTTCCTTTGCCTTTGAAAGGCACAAGGACGTCCAAACATAACCAAACTCAACCATTATATTTTTGGTTGAAGGGCAATCCAATTAATGTAATTATTTTTGCATTAAATTGAATTAGGGTTTCAATTATGCTTAAATCTTGATTATTTTAATATCAAGATTCTCTCTCCTTCAAAATGATTCAAATGAGGTTCCCCTCTCAAATTATTTTCTCTACATGATGCCAAGAATCATGAGGGACCCTCTTGAAGTGGTATTTTGCATATTGAACCCTATATTTTGGGTAAATTGCACATTACACTAAAACTAGGTTTTAATGCACAAACATTACTCAACATGTTCTTTCTTGTTATTAAGGATTGTAGAAGCTATACTACTGCATCATGCTCATTACCATGATGATTCTAAATATGAGAAACATTGTATCATGTACAATTTTCAATTTAACCCCTCAACTTGGGTAATTTGCACTTTAGTCCAAAACTAACAGAACATTGTTTCAACATTATTCAAAAGGGACTAAAATTGAAATATAAGTTCCTATTGAGCCTTAATTACTTTTAGGGAGGTATGAGAGAGAATATAATCAACTTTGTTAAGCAAAACATCTAGGTTTAAGCATAACCCAGGTCAGGGATGTTACAAATTATAAACCCCTAACAAGGATTTCGTCTCCGAAATCCCAGATAACAAAAGATAAGTGTTACTCATGTCATCAAGTCTCTAATTATCATCTCAATATCATGGAGATATTATAGACCTTTAATCCACACAAAGTTCTTCCACACATGATTATTTTAAGAAAATATTTTCAAGTTGATAAACTTTTCCACCATAATTACACTTGTTCCTTCCATTAGTTCAACCTTATAAATGTTTATGTTTATGCAGAGCATAAACCCCTAACATATGATCTTCATATTTTATTTTTTTGTAACTAGATTGATTTCATAGTTGACCAATATAGGTAACTAGCATAAATACCTTACTTTGCTATTCATCATATGTATTGAGAACACATCTCATTCTTATCATATTCAATTCCCTGTTCTTACCACCAAGGGTACACATGCACAAAGTATTTCTTTTACTTTAGGACATTGCTTGTTCCATATATCATTATCTTGGAACCAAAGTCCAAAGCAAACTGATACTTTTCTAAGTATCCATCAATAGATTATTTCTAATCCAAGTACATCAACTGTCATAATACTTACTTGATTGTCATGTAAATGAAAGGAGAAACATAAAGTATCATACTCCTATCATTACCCAAGGTTGTTCATCAAAGGGAAAACATATATATTTAACAGAGGTAATCCACTCAGCGATCCTTTATTTGTTTGGGAAAGTTCACTTAGCACTTCCAATGTAATTAGGAAAGTTCACTTAGCACTTCCTATGTTATTAGGAAAGTTCACTTAGCACTTCCTTATGTAATTGGGAAAGTTCACTTAGCACTTCCTTATGTTATTAGGAAAGTTCACTTAGGACTTCCTATGTTATTAGGAAAGTTCACTTAGCACTTCCTTATGTAATTAGGAAAGTTCACTTAGCACTTAATTATGTTATTAGGAAAGTTCACTTAGCACTTCCTTATGTAATTAGGAAAGTTCACTTAGCACTTCCTTATGTTATTAGGAAAGTTCACTTAGCACTTCCTTATGTTATTAGGAAAGTTCACTTAGCACTTCCTTATGTTATTAGGAAAGTTCACTTAGCACTTCCTTATGTAATTAGGAAAGTTCACTTAGCACTTCCTTATATTATTAGGAAAGTTCACTTAGCACTTATGTTATTAGGAAAGTTCACTTAGCACTTCCTTATGTAATTAGGAAAGTTCACTTAGAACTTCCTTATGTAGTTAGGAAAGTTCACTTAGCACTTCCTATGTAATTGGGAAAGTTGACTTAGCACTTCCCTATGTAATTGGGAAAGTTCACTTAGCACTTCCCTATGTAATTTCATTATACTCACTAGATTGTTTCAGAATGACTACTTGATCAGAGTAATCAGAAAGATAACAATCTAAGAGTTTCATACTCGCCTTATCTCAAATAATCATATACCTGGCCAGGGTATACAAGTATTGAGATTCGTTAGGATGCACTTTATTTGCTATCATATTCCTCACTTTTCATATCATTTTACACACATAATTTTTCATTCTTGAATTTTCTTCAGGCATCACTTCTATATCTCATCTTTTAACACATAGACAAGGGAGATTATAAAGCATTTTAAGGAACATTGAGTAAGATGTAAGTTCTCATCTCCCTTGTGTCCTTATAGGACTAGTCAGAGGGAGTTCAAAAACAACTACTTTCTTATTTTTAACACATAGAATCATGAAATGAAATATCATAATGAATCTATTTCATCTGACCTGTCACAACCTGAGGGTTGACTATTGCATCGGATTGATTCATTACATAGATCCTCACCGTTGCTGGTTGTTGACCATGTGCTTGATTATTAGGTGTTGATGAACCAGCTCAGGATGCTTGTCCACGTCCTCTATTGTTACTAGAAATTTGTCTCCTTTGTGAGCCTTGCTGACTCTGCCCCTGGGGTTGAGTCACCATTACATTCCCATCTGGACAATCCCTTGCTAGATGTCCCAGTTGTCTACATTGGTAATAGATCCTAGTGGCAAAATAGGGTCTGTGAGATTCATTCACCGATGTTGATGCTATGCTGGGGACTCTACTTGGAGCAAAACTATGGTCCCTACCCCTACTTGACGTCCATTGCGTCTGGGTATTGAATCTCGATGGTGTTGTCGAGGCAGAAAATCTCGGCTTCTTAAAACTTTTGGATCTTTGTCCTTGACACTGAGTATACACCTTATTACCACTCGCCTGTCGTTTCTTGATTTCAGACCTTTCTATCCTCCTTACCGACTCCACAAAAGTGGCAAACCTCTCCCTATTCTCTAAAGTAGACAATGAGTGGTCAGTTCAGCGTTTAATCCCTTCTCAAAACGTTGAATTCTTTCCTCATCATTAACTGCCATATGCGGACAAAACCGCAATAGCTCCATGAACTTAGCTTCATATTCACTAACGTTCATCTGTCCCTGTCTGATCCTCTCAAATTGAGAGATCTTATCGTCTAGATATGTCTTAGGGAAGTATTTACTAACGAACTCTCATCGGAATACCTCCCATCCAATTTCTTCACCTGGCCTCTTATCTTCTTCTATAATCCACCAGTGACCAACACTTCCTTTTAGGAGGTACACTACATGTCTTACCTTCTCAGAAATCCTGAAAGCCTTTTCCAGCTCCGTCAGCCACAGATCAGCATCTGTTGGATCAGATGTACCAGCATAATCTATGGCTCCAACCCGATGAAGTCTCTCAAAAGTCTTGTCGGCTCCATACCCCTCATTGTGGGCTGGTGCCCTAGGTGCAGGTGGTGGCATCCTGTCTGCCATGTGTGTCACAGTTGCCATAAACTAGCTAAATAGGGTATGGAAGGTTGGATTCTCTATCATGGCTGGGTTAATCTGGGGCTATTCAGGTACATGCCCTACCCTGTTTTTTGGTCTCCTGCACCTCCTCCTAGTGCAGCAACACTGCTATCAGCAGTGTGTTCTTCGTGTGTTCTAGACATCTTCAAGTTTTTCTTCTCCTCCTATATGAGCATAAGTCACTATCAGATAACTATAAGACACTAGAACAGACTCAACATCTTAGTCCTATGTCTCTGCAGACTCAACGAACCTAGCGCTCTGATACCACTAAATTGTGATGCATCATTCGAATAAAACATTATTAACTAAGCGGAAGCAATCACTAAGCAGCGGATTACAAAAAATCACTAAAAAATAAAACCATTTTACAAAGAGGTCCACACATAGGAAAACTCTTTCATAAAGAACCGGAGTAACGTAATTACATACTGGTTCACAAGTACGTCCTGTATCATCTTTTTCTGAGGATTACATGCATCAACTGCTCTGTTAAACTAAAAACAGGCAATATGAAACCTTGAGGCACTAAGCCAAAATCTCGAAAGCATTAACTACTACTCTGAGGACCTGAGAATATAGAGACGACACATAGGACTCTATGTACATCTATACAAGACATATCAGCCAGTGTCCCCACCTGAGAATTCACTGTTGTTCCTGTTGCTATTGTTGTTGTTCTCCACCTATTGAAGGATTCCTGCCTCCTCATCCGCGTCCACCTAAAAATGTGGTTCCCACGGGGTGAGACAATTGTAAATTGCCCCAGCGAGAGATATAACTCTCCGCCAGAAACATTATTATTGCATATTAATAAGATAAATCTGAACAGAGGAATCATAATTGCTTAACAACAGTTAATTCATTATTTAACAGATTAGAACATTATTCTTATCTAAAACATTGCAACTGTAACCTGATAGAGCATCATATCACTTATCCCATAAGGAAAGTGAAGAACATGTATAACATTTATCTACTACACTAAGCAGTATAATATCAACTAATGTTTCTCGCATTTCAACTTTATGCAAATACACTACACAGCTGATTATATTTTACACATCATGTGTCAGGCTGCAATTAACTTTCCAGAGTAAATTGACATCTTCATTATAGGGTTATAGCCACAACATACACTCTCTTCAGTCTTAGAACACACAGCTAATGCATGGGATTGTTTTGTGGAGTCATGGCCTATAGCCATACTCTTCTAACAAAGTATTGGGATCTTAATCCCTCATCTCATCAAACACATTTCCATTTCTTAACAAGTTCATCGTCATGATTATAAAATATGGGTATTCAAACCCTTAATTCATCATAGAATACTTGTTACCACATAACAGGTAACTTAATACCTTCAGGTCATTTAACCAAGGTAAGCATGATTCTTACTACACAAGCATTCCACATAACACACAAAGCTTAATTCATCTTTTTTTACCACATAGAAGACAACAAGGCATATTATGACTTATGAAGTCCATAAATAATTTCAATAATTAAAACATCATATTGCACACAGGGCTCATTAATTTCAGATTACCTCTCACTAAGCAACAAAACATGTAAAGGCTTATAAGGCCTATAAAACATTTTCAATATAAGAGCATCATAGCTCATACCTGGCTATGCTTATCATCTCAACATACCTGCATGATTAGTTCTCATGATAATGGTTATAATTCTTTCATATTAGCACCATGCAACACAAAGTAATACCTCTATTCCCTTTTTAGGGTTAGGATTCCCCTTACATATTATCACCCTCCATTAGGGTTTTCTACAAATAACCATTTAGGTTCTTAAGATCATGTTATTAATGATCAAACCTTAACTCATTGCTCCACACAGCTAGGAGCCAACATTGATAACATAAGTATTCAATCATACTTACTTATTCTCATAATCCATCATTAAATAGATTATCAACACAAAGCATGAGTTTCTCTCTCATCTTTACCAGAATGTGTTTGCATCATAGTCTATCGATTTGGGTTAACCTTTTCATAAGGCATGTTAGCCTACACTTATCAAAGTGCATTACATCTGAATGTAACAACTGACATGACACACTTCATGTGTCACTCATCCAAATAAATTGGATTTAAAAAAAATACATTAAGGTATATCACACTTGAGGTGCTGGATGTGATATCTATCATATTTTGATGTATCACTTCCCTCATCACCAATAACTTACTTGAGTTCATCCACTTAGCTTGTATTAGGGTATTTCCCATCCTAATACTTTATACACCAGTTCATCACATTTATCATGTAATGTATTGGTCACAAGTCACTGTATCTAGAAAATACAACCATTTCTAATGATATGGACTCATATTTGAGTTAGGAACTATTGATATAAGGATATCCACTATCAACCTCTTTAAACGTTACACTTGTCAATATATTAATCACTATTCCATTATTAGGAATAGGATTTTCCATATTTATAAATTAAGGTTCACATAGCATGTGACGTCCTCGGATTTTCTAAAACTTAATCTGATGTGTGACGTCCAAATTGAAACCCTCACCTCAGCGAGAATCCCAATTTAAACATCCCACACAAGGCTAAGAAGAAGAAAATCAGAGGAAGTCAAAAGGAAACGCAATGGCACATGTACATGAACAATAAACAAACCATACACACATGTTCACCATTCAACATATAATTACAACATGAATTGTTACAACATTTGATATTACATATTGAACAGCAAACTTATACATATACATGTACTACATCTAAACTACAGGATCTTAAAACAACAGGTCCACCTGTACATCAGCTCGCCACATGACTCTCACTATCCTGGATCTTCAAGAGCATAACCACAACCTAAACAAAAGATTACATGCGGTACACGTCAGCATAATATTTTATGAATATTGTACTGAGTATGCCTACGTTTCTTTTTATATACCTCTCATCATATCTTGGCAATAAGATAAAACTAATACTTGGCAGTAACAGAAGAATATAAGAAAAGCGTATACTTGCAAAAAGATATTCATTAACAAAACAGAACACATATTTTAAGCTTATTTCCATCATATATCTCGTGCATCTGCCCCTAGGGCTTTGATGTCTTTAGGCCTTGTCATATAAATCATACATCTGCCCCTAGGGCTTTGATGTTTGTCAATGCAATGTACTACCAAAGAGTTTAGTGCTATCATATGATGGATCAGATACTTTATGTTTCATGTGTTCATAGCCATAAGTATGGAGAATCAAGCAACATAGCATACAAGAACAATGATTTCAATTAATACCATATGCCAAGTATTTTACTACTCATATAACACAAGCATATTGTATAATAAGCCAAGTAAGAGGTAATAGCATACCTTGATCAAGAAAAACAACCTAATCACATGTTCCTCATGTCATCTATATCCTTGTTTAAACCTGATCAAGACAAGACCATATACTATCATCAGGTTCTCATCCTATTATATCTCATCTTAACCCTAATCGTGCTCATATTAGGGTTTACCTTAGTTCATTAGGATGTGTACATCATTACTTGCATTCTTATCTTAGAATTATCATACTGATGTCATATTCCAGATTATTTACTCATTAATCGATAATCATATTTTCCATCATTATGTGAACCTATTAGCCTTGCGTTACATGCATTAACCTACATCAGGGTTTCATACCATGTATTAAGAGTCAATCTCATATAACATGAATTATATGCGTCATCATAATCTCATCATTAAATCTGAGGTTCCAAATATGGATATGAGCTTACTCTGCAAATTTCATCATTTATTGAGCATGTGTGCATTTATTGCATTTTATTTAGGGTTATTAGTCCTAATTAGCCATATGGAGCAAATTACATAATTCCATGAATAGACAACATAATTTCTGACATCAGATGGATTACAGATATGATTTGTCACTTATTGGTATTTTCTCATAATTTTTGGTCGATGTTTGATATTTATTATCCATCAATTAAGCATTTCAAAACTAACAAGATATCACTGATATTCATGCATCAAGAGCCTGATATTTTGCTTTAATTGTGTTCTACTCATTTTTCTGAGAAAAACAATACCTAGTTTGTATTTTTCTGATGTTCGAGCTAATTTCTGTGATTTATACAAAAACTAAGCATTTCTAGGATTTCCGAGTTTATTACCTTGTCCTGGCCAATCGGCCGTCGCCACGTGGTGTTTGAGGCATTGCTCTTGGCTCCTCAGCTAGCTTTGAGTCGGCCGGATCTGGGGCGGGATCTGCGAAACCCCTGGACTCGATAACCCGGGGCGGGCTTCCCCCTTTCTCGCGATCTTGCACGCAAGGACTCTCTTTCCTCTGTGAAACAGAGCTCCGCTGCATGAGCCCTCCTCCGGCGAGAAAACAACGGAGTTGGAGTGGTCCTCGTCGTCTCTAAAAGCCACCCTCACCTTCGACGCAGGCCTCCGCATCTCCACGGCCACTCGACTCAGGAGCTATGCCTCTTCCGTTCTAGATCGATAGGATCTTCGACGTCGGCCCTGCTGCGGAGGGGCAAAAGAGGCGTCTTGCCTCTGATCAGTCATGCACCGACCTGCAGCTTCAGAAGCTTCACAAGGTCTCCACGAGCTCAAACACAACGCTCATCGTCAGGTAGAAGAACTCCGCACAAGCCTCCGAGCTTCATCTTCAAGCTCCGAACAGCTTGACTTTATCTGCCATGTTAACTATGGGATCTGGGCTCGAAACACTAGAGTTCGACTCCCCTAGCATTCTTCTTCCCTTTCCTTTACTAATCTCCCTTTGGTCGCCCCCTACCTTCATCTCCTACTTCTGTGCTCTGCCTCTGGTAGGCGGTGGGGATATGGGGACAAGCAGGAGATGGTTTTCACTAATTCTGTGGCTTCGTGTCTCAAATGATGGGTCATTCTATAGAACTCATGGAGTCAAGCTAACTGCTCGTTCAAAAGTTGCCACCCCCCCACGATCCGTCTCAAAGCTGTCAACCACGTCGCAACGACTAGTCATCAATGACTGTCCTCTAACCGCAAGGTAGGGGACACAATCTTGGACGTCAGTTCTCATCCAAAGTCTGAGAACAACTCCTTCACTTAGCAAATCCGTGGCACTATCTTTTCAAAGGCCTCAGCCACCAGATTTGGGATCTAAGGTCAAAACTCGACAACGCAGACCCAGCCTAAACCAAGGGCGCATCACACACACTAAAGACTAGAACTTTGATCCATAAATCGTCAAAGAAGTATATTATTTTTTAAAATTCAAACCTAAATACCTCTATCTATGATGCTCCGATTGCCACCAAATTTTAACCATACCTTTACTACACCTCAAGCTACGTTCTACTCAAATTTTGTGACCAAACTCAGCTATTAGATAATTTAATTACAATTCCTCGAAACAACATACACTTGGGATATTACCCATGATATAAACATCAATCACTAACCAAACCTTACCTAAGCACTTGTAACTATTAATATAAATCAACATACATGAATTCATTTATGTCATTGGATATTTTAGGATTTCAAAAGTCCACTCCATCACATCCTACACACCTTAAAGCAAATTTCATCTTCGAAATTAAGCCAGAAATCCAGTCTTTCACATTATATACATCTTAAAAGAAATTTTCGTCCTCGAAAGTAAACCATACTCATACTTCCAGGGAAAACCTAAGGATCTTCTTCCACATATATAGTACGATTCTAGGTGTAACATATCCACAAAGATTACCTAGAACCATATATCCAAAGCACTACTAGGGGGATTTTACAACCATCTTGGTGCACAAACACTCCATTCAAGGTTAAACTCGAGGTTTAGAAACTTAGGTTATGTCATAACATATTTCATTGTTAGGGTTCATTCCTTATCTTTTCCCATGAGTTTGGGTTCCGTCATCATATTACCATGTTCTAAAAGAGTTAACCAAGATAAACTCATACATCAAGGTTTCATCGACATTTTATTGAGATGACTTGTTAGAACATGTTCAACATCAACATATGCCTTTTAGGAGGGATTTAACTAAAGTTAACCCACCTTATTTATCTGGATCATATTAAGGTGTCATAATCATTATGTTGTGCTAGCTATCAAACTATATTTTCCATCTTTATTAAACATTAATATTATCACATCATTTAACATGTTTCATTCATAGAGTCTTATTTCATTACTCATAATTGATTTCAACATTTACTAGTGATTTCATAACTAGATTAGCCAACATTATTCATGTATATGGTTAACCATTTATGCATGGATATCTATTAAACCTTCTTAGGTTTCCATCGTATCATATCCATGTATCATATCTCAAGATTAGATTGCATCCTTACAGTTATTATATCATGGTTGTTCTAAACAAACTTATGTGAGTGGCTTGTGAAACATATATCAAAACTTCATTTTGTCCAACTGAGGTTCCCCTGACCCATACCATGAAGGTAATGCCATGCTCAGTCTCTCTAAGCTAACTCAACTCAATGAGTATTTCATATGCATATACTTTATCCTCCCTCCTTGGTTTAGGATTTCTGGGTCTATCTCATTGGAACTGGCAGATAGCTTCACAAGATCTAGCCACAAAGCACAAACCTAAACATGCTATGACATTCTCTTCTCATCTCTATACCCATGAAAACTATTTCTCAACTCTCTTCCTCTTATATACACACCACTAGATTCCTATGTGGGAAACCACCAACCCGAGCATGAGGCTTCTCAAAAGCTAACATAGCTACCTCCTCCAGGGTCTTGGGCTCTCTCCCTCACCCAGATGGCAGGTTCTCATATTCATACTCACATGCACATATATCCAGCCTCTCTCTGTCTCTAGGGTTTGGTTATCCCAAGGACATCTAGGGTTCGAGATGACTATAAGAATCATGCATAAAGCAACTCAACTCATTCACTCAGGAGTAGTCTAGTTTAGGACGTATCATATCACATATCTCAAAATTCTCATATCGTGGAGTATAGGTTCTCTGACCTTCTCCCTGTGGGTCTTTCTCTCTCTTGAGCTAACCCCAAAACTGGTCCTAACACTAGAGGTCCTCCTTCGTAAAAGAGATTGAGGCCCATGCTGACTCACAACCTTGTCTTAACTTAACTTATCTCATCTCATAAAAGAACTCATACTTTCATCATCAAAACTTATCTCAAATCCTCAAAACTGAACTTAAGTCCTCAAAGACAACATATATCATCATAAACTGTCTTATATCATCTATATAAGACTTACAACATATCATCAAAACGTATATCATCTATTCCATCTATCATATATTCCAACAAGGCTCTAGACATCTAATCTAGAACTACACTCTCTTCTAGATTGATGTCATTCACTTTCACTTAGGTTGCATGACCACCTCCTACTCATACCTGTGTGGGGACACATTTTTGTATAATACATATACATATTAAAATATTATATAATATTTCTCTGATAAAAAAAACGTCAGAGAAAACTATCGAGGTCCGATCCGTTTGGAATCCAAAACCAAATCCAGAAATGAGTGCCCCACACATAGTAGAGAGTACAGTGTCATGAAAACTAGTGAAAAGGGTGAGAACAAGGGGTAGACTAGTGTAGATACTCTAGACAACGTGCACAATATGTCTAGGGTTTCTCTTCCCTTGATGCACATCATTTCCAAATAGTGCAACGTCCCATACCGCTGCACCACAAGGAAGGAACGACATCTAAGGACTTGCTACTCCACAAGCACCAGTCTAGACCTAGTTCTCAGACATCTAGGTGCTAACCTAGAGGCTAGGTCAAATCTAGTCTCTAAAAGACAACTAATCTAACCCTAAAAGATTATTAAGTTCAAGGTTCTTTGGTTTTGAGTTGTATAATGAGAAAATGTCAGGCTTTACTATTGTTCATGCTCTGATACCACCTGTGACGTCCTCGGATTTTCTAAAACTTAATCTGATGTGTGACGTCCAAATTGAAACCCTCACCTCAGTGAGAATCCCAATTTAAACATCCCACACAAGGCTAAGAAGAAGAAAATCAGAGGAAGTCAAAAGGAAACGCAATAGCACATGTACATGAACAATAAAAAAACCATACACACATGTTCACCATTCAACATATAATTACAACATGAATTGTTACAACATTTGATATTACATATTGAATAGCAAACTTATACATATACATGTACTACATCTAAACTACAGGATCTTAAAACAACAGGTCCACCTGTACATCAGCTCGCCACACGACTCTCACTATCCTGGATCTTCAAGAGCATAACCACAACCTAAACAAAAGATTACATGCGGTACACGTCAGCACAATATTTTATGAATATTGTACTGAGTACACCTATGTGTCTTTTTATATACCTCTCATCATATCTTGGCAATAAGATAAAACTAATACTTGGCAGTAACAGAAGAATATAAGAAAAGTGTATACTTGCAAAAAGATATTCATTAACAAAAGAGAACACATATTTTAAGCTTATTTTCATCATATATCTCGTGCATCTACCCCTAGGGCTTTGATGTCTTTAGGCCTTGTCATATAAATTGTGCATCTGCCCTTAGGGCTTTGATGTTACATCTGCCCCTAGGGATTTGATGTTTGTCAATGCAATGTACTACCAAAGAGTTTAGTTCTATCATATGATGGATCAGATACTTTATGTTTCATGTGTTCATAGCCATAAGTATGGAGAATCAAGCAACATAGCATACAAGAACAATCATTTCAATCAATACCATATGCCAAGTATTTTACTACTCATATAACACAAGCATATTGTATAATAAGCCAAGTAAGAGGTAATAGCGTATCTTGATCAAGAAAGACAACCTAATCACATGTTCCTCATGTCATCTATATCCTTGGTTAAACCTGATCAAGACAAGACCATATACTATCATCAGGTTCTCATCCTATTATATCTCATCTTAACCCTAATCGTGCTCATATTAGGGTTTAGCTTAGTTCATTAGGATGTGTACATCATTACTTGCATTCCTGTCTTAGAATTATCATACTGATGTCATATTCCAGATTATTTACTCATTAACTAATAATCATATTTTCCATCATTATGTGAACCTATTAGCCTTGTGTTACATGCATTAACCTACATCAGGGTTTCATACCATGTATTAAGAGTCAATCTCATATAACATGAATTATATGTGTCATCATAATCTCATCATTAAATCTGAGGTTCCAAATATGGATATGAGCTTACTCTGTAAATTTCATCATTTATTGAGCATGTGTGCATTTATTGCATTTTATTTAGGGTTATTAGTCCTAATTAGCCATATGGAGCAAATTACATAATTCCATGCATCGACAACATAATTTCTGACATCATATGGATTACAGATATGATTTGTCACTTACTGGTATTTTCTCATAATTTTTTGTCGATGTTTGATATTTATTATCCATCAATTAAGCATTTCAAAACTAACAAGATATCACTGATATTCATGCATCAAGAGCCTGATATTTTGCTTTAATTGTGTTCTACTCATTTTTCTGAGAAAAATGGTACCTTGTTTGTATTTTTCTGATGTTCGAGCTGATTTCTGTGATTTATACAAAAACTAAGCATTTTTAGGATTTCTGAGTTTATTACCTTGTCCTGGCCAATCGGTCGTCGCCACGTGGCGTTTGAGGTATTGCTCTTGGCTCCTCAGCTAGCTTTGAGTCGGCCGGATCTGGGGCAGGATCTGCGAAACCCCTGGACCTGATAACCCGGGGCGGGCTTCCCCCCTTTCTCGTGATCTCGCACGCGAGGACTCTGTTTCCTCTGTGAAACAGAGCTCCGCCGCATGAGCCCTCCTCCGGCAAGAAAACAACGGAGTTGGAGTGGTCCTCGTCATCTCTAAAAGCCATCCTCACCTTCGACGCAGGCCTCCGCATCTCCACGGCCACTCGACTCAGGAGCTATGCCTCTTCCATTCTAGATCGGTGGGATCTCCGACGTCGGCCCTGCTGCGGAGGGGCAAAAGAGGCGTCTTGCTTCTGATCAGTCACGCACCGACCTACAGCTTCAGAAGCTTTGCAAGGTCTCCACGAGCTCAAACACAACACTCATTGTCAGGTAGAAGAACTCCGCACAAGCCTCCGAGCTTCATCTTCAAGCTCCGGACAGCTTGACTTTGTTTGCCATGTTAACTATAGGATCTGGGCTCGAAACACTAGAGTTCGACTCCCCTAGCATTCTTCTTCCCTTTCCTTTACTAATCTCCCTTTGGTCGCCCCCCCTACCTTCATCTCCTACTTCTGTGGTCTGCCTGTGGTAGGCGATGGGGATATGGGGACGAGCAGGAGATGGTTTTCACTCATTCGGTAGCTTCGTGTCTCAAATGATGGGTCATTCTGTAGAACTCATGGAGTCAAGCTAACTGCTCGTTCAAAAGTTTCCATCCCCCCCACGATCCATCTCAAAGCTGGAAACCACGTCGCAACGACTAGTCATCCATGACTGTCCTCTAACCGCAAGGTAGGGGACACAATCTTGGACGTCAGTTCTCATCCAAAGTCTGAGAACAACTCCTTCACTTAGCAAATCCGTGGCACTATCTTTTCAAAGGCCTCAGCCACTAGATTTGGGATCTAAGGTCAAAACTCGACAACGCAGACCCAGTCCAAACCAAGGGCACATCACACATGCTAAAGACTAGAACTTTGATCCATAAATCATCAAAGATGTATATTATTTCCTAAAATTCAAACCTAAATACCTCTCTCTATGATGCTCTGATTGCCACCAAATTTTAACCATACCTTTACTACACCTCAAGCTACGTTCTACTCAAATTTGGTGACCAAACTCAGCTATTAGATAATTTAATTACAATTCCTCAAAACAACATACACTTGGGATATTACCCATGATATAAACATCAATCACTAACCAAACCTTACCGAAGCACTTGTAACTATTAATATAAATCAACATACATGAATTCATTTATGTCATTGGATATTTTAGGATTCCAAAAGTCCACTCCATCACATCCTACACACCTTAAAACAAATTTCGTCTTCGAAATTAAGCCAGAAATCCAGTCTTTCACATAGCATCTCCCATAAATATGGGTTTCACATAACATTACTCAACTTTAGAGTTTCACATAACATCCTCATATATCAGGGTTTCACATAACATTACCCTACATTAGGGTTTCACATAACATTACCTGAAATTAGGTTTTCACTTGACATCACCCTTAATTAGGGTTTCTCATGTCACACCCTGGATTAGGGTTTCATCAACCTTCTCAATTAATATTTCATGATCTCTTTACAAAAGATCATACCCTGATTACTGATTATGTTCATGTTGTAAGTGTTGAGGTTTAACCATTACATGATTGTCACTCATGTAGGGATTCCTCTTCTCTCATCCTCTCTAGGATGTCAATTACTTCAATCTTAATTAGATTAGGTCCAAACAACTTGAATGAAGGGTTGTCACAACATATCAAATCATTGCTTTCATAAGCATCAAGAGTTAACCACTCAACAAGGTACTAATTACCCTAGTACCTCAAAGGTACAACCATTGTAATCACCTTTAATTTACATCATTAATAATCAATTATTTAATTAACCTTTAGTCACCTTAGGTGTTCAAATGGTTTGACCAATTGAACCTCAAATATTCTTTGTCACTTAGACCCCAAATGGTCTTAGTCACTCAGACATTGAATGGTTTGAAATCGTTTAAGCAAAACCATAATGAAACCGTCTGGACATTTCTTACTTGAAACCACTTGGGTCTCCAAATGGTTTGAGACCGTTTGGTCTCAAACGGTCTTAAGACCATTTGGTCCAAACCCTCTCAAAACCGAATGAACCAACAAGGTCTTTCAACACTTATCAATTCAGGGTTTCAATCATTAAACCCTCTATCAATTGAACTACTGATTTGTTCTTCAATTGAATCATTGAATCACCCTTCAATTGGACCTTCAATTAGGGTTTTGAACCCAATTGAACTAAGGTTTATAATCAAGAAACCATCAATTAGGGTATTGAAATCGAAGAACCATCAATGATTTACATTGTGGAACTAATTCAATTGAAATCGTTGGATCATCATCAAACCATGACATGAACTGACCTGAAAAGGTCTTAAGGTCGTTTGGATAATCTCCAAATGGTCTTGAGACTGTTTGACTCATCCCATCATTGAAATTTATAAAATTCACTTAGAGTTTGCATCATTGAATCGATCATCAATTGAGCTAGTGATTATACTTCAATTTGATATCATTGGATCTTCAACCATCCAATCATACACCACCATATTCCTCTAAACGGTCATGGTTGACCTCCAAACGGTCTTGAGACCGTTTGGGATAATCAACCCAAAAGTTGATTCATTTACTTAAGGGTACCACACTCAACCCGATTAGGGTTTGCATTTAAGGAATAATTCACAATTGAAACCTTCAAGATCAAACCAATTGAAACCATTGGATCAATATCCAAGTACAACAACATATTTCCTCAAACAGTCAACCATTTCAAATGGTCAACCACTCCAAATGGTTTGGAACCCAAACCTCCAAACAGTTTGGTGAAACCGTTTGGACCAAATGTTGAAACTGTTTGCAATAGATATTTGTGGAGGTGTGTGATTATGATGATTTCATAATCATCAATCTATAAACCCATGAAGCTTTCTGTGATTTTCATGGTGATTACATCAATCAACCAAATAAAATTTCAGAAACAAAGAAAGAATCAACAATTGATGAAGATATGGAATCAATAACAAAGTTCAAGGGTTGAAGTTATATAACCCGCCTTTAATTGAGCTTCAAAGCTTGGAGATTCACATAAACAACGGTGGAAGAAGCTTTTGCAACCCTCCCAAGGATCCTCCTCAAGATTTCGAGTGAAAAGATTTGCTAGGATTGAAGATGGAGTGAAATAGAGAAGAAATCATGCATTGTAATGTGATTTCCGCCATGAATTCAAGGTGAAAGAAGGTCAAGCAGCTTACCAACAGGTTGGGGGTCGTCCTCCTATTGCTACAAGCTCCCTTGGTAGTTTTTGCAAGCAAGAAGTGAAAGTGGATTCGAAATTATCCCTTCACCTCAAAGATAAAGGAGCTTATATATGAATTTTATTGAAAATTCATTTAAGAGAGAGAAAGTAGGAAATATCTCCTCAACTTTCTTGCCATATGCCCCCTTATTTTCCTTAGGGACGAGGCTATCCTATTTTCCTCTTATTCCTCTCAATTATCCACGATTTAAAGGAAAACAAACTAAGCACCTTAAATCATATTATAATAATATCCATAAGTGAGTGGATATTTCTTTTTCTTTTCTTAATGTGAGTGGGTTCTCCACTCACGTAGGTATTTCCTTTGCCTTTGCGAGGCACAAGGACGTCCACACATAACCAAACTCAACCATTATAGTTTTGGTTGAAGGGCAATCCAATTAATGTAATTATTTTGCATTAAATTGAATTAGGGTTTCAATTTTGCTTAAATTTTGATTATTTTAATATCAAGATTCTCTCTCCTTCAAAATGATTCAAATGAGGCACCCCTATCAAATTATTTTCTCTACCTGATGCCAAGAATCATGTAGGACCATCTTGAAGTGGTATTTGCATATTGAACCCTAGATTTTGGGTAAATTGCACATTACACCAAAACTAGGTTTTAATGCACAGACATTGCTCAATAGGCTCTTTCTTATTATTCAGGCTTGTAGAAGCCATAATACTCCATCGTACTCATTCCCATGATGCTTCCACACATGAGGAACATTGTATCATGTACAATTTGCAATTTAACCCCTCAACTTGGGTAATTTGCACTTTAGTCCAAAGCTAACAGAACATAGTTTCAACATTATTCAAAAGGGACTAAAATTGAAATATAAGTTCCTCTTGAGCCTTAATTACTTTTAGAGATATAAGAGAGAGTATTTAATCAACTTCATTAAGAAAAACATCTAGGTTTAAGCATAACCCAGGTCAGGGATGTTACACGAATAGTTTACAGGTGCTAATGACGATTACTCATATGTTAAGCAATTAACTTTTATCAGTGTATTAGAAGCTCCATTGCATGATTTCAGTATATATGTGCCAAGTTGACATGTATTCAATTTATTTAGGAACTTTAGTCTTCCGACATTTAAAGTATATTGATTTCTCAATAAATTACAATGTTTTAAATATACTGCTCTGCCAAGTTTAGAATGATGTACAAGTTGTATTATAAACTTCAACTAAATAGACGCGGTACCATAGAGATGTCAGAGTCAAGTATAAGTAAGAGAAAGGTACAATGTAGAAAGAGCTTTCCAAGAATAATAAAATAATAGACATAGGTGCCCTGAACACCGTAGATTCCCTACAGATGTATACACTGTAGGGAGGAAACGATCCACCCTGGTAGCGACCAGTATATGGGGATCAGATCGCACCCACAGAGCATGCGGGGAGACGAAGCCCTTGAGGAAGTCTACTAAGAGAAGATAGGTTACCCAACATGAACCAGAGATCCCGATTGTAACCCAGAGGTACTCACAGAGCGTACCAAGATGAGGCCCATAGAGCGTCTCAGACCCTCCGTCTGTGTACTCAGCCTAGAAGGAGAGGTCTAGTTAAAGGCCAGTTGTTTCGCCACCCTAGGCATACGTGATGGTTCGAGTCAAGCAGACCCGGATTCAGTTCTAGGCTTAGCTTCCTGGGTTTCAAACTAAGTCTTGTACGGTGAGATCGTAGTTCGCTATGAGTCTTCATATGTAGAGTACATTGCATATGATCAAGGCATAAGCTAAAATATGATAATATAAGTTTAATAGAGTTTCTTATAAGTAAGAAAGGCTAAGAAAGATTCGAGTATAGTTTCCCAGCAATTATTCCTTGTATGTTTCTGAATTATTAGTTCTCTTTGAATTTAATCAAGCATGCTCATATATTGATTTACTCTTGTTGATATCTAGAGTATCCTACCATATTTATGATTGTCAATGATCAATCTCTTTAAAGCTTACTAGTGTTATAATTGATATTAGTTACTCAAAAGTATATCTGTAATTATATCAGTGCTTTAGACTGTTTCTTTGAAGTACTCATTCACTGAGTGAGTAGGCTTACCCCACTACTCAAAATGTTTAGGGAAATCACATGGACTTGAAGATATCATTGCATCAGAGTAGATCTGCCACAAGAGTTAAGTCTGAGTATAGTTAAGTTTAGTCGGTCCCTGTCACTCTATATCCTTGTATAGATGTGAGAGATTGTAAATGATGTTTGTATCTTCGTTTCCTTAATAAGAGAGAACGCATTTGATTATCATGTCGTATGTACATGGAAGTGTGAGAAACATAATGAGTGTTCATACATGCATTTTTACTGTTGAAATTAGATTAGAGAAATAAATGTTTAGATTCCCTTATAAAGTTAGTTTATGTGGTTCAATGCGAGAAAACAAAGAGTTTGAAAAAGAAGACAAAAAAATTAAGGATGATATTTGTATTATGTTAAATCCTCAATTTATGCCCTAATCTCATGATTAGTGGTAATTGTGAGATTGGGGTGTAACAGTGTTCTTCACGTATCTTAGATGGTCTTCTCTATATTTTATTCATGAGCTTAGCATGTTTGTATTAATAATATTGTATTGCGCTAATGTTATAAAAAGCCCATGAAAAACTCTGTGTACACAGAATCTTATAAAAATGAAAACTGCTCCACTTGAATGTGTGCGGGGGATTCCTCTCCTAATTTCCTTTTCTCTTCTCATTTCAAACAATATCTACTCATAAAAATATATTAGTCTTTCTTTTTTGTATGCATGTATGTAGACGTCAAGTATGTAGTGTTGTCGTCCCTGGGTAGTTCAAGGGAAGAGTGGAAGACAACTGCAAATAATGTAGTTGTGATAGTACAGGAGGTCGTGTGATGTGTTGTTCTCAGGAAAACTTTCATCCCTAAGCTTGGACTCTATGAAGTGGTGATGATGATGGGGTAAATACCCCCACATTTGAAGCGACATGACATGGTGTAGATCCCAAGTGGCACGAAGGTCAGTTTTGTAATGGATTTAGACTAAAGTTGTCAGATAGGGACTGATGGGTACACTGGAAATGAAATATTTTAACATTGTTGTTCCAAAGAATAATTGACAAAGGACATGTTTGTTTAGGTATAATCAATCGGATTGGATTGGAGTCAATGATCCAGTAAGAAAAATAATATGTTTGATTTGCAGTAACAGAGAAATAGCTATTATCCTACACTTTTCAACATTCAGGAATTGTTGGATGACACACTCCAGGTCAAAAGGGCCTGGCACTGGGATATGTCATGGACATTACAATAAACCAAACTTACTTTTTTGAATTACAAAGTTTTCAAACTACAAAAATTAATTATATTGGGATTATGTTAATGTTGTGTTCTTATAAATCCACCCATATACTACAAATCAAACATGTCCAAAGTAGTGACAACAAGGAAGACAGGAGGTTGTTACCTATAATCTCTCCAAGATCAGAAGGACAACCTTGCATCATAAGGATTGGATGAAGGTCTAAAAAGCAATTTTAGATGAGTTTAACCAGATCCAGTAGCAGCAACGATGGTTGTAATCATTGTACATGTGACCCTTCTTCCACTCCCCATCTTTGTGTGACCCCAAGTTGTTCTCCAAAGATATGGAAAATTTGGGATTTGCCTAGTCAGGTGTGTGGTTTTTCTTCTGTGTTACAAAATCAATAGATAGATGGTAATGAGAGACATCCGTATGTTGCTATGTTCATGCTTCCCCACCATCCCACACATCCACAACTGCTGCTTTAGAGGAGGTTGTCTCATCCATTAGTCATATTTGTGGAATATGCAAGGAAGCAGTTTGCAGAAAGGATCAATTATTCCCCAGCAGCAAAGAACCCAAGAGGGGGAAAACACGCCAAATATTCATGTCAGAATTTGCAAAATGAAATTGGCAGGCTTGAATGAAAATGAATTTATTTCTCTAGTGCACGGTGTTTGAAATCACCTACATTATTTTTACTTACACCTCTAATAAGTTGTAAAGAAAAATCCTTTTTAGTTACATATACATTAATTGTAGCTAGGATAAATGTAGTTAATTATGAGTGTTTTTTGTAGTGTGCAGTTATTCTACCTGACACTACCATGCTACCAAGCTCCCAACACAGGCATGCTACCCATCATGTCCATGCTACCAACCTTCCAAGAACCCATAATTTAACTGTAACTTTTTCCATTTCCACCTCACCCACTTAAGTCCACCATAACCATGTTTACCCCACTCAACCACGTCTGTGGTGACCAAAATGGTTGTGGTGACCATAAACCATAACAACAGTTTTACACTGCATTTCCCATCCTACCCCCACTTAAGCTAGTATTTCCCTGCCACCTATACATTCTTTGGGTGGTAGTTGGAGCATGAGGTTAGCCACCCTTAGATACCTATTGTCCATTCCTAGATCCTTCTCACTCTCCTTGAGATATCACCCACCTCTACCTCATTTACAACTTCCATGTGACGTACGACTCGCAAAAACAAGATTAACGAATGCGGAAGCGTATTATTAGCAGCGGAAATACTGAAAATCACTAAAAATTAAAACTTTTTACAAAGAGATCCACAAACTGTAAAACTCTTTCATAAAGAACCAAAGTAAGTTATTTACATTCTGATTCATCAGTACATCTCTGTATCATCTCATCTTGAGAGTCACAAACATTGACTGCCCTATTAAACTGTACATAAGCAGTATACAAAAATCTTGAGGCATCAAGCCAAAAATCTCAGATCGATATTAAATCATTTACTGACTCCTAGGACCTGAGAGTACAGAACGACACATAGGACTCTCTATATACATGACTTGACAAATAGTGTCTCCACCTGAGGATCACTGCTATCCTTGCTATTGTTGTTGTTGTTGTTGTTGTTGCTGCTTCTCACCCTCTGTAGGGTTAAAACCTTTTCCTCGGTGTCTACCTAAAAATTTAATCCCACGCGGGTGAGACAATTGAAAATTGCCCCAACGAGACATAACTCTCCACCAGAAACATTGTTATTGTAGATAGTAGAATAACACTGAGCAGTAAAATTATAAATATTCAGTAGCAGGTAATTTATTGATTAAATGTAGAGCAGTATTCTCTATGCAGTTCATTTCAATTATAACTTGATAATCATCATGTCATTTATTCAATAAGAAATATGAAGAACATGTATAGCATTTATCCAACTAGGACATAATAGACAATGTATCATCAACCATTGATTCTCGTAATTCAACCCTAAGCAAATATGCTACACGGATGATTACATTTTACAAACATACTTATGCCCTGAGGAGATGAGGTATACCGCTCATACTCCAACTGACCATTGCGAAATTGAAATTGGTACCATACATAGGTCAATAGAAGAGCTAGATTTCTATGACCACATCCTCCTCAGTCAGTGTGAGGAACAACTTGCAGGATATCTCGTGTCTCTGCCAAATAGCTTTCCAGGGTACACTGGAAACTTCGCTATTAGAGTTACAGTGGCATGATGTACTCTTTTCACAATCGAGAGATTTCTTATTTATCTCACATCGATTCAGCATTAACATCATCATCAGGAGATTAGTGATACATCATCTCGCCATATGCATATAATGAAGGATTGAGAGATTAAATGTTGATCTCACATCAATTCCTCCATTAGGGCGTAAGGATATTTGTTCCCATAACCCCCACATACTCAAAAGTATGCCCTCTAGGAGTTCCCTTAGGAAAAACTATTTCACCATCACCAAACTACTGACGATGATGGATCTATGGTCAGGACTCTACATGATATCATTTCACTTGATTATTTAAGTACACTACATCATTCTTTTAGCATCATACATATTTTCAAACATAAACCATTATAACAATTGCTATAAAGAATGATTACTATTTCTATCAAGTTCATTTCATAGCTTTATTAACATTGGGATCTCAACCCCTCATCATCTCATCATTATGATTCAAGAATATGGGTGTTCAAACCCTGAGATCATCAAAATACTTGTTACCACTTTAACAGGTAACTTAATGCAATCAAGTCATTTGACAGTGTAAACATGATAATTGCAGTGCAGGTATTTCACATTGCTCTTACAACCTAATAATCTCTTTGGTTACCTCTCACTAGGCAACATAGCATATCATTGCTCACAAGGTTCATAATGTACTTTCAATAAATAAGGCATCATAGCTCTTACCTGGATATGTTCACTATTTTATAAAACCTTCGTGATTAGTATAGATGAAAACAGATACATCAATTTCATATCAGCACAATGCAAAACAATTACAACATCATTATTCAAGGGTTACACTACTATGCCCTTACTAGGGTTAGGGTTTCCATTTTCATTTCAATTAGGGTTAATCATCCCCTTAGTTCAATTAGGATTAATGACTCATCATTTCATTATCCAACCTTAGAGCTTCATGCTATAAAGTATAACCTAGAATTAGGGTTTCATATTTTCATTCACCTTATTTGGAATTAGGGTTTACTATTCACATTGCATCACCCTAGATTAGGGTTTATATACAATAACCCACAATTAGGGTTTACTATTCACCTTAATGAGGAGTGATCATCAAAGTACTCTGAACTAGGGTTTCTCATGTCATTACCATGAATTAGGATCACACCATCCTCATGTATTAGGATTTCACCTATCAATGCCCTCAATTTGGGTTATGATTCATTAGCCTTCATTATTAGGGTTTCATGATCTCCCTATCAATGATCATCCCCTAATTACACATTCATTCATATTGAAAGTGTTAAGACTTAGCCATTATATGGTTATCATTCATGTAGGAATTCTTCTCTCTAATCTTCTATAAGATGATGTTTACTTCAGCCTTGATTAGTCTAAGTCAACTCAACTTGAAAGAAGAATTGACACCATGAGTTATGTCATTATCACCATGATCATTAAAAGCTGAATTATTTAAAGGGTATTAATCACCCTATCTCAGTAAGGGTACCATTATTATAATCACCCTTGGATTACATCATGTAATTGCTCACTTAAATAATTGACCTTCAACCACTTTAAGAGTTCCATACGATTTAGTTGATTAACTTCCAAACGATCTTGGTCTCTTAGACCCCAAATGGTCTTGACCAATAAGACCTCAAACGGTCTTGCTTATAACACCTCCAAATGGTCTAAGACTGTTTAGACCTCCAAACGGTCTTGAACATATCCTTGAAACCGTTTGGTAAAGTAGGAGGTTGTAACCGTTTGCCAAAGTAATTCTTGAAACCATTTGATAAAGTGACATTTGGAACTGTTTGAACCTTAACCGGTTTGGGATAGTTTGGTCCCAAACGGTCTTGAGACCATTTGGACTCAAACGGTCTTGAGACCATTTGGTCCAAACCTCCTCAAAACTGAATGGACCAATTATGGTCTCGACTAATCAAGCTGATTTAGGGTTTCCAATGTTGATCCCCTGATCGATTGAATTCTTGTATCCAACTATCAATTGAGCCTAAGCTCCACACCTCAATTGGACTTAAATAAATTATCCTTCAAGTGATTCAACTTTCAATTAATCATCAATTAGAGTTTAGATTCCAATTGGATTAGTGTTTGAAATCAATGAACCTTCAATGTTAACCATTGTGAAGCTAGTTACTTTGAAACCATTGAACCACCATCCAAAATGGACATGACCAGACCTCAAACGGTATTTAGGTCATTTGTATGACCTCCAAATGGTCTTAAGACCGTTTTCCCATCATTTCATCAAAATCCATGACATCCAATTAGGGTTTGGGTCATTGGATTGATCATCAAATCAACATTTGATTGCAAACCAACTTGGTATCTTTAGATCTTCAAACACCTAACCATATTCAACTCTAGACCTCCAAACGGTCTTGGGTGACCCTAAAATGGTCTTGAGACCATTTGGGTGATCCCCAAATGGTTTTGAAACCGTTTGGGTCAATCAACCCAAAGTTCTAACTTAATCAATTTAGAAATGAGCACTTAACCCGATTAGGGTTCGGTGATTGATTGACCATCAACTCATGAACCAATTGAAACTAATCAATTATAATTATTAGGTCATTAAACAACACCATTATCAACAAATATCCAAACGGTCAACCCTGGTCAACACCTCCAAACGATTTGAAACTATTTGCTCTTAGTCGGTTTGATGAAACTGTTTCCCCTCAAATGGTTTGAAACTGTTTGAGCAACTTGTTGAAACCGTTTGGCCTAATAATTTATTGGGAAATATGTCCATGATGATGTCATCATCATCTTCATTTGTGCTTCGAAGAACTGCAGATGTTCTTCATAGGAATTTCAGCAATGAATCAAAAGGGTATCAAATAGAAGAAAATAATCAACAAATCATAGAGAATTTGATGCAATATCAATGTTTAAGGGTTAAAGTTATAAAACCCACCTTTAAATCTGATTTCCAAGATCCAAGCTCCACGGATCTAATGGTGGATGAAGTTCTAGCAACTGCCCAAGGTCTGTTCTTGAGCTTTTGAATGAACAAGTTAGCTAGGATTGGAAATCGAGCGAAGAAAACCAATAATCAAGCAATGATTTAGGGTTTTCACCATGAATCCAAGGTGGAAGATGATCAAAAGATTACCAACAGGTTACAGTCGTCCTTATCCTGCTCTTGAGCTCTCCCGTGGTCGGCCAAAGAAAATGAAAAAAGGAATTCCAAGGAAAAGATCCTTAAGTGGTTGGAAAAAGGATATGTATAAGGATTTTCAAGGAAAGAGAAAATGAAATTATTTTCTTTAAATTCCAAAATTATTTCCACCAATTCTCCCTCCATTCCTTGGCCACGAATCCACCTTAATTTTCTTGCAAAACCTCTCCATTATCCAAGAATTAATGGAAAAGGAATTAAGCACCTTAGTAAATTTTATACTAATATCCAACTTTTAGTGGATAATACTTTTTTTATAATAATGTGAGTGGTCTTCCACTCAACCAAGATATTTTTGTGCAATAGCAAGGCACAAGCTCGTCCAATACTTTTCTATTTCATCCCTCAACTTTTGGTTGAAGGGCTCCTCAATTAATTTATTTCTTTTTGCATTAGTTTAGATTAAAGTTCCATTTATGCTTAAATCTTGATTATTTTAATATCAAAAGTATCTCTCCTCTAAGATAATCCAAATGAGGCGCCCTTCTCATTTTCTTTTCTCTAC
The DNA here is from genome assembly GCA_963693085.1 of Alisma plantago-aquatica. NCBI lineage: Eukaryota > Viridiplantae > Streptophyta > Magnoliopsida > Alismatales > Alismataceae > Alisma > Alisma plantago-aquatica. The sequence goes on along the minus strand of OY856413.1, from coordinate 526,060,156 downwards.
TTGATGCCAAGAAACACTAGGGAACCTCTAGAGGTGATATTTTCCATATCGAACCCTAGATTTTGGGTAAATTGCACATTACACCAAAAATGCCCAAGCTTGTGAAAACCATACCACTACATCATATTCATTCTTCTGATGTCTCAATATCAGAGGCACATTTTATCATGTGCAATTTGCAAGTTAACCCCTCAACTTGGGTAATTTGCACTTTAGTCCAAAATTAACAAAACAATGTTTCAATATTATTCAAAAAGGACTAAAATTGAAATATAAGTTCCTTAAGAGCCTTAATTACTTTTCAAAAGATAAGTGCAAGCATCTAATCAACTTTATTAAGCAAAACACATAGGGTTAAAACATAACCCAGGTCAGGGATGTTACAAATTATCCACCCCTTATAAGGATTTCATCCCCGGAATCATTAACAAGATATTTAAGAGAAAAGAGTAGGGTATTTCCTTCTCATTTCTTCCTCTAGTTCCCATGTAGATTCTTCAATGCTATGATGATTCCAGAGGACTTTTACAAGACTAATGTCTTTCTTTTTCAGCTTCTTGATCCTTCTGTCAAGAATCAACATAGGTCCTTCAACATAAGATATATCATCGTTTAACTCTAGTTCCTTGGCTGCAGAATTGTTTCTATGTTAGGATGACATTTCCTTAACATGGAAATGTGGAACACTGGGTGCAACTTTTGCATCTCAGGTGGTAACTCCAGCTTATAAGCTACCTTTCCTATTTGTTCAATGATTGGATAAGGCCCCATAAATCTAGGAGCTAACTTCCCTTTTCTTCCAAACCTAAGAACTCCCTTCCAAGGTGAGACCTTGAGGTACACTCTGTCTCCAACCTGGAATTCTAAAGGTCTACGATACTTATCAGCATAAGATTTCTTCCTATCCTGTGCAGTCTTTAACTGTTGTTGTATTATTTTAATCTTCTCGGTGGTTTGATGTACAAGATCAGGACCCAAAAGTTGATATTCACCAGTTTCATACCAACATAAGGGAGATCTACAACGTCTACCATACAAAGATTCATAAGGTGCCATGTCAATACTGTGTTGATAGCTATTGTTGTAGGCACACTCTATCAAGCTTAGATGTAGATCCCAACTTCCTATAAATTGGAGGACACATGCCCTAAGCAAGTCCTCCAAGGTTTGTATAGTCCTTTCTGATTGTCCATCTGTTTGAGTATGAAAGTTTGTACTAAACCTTAACTGTGTGCCTAATGCTTTATGAAGTCACTCCCAAAAGTGACTCGTAAACTGGGGACCTCTGTCAGAAACAATGGTAACTGGGACCCCGTGCAGCCGCACTATCTCATCCACATATAACTGTGCTAGTTTCTCTACAGAATAGTTTGTTTTGACAGGTAAGAAATGTGTTGTCTTCATCAACCTATCAACCATTACCCAAATGGAATCATGGCCTTTGGCTGTTCTAGGTAAACCAACCACAAAGTCCATGGTTACATGATCCCACTTCCACTGCGGTATGGGAAAAGGTTGTGTTGTTCCTGCAGGCTTCTGGTGTTCAACTTTAACTTGCTGACACACTGGACACCACATAACAAACTTAGCAACATCCTTCTTCAAAGCAGGACACCAGTAAATATCTTTCAAGTTATGATACATCTTGGTGCTTCCTGGATGCATAACATACATTGAAGAATGAGCTTCTTCCAGGACTAACTTCCTTAAGTTATCAACATCAGGTACTATCATTCTACCATGATAACAGGCTACCTGATCATCTGAATCATGGAAATCATATCATTTCTCACTACCATACTCTGATCTAATTTGCTGAACTGCAGCATCAGCTTGTTGCGCCTCCTTAATCTGCTATTTCAGAGTAGGTTTTATGTGCATCTCCGCTAACAACCTAGATAACAATAATACTTTTAACTGTACATTGTCTTGCCTTAAGGAGATAAGCATATCCCTCCTAGATCATACCAAAGAATTCAACTATGCTCTATCTAAGGCTGGTGTTGCTGATTTTCTACTTAATGCATCAACAACCACATTGGCCTTCCCTAGATGATAATTAATTGTACAATCGTAGTCCTTTATTAACTCCATCCAGCGGCGTTGCCTCATGTTTAGCTCATGCTAAGAGAAGATGTACTTTAGGTTCTTATGGTCTGTGAAAATTTGGAATGTCTCTCCATAGAGATAATGTCACCAGATCTTCAAAGCATGGACTACAACAGCTAGTTCTAGATCGTGTGTTGGATAGTTCTCCTCGTGTTTCTTAAGATGTCGAGAAGAAAAATAAATCACTTGTTTATCCTGCACTAACACACACCCCAGTCCATTCTTACAAGCATCACATAAAACTATATATCCTTTCCCTTGCTCACGTAGCACTAGCACTGGTGCACTTGTCAACCTTTCCTTCAACAACTGGAATGTTTGTTGACACTTGTCATTCCAAACAAAAGGAACATCCTTTCTGGTTAACTTGGTTAAGGGTAAGGCTATAGAACTGAAGTTCTTAATGAACCTCCTATAATAGCCTACCAACCCTAAGAAACTACGAATCTCTGTCGGTGTCTTCGGCTGTTCCCATTGCAAGACATATTCTACCTTTTTAGGGTCAACACAAATACCTGAAGCAGATATTACATGTCCAAGAAAAGAAACTTTTGGTAACCAGAACTCACACTTGCTAAACTTAGCATACAACTTATGCTCTCTTAGCAAAGTTAGAGCCTGAAGAAGGTGCTACTCATGCTATTGAGCATCTCTACTATAGATCAGGATGTCATCTATGAAGACAACTACACACTGATCAAGAAAAGGTTGAAAAATTCTATTCATGAGTTCCATAAATGCAGCTGGTGCATTAGTTAGTCCAAACGACATAATTGTGAACTCATAGTGACCATACCTTGTCCTAAAGGCAGACTTGGGTATGTCATCCTCCTTAATACGCAGCTGATGATATCCCGACCTCATATCTATCTTTGAGAAAACAGTTGCACCACGCAACTCGTCAAACAAGTTGTCAATCCTTGGCAAAGGATACTTATTCTTTATAGTTACTTTATTTAACTATTTGTAATCAATCATAACCACATCGATCCATCCTTCTTCTTAACAAATAGGACCGGAGCACCCCAAGGTGAAGTGCTTGGTCGGATAAAACCCTTCTCAAGAAACTCCTACAGTTGTTTCTTGAGTTCTACCATCTCAGCAGGCACCATCCTATATGGTGTTTGTGTTATTGGTTGAATGCCCGAGATTATATTAAACTCAAAATCAATCTCTCGGGGCGGAGGAACACCCAGAAGTTCTTCAGGAAATACGTCTTCAAATTCCCTGACTATAGGAACTTCAGAAGGTTTAGAACTCTCCATGGTGGTATCTACCACATGGGCGAAGAATGCAAAACATCCTTGCCTCATCAAATTTTCAGCCACCATAGCTGACACAAGACAGGATGGAAGAATATTTGTATCTCCTTGAAAGATCCATGTGTCACTATTATCTGTGAACACAACTTGCTTGGATTCACAATCCAAGACAACCTTATACCTTTCTAGGGTGTCCATCCCAAGAATTATATGGAACCCATGCATCTCAAGTGGTATAAGATCAACTTGAATGCGATGTTTAGTGTTATGACCCACTCTGTGATTAATCAGTAAGTACCTTGATTAGTACTAAAGCACTCCGTTAAACATCATGGTTAATTAAGATAAGATAATATGTGAATCAATAGTTGAGATTGAATCATCTGAGGTAATTAATGGTAATATCAATGTTGATTGTTAAGTTAATTAAGTTGGGTTAAGTACACACAAATGTGATTAATGTTTTGATTAGATAAGACAAGATAATTAGCATGCTTTCTTTCTTCGAGGTCATAGTGAATTTCGTGCTTGAAGTTTTGCAAAAAGAATCGTTTGATTCGGACCCTCAAGGCAAAAGTTATGGCCTTTTTATTTTTCTTGGACTTGGATGCAATTTTACCAGTAATTGATTTTTTTAAGTGAGTCGGCTATTTTGTTTCTCCTTATCTTCTTCTTTCCCAATCGACTACCCGATAGAACAGAACCGCAGAAGCGGCGCTCGATTGAGAGCAGTAGAAGGGGGGATGCGCCCATGCGATTTTGGGGCGATTTGAAGAGTAAAAGCTAGCCATCGACCTCCGTCCACCCTTCCCGTATCCTTCTTCTTCCTATGGCTCAACCTAGCAGTGCCACACCAGCCACCCTAGCAAGAAGCAGCCATAGCTCCGACCTGCAGGAGCATGCCATGGCCGACCAAAGTAGCTGCAGTGCGGCCATCAGTTAAGGGAGTGAGAGGACGGCTCCGCAGCACCCCAAAGTAGTAGGCGATGACGTCCCTACCTCCTTTCTCCACCGCCTAGACACCAGAAGCTTGCCCTAGCTGCTTGGGCGGTCGGCCAGAAGCTGCGGCTACGTGAGCCAGCGGCTGGGAGTCCCCCTGGGCGCGGCTAGCAGCAGCAAAAACGCCACCTTCTACCCTTCTTCTTCCTCCTTCCTTCCTTCCCTTCCCTTTACTAGCCTCTACCTGCGCCCAAGCAGTAGGGGCGACGCCCCCTACATAGCAGCAGCAACTACTACTGCAATTATGGCCAGGAGTGTCTTGGGCGTGAGAAACCACCTCCAATCATTTGCATCAAGCTCAGCCGTGGGTCTAGATCACAAATCTGATGCCAATTTGCCATGATCTGCGCTGATTAGTTGAGCCCTTCCACCTGTTGCGTGCGGCACATTCAAACCAAGCAATTCTAAGGTAGAAGAAGACTTGTATGTGCCCGAAAATAGGCCTCTAGATGCAATTTCGGACGAACCCAGACAGTTCGAAACACGGTGAGTAGTAGTTCATTCAGAAATCATTATTTAACTCAATTTAAATGCTTAATTGCTTCTGTATCAGTTGGTATAACTTCTAAACAGTGTAGTACATACAATAGAGTATGTTAGATTCATTGGAACTTGAAATACGTAATATGCTTAATGAAAAAAATAAAATTTCCTGTATTATGGTTGCAATGTATTTGTTGATTTAAAAATGGATATTTAGCATGGAAACTGGATAAATGATACTGAATCATGTTTAAGGATGACAAATGTTATATATGTGTTTCAAGTAATGTTCAGAATGTGCAGTAAGTAGGAAATGTGATATTCTTGTTTAAATGGTTATATGTTAATCAGTTAATAGACTTAGGTGCCCCAACACCGTAGAACCCCATTGCGTGGTCTGTACCTTTGGGGTGAAACGATCGATCTAGCCTTGTGCCTAGATGGTCGGTGGCTCGTGTTCAACAATAATCTATGCGTGTGTCACGGTGGCACGAGGGCAGAGAGACAGTGTTCAACAATAATCTGTGCGTGTGTCACGGTGGCACTGGAGTAAATAGGGGTTATTCAACAATAATCCGTGCGTGTGTCACGGTGGTAACCCAGACCCTCCGAATGTGCACTACATGTTGCGGGAGGAGTCCAAAGCACTCAGAGTTAGTGCAGACAGGCCCTTGTGCGCCTGAGGCCCTTATGCGCCTGAGAGTCCTGTGCAGACCAGGACGGACAGTCAGACTTAGCATTTCCCGGGTGTGTCGCTAAGTCTTGTACGGTGGGATCGTAGTTCGCTACAGATCTTCATATGTAGAGTGCGCTGCATATGTTTGGGGCATAATAATATAATATGTAATCATATAGAATCACAGTAAATTAACATATCCGAACTTTTGTGCCAATTCATTATATCTGTTTATTGGTTTAAATTATCTGTTGTTGCATAGAAATGTGATTATATTCTGTAATCTGCTATGTCATTAGAACTGCCCTGCTTGTACTGTATTTATGTTTATTTCAATTTTATAAACCTGATGAGTTGATTAGTGATAGCTAAGTGAAATGTTATTCACTGAGCGAGTAGGCTCATACCTCTACTCAAAACATTTTCAGGTCATCAACATCACAAGAATCTGGAGGATCCTTTCATCCTAACGCTCAGTCTGTAGAAGGTTTATGTAGTTAGTAGTTAGAGGTCTCTTAGTCCTTTCCCCTCGATCTTTGGGACAAGGTGTGGGTGAGAGAGAATGTGTACAAAGATGTAAATTAACTGTTATGCTTTATTTTATGTCGAACAATGTAATATGATGTAGACTCTATTTATATTGCTAATCAGTTTAATAAAAATGCTTCCGCAGTTTGTTTAGATTTAGTTTACAGCATAAATCAGGTTAACTTTTAATGTCTTTAAAAAATGTTTTAAAAGTTTTGAGTGGTTTGGATTGTTTGTAATCCCTCTGTCGCGCCCTAATCCCATGATTTGTGGGTAATGCGAGATCGGGGTCTGACATCTTGGTATCAGAGCATAGGTTGAGTATGTGAATACTCTAAGTCAAGGTCAGGGGATGATAAGAGACCAATAGGATTAAGGTTTAATAGTTTTTCTTCTGTATGTAATTTTCTAACAGGAAGTGTTCTGTTATACTATTATAGATGGCAGGAAAAGGATGTGGTCACGAGAACCAAGTAAAGAGTTTAAGTTGAGTCGTTAAGAATCATTAAGGTCAAAAGATAAAGTTATAAGTGAGACGAATAATAAATGATGAGTTTTAGCTCTGGAAGGTCTGTGTGTTTAGATACCCTGGCTAGGTGTCTGAATACTTAGATTGACCAGTATCAAGCTACTATGTCTGTTCTTCTCTGGATGCCCTGGCCAGGTATGCAGAGGAAGGATGGGCTAGAGAGAAACCCTAGAAATCTTAGGGTTATGAGAGAAGAAATTAATGTAGGAATAAGAGATTACATATAGGATGCGATATAACTCTTACTTGATTTTTCTTATTTGATATAAAGATCACTATAAATGCTCTTATATGCATGAAATTAAATTTTTTTCAGCTTGTAAAGTAAATATGGTTCTTTTATATTGTTGTGTTATGAAGTGAAAAGTTTAATGTTTGTTTTCTTTGTATTAAAGTAGACCCGAAATTATATTTAAATGAGTTAGCCCTAAGTGGATATTCTTTCCACATGTTTAAGATTAATAGGGGTTGATTAATCTCGAGTAGCTCTTGGCTTCAGGACTACAGGTTCGGCCTGGTCCGGCTGGCAGGATGCGTTACTGGGATCTAATGACTCCTATTAACTGTAAAATAAGAATAGACTCTGGATGAATTAGACCCGTAACATAGTGAGAATGTATATACACTAGGATGTTTTAACTATGATAAGAAGTCTAAATGTTCTTTTGTCTTGAGAATTAGGGTTTGAGAAGCATAGACCCTTATCGGCCCAAAATAGGGTTTTGATGATACATAAACACAAATTTGATAAGTAAAGTGTCTCAGTAAATGATTTTTAGTATTTTATTTGTAACTCTGATTTAGCTCAAATTTGTATATGATTTGGATATATAAAATGTAAACAACATTGGAAAATATCAGAATTTTTGAAGAATGTTCTGACCTGTTTATCGGCCGAGTTTCAAACTCGACCGATCACATTTTCTGAATGATATAGCAGTGTGGTAATTGAATTTTATCTTTTTATTGGTATATCTAATTGATCTCAAATTTTAACTGTGCTTGAGAAATACAATTTTAGACACTCTTTTAAATTGGCGTAAATTTTTGATGACTTTTGACCTCTACAGTGAGGGTGTCGGTCGAGTTTGTAACTCGGCCGAATCTGCTGCAGACTGCAATATAGCAGTGCACTGTTTGATTTTTAATTATTTATTGCTAATAAGAAATGATCTCAAATTTCTACTGGAGGTCTGAAACTTCATTAGGTATAACATATAAAATTTATAGAATTTTTGGAACTTCTGTTAGCTATTTATTAAACGAATTACAGAAACTATTGTGAAAACTGAATTTTCAGCCAATATAATTAAAGTTGAGTGTTGGATTAATATGCTATTGACCCAAGCAACTCAAATTTATTTATATAATCGACCACACCTGCACACAATAATGATATGTTATTGTTAAGGACCAAACCCTAGAATGATTAGAGTTGTAGTAGTTCAAGGGATATCAGTAGTGATTTAACCTTGAATACTAGTATCTCTGTAAAATAAGACCTTGAGATTTGATCTATGTAAAGTAAACTGGCTTTGATAGTGATCTAGGGTTTTAAGGTAGCTAAACTGATCGGTACATGAACAACATGAAATGACTTAGAGAAAGAGTAAGACATAAACTTGAAATGTAACAATAAGAGAGTAGCATAGAAAGCGGAGTATTATCCGATATATGATCTGAAGATAGTTGATGTAGTTCATGTTTTTAAGACATGGCGTCACTATCTTTATGATGTGACAATAGATTACCACCCTGGTAAAGAGAATGTGGTGAATGATGCTTTCAGCAGAAAGTCAAGTTCAACAGCTAATGCATTCTCTATGACAGGTTTCAATAGAGACCTGTTAGTAGAAATGTGGGAGTTGAACTTAGACTTAGGGGTGACAGCACAGAGTGGTTTGATTGCACAGATGCAAGTCAAGCCTACTTCTTATGATCAGATCAAGGAACTACTATAGGGTGATAGTGAGTTAAACCAGACCATGCATGACATGTTGTGTGTACCTCGAGATAGTGTAGTGAAAGAAAAGATTCTTATGGAAGTGCATGTATTGATGTATGCTATGCTTTCAGGAAACACTAAGATGTATATGAATCTCAAGTAGTTGAAACGGATGGTCAGATATGCAGAAGGATGTAGCTGAGTATGTGGTTAAAAGTAGTGTGTACCAGTAGGTTAAGGCTGAATCCTAGAAATCTATAGCTACCTTGTAATCTTTTTCTATGCCTGAATGGGAATGGGAATTTATCACAATGGATTTTGTGGTAAGATTACCCAGGACACCTAGAGGTTGTGATTTGATATGAATGATTGTGGATAGACTAATTTAGTCTGCTCGCTTTCTTCATATTAAGTCAACCTTTGATGTCTCGAAACTTGACTAAGATATACATGGATGAAATAGTTAGATTGCCTGGTAATCCAGTTTCAATCATATCATATTGAGATTCTAAGTTCACATTTAGGATTGTAGAAACAGTTGCATCGTGCTTCAGGCACAAAGTTAAGATTCAATATAACCTTTTCAACCACAGACGGATGGCCAGTCTGAGAGAACCATTCAGACTCTTGAGGACATGCTGAGAGCATGTGTTTTGCTTTTCAGTGGAAGTAGGGATGAACATTTAAGTCTTATAGAGTTTGCTTAGTTTGAATGTTGAGTTTAGAAATACACAACTGATAATGGTACGATTTGGGTATAAACCCAGACAATACAGATTTAGTAAACCATTAGATGCATGATTTCAAGATAGTAAGATAGCATTAAAATATGTAAATAAACCTAATTGCATGCTTCATGTTATGTTAATGTGTATGACTTAATATTTACATGAATTGACACGTTTCTCTGAGATATTATTATAAATTCTCAAGTACTATTAAATATTTGTGTTATGATACGTAAATAACTCTTAATTGAGTTATGTGATGCATAAACCAGGAATTTGGTTAATATGCACGTTCTTCGAGAAATTTCAGATAATTGAAAAATAGTACAGATGGTTTCTTATAGGTGAAGTAAATTATTCTTATTGGTGTAATAAGATGTTCAATTACATGAATTCAGTATGTATGTGCCGAAATTGATTTGAGTTTGGGATATTTATGAATTTTTAATCTGCCTGCATGCATGATATAAAGATTACTCAGTAATTACAATGATTTGAAATATACTGCTCTGCCAGTTCTAGAATGATACCGTATTGTGATTTGAACTGCAATCAAACAGATGAGATAACGGAAACCCTAAGAGTAGGGTGTTGCCATGTGACTAGTGAATGAGATAACCCTAAGAGTAGGGTGTTGGCATGTGATGAATGAATAAGGCAAAAGAAACCCTAAGGATAGGGTGTTCAATGAATCAAGTATTTTGATATCAATTTTCAGTATGAGATGTAGTGATGTTTAACAGTTAAATTGCATGATTTTATTTTAGTACCAAATTGACATGCATTCTGTTTATTTAAGAATTTTAGTTTGTCTGCATGTATAGTATGATAATTTCTCAGTAATTACCATAAATTGAGATATTGTTATAACAGTTCTACAAAGACAATGTTTTGTGGTTTGATCTGGAATCAGATCAGATGTGTTCTAGGTTGAGGGACCAATGTAGATAGTTGATCAGAGGATCAAGAAACTCAAAAATCATGAGAAACCCTTAGAGAAGGTTTTGTGGAAAAACTATAACCTAGAGTGAGCCACATGAGAAGTTTTGGGTTTGATGTGCGTAACAAGTTTCCTTTTCTCTTTTAGGAATTTCGGGACGAAATTCTTATAAGGGAGGGAGATTTTTATGACCCACTCTGTGATTAATCAGTAAGTACCTTGATTAGTGCTAAAGCACTCCGTTAAACATCATGGTTAATTAAGATAAGATAATATGTGAATCAATAGTTGAGATTGAATCATCTGAGGTAATTAATGGTAATATCAATGTTGATTGTTAAGTTAATTAAGTTGGGTTAAGTACACACAAATGCGATTAATGTTTTGATTAGATAAGACAAGATAATTAGCATGCTTTCTTGCTTATAGGTCATAGTAAATTCCGTGCTTGAAGTTTTGCAAAAAGAATCGTTTGATTCGGACCCTCAAGGCAAAAGTTATGGCCTTTTTATTTTTCTTGGACTTGGATGCAATTTTACCAGTAATTGATTTTTTTTAAGTGAGTCGGCTATTTTGTTTCTCCTTATCTTCTTCTTTCCCAATCGACTACCCGATAGAACAGAACCGCAGAAGCGGCGCTCGATTGAGAGCAGTAGAAGGGGGGCTGCGCCCATGCGATTTTGGGGCGATTTGAAGAGTAAAAGCTAGCCATCGACCTCCGTCCACCCTTCCCGTATCCTTCTTCTTCCTATGGCTCAACCTAGCAGCGCCACCACCGGCCACCCTAGCAAGAAGCAGCCATAGCTTCGACCTGCAGGAGCATGCCATGGCCGACCAAAGTAGCTGCAGTGCGGCCAACAGTTAAGGGAGTGAGAGGACGGCTCCGCAGCACCCCAAAGTAGTAGGCGACGACGTCCCTACCTCCTTTCTCCACCGCCTAGACACCAGAAGCTTGCCCTAGCTGCTTGGGCGGCTGGCCAGTAGCTGCGGCTACGTGAGCCAGCGGCTGGGAGCCCCCTGGGCGCGGCTAGCAGCAGCAAAAACGCCACCTTCTACCCTTCTTCTTCCTCCTTCCTTCCTTCCCTTCCCTTTACTAGCCTCTACCTGCACCCAAGCAGTAGGGGCGACGCCCCCTACATAGCAGCAGCAACTGCTACTGCAATTATGGCCAGGAGTGTCTTGGGCGTGAGAAACCACCTCCAATCATTTGCATCAAGCTCAGCCGTGGGTCTAGATCACAAATCCGATGCCAATTTGCCATGATCTGCGCTGATTAGTTGAGCCCTTCCACCTGTTGCGTGCGGCACATTCAAACCAAGCAATTCTAAGGTAGAAGAAGACTTGTATGTGCCCAAAAATAGGCCTCTAGATGCAATTTCGGACGAACCCGGAAAGTTCGAAACACGGTGAGTAGTAGTTCATTCAGAAATCATTATTTAACTCAATTTAAATGCTTAATTGCTTCTATATCAGTTGGTATAACTTCTAAACAGTGTAGTACATACAATAGAGTATGTTAGATTCATTGGAACTTGAAATACGTAATATGCTTAATGAAAAAAATGAAATTTCCTGTATTATGGTTGCAATGTGTTTGTTGATTTAAAAATGGATATTTAGCATGGAAACTGGATAAATGATACTGAATCATGTTTAAGGATGACAAATGTTATATATGTGTTTCAAGTAATGTTCAGAATGTGCAGTAAGTAGGAAATGTGATATTCTTGTTTAAATGGTTATATGTTAATCAGTTAATAGACTTAGGTGCCCCAACACCGTAGAACCCCATTGTGCGGTCTGTACCTTTGGGGTGAAACGATCGATCTAGCCTTGTGCCTAGATGGTCGGTGGCTCGTGTTCAACAATAATCCGTGTGTGTGTCACGGTGGCACGAGGGCAGAGAGACAGTGTTCAACAATAATCCGTGCGTGTGTCACGGTGGCACTGGAGTAAATAGGGGTTATTCAACAATAATCTGTGCGTGTGTCACGGTGGTAACCCAGACCCTCCGACTGTGCACTACAGGTTGCGGGAGGAGTCCAAAGCACTCAGAGTTAGTGCAGACAGGCCCTTGTGCGCCTGAGAGTCTTGTGCAGACCAGGACGGACAGTCAGACTTAGCATTTCCCGGGTGTGTCGCTAAGTCTTGTACGGTGGGATCATAGTTCTCTACAGATCTTCATATGTAGAGTGCGCTGCATATGTTTGGGGCATAATAATATAATATGTAATCATATAGAATCACAGTAAATTAATATATTCGAACTTTTGTGCCAATTCATTATATCTGTTTATTGGTTTAAATTATTTGTTGTTGCATAGAAATGTGATTATATTCTGCAATCTGCTATGTCATTAGAACTGCCTTGCTTGTATTGTATTTATGTTTATTTCAATTTAATAAACTTGATGAGTTGATTAGTGATAGCTAAGTGAAATGCTATTCACTGAGCGAGTAGGCTCATACCTCTACTCAAAACATTTTCAGGTCATCAACATCACAGGAATCTGGAGGATCCTTTCATCCTAACGCTCAGTCTGTAGAAGGTTTATGTAGTTAGTAGTTAGAGGTCTCTTAGTCCTTTCCCCTCGATCTTTGGGACAAGGTGTGGGTGAGAGAGAATGTGTATAAAGATGTAAATTAACTGTTATGCTTTATTTTATGTCGAACAATGTAATATGTTGTAGACTATGTTTATATTGCTAATCAGTTTAATAAAAATACTTCCGCAGTTTGTTTAGATTTAGTTTACAGCATAAATCATGCCAACTTTTAATGTCTTTAAAAAATGTTTTAAAAGCTTTGAGTGGTTTGGCTTGTGTGTAATCCCTCCGTCGTTCCCTAATCCCGTGATTTGTGGGTAATGCGAGATCGGGGTCTGACATTTAGAAAAGAAAAGAATGCAGGGAGAACACACCTCCCGCAACACAGAAGATCCCATCAAAGGAGTTTCTAACAACAGACTATCTGCTCTATGACTGGTAGTCATGTTGCAATCAAGAATCACTCTTTGAGTGGTAAAGGAATGTGTAGCACCCAGATCAATTAAAACATATACGACACGGGATGTAGACATATCAGAATAAAATAGTTCCATCTGACCTGTCACAACCCGAGGGTTGATCATTGCATCAGGTGGATTCATCACATAGAATCTCGCTGTTGCTTGTGGTTGATTTGGTGCTCGATGACTGGGTGTTGATGATCCAGCTTGTGACGCTTGTCCACGTCCTCTAGCGCCACTTGGAAATTGTCTCCTTTGAGAACCCTGCTAACTCTTCCTCTGAGGTTGAGTCACACTTGCCTCTTTGGCTCTGCAATCCTTCATCAGATGGCCCATTTTTCCACATATGAAATAGCTTCTGATCCCCGGATGTGGTCTAGATGGTCCTGTAACCGACATAGATGCTGAGTTGTGGGCTCCTTCTGGTGGTAAACTTTGTCCTCTACCCCTATTTGACATCCACTGCATCTGGGTATTGAACCTAGGTGGTGCCATTGGTGCAGAAAACCTCGGTTTATTGAAACTTTTGGATGAGGATCCTTGGAACTGGGGGTACACCTTGTTCTTAGTCTATCACTTCTCAGTCACAGACCTCTTTATCCTTCTGAAAGACTCCAAAAAAGTAGCAAATCTTTCCCTGTTCTCCAAGGCAGACACAGGGGTGGTCAACTCAGCATTTAATCCCTTCTCAAAATGCCGAATTCTTTCTTCATCTGTAGTTGCCATACGCGGACAGAACCGTAAAAGCTCCATGAACTTAGCCTCATACTCGCTAATGTTCATTGGTCCTTGTCTTAACCTCTCAAAATGAGAGATATTCTCATCTAGGAACGTCTTAGGAAAGTATCTATTGATGAATTCTCATCAAAATACTTCCCATTCGATCTTCACACCCGGCCTTTTCCCTTCATCTATGGTCCACCAGTGACCAACACTCCCCTTAAGAAGGTACACAACATGCCTAACCTTCTCATCTTCTGGGATGTTAAGGATTCTAAAGGCCTTCTCTAGTTCAGTTAGCCACATGTCAGCATCTATTGGGTCAGCTGTCCTAGCATATTCCTGAAAACCTCTAGAGGGGGGGTGAATAGAGTTTTCTAGAGATTTTAAAATAATTTAAACTCAAGCAACCACAAAGAAAGATTGGACAAAGAGACACAAGGGTTTAGAGTGGTTCCTAGCCTTAGCAAATACTAAGGTAGTCAGTCCACTACCCGGTTGCTTACCCAACCGGGATTTGAAAAGAAATTATTTTATTAACTCGCAAGGACTTTACATAAAATACATTTCTTTTCCCTAAACCCTTCAAGCAGCCTTCACCTAGAAGTAATCGCCCAACTCGAAGCAGCCTTCCCTTGAAGTAGATGCACCAACACCCGTTGCACCAGCCTTCTGAAGTAGCTTCCCGTGCGATAGCCTTCTTGAAGTAGCTTGAAGTCCCCTTCTCCACCTAAGAAGTCCACCCTCTCCAATCCGCAGCCTCCAACCCTAGGAGTAGCAAGGAGAGTACAAGGAATAAATAGGAACAAGAAAGAAATACAGAAATTACAATACCGTTGTAAGCACAAGGCTTGATTTTCCTATATCAAGCGTTTGGATCTCCCAACCAAGATATATAGCAATGTGATTATTATGTGTAGGAGATCCTAGTCTATAGGACACGAAACGGTAGCAATATGAATGTATAACAAGTGTGGGAATTGCACTATTGCTCCAAACAGATTGCCAATGTAGTGTATGCTCAAAGATTGCACAATTGAGTATATCTTAGATGTATTTTGGTGTCCTAAGGCATGTCCTATTTATAGGAATGGCCTATGAATACTTAAGGACGTTATAGACAACTTCTAGGAGCTTCTAAGTGCTTAACTAGCCGTTAGGTATAAGTTAGGTGCGTTAGTAACGGCTAGTTGCTTTATTCTGCAGTTGCTGTCAGAGACCATCTCGGTCGACAATTTGTCGACCGAGATACCTACTCGGTCGAAGTTTTGTCGACCGACAGGCTCTCTGGATTAACGTTTATTTGCAACTGTCCACTGCTGTGTCTAACGGCTACTTTTGTTCAATCTCGGTCGAGAAGTTTGTCGACCGAGAGTGTCTCGGTCGAGGAGTGTGGTCGACCGAGATTGACTCTATTTTCAATCTTTTAATTGACCACTAAGCATGTGTATGAGTGTGCATATGTGATCCTATTTGAAGGGGATGACCTATCTAAGTGTGGTGTTTAGCTAGGAAGATCCAACGCTTGATTTTCATGCAATCTAAGTACTTGTACATTATATATTTGTACAAGTTTTTACAACAGTGATTACATTGCATGGAAATATAAATATGTAAGCTCTTTGGATTTTCCTAGTTGCTTTGTCATCCACCTTAATCCTGCACACTCAAGTAGCTCATTAGATCAACAAGAATGAAATGTTTGTCATCATCGAAACAAAGGGATTTATCATAATGTCCAATTTATCCAACAATCTCCCCCTTTTTGAAGATGACAAACATTTCCTAAAATATGAAATAAGGAAATATAAAGCATGTGAGTTTCATACCTGAAGATTACCTTTTGTAGCCATTCTTGTTTTACCAGTGAGTGTTGGTCATCAAGATGAAACTCATTTATATTTATATTTGTATTTTATTTTCTTTCTCCCCCTTTGTCATTTCAAAAAGATATCCAGGTTAAATATTTTATTTCGTCTCCCCCTTAATTTTATATTAAGCTCCCCCTTAAATAGATATCCTATGAGGAACATGGATCTATGTCTAATTTATCCATAATTTGTATCTCAATCATTTGCAAAGGATGTTAAGCCTTGAAATGATATGAGATTCCCTTTAAGCTTATGATGGATGTATATTTATTTCTCATCTATCAAGGGATGTTAAGCCCTAAATTAAATGAGAGTCCTTTTAATCTTAGAGTACTTAAAAAAATAATGTCTCAAAACAAGGGATGTTAAGCCCTGATTTGTTTAGAGGGTTCCTTTAAGAGCAAGATATATCATTTTGATGAAATTCCTTTTCATACAAATTTCTGAAAAATCCGAAGGTCATAACAAACTCCAAATGATGTTAACAATGTTTTTGTAAGCTTCATAATCAAATAATCAAATTTGTTTTTGTAAGCTCCATAATCAAATAATCAAATTTGTTTTTGTAAGCTCCCCCTTAATCTTACAATTTAAGCAATTTAAGGCTTTTAAGGTCACAAATGATAAATTTTTGATTTTGACCTTTATCAAAAGTATACTAAGATTAAGTTCAATAAATTGATGTCCAAATAAGCATTTTGTCAAAGCTTATTTTAGGTCGCCCTTGACTACGACCATAGTGCCCCTTGGCTAAATTTTGTTTTAACCAAGAGGCAAATTCTGCAGATTTCCAAGATAAACATATGTGAAGTATAATTTCTGCAGATAGCTATAAATATCAATTTGAAGCACATTAAGATATACCCATTATAAAAACTTAATATGAGCATCATTAGTGAAGTCTTTGTCCTAGATTTTTCTAGAATGCATGTTTTACATAATGATGTTTCATATGCTTATGGGTACAGAATTATCAAATCCCATTTCTTCTTATACTCTTATCATAAGATTCTTTTAGAAACATATATTTTGAAAGAAAGATTAATGTCTTTAAAGTCAAGATATCTTTTGATTTCTTAGAACAAGTAAATAGATAAAAACATTAATAATTTGTTCTAAGAGGCACCGTTTGTCTTGTCATAGCAATATCTTCATCTCAAGCTGTGTCCACAATAATTATCTATTATGTCAAGATGCTTTTATGCTGATGACATTTGCAATTATCCGAATTACAATGTTCATTCATGAATCAAAGCTTATTTTAAACCAATGAAACATAATGATCATGATGAAACATGTTAAGTGATACTCAATATGAAAACATTTTCTTAACAATGAAAGCATGATTAATGTCTCAAGTCTTTTTAAAGATATCAATTTGAGAAATTTTGTAACATTGTGTTCTTTGCAAGCATTTTTAATAGTCATGTCACTTAATGAATTATTTTGCTTGCTAATCATCAAGAATCATGCATGCAATTATCATTATATATTTGTGTTAACACAAAATCATGCTTCATGATGAAATAGTGAAAGCATGTCCAATAGAATGATAATTTCATGAAATACAGTGATTGTAATCATTTAAAACTAAATGTCATAACACATGATTTCTATCTAGATAGATGCTTTAAAGAATATCATGTAAACATTATAAAATAGGGATTTCTAAACTTGATTTTCAATTTAGAGAATGATGTCATTTATATTCAAAAAGATCTTCAGTCATTAACAACAAATAGATAGCCACTGATCAATCAATTATTCAGCAATTTTACTGCATATTGAAATCAGTGACCAGGTCGGTCGACGATTTCTCGACCGACTGACTGCTCGGTCGATGATTTCTCGACCGACAAGGTTTCTGTTTTACCTACAGAACTATTTATTGATTTCAAGTAAATGTAGACTATGTCTAACTCAAATATGCAGTTTAAGAATCAGTTTTAGTTGAGATAAAATATATGAATATCAAAGTAACATTTTGATCAAATCTCAACTAATCATATTCAAAATTTTAAGTTTTGAGGACCTTGATTGAGATAAGTTTTCAAGTTAGAGATTTAGTTACTTGAATCATTTTGTTATCCCTTTATGTTAAGTTGAGATAGACATAAGGATGTGCAATTAAAAATCTTCGGTCATATCTCAACTTAGTCTAATCAATTCAATTTGGGATTTTCGGAACCCATACTAACTCAACATTCCTTTTCTTGTATGGGCATGAAAAAGAGTAATGTCCAAGACGTGAGCAATAATGGCAACATATAGAATCAACCTCAAGTCTTTTTCTATGGTTTTGTTCTAGGTTGTTCTTTGGTACAAATGTGGCTTGATGTGCTCGTGTCTTTCTCCAACTAGGTTGTTGATAAGATTTCTCTTTGGGCTTATAACCTAGTTCTCTTCTTCCAATTTGATGATAGGAATTATCCAATATTCTATCAAGGATTCCATTGTTGCTTAACCTACTGACTTTTTGTTGCAACTTAACGATCTCATCCATTCTTTTCTTAATGTCTAGTTTTGCTTGATCTAGATTGGATGATAAAGAATTCCTTTCTTTCACTATATTGTCATAATCTACATGGGTGCACAATATAGGTTGTTTTTGAAAGTCATTTAATTTTGCAAGTAATTCAACCTTTTCTTGATATAGAAGATCATAATTTGTTTCTAGAGTAAAAATCTTCACTTCACTACTACTTAGAGATGATTTCAAAGTACGGTTTTCAGAAACAATGTCATCTTTTTCAAAACTAAGAGTATTCAATTTAGCATATAAATCATCATTTTCGGATGTAAGAGCAAGAAGTCTAGCATTTAGATCATCATTTTCTTTATTTGATTTCTTCAATTTCTTCTTGCATTCAATGTATTTTTCATGCATTTCTTCTAGACTAGCAATTAGATCTTCTTTTGATAAATCTAAAAGACTTACCTCTTCTTCTTCTTCCTCACTTATTGTAGCAATGAGACATTCTTTATGTGCATCTACCTTCTTTGACCTCCATGGACATCTAGATGTAGAGTGCTTTGTTCCTAAGCACCAATTGCAACTTGTTGAATATTTGTCCATGCTCCTTTGGTTGTAGTCACCTCCTCCCTTCATCTCTTCAAGACCTTGTTAGGGCTCCTTGAAGCCTGCTCTGATACCAATTGAAAACCTCTAGAGGGGGGGTGAATAGAGTTTTCTAGAGATTTTAAAATAATTTAAGCTCAAGCAACCACAAAGAAAGATTGGACAAAGAGACACAAGGGTTTAGAGTGGTTCCTAGCCTTAGCAAATACTAAGGTAGTCAGTCCACTACCCGGTTGCTTACCCAACCGGGATTTGAAAAGAAATTATTTTATTACCTCGCAAGGACTTTACATAAAATACATTTCTTTTCCCTAAACCCTTCAAGCAGCCTTCACCTAGAAGTAATCGCCCAACTCGAAGCAGCCTTCCCTTGAAGTAGATGCACCAACACCCGTTGCACCAGCCTTCTGAAGTAGCTTCCCGTGCGATAGCCTTCTTGAAGTAGCTTGAAGTCCCCTTCTCCACCTGAGAAGTCCACCCTCTCCAATCCGCAGCCTCCAACCCTAGGAGTAGCAAGGAGAGTACAAGGAATAAATAGGAACAAGAAAGAAATACAGAAATTACAATACCGTTGTAAGCACAAGGCTTGATTTTCCTATATCAAGCGTTTGGATCTCCCAACCAAGATATATAGCAATGTGATTATTATGTGTAGGAGATCCTAGTCTATAGGACACGAAACGGTAGCAATATGAATGTATAACAAGTGTGGGAATTGCACTATTGCTCCAAACAGATTGCCAATGTAGTGTATGCTCAAAGATTGCACAATTGAGTATATCTTAGATGTATTTTGGTGTCCTAAGGCATGTCCTATTTATAGGAATGGCCTATGAATACTTAAGGACGTTCTAGACAACTTCTAGGAGCTTCTAAGTGCTTAACTAGCCGTTAGGTATAAGTTAGGTGCGTTAGTAACGGCTAGTTGCTTTATTCTGCAGTTGCTGTCAGAGACCATCTCGGTCGACTATTTGTCGACCGAGATACCTACTCGGTCGAAGTTTTGTCGACCGACAGGCTCTCTGGATTAACGTTTATTTGCAACTGTCCACTGCTGTGTCTAACGGCTACTTTTGTTCAATCTCGGTCGAGAAGTTTGTCGACCGAGAGTGTCTCGGTCGAGGAGTGTGGTCGACCGAGATTGACTCTGTTTTCAATCTTTTAATTGACCACTAAGCATGTGTATGAGTGTGCATATGTGATCCTATTTGAAGGGGATGACCTATCTAAGTGTGGTGTTTAGCTAGGAAGATCCAACGCTTGATTTTCATGCAATCTAAGTACTTGTACATTATATATTTGTACAAGTTTTTAAACAGTGATTACATTGCATGGAAATATAAATATGTAAGCTCTTTGGATTTTCCTAGTTGCTTTGTCATCCACCTTAATCCTGCACACTCAAGTAGCTCGTTAGATCAACAAGAATGAAATGTTTGTCATCATCGAAACAAAGGGATTTATCATAATGTCCAATTTATCCAACAATTCCGTGGCTCCAACCTGGCGTAGTCGTTCAAACATCTTGCCGGCTCCCTGTCT
This sequence comes from Alisma plantago-aquatica, assembly GCA_963693085.1. Lineage (NCBI taxonomy): Eukaryota > Viridiplantae > Streptophyta > Magnoliopsida > Alismatales > Alismataceae > Alisma > Alisma plantago-aquatica. The sequence goes on along the minus strand of OY856413.1, from coordinate 526,039,738 downwards.
TTCATCATGGGCAGGTGCCCTAGGTGCATGTATGGGCATCCTATCGGTCATATGCGTCATGGCAGCTATAAACTTCCCAAACATGGCTTGGAAGGTTGGGTTCCCCATGTCAGCTTGATTGAATTGGGGTGGTTCAGGCATAGGCTCCTCCCTTCCTTGGTCCCTTGCACCTCCTCCGGGTGCAGTAACACTACTTTCAGCAACATGTTCATCATGTGATCCAGACATCTTTAGTTCTTCTTCTCCTCCTATATGAGCAGAAGACACTATCAGATAGACTGGAAGACACTAGAACAGACTCAACAACCTTAGTCCTATGTCTCTGTAGACTCAATGAACCTAGAGCTCTGACACCACTAAATTGTGACGTACGACTCGCAAAAACAAGATTAACGAATGCAAAAGCATATTATTAGCAGCGGAAATACTGAAAATCACTAAAAATTAAACTTTTTACAAAGATATTCACAAACTGTAAAACTCTTTCATAAAGAACCAAAATAAGTTATTTACATTATGATTCATCAGTACATCTCTGTATCATCTCATCTCGAGAGTCACAAACATTCACTGCCCTGTTAAACTGTACATAAGCAGTATACAAAAATCTCGAGGAATCAAGCCAAAAATCTCATATCGATATTAAACCATCTACTGACTCCTAGGACCTGAGAGTACAAAGACGACACATAGAACTCTCTATATACAGGACTTGACAGACAGTGTCTCCACCTGAGGATCACTGATGTCCTTGCTGTTGTTGTTGCTCACCCTCTGTAGGGTTTCTACCTTTTCCTCGACATCTACCTAAAAATTTAATCCCACGGGGGTGAGACAATTAAAAATTTCCCCAGTGAGAGATATAACTCTCCACCAGAAACATTGTTATTGCAGATAGTAGAATAACACTGAGAAGTAAAATTATAAATATTCAACATCAGGTAATTTATTGATTAAACTTTGTAGAACAATATTATCTATGCAGTTCATTTCAATTATAACTTGATAAGAAGCATGTCATTTATTCAATAAGAAATATGAAGAACATGTATAACATTTATCCAACTAGGACATAATAGACAATGTATCATCAACCATTGATTCTCATAATTCAACCCTAAGCAAATATGCTACATGGCTGATTACATTTTACAAACATGCTTATGCCCTGAGGAGATGAGGTATACCGCTCATACTCCAACCGACCATTGCGAAATTGAAATCGGTACCATACATAGGTCAATAGAAGAGCCAGATTTCTATGACCTCATCCTCCTTAGTCAGTGTGAGGAACAACTTGCAGGACATCTCGTGTCTTTGCCAAATAGCTTTCTAGGGTACACTGGAAACTTCGCTATTAGAGTTATAGTGGCATGTTGTACTCTTTTTGCAATCGAGAGATTTCTTATTTATCTCACATCGATTCAACATTAACATCATCATCAGGAGATTAGTGATACATCATCCCGACATATGCATATAATGAAGGATTGAGAGATTAAATGTTGATCTCACATCAATTCCTCCATTAGGGCATAAGGATATTCGCGCCCATAACCCCCACATACTCAAAAGTATGCCCTCCAAGAGTTCCCTTAGGAAAACCTATTTCATCATCACCAAACTACTGGCGATGATGGATCTATGGTCAGGGCTCTACATGATATCATTTCACTTGATTATTTAAGTACATTACAACATTCTCTTAGCATCATGCATGTTTTCAAACATAAACCATTATAAAAATTGCTATAAAGAATGAGTACTATTTCTATCAAGTTCATTTCATAGCTTTATTAACATTGGGATCTCAATCCCTCATCATCTCATCATTATGATTCAAGAATATGGGTGATCAAACCCTGAGATCATCAAAATACTTGTTACCACTTTAACAGGTAACTTAATTCCATCAAGTCATCTGACAGTGTAAACATGATAATTGCAGTGCAAGTATTTCACATTGCTCTTACAACCTAATAATCTCTTTGGTTACCTCTCACTAGGAAACATAGCATATCATTGCTCACAAGGTTCATAAAGTACTTTCAATAAATAAGGCATCATAGCTCTTACCTGGATATGTTCACTATTTTATTAAACCTGCGTGATTAGTACAGATGATAACAGATACATCAATTTCATATCAACACAATGCAAAATAATTACAACATCATTATTCAAGGGTTACACCACTATGCCCTTGCTAGGGTTAGGGTTTCCCTTTTCATTTCAATTAGGGTTAATCATCCCCTTAGTTCAATTAGGATTAATGACTAATCATTTCATTATCCAACCTTAGAGCTTCATGCTATAAAGTATAACCCATAATTAGGGTTTAATATTTTCATTCACCTTATTTGGAATTAGGATTTACTATTCACATTACATCACCCTAGATTAGGGTTTATGTACAATAACCCACAATTAGGGTTTACTATTCACCTTAATTAGGAGTGATCATCAAAGTACTCTGAACTAGGGTTTCTCATGTCATTACCATGAATTAGGATCACACCATCCTCATGTATTAGGATTTCACCTATCAATGCCCTCAATTAGGGTTATGATTCATTAACTTTCATTATTAGGGTTTCATGATCTCCCTATCAAGGATCATACCCTAATTACACATTCATTCATATTGATAGTGTTAAGACTTAGCCATTATATGGTTATCATTCATGTAGGAATTCTTCTCTCTCATCTTCTATAAGATGATGTTTACTTCAGCCTTGATTAGGCTAAGTCAACTCAACTTGAAAGAAGAATTGACACCATGAGTTATGTCATTATCAGCATGATTATTAAAGCTTAATTATTTAAAGGGTACTAATCACCCTATCTCATTAAGGGTACCATTATTATAATCACCCTTAGATTACATCATGTAATTGCTCACTTAAACAATTGACCTTCAACCACTTTAAGAGTTCATACGATTTAGTTGATTAACTTCCAAACGATCTTGGTCTCTTAGACCCCAAATGGTCTTGACCAATCAAACCTCAAACGGTCTTGCTTATAACACCTCCAAATTGTCTAAGACCATTTAGACCTCCAAACGGTCTTGAACATACCCTTGAAACCGTTTGGTAAAGTAGGAGGTTGTAACTATTTGCCAAAGTAATTCTTGGAACCATTTGATAAAGTGACATTTGAAACCGTTTGAACCTTAACCCATTTGGGATCACTTGGTCTCAAACGGTCTTGAGACAGTTTGGACTCAAACGGTCTTGAGACCGTTTGGACTCAAACGGTCTTGAGACCGTTTGGTCCAAACCTCCTCAAAACCGAATGGACCAATTATGGTCTCAACTATTCAAGCTGATTTAGGGTTTCCAATGTTGATCCCCTGATTGATTGAATTCTTGTATCCAACTATCAATTGAGCCTAAGATCTACACCTCAATTGGACTTAAATAAATTATCCTTCAAGTGATTCAACTTTAAATTAATCATCAATTAGAGTTTAGATTCCAATTGGATTAGGGTTTGGAATCAATGAACCTTCAATGTTAACCATTGTGAAACTAGTTACTTTGAAACCATTGAACCACCATCCAAAATGGACATGACCTGACCTCAAACGGTCCTACGGTCGTTTGTATGACCTCCAAACGGTCTTGAGACCGTTTTCCCATCATTTCATCAAAATCCATGACATCCAATTAGGGTTTGGGTCATTGGATTGATCATCAAATCAACATTTGATTGCAAACCAACTTGGTATCTTTAGATCTTCAAACACCTAACTATATTCAACCCTAGACCTCCAAACGGTCTTGGGTGACCCTCAAACGGTCTTGAGACTATTTGGGTGATCCCAAAATGGTTTTGAAACCGTTTGGGTCAATCAACCCAAAGTTCTAACTTAATCAATTTAGAAATCAGCACTTAACCCGATTAGGGTTCGGTGATTGATTGACCTTCAACTCATGAACCAATTGAAACTAATAAATTATAATTAGTGGATCATTAACCAACATCATTATCAACAAATCTACAAATTGTCAACCCTGGTCAACACCTCCAAATGGTTTGAAACCGTTTGCTCTTAGTCGGTTTGATGAAACTGTTTCCCCTCAAACGGTTTGAAACCGTTTGCTCCCAAACGGTTTGGGAAACCGTTTGAGCAACTTGTTGAAATCGTTTGGCCTAATAATTTATTGGGAAATATGTCCATGATGGTTTAATCATCATATTACTTCATGCTTCGAAGAACTACATACGTTCTTCATAGGAATTTCAGCAATGAATCAAAAGGGTATCAAATAGAAGAAAATAATCAACAAATCATAGAGAATTTGATGCAATATCATTGTTTAAGGGTTAAAGTTATAAAACCCACCTTTAAATATTATTTACAAGCTCCAAGATCCACGGCTATAATGGTGGATGAAGTTCTAGCAACTTCCCAAGGTCCGTTCTTGAGCTTTTGAATGAACAAGTTGGCTAGGATTGGAAATCGAGCGAAGAAAACCAATAATCAAGCATTGATTTAGGGTTTTCACCATGAATCCAAGGTGGAAGATGATCAAAATCTTACCAACAGGTTAGAGTCGTCCTTCTCCTGCTCCTGATCTCTCCTGTGGTCGGCCAAAGAAAATGAGAAAAGGAATTCCAAGGAAAAGATCCTTAAGTGGTTGGAAAAAGGATATGTATAAGGATTTTCAAGGAAAGAGAAAATGAAATTATTTTCTTTAAATTCCAAAATTATTTCCACCAATTCCCCCTCCATTACTTGGCCACTAAGCCACCTTCATTTTATTGCAAAACCTCTCCATTATCCAAGAATTAATGGAAAAGGAATTAAGCACCTTAGTGAATTTTATACTAATATCCAACTTTTAGTGGATAATACTTTTTATTATAATAATGTGAGTGGGATTCCACTCAACCAAGATCTTTTTGTGCCATAGCAAGGCACAAGCTCGTCCAACACTTTGCTATTTCATCCCTCAATTTTTGGTTGAAGGGCTCCTCAATTAATTTATTTCTTTTTGCATTAATTTAGATTAAAGTTCCATTTATGCTTAAATCTTGATTATTTTAATATCAAGATTCTCTCTCCTCCAAAATAATTCCAATGAGGCGCCCTTCTCATTTTATTTTCTCTACTTGATGCCAAGAAACATGAGGGACCCTCTAGAGGTGATATTTTGCATATAGAACCCTAGATTTTGGGTAAATTGCACATTACACCAAAACTAGGTTTTAATGCACAAGAATTACTCTACAAGCTTTATCTTGGTGCCCAAGCTTGTGAAAACCACACCACTACATCATATTCATTCTTATGATGTCTAAATATCAGATGAATATTTTATCATGTGCAATTTGCAAGTTAACCCCTCAACTTGGGTAATTTGCACTCTAGTCCAAAATTAACAAAACAATGTTTCAACATTATTCAAAAAGGACTGAAATTGAAATATAAGTTCCTCAAGAGCCTTAATTACTTTTTAAAAGATAAGTGAAAGCATCTAATCAACTTTATTAAGCAAAACACCTAGGGTTAAAACATAACCCAGGTCAGGGATGTTACATTCCACAACCTCAAAACCCTATTTTTCTAGGGTTTTGGCTACTTCCACCACCCATTCCATTCCATCTTGCCACCAAGGAGGGAGAAGGTGTTTCTCTTTATGCTGGAGGTGAAGGATAATGAATCTTCCACGAGCTCCATGACTACATCTTCTTCTTTTACCTCTTCTTTTGTTCATTTTGTATTATGAGTAGCTAAAATGTGACTTTGATACCAGGTTGGGGGAAAATAACTTGAAAACTCTACATATTCATTACATGATGATTGCCTTCTACTTTTTCCTTGCTTCCCATATTTCTTCTTATGGTTTGTGCTTAAAATGGATTACTTGTTGATTTGTTCTTGAAAGCACCTAGGTCTAGGAGAAAAGGCATATGTGAGGCTATTTTGGGATTTCCTCCTAGGTCCAACTAGTGGATCCCTATCTAGCACCCCATCTTCCCACACATATATCCATTCTCCTACTCCATGTGTGAGATCTACGTAGCTAGTGTAGGAGTGCTTAGTGCAATTGCATATGAGTTTCCTAATAGCTATATGGTGGGTGATGTGAGGCGAAACACCCTCACATCCACTCTCCATTCCTACATTTGACTCCCAATTGCCCTAAAGATACACACTCTAGAACCCTAGGATTTCCAAGTCCTATTGGAATTTCACCAGAGCCTTAGTTCAGTTGACCCTCATAAGGTTGGATAGGGTGTGCAAGGGTGCAATTCCCCTTCACACACCCTCTACCACCCACTGCCAAATAATAGTTTAGGGTGATTCGATAGCATTTTTCTTGTTGTTTGGCTTCTCAATCTAGAATGAATGGATAGATTTTGCATGTTATACTCCCCCAACTGTAATCCTAGTTACATCCCCCAAATGGTCTACACCTCCATAAATTTCTTAAAACCCTAATTTTCTCTCTTGTTAGCTCATGATTTTTTAGCCACTTTCTTTCATTACTTATTAGCTAATTGCCTTGCTCTTGCTAGTTAAATCTTTCTAGCATAGTTAGTGTCCCTTTGTTTTCTTCCTTGATTAGCTAGTGTTAATTTATCTCTTTGTTTGCCCTAGTTTGCTAATTATTAGTTAAGCGTCATCACTTCTAGGTTTCTATTTCGATCTTGCTTAGTCTTTGTTAGTCTTGATTTCTCCCTTAATTGCTTGATTCTCCAACTTAGTTTAACAAACAGACCCCCAATAAAACCCTTGAACCCTAGAATCAGCTATAGAAACCTAGCCAACTGAACTAATATCTAGTACCCCCTCTCCCTATGGATCAACCCTATTTTTGTCGCTTGCCTATACTATAACACGAAACTGTAAGCTTGTTGGTAAGTGTGTTAGATTAAGTGAGTGTGTTATTGTAGGTTCTTATAATTTTTGAAAGATACAAGTGTGTTTGAGCCTTTGAGGTGGACATCTAATCAAAACTCAATTGAATTAGGTCTGTAAACTCGAAGGCAAGGAAAAACACACCAATTTGCATGATTATCCATCATGTAAGCCCTAGGGATCAAATTTTACTTCAACCACTTTCTACATTCATGTTGTTTTCCAAAATCTCTAATTGAAGTCGAAGAGACTTATGTGGGGACCACACATGAATTATTCACTCCTTAGAGAATGTCAAGTACCAAGGTGGGGATGAAATTAGATACTTTTGTGATTCTACATATTACCTAGAGGCTGCCCACCTCAAATAAATCCTTGAACCAAACCCTGAGATTGCACACAAATTTGATAATGACAAAAATATCAGGAATGTAAGGTTTAATTATTCAATTTCTTGGGAGATATGCATTGGAAAAAAGAGACATTTGTAGTGGGAAAGTCTAAGATGAGTCAATTGCATAACCCCATTGTGAGGTATATTAAAAAAATAGCAAATACATTTTTTGGCAGATATGAAAATCAAGGGTGCTATTCCCAAAAGGACCTTTTTGCGATGGCTATGATGATAAGATGTGACCCTGTAAACCTAGGTACTACACTGACTTATCATTTGAAGACAATCCTCTCAAAGAGCAAGAATCAATTTACTTTGGGAGGTTTAGTTGACGTGACTATAATCGCAAGGGAAAATTTACTAAGGGTGAAATCCTTAGAGTTTATCTTAACCCACATACAATAATCACCATCCACAAGTGGATAGATCTTATTGTAGCATAGTTCATGATGGAACCCAATGTATTTAAGAATTGACTAATCAAGTTAACCGCACAAAAACTAGTATTTAACACAAGATTGGATTTTTTATAGATTAAAATAAGATTGCAAATAATAAAATGGATAAATTAAGAGTTGATTATTGATGGATGGAAACACTAGTTTAGAATGCTTTTTGCTATCAATACCTATCATTCATTCTCTCATCGCTTCATACTAAGCATGAAAACATATATATTGAAGCCATAAAAATCCCACTTTTAGCGTTAGGATTAAAACTCGGACATATATCACTCTAAGCTTAATGTTGGGTTACCTAGAGATGATACATCTTTTGCTCAGAAAGTACCTATCAAAAATTCTTATCAAGGGTTCAAATAGTAACAATCAATATCTCTAATCTTAGGTTTGAAGTTCTCTACACCAAATATCTGATAAACATTTAAACTTGGTAATAAAAAAGACTAAAATCATTAAAGGATTGATTTCTAAACATTTGTCGATTTATACAAAAATAGATCCACATAAGAGAAGAAAATTAGATAGCATGATACTCCCCACATCCTAGCGAGAGGACTACCACTCATGGTAGCAATGATAATATCAACAACAAAAGATAAGAATAAATTCATCGTCACAATAGGCAATGAAATCATATCCATGGTGTGTGGATGTTTGTCTTTGAGGTCCCTAGTCATGGCAATCAACACATTAACAAATATACCCCTCGACATTCATCAAAAGTGGATCTTGGCGCATCATCCTTCCTTCTTTAGATGTTGGAATTTTGTCACAAAGAGAGCAGGTCAATGATGGCAGAGGTCATCAATTGGTGAAGGAGGTGCAGACAGACAAACATTTATTGAGGTATGGACCTCAGAACCTTGATAACAACGGAGGTGGAAGCTCTTTGGTTGACATTTGTCAATTGATGGATGAAGATTGAAGGGTCTAAAGGTGGAAGGTCTGGAGTGGAATTGAAAGATTTACAGTGTCAATGGTGGATCTCCCTTCTTGGCAGAAAATGACTTGTATTTATAGGCAGAGGCTAGGGTTTCGAACCCTACCAGCCTCCATGGAGTTAAGTCCTTAAACGCCATGAAGATAAAAAGACAATGTTGGAGGTAAGTGAAGGGTTTTCTGAGTTCAGTATCTCCATCAATAAAAGAGGGGTTCAGTGGACCATGATAAGGTGAAGCGGAAGTCTCTTCGGAAGTTGATGCTAAGGAACCTCTGGTTGGTGATTGAATAATGGCCATTGGTTGTTGAGCACTAGATTTCCTCTGATAGTCAAAGCATGATAGTCATTGGTTGTTAGTCATCAGAAGATGGTACGAAATCTTCCATAAGAAGGGAGAGTTGGATGACCATTGGTAATGGACATAGAAAGACATATGTAGGATCTCCATCGAAAGGTAGGTGTTGGCAGCCCTTCAGTTGGAGAGTGGGTTGTCTCTTTGAAGGAAAACATGCAACTTCCTTCAGTTGTCAACTGAAGGAAATATTGAGTGTTATAATTTGATAGTTTGGAAGATGTAAGCCTACCAAATGGGAGGTTTTTTGCATAAGGTTGATGGCCTAGACTGGTAGAGCTTCAACCGAAGGAATGAAAACCAATGGAGTAGCAGATCAATGAAAACCAATGGCATGGCATGTGTAGTGTGATTGGATGGTTTCAAAAATCGATGAAGTAACATATCTGATAGTTGGAAATGAACATGTTGTGTGATTTGCATTCTGGATGAAAATTTTGCACTGCATAATGAAGACAAACAATGTGTAAAGTGTGGAACATGTCGTACTCTACTCCTCCAAGGATGATTTTTGAAAAAGACATTACAAACATTTAATGCTAACTTTGTGGATGCCTCCTCTTCTCGAAGTAATCCTCCTAAATGACGATCCAGATGATAAAGACGATGATCTGGGTGGAGATGACTTCCACCATACGATGACAATCTGAATGATGGAGATGACAATCAGGGTGGTGCATCTAATTTCCACCACTATGAGGATGAGAAACCGGATGGTGGAGATGGCTTCCAACTTCAAGAAGAAGATGGCAAAGATGGTTGAGATGACCTTAACCATGGAAAAGATCACCTTTGGGTTGCTGAACTTAGTGTTGCAAAAAGGATGATGGCTTGAATCTGAACCATGTCTTGATGGAGGGAGCGACTGAACCTTTTACTTGGGTAAGATGAAAGATGAAAGACAAAGGATAGACATACGGGGTTGTTAGATGAAGATCAAGACAATACTTGTAAAATCAAGATCTGCACCATATGCATATGGATGGTGAAGGCCCTTTAGAGAGAGAGGGCAATGGAGATCACCCTACAAAGAGGGTGATGGAAATGGCTCTACGGGAAACCATCCTTGGCAATGGCTGCCGCCCATAGGAGGAGACTTGTTGCTTTCTCCCAAGGGTTAGAGTCCTTGGAAAGAACGCTTTCATGTGAAAGTAGTATCTCAACCATGGGATCTCAAAAAGGTTTGAAGTAAAAGCTAACTATCAATGGAGTCTACGACCATGATCTGTGCAGCCCAACATCGTCGCAGGAACCGTGAACAGTGAATCTGATCCAGATATGAATTCAGATTCCCTATTTATATTTTCTTGTCAAATGAGTATATATCTCAACCATGGGATATCAAAAAAGATCAGAGGTAAAAGATAATTCTTTGTGGAATCTACGACCACGATCTATGTGGCACAACACCGTCTCACGGAGTCAAAATAGTGAATCTGGTCCCTAATATGGATTCAGATTCCCTGTCCATATTTTCTAGTGACAAGAGGGTCTCAACTATGGGATATCAAAAAGATCAGAAGTAAAAGCTAACTGTCTGTAGAGTCTACGACCATGATCTCTGCACCTCCACACCGTCTTAGGTTGTTCAAACATTGAATCTGGTTCTTGATATGAGTTCGAATTCCTCGTTCCTGTTTTCCTGTGACGACAAGAATATCTCAACCATGAAATATAAAAAAGATCGGAATCTACGACCATGATTTGTATGGCACAACACCGTCACATGGAGCCAAAATAGTGAATTTGGTCCACGATATTGGTTTGGGTTCCCTGTTCGTGCTTTCTTGTGACTGGAGAATCTCAACCATGGGATCTTAAAAAAGTTTGAAGTAAAAGCTAAATGTTTGTGGAGTCTACCGCCATGATCTGTGCGGCACAGCACCGTCACATGGAGCCCGAATAGTGAATCTGGTCTCCTAAGATATCGTCGCATTATCAGCAAGTTACAGTACTGTAACGGACTCCTTTATGAAAGAACACAAATAATATACAGTTAAGGGAAGAGATATTCAATTCAGAAACAATCGTGACATACAAATGCCCACCTAATCGTTATATTCTAACTCAAACTACATAAACCGGAGCCACAAGCCGTGGCTCAAATTTTATAATCACACCAGCTCGCTACCTAAACCTTGATTCAAATTACAAACAAAACTACACGAGCTGGCAAGCGGATTTTTATGGATAAGGCGGCTTCAACTCGTTATTCATAGGGCAAATGTACCCCGCCGGCGGGCTCTTCCCGCAGGTGAGCAGTACGTTGAGCGCAATGGGAATGTAGATGTCGAGGTCGAGAAGCTTTAGCTTGATAGCCGTACAGAGGCAAGCAGCGGCATCGACCTCCAGGAGCCCGCCGAGGACAGGGCAGCACGTGTGGGCCACAGCGTCGCCCAGCCCCGTGTGTAGGAGCCCGCCCAGGACGTCGAGGCACAGTCCAAGCTTGAGGATGTTGATGGAGCACTTGGTGCCGCTGGGTGTCGATGGCGGAGGGAAGTCGGAGGGTGCCGGGACGCCGCCGGAGCCCGGGTAAGGAGTGGCGGGAGGGGAGGTGGAGACTGGGGGAGGGTTGATAAAAACTGGTGGGTTGGAAGGCTGAGGATGGCGGGGGTTTGGGTGTGGTGGGTGGCGGGAGCGTAGGGACGGGCCGGCATTGCAGCCACTGTAACCACATGCCATGACATTGGGAAGGTTGATGAGTGATGCGGGAAGCAGTAGTAGGAGAAGAAACCACCCCATTGTCTTGGAGGAGGAAGCCATGTGTTAGTAGGGTGGAATGGTGGAGCTTCTGCGGATGGCAATAGATTGTTGGTTGGTGCAAAAGGACGAAGGAAGGGAGAAAAACTGTTCTGCCAGTGCCACCCGTCATGGACGCTGTGGATTATATAGCAGGCATGTCAGGGAAACCCGTGACTTGAACACTCGTACTCCGTCCACTCAAATCTGCTCCTTTTCCTTTCAAAAATCTGTCGTGCGCTGCTTGGTTGAGTCTGCTGGACATCACGGAAAGCTAAGTAAGCAGAGTTGCAGGGCGAGCTACCTACGTGCAGAATAAGATAGGACAGTGGAATCACAAAAATCAAAGACGCGTCCACGGTTTTCAAGAAAAATGTACTATTCATATATATATGAGAGCCAATATCCAATGTTGCAGTGAATCACACGGAAGATCTTTTACTATAGCGTAGCAGTTCAGTTTCCAAAGAACTCGTAGTTCGGAACTTCCCACTAGGTATTCAGCAACTAATCAAGTACCTATTTCTTGCAAACTACAAGAACTACAATACATTATGATTGGAGCTCCGGTTCTGAGCACTTTGGTCAACCAATCATCCCTTATTGTTCCACGAATCCATCTTCCTTTTCTCTGTTTTGGATCAGCGTTCTTAAACTTGATCGCTGTTCTTAGTGCGATTCTATTTTAAAACTCCAGGAATCCACGCAGAGGCATGTGACTGGTGGAATATGTAGCCACCACCGGCCATATCCTCGTCAAAGCTCAATCCCTGTTTCTAACCGACATGGCCTGCGAGTTGGCAATGTCAGCTGGCCAGCCCATGGATTCACTGCCATCCACTGGAAGACAGGTACAGTAAAAATAATCCAATATGCTAATTAAGCATTACAGCAGAAGTCTGCTAGATCAAGAAACACGCTTTCAGCCCCACAGCGACAGTGTTCTGAGTCGGGCTTACTTCTTTTTGCTTCCTCTGCAGTATCTGTTTGTCGTCTACGACCGAGCTAGGCCATCTAAGGCAACCCGTGAACTCTCCTACATTTTCTAAAGTGCTTTGCTCAAACAGTCCCAAAGTTTGTCAATACTGATCCTGCAGATCACATACCACTCTACTTTTCTAACCCAAAATTACAGCCGCTGTCCTATATATGCTTTACTAGTTAATGCACAGTGCTACGCGCATCGTCTATTTATATGTTTGTTCTACAAAAATAAATAGTATTTTTAAATTAACCAAAGTCTTAATATTTAGATTGAAAAATGGACTATGTAAAGGGGTATAAATATAATCACCAGAACCTACTATAACAACTTGCCCAAATTATCCCTAATGAATACTTATAAGAAGATCAATATGTTGTTTTCATATTTGATTAATTATTAATTCATAAGACTTTTAGGTAAAAACAAAATTTACAACCATCTTCACAGTATTGATAGTTACCAACATACAAGATGTTGGTTTCCTTTTTCTCTTCATCATGCATTTAACTCTATTTTTCTTTTCACTTTTGCACATCATATTTTCTTTGAATGATCACCTTTGAACTTTGCTCATTGTTTTTTTTGTAGTCTATCATGTAACGGTAGACATTCCCTCTTCTAGTTTTGAATTTCATTATATATAATATTCATTTTATGGATGTGAATCCAAATCTCAAGATAGTTATGCATAGTAGAATAGTTCCATAGTATGTAAACAATATAGCAGAAAAAATATCATTTTTGTCATAAATATGTGTGTGGAATTATATAAATGCTTAGATGCAGGCATAATCTAAGGATTCTCAGCCAATTTACAAAAAAATAATGACATATAGATAAAACCCTTGTTTTTGCTTCTCGAGGTTTCGTGTAAGTATCTCGTCAAGTCTCTTATGCAAAGGAGGATAGATTGGTTGTTTCTAACATCATAACCTATGTTCAAATAGATTGGTTGTTTCTAACATCATAACCTATGTTCAGCAGGGTCATACTCAATTCTTATTACAACTACTACCACACAGGGGCATATTTTATTCTATAACAAAGAACTTTTATTTTGACAAATTCTATAAACCGCATTTAAGAAATCATATTTTTGACACAAAAATAATAAGTTCTTGAGTAGATTCAAATTGAATATTGTCCATAATATAATATATTGAAGCCTCACTATTCTAAGTAACACGAAAATTAAAAAGTGCTAGAAATTTGACGTACAAATAAGTAGAAAAAAGTTGTACATGTTGTTTTATTGATAAATATTGCAAAATGAAATGTTCATATTATATGTTGTTTTTGGAATGCAATAATTTATAAAGAAGTATGGGATAAATCGTTTCATAACATTATATATACACATATACATAATACTAATAAATAAGTATGGGGATTTAATTGTTCTACTTTCTCAACAAAGAAACAAAATTATTATATGTTGCAAAATGAAATGTTCATATTATATGATAAATATTGCAAAATGAAATGTTCATATTATATATTGAAAAACAAATACGTATGGGGATTTAAGTTATTGATAAATATTGCAAAATGAAATGTTCATATTATATGTTGTTTCTAACATCATAACCTATGTTCAAATAGATTGGTTGTTTCTAACATCATAACCTATGTTCAGCAGGGTGATACTCAATTCCTGTTACAAATACAACCACACAAGAGCATATTTTATTCTATAACAAAGAACTTTTATTTTGACAAATTCTATAAACCACATTTAAGAAATCATATTTTTGACACAAAAAAATAATAAGTTCTTGAGTAGAATCAAATTGAATATTGTCTATAATATAATATATTGAAGGCTCACTATTCTAAGTAACACGAAAATTAAAAAATGCTAGAAATTTGACGTACAAATAAGTAGAAAAAGGTTGTACTTGTTATTTTATTGATAAATATTGCAAAATGAAATGTTCATATTATATGTTGTTTTTGGAATGTAATAATTTATAAAGAAGTATGGGATAAATCATTTCAGAACATTATATATACATATATACATAATACTAATAAATAAGTATGGGGATTTAATTGTTCTACTTTCTCAACAAAGAAACAAAATTATTAGATTACTTGTCTAAATGACATAACAAAGGTTTGATTGAAGCATGTTTGTTGTGACTAAGCTTAATATGCCCACGAGCACATTGACAAATAGTAATTGTATTCAATATTCTATCCTATTGCAATACATATTTATTAAGAACTATGATTGTATAACATATTTGCACTTTGTATGACTTCAAAAATATGTAAGATTGAAGAATCCATAAATATACTGAAATTTTAGAGGAATATCAAAGAATATGAAAACCCATACATGTAATGATGATGTCAAGTACCCGTAAATATGCATCTCTAATCATTTAATCTAGATGTCTACTACAACACAAGAGACACAAAACATAAAACATAGAAATAAAAATTTCATCTAAGATTTGAAACACATGAAGATGAAAATATAGACTTCATTATCTATTTTTTCATGTACTTCTTATAGATTTATTTCATGGATGTAGAATGTACAACCATGTTTATATCATTTTTTATAAAGACATAGAAGGCAAATATAAACTTTAGGTGACATATAGGTCATCTCAAACAAATTATTAAGAATTCACAAATATATCACATTAGAAATTTACTACACAATGCGTTATTAGTTTTTTATTTATCAAATCACACCAATACATAAGTCTTATACGCATCTTAATTTTTTATCAACGAAAATGATGTAAGTTAAAGAAATCATTTAATTAAGATAAATTAACATATAAATTATGATATTGCTAAAAATTTCTTTATATGTTTTTTCAATTCAATGAAATTTCTTATTCATGAATAAATAACAAATTTCAATATGTAGTTGTAATACATGGTATTGTTAGAAAAAGAACAATCTTTTCCCATTCCCTTCTCCTAATATAAGCTAGGATTCTCTTTCTCTAATATTTGTCTCACTAAGCATATGCTTCCTTTCAGCCACCTCATACGTACATATGGATCTTGCACTCTTTATATAGAATGTTATCTTTCCTCCTTTCTTCCAGATCATTGATTTTTGGCCACTACTTGTTCTCTTAGGTCGTAGATCTTAAAGGCATAGTTGGGTGCCTTGGATGAAGGTGTCACATGTATTATGTCTTATAGGTTCCAACCTAGATCTAATGACTTGTGTGATTCTACTTCGTTATTCAACTCCTCTCAATCGTTGCTTTGTTCCTTCCCTGGTCTAGTGGTGGAAGCCATATCACCTCTTCCATTATTTGATCTATTTGATTACATCCACATTGAGTCTTTATTGAGTTTTCTATGAAATAAGTAGATCCATATATGTTGGGATTAGGAATATAATCTAGCCCATGTCCTAGTGGGATTTGGATTTGGGAGAGGGTTGGTTTGTGCTACCAATCCTAATAAGAGTCAAATCCAAGAAGGAAAAAGGATGGTTCCCTATATGCATCATGGAGTTGGACTAGGAGTGGGTCTAGGATTTGGACAAGGATTCCTGGTTGCAACCACATACATGGAGGCCTATAAATAGAGGCCATGGGGGAGGCCATTGAGATCATCCCACCATCCACCAGTTGAGGTGTGATCCCCACCAGTTGCTTGTTGGTGCCTTCTGTGGTAGAGGGTGCCAGAGAATAAGAACAACTGGAGGAGCTCTCTTGGTTGAATAAGATAGGACCAACAACTTTGCCTTGAAGAAAAGTAGCGGTTGGCAGTTACAGACGCAGTGTTGCCATAGAGGCAACTATCTGGCCCAATCAGCGGTCACAGTGGCATCAAGAAGTCCCCAACAACCACAACGATCTCGTGAGGAGATCAAGTAAAGAGGGAGGTTTTATATACACTGGGTGTGATTCTCTTCTTCCTCATCTCGTTCTCGTGTGGGGAGGGCTACATGGATTTAGGGGGTAATTAAATCCAGGCAATGTGAGTTGTAATCTTAATTACATAGTGCTTGTTGGCCATGTATTGCCCCGTGGTTTTTCTCTCCTTGACTTGGGGAGAGTTTTTCACGTTAAATCTGGTATTTCTTCTTTGGGTTTATACACTTGTCGGTAATGCTTCCGCAACAACTTTTCATCATGTATGGGACTGTATCGGTAAAACATCCCCAACAAGTGGTATCAAAGCACAGGCTATAGATACAGGCCCAGACGGGGAAAGATGAAGATGCGACGATGATAAAATTGAAAAACACAAATTGGCAGATTTGGAAACCTAAGATGGAGGATATTCTCTATTACGAAGATCTATACGATCTGATAGAGGGAAAAAAGCCAGAGACTATATATGATGTAGATTGGAAGAAGCTAAACATGAAAATCGTCGGAATAGTGCAGAAGTGGCTCAACATCTCTGTGTTCCATCACATCTCAGAAGAGACCAATGCCAAAGATCTGTCGGAAAATATCAAGAAGTTATATGAGCGAAAGACTGCCACAAATAAAGCTTTCTTGATCTGAAAGTTGATGAACCTCAAGTACCAGGATGGTACAAGCATCGCCGAGCATATGAATGAATTCTAAAACCTTATAAATCAGCTAGGGTCCATGAAGATGGTTATTGATGTTGAACTCCAAGCTCTACTTCTTCTAGAATCACTACTAGACAACTAGGAGACACTTGTAGTGACAATCAACAATTCTATATAGGAAGGAAAGTTGACACTTAACCAGGTGAAGAGCAGTCTACTGAATGAAGAGACTCGACGACGAGCCTCATGTGGCAGCGGATCAGAGGTGCACATCACAGAGAGTAGAGGCGTTGATAAAGTGAGAGAACGTGGTAGATCCAAGAGCCACAATGACTCCCAAGACCACGAGAAGTCTCGTGGTAGATCCAAGTTGAAGAATAGTAGAGGGTGCTTCCATTGTGGCAAGCCATGTCATTTCAAAAGGGATTGTAAGGTTTGGAAAAAGAATCACAGGTCTGAAGCCAAAGACAAGCACGATGATAACAAGAAAACCACAATGACAATATCATATGACAAGAACGATGAGGACGATGTGGTCTTAATAGTCCAGGAGCAGTGTTTGCATGCTGATGAGGACGATTCAGAGTGGGTAGTGGATACTATAACTTCTTACCATGCTTCACCATATGAGGAGTTCTTTACTTCATACATGAAGGGGGAATTCTACATAGTGAACATGGGAAATTCCAGCTTCTCTAGAATTGTCGGGATTGGAGACATTTGTGTTCAGACAAGTGTCAATTGTACGCTAATGCTGAAGGATGTTTGTCACATTCCAGATCTGCGGCTGAGTTTGATTTCTAGTTCTTTCTTTGATAGAGAAGGTTGTCATCTTGATTTTGGCGGTGGAAAATGTAAGATCACCAAGGGGGCTTTGGTTATTATACGGGGAAAATTGTCTCACACATTGTACAAGACCAAGCTTAAAATGCTCAGAGATGACAGTATACATGTAGTTGAGGATAACCACAGAGATCTATGCCACAAACGATTAGGACACATGAGTGAGGAGGGCTTGAATCTTCTATCCAAGAAGAGGTTGATTCCTTGTGGCAAGGACAGTGGTCTCAGTTAATGTGACACATGTCATACAAGAAAGCATCGATGCGTTTCTTTCAAGACAAGGTCTGTGATGAAGTCAAAGCTTCTATAGTTGGTTCATTCAGATGTCTACGGTCCGTTTGAGGTGGCTTCACTAGGTGGCAATAAGTACTTTGTCACATTCATTGATGATGCATCTAGGAAGGTGTGGGTCTACTTGTTGAAGACAAAGGATCAGGTTTATTAGTGCCTCCAGAAGTTCCATGCCATGGTAGAGCGGGAGACCAGAGAAAAGTTAAAGTGTCTCTGGATGGATAATGGAGGAGATACACCTCCAGGGAGTTCCATGTGTACTGCACATATCATGGCATATGGCATGAGAGGACAGAGCCCGACACACCACATTATAATGGAATAGCTGAAAGGATGACCAGTACTATTGTGGAGAAAGTCAGATGCATGTTTAAAACTGAATAGTTGCCGAAGACATTCTGGGGTGAAGCAGTACTGCCTGCTATCTGATAAATAGATCTCCATCAGTTCCTTTGGGGTTTGATATACCTGAGAAGGTATGGACAGGAAAGGATGCCTCTTATGCTTATCTGTGAGTATTTGGATGAAAGGCATATGCACATGTTCGAAAGGAAAAGAGGCAAAAGTTGGATGATAAAGCGGTGCCATGTATCTTTCTTAGCTATGGAGATCAGCAGTTTGGGTACAGGTTATGGGATCCATTGAAAAAGACCATGACCGAACATAGACACAGTGACAGAGCCTGAGGTTGATGATGTAGAGGCTGTGGGATCAGGTGATGGTTCTTTAGATGATGAATATGAGGATGCTTCAGCTTCTTCAAAGGTGTAGTCTTTTGATGACAAAGAAGAGCAGCATAATCACCCTGAGCAGTCGAGTGATAACACATCAAGTGCTAGTGTTCTAGATGCAGAGATGAGTGATTCAGACTCACAGTTAGAGACTTCTGGGTAGGGAGAGTAAGATCATCATCGGCAGAGTCCTCAGAGCAGCAGTTGAGGAGGTCTGACAAAGTTCATCATCCTTCATTTAGATACTCGACCTCTCAGTATATTCTCCTTATTGATTAGGGGGAGCCAGTGACTTTTCAGAAGGCACAAACTCATAGAGACAGAGTACAGTCACATCGGTCGATGTAGGAGGAGATGAATTCTTTGCAGAAGAATGACACCTATGAGATTATGGCTTCCCAAGGTATGGAGACCACTAAAGAATAAGTGGGTCTATAGGATGAAGAAAGATGTGGAACATGATGACTACCAATTAGAGAAGGTTGCTCCAAAGACTTCTTCGAGACAATGCACATGTGAAGAAGGAGGGCAATATATTGGACATGTAGTTGCTACACGCAGACTGGAGGATCTTGATGTGGAGTTATATCGACAGGGGGAGCATCATCAAAGAGTTTTTGAACCTTGGTACAGAAGGCCAGAAATATGGTTTTCATCCCGGAGAGCTCAACTGATCGATCAGAGGGAGCCAACAAAGTTCTAGGTCCAGACATGGAGAGAGAAGTGGTGAGGCTAGGATACTTCTTCTCAGTTGTCTGAGAATAATTTGAAGTCAAGGTGCTACTTCAAGAAGATGAATGGAAACAATAAGATGTTGCTGTGTGTGAAGAGAATGGACCCATCACTTGTGATGATGGGATCCACACACTACTCCAGATGATCACTGAAGACCACATCTCCCTCATGGACTAGAGGGGGAGATTATTGGGATTAGGAATATAATCCAGCCCATGTCCTAGTGGGATTTGGACTTGGGAGAGGGTTGGTTTGTTCTACCAATCCTAATAAGAGTCAAATCCAAGAAGGAAAGAGGATGGTTCCCTATGTACATCATAGAGTTGGACTAGGAGTGAGTCTAGGATTTGGACAAGGATTTTTGGTTGCAACCACATGCATGGATGCCTATAAATAGAGGCCCCGGGGGAGTCCATTGAGATCATCCCATCATCCACCAGTTGAGGTATGATCCCTCAAATTGCTTGTTGGTGCCTTCTGTGGTTGTGGGTGCCAAAGAATAAGAACAATTGGAAGAGCTCTCTTGGTTGAATAAGAGAGGGTCAATGACTTGGCCTTGAAGTGATGTAGCGGTTAACAGTCGGTGACACATTGGGTGCACTAACAGAACAACTCTAGTGGTTGATAAGAGAGGGCCAATGACTTTGCCTTGAAGCAAAGTAGTGGTTGGCAGTTATAGAGGCAGTGTTTCCATAGCGGCAACTGTCTGGCCCAATCACTGGTCACAACGACATCAATCAGTCCCCAGCAATGATAATGGCCTCATGAGGAGATCAAGTAAAGAGGGAGGTTTTGTACACACTAGGTGTGATTCTCTTCTTCCTCATCTTTGTTTTCGAGTGGGGAGGGCTACCTAGATTTAGGGGGTAATTAAATCTAGGCAGTGTGAGTTATTATCTTAATTACATAGTGCTTGTTGGCCGGTATTGTCCCGTGGTTTTTCTCTCCTTGTCTTGGGAGGAGTTTTCCACGTTAAATCTGATATTTCTTCTTTGGGTTTATACGCTTGTCGATAACACTTCCGCAATAAATTTTTGTCACGTCTGGGACTGTACGGTTCTTAAGCGACACCTATGTGGGTGCCACTAAAAGCCCAACCATTACGCGTTGGTTCTCAAACTGATGCCAAAACCCTTCGCGCGCCACCGAAAATGCGCCAACAGGGGGTATAGGCGTTGGTTATTAGGTTCGAAACCGACGCCACATACCTTCGTGCCACAGAAAGGGCGCCATCTGGGGCACTATCAGCATCAGTTTCTTAGTGATAACTAACTCCATGTTGTCTGGCCTCTAGGGAAATCGACGTCGGTTACTAGTAGGGAAACCGACACTGTAACCATACATCGTCGATTCTTTTCAAATAAACGACAAAGATGTTTTTTTTTTCTGTCAGTCTGCAGACCTGCTGTGGCTGGTCACAGGATGAGAAACCTATAGTTTAGTTATGAAATGCAGGTTTTATGAAATCCATTAATATCAGCCAACAACAGGCCACAAACCTGCAAAATTAACATGATGGAAAATATTATATATATGTGATTCACACTCATGTATAAGAACATTTAATTCATATTTTTTTATCACATACATGTACAAACCAGTAGCAACCTACAGTTCCATTTATTTCATCTCTTTTCACATCCAGACACATGTAGAAACATTCATGTATTGATGATTTTCACACACAATTCATAAAAATTCATTCACATTGTCATCATTGTTACCGACAACTATATGTTACGACTGGGAGGTCGTGATTCAGCAACCATATGCATTAGCAGGAGGACATCTCAAGAACGATGGAGGAAAATACATCTCAAGCTGACATAGGGTAACAACCACTTCTCTTTGCAAATTATCGAGAGTATCATGGTCAATAACTTTGCTGCACAGACTGTTGAAAAAGAAACAAAGTCTGGTGATTGCAAACCTTACATGCTTCGGCAATATAGATCTAATTGCCACAGGCAATATTTGTTGCATTAGAATGTGACAATCATGAGATTTAAGACCTATCAACTTCAGATCTTTCATTGATACCAGTGTACAGATGTTGGATGAGTAACCCTATGGCACCTTAACATTTACCAAGCATTCACAAAATGCTTTATTCTCTATTCTAGACAACGTGTAACAAGCGGGAGGTAAGTATGTTCTTTTATTACCCATTTCACGTAATTCTGTTAATTCTGACCTTATTCCCATTTCATGTAGGTCCATTATGGATTTGATTCCATCTTTAGTCTTACCTGGTATATTCAACAGAGTACCGATGATGCTATCACATACATTTTTCTCAACGTGCATGACATCGATACAATGCCTAACTGTCAAAGAACTCCAATAAGGAAGATCCCAAAATATCGACTTCTTCTTGAATAAAGACTTTTCACTCCTTGTGGCCATCGTACATTTTGATCTCTTACCAAATTCATTGGCTATGTCTTTCACTCTTTCATAAACATCCTCCCCTGATATAGGTTTAGGTGCACTACGTTCCTCATTCCGTCCATTGAATGCTTTGTGCAACCTACGATACATATGAAATTTTGGAAGAAACCTTCGATGAGAAAGATATACAGTCTTGTCGTCGTGTTTTATTCATATTGAATCAGTGTTCTCTGCACATATAGGACACCCTTTAGATCCTTTGACACTATATCCAGACAAATTCCCATATGCTGGAAAGTCATTCACAGTGCAAAACAACGTAGCGTGCAAACAAAATGTCTCTCTTTGTGAAGCATCATAGGTCATCACACCTTCACCCCAGAGTTTCTTTAAGTCATCAATCAGAGGTTCAAGATAAACATCGATATCATTTCTAGGTTGGTTCGGGCCCGATATCAACAACGACAACATAACGTACTTATTTTCCATACACAACCAGGGGGAAGATTGTATATAACAAGCATGACTGGCCAAGTGCTATGTTGGCTGCTCAATGTCCCGTACGGATTCATCCCATCTGTACAAAGCCCAAGTCTTAGATTCCTATCCTCTTCACTGAATTCAGGGTATAATAGATCAATCTTCTTCCATTGTGGGGAATCAGACGCATGTCGTAGGATCCCATTATTATTTTTCTTAACATCTGCATGCCACCTCAAATTCTTTGCATCTATAGGATTGGAAAACAAGCATTGAAACCGTGGTATTATAGGTAGATACCACATCACCTTGGTGGGAGAACCAGTTTTGGACTCCCCCGAAGTCGTCAATTTATACCTTGACGCACCACATTTCGAACAATCTTTCAAATTAACATAGTCCTTTTGAAATAATACACAATCATTCGGGCATGCGTGTATCTTCTTGGCCTCCATTCCCATTGGGCACAACAATTTCTTTAACCAGTATGTTGAGATTAGCAGCTCGTTTCCTTCAGGAAGAATTTCTTTCAACAAAGACAATAATGACGTGAAGCTTTTGTTGCTCCATCGATTGTTAGCTTTTAGTTTATACAATCTCAACACAGTGCTAAGCTTCATAAACTTACAACCCGTGTATAATGGTATCTCATCATCATGCACAATGTTTCTAAACATGGGAGGTGGATCGGTGTGCTCTACCCCACAACTATCCAACATCACATCAATGATGTCTACTGGAATTGGTTCATTCACATCTACGTCATCGGAGGCAATTTCTTCTTCCACACAAGCACTGCTATCGACATCCACTGGTTTCAGGTTTGAAATCTCTCCATGCCAGTGCCATTCTGTATAGCCTGGTACAATCCCGTTGCACATGACATGACTTCTGATTTCGTCACCAGTACTGACTTTAAAGTTGTTACCACAATGCCTACATGGACAGTAGAACCTATCTCCAGGTTGTTTCCTATGTTCCTCGACAAATCTAACAAACTGATAAAGACCAGAAATAAACTCTGGGGTGCAGCGATTGCAAATGGACATCCATGATCTATCCATTCTATGATCAAAGAGAAAATAAGTATATATTACAACAAGATTAGAGTCTAGAGTAAATAGATTAGAGTTTATGGTTAAAACTTTAGGGTTTATACATGTGATGTCATTCTTAAATGTGTACCACCTATCCCATTCTTGAACACCTAATCTCACTAGTAAGTGTATAATGTGTATTGGGTTTTCAAGAAAATTTTGGCAACATTTCCCCGATGTTCTCCAAGTACATATGTACTTAGAGAACAAACGGGGAAATGCTGCCGAAATTTTCTTGAAAACCCAATACACATTATACACTTACATCCTAAGTGAGATTAGGTTTTCAAGAACAGTCCCAAACTGGGGACTATCCAAGATTTAATCCTAATGAGTAAATCTTGGATGGGTTTCTAGGCCAACAAATACAACACCAATTCCTTGTTCACAACCCCATTCAACACACAATTTCTTATAAAAACATTTGTAATGAAATTTATAATAAGGATAAAAGAACATTTATAATGAAATTTATCAGTAATTTGTAACATAATAGGTTATGCATATTTATTTTTGTTGTTTGGTATCAAATGTGTCGTTAGATAGGATGGATTTGTGAATTTGGAACATTCATGTAGCAACTTTCAGTTTCATTCATTAATCTCTTTTTACATCCACACACAGGGGTGTACCCCTAAACAGTAACTAAACAAAGGGGTTGGTGTACCCCTAAACATGTGCATAATTAAAATAACTATTAATACAAACAAGTCTAGATAGATAGACAACTATATACTACACCAACATGGCCCCGCATCAGTAACTTCAAGGACTTATCATTGTGGCGATCTTCTCCTGAAGTTCAGAAAAGAAAGCAGCTATGAGTATTGATTTCTTTTAGACAAAAAGTGTAAACACAATTTTTTTGTCTTGACAATTATATTTGTTAATTGGACCTACCGTGGCCTTTTTGATGATTGTGTTGTGTCGCGGAGCTCCTCACTGTATTTAGACAAATCTGAACTGACAGGGGCCTCATAATCAGATTCGTCCGAACTCGAGCTGATATCCTCCGCTGCGCGCTCATACCGCCGTAGATGATCGGGGGTCTCGTACTTGATGTTGGTTATCCAAACGTTGATGGTATTATGGACAACTAGATGGAGAAAAAGCTTGTCACTATGGCCCAATAGAATCTTTCTAATCCAATCACGCCAACCATATTTTGATACAAGATTTCCCGCCAAATCATACTCAACCTCGATAACATGTGAATAATTGCCAAAATTTAGGGTCACTTCACCAGGCCTGTAGTGTCTTCCTTTTAGAAAATGCCAATGTTTGGGTATGGCCAATTAGTTTAAGGAATGATCATCTAGGATGATGTCCAATTGTTCTTTAATAGGGAATGTTAACATTGACATAGAGGCCCAGTTCATAGTGACTGTTGTGGGTGGACAGAGACTGCATAATATTAGTATTAACAAAGTGTAAGTACATATAACGATGTTATATATTTTCAGAAAAAGTGTAAGTACATATAACGATGTTATAAATTTTCAGACTAGTATTTTTTATAATTTGATGTATCTCGGTATTTCATAAAATGAGGTGACACTTATTATCTATTTGTTTAATCAACACTCGTATTTAGTTTTATGAGTACATGACACTATGTTTGAAATACTTTTTTAAAGGATAAAAGAACATATTTATAATAAGGACCCAGACACATTATAATCAATTGGAAGTGAATCAAAAAATGAACAGGAGCCTGGGTCCTATCCGCTAGTAACATCAAAAAAGTCAAACCTAAAACTAGAAATGCACACTACAAATTTTAGCACGATCGTGTATGAATGCAAAACAATACTAAACTGAATTAGGATCAATCATAGGGATTGGTTAACTGAATTATCATTAACATCTACATGTTTAAAAATTAGGTTAAGCCAAGGTCAATACACATTAACAACACACATTAAAAAATAGGTTAAGCCAAGGATCAAAAAATAGGCCGACGCTCCACGAGAAGTAAAAAATGTGTTACCAATTAGTTTTATAATTTGGTATGGCAATTTCAAATTGCAACTAATTAAAAATTAAAATGCCTTTAATGTTATGTCCTTTTTAGAAACTCTATAATAGGTGGTTTAGAGGCATTTTACTAAAAAATGCATGCATATTAGAAAGATAGTGGCTTTTTTTATAAAAGCCACTAGAATAAATGCCACTATTGGGAGATTTTGCTGTAGTGGACAATATTATATATATGTGGGATCCAATATAAGGTTTCCAGGGAAGACACATATATACAAGGTTTATCCAGGATATATGTTAAAATTAAGCATTTTATTTTTGTCATATATTATTAATAACCGAGCCAATCATCAATTCTATTAAATAAACATTACATGTTTATAGGGATTATTTGTTAACATATGTTAAGGATGAATTGAGGATGCAAACCAAGTCAATTGGAGGCTTTACCTCTAACAGTGGCAGTGGGGACAATAATGGCAAGCTTTGGTTCTGGCTGCTGCTATTGGCGCTGGCTACTGGCACTGGCTTTGGCTCCGGTAGTAGGACTTCCAGCACGGTGGCTACTGGCACTACTACAGAAATAGCGTTCAGTGTCGCTTTTCTGGGCGTCGGTTATTTCGGACAACCGACGCCTATAATATTAGGCATCAGTTATTTATGCAAACCGACGTCTATATTCGAAGACCAGCCAGACACGGGTACCGCTTTGTATTCAGCATCGGCTGAGTATAACGAACCGACGCCTAAAGGCGCCCGTGAAATCCAATTTTCAAGCGAAAAAAATCTGGGTCACATACAACGTCGGTTGTTTAACGATTCACCGACGCCTATGTGAAATGAAATTTTGCGCGAAAAGTTCCACTTTCGGTGTCAGTTATCCTTGGATAACCGACGCTGATAATAGTTCCCGCCAATTAATTTGGGGTAAAGATTGTCTAATTGGACGTCGGTTATTACGATAAAATGACGCTGAAGATAATAGGCGTCAGTTGTCGTAGATAACCGACGCCGTTGACCAACTTAACAGCGGCCCGATCACCGGACTCTTCCCCCTTTCTTCCTGTTTCATTGATTCTCATGTGCGCTGCTCGTCGCCGCTCTCCCAAAATTGCCGCATGGTGCCTGGTGCCTGCTTCTTCTCGCTCGCCGCCGACGATCCCTGCTGCTGCTCTGCATCGCCGCCGTCGCTCGCCGCCTTTCTCCTTGCACCGCCGCTGCCCGCTCCTTCCTCCCTGCTCATGCCCTACTGCGGCGTTGTCTTCTTGCTTGCCTCCGCTGCTCACAAGGTATTAGCCATAGCACCTTCTTCCTTGTCTTCTTCCTTGCCGCCCGCTGCTCTGCTCTGCTTGCTGCTCTGACTTCAAAACCTAAGACTAGTTAGTGTTCTACTTCTTTCACTGAGAACTAAGAAGAATGGCCTACCACGGCCGTGCTGCCCAGCACGGCCGTGGTAGGCCAACACAACCACGACCGTGTTTGATTTGATTTAAACCCTAATTTGATTTAAACTTGTCCATTCTAGCATCCTAATTTGATTAGATTAAACCCTAACATTGATGAAACCCTAACATCCATTGTGATGAAACCCTAACATGTACATATCTATTATTGTGTTTGTTGGCCTAGAAACCCGTCCAAGATTGACTCATTAGGAGTAAATCTTAGATAGTCCCCGGTTTGGGACTGTTCTTGAACACCTAATCTCACTTAGGATGTAAGTGTATAATGTGTATTGGGTTTTTGAGAAAATTTCGGTAGCATTTCCCCGTTTGTTCTCTAAGTACATATGTCCTTAGAGAACAGTGGGGAAATGCTGCCGAAATTTTCTTGAAAACCCAATACACATTATACACTTACTAGTGAGATTAGGTGTTCAAGGATGGGATAGGTGGTACACATTTATTATATATAAGAATGACATCACATGTGTTTGTTGGCCTAGAAAGTGAACAATCATTGTTCTTTATATTACTTGTACATTGGTATAAATTAGAATGAACAATCACTAAATTATATACTGTTTGTATGGAGTCCGGCTTCATTGTAGATATCTATTATTGTGTTTTTTGGCCTAGAAACCCGTCCAAGATTGACTCATTAGGAGTAAATCTTGGATAGTCCCCGGTTTGGGACTGTTCTTGAACACCTAATCTCACTTAGGATGTATGTGTATAATGTGTATTGGGTTTTCGAGAAAATTTCGGTAGCATTTCCCCGTTTGTTCTCTAAGTACATATGTACTTAGAGAACAGCGAGGAAATGTTGCCGAAATTTTCTTGAAAACCCAATACACATTATACACTTACTAGTGAGATTAGGTGTTCAAGGATGGGATAGGTGGTACACATTTATTATATATAAGAATGACATCACATTATACACTTAGGATGTAAGTGTATACCCTAATCTTTTCCTAATATATACTTGTTTCCTAATATATACTTGTTTTCTCTTTGATCATAGAATGGATACATCATGGATGTCCATTCGTAATCGTTGCACCCCAGAGTTTATATCTGGTCTTGATCAGTTTATTAGATTTGCCGAGGAACATAGGAAAAAACCTACAGATAGGTTCTACTGTCCATGTAGGCATTGCGGTAACAACTTGAAAGTCAACACTGGTGAGGAAATCAAAAGTCATGTAATTTGCAACGAGATTGTACAAGGCTATACAAAATGGCACTGGCATGGAGAGATTTCAAAATCGAAACCAGTAGATGTCGATAGCAGTGCTTGGGTGGAAGAAGAAATTGCCTCCGATGACGTAAATGTGAACAAACCAGTTCCAGCAGACATCATTGATGCGATGCTAGATAGTTGTAGGGTAGAGCACACCGATCCACCTCCTATCTTTAGAAACATTGTGCATGATGCTGAGATACCGTTATACACAGGCTGTGTTAAGTTTACGAAGCTTAGCGCTGTGTTGAGATTGTATAAGTTGAAAGCTAACAATAGATGGAGCGACAAAAGCTTCACTTCATTGTTGACTTTTTTGAAAGAAATGCTTCCTGAAGGAAACGAGCTGCCAATCTCAACATACCAGGTAAAGAAAATGTTGTGCCCAATGGGAATAGAGGCCAACAAGATACACGCATGCCTGAATGATTGTGTATTATTTCAAAAGGACTATGTAGATTTGAAAGATTGTCCAAAATATGGTGCGTCACGGTATAAATTGACGACTTCGGGGGAGTCCAAAACTGGTTCTCCTGCCAAGGTGTTGTGGTATCTACCTATAATATCACGGTTTCAACGCTTGTTTGCAAATCCGAAAGATGCGAAGAATTTGAGGTGGCATGCAGATGTTAAGAAAAATAATGATGGGATCCTACGACATGCGTCTGATTCCCCACAGTGGAAGAAGATTGATCTATTGTACCCCAAATTTGGTGAAGAAGATAGGAATCTAAGACTTGGGATTTGTACAGATGGGATGAATCTGTACGGGACATTGAGCAGCCAACATAGCACTTGGCCAGTTATGCTTGTTATATACAATCTTCCTCCCTGGATGTGTATGAAAAATAAGTACGTTATGTTGTCGTTGTTGATATCGGGCCCTAAACAACCCGGAAATGATATCGATGTTTATCTTGAACCTTTGATTGATGACTTAAAGAAACTTTGGGCTGAAGGTGTGATGACCTATGATGCTTCAGCAAGAGAGACATTTCGTTTGCACGCTATGTTGTTTTGCACTATTAATGACTTTCCAGCATATGGGAATTTGTCTGGATATAGTGTCAAAGGAGCTAAAGCGTGTCCTATATGTGAAGAAAACACTGATTCAATAAGACTAAAACATGGCGGCAAGACTGTATATCTTGGTCATCGAAGGTTTCTTTCAAAATTCCATCCGTATCATAGGAAGCGCAAAGCATTCAATGGATGGAATGATGAACGGAGTGCACCTAAACCTATACCAGGGGATGTTGTTTATGAAAGAGTAAAAGACATTGTCAATGAATTTGGTAAGAAATCACAATGTAGTATGGCCACACGGAGTGACAATTCTTCATTCAAGAAGAAGTCAATATTTTGGGATCTTCCTTATTGGAGTTCTTTGATAGTCAGGCATTGTATCGATGTAATGCACGTTGAGAAAAATGTCTGTGATAGCATCATTGGTACTCTGTTAAATATACCAGGTAAGACTAAAGATGGGATAAAATCCAGACTGGACCTACGTGAAATGGGAATAAGGTCAGAATTAACAGAATTACGTGAAATGGGTAATAAAAGAACATACTTACCTCCCACTTGTTACACGTTGTCTAGAAAGGAGAAGAAAACTTTTTGTGAATGCTTGGTAAATGTTAAGGTGCCACATGGTTACTCATCCAACATCCGTAGATTGGTATCAATGAAAGATCTGAAGTTGATAGGTCTTAAATCTCATGATTGTCACACTCTAATGCAACAAATATTGCCCGTGGCAATTAGATCTATATTGCCGAAGCATGTAAGGTTTGCAATTACCAGACTTTGTTTCTTTTTCAACAAAGTTATTGACCCTGATACTCTCGATAATTTGCAAAGAGAAGTGGTTGTTACCCTATGTCAGCTTGAGATGTATTTCCCTCCTTTGTTCTTTGATATTATGGTACATCT
The DNA here is from genome assembly GCA_963693085.1 of Alisma plantago-aquatica. Taxonomy (NCBI): domain Eukaryota; kingdom Viridiplantae; phylum Streptophyta; class Magnoliopsida; order Alismatales; family Alismataceae; genus Alisma; species Alisma plantago-aquatica. Next base: position 526,009,318 of record OY856413.1, on the reverse strand, counting down.
TGTTGTCCACTTGACTAGGGAAGTGAAAATGTTGGGACCAGTTTTCTTGCATTGGTTGTATCCCTTTGAACGATACATGAGCGTTTTTAAAGGTGATGTTCGAAACTGTTATCGGCCTGAAGGGAGTATTATTGAAGGTTATGTGGTGAGAGAGGTTATGGATTTTTGCAATGACTTTCTCAGTGGTAATGACACTCCTGATAATGACAAGAATATTGAGGAGGGCAAAGGAATTTTGGGATCACGGGTGAAAGTAATCAGCCGTGAGCAGTTGGAACAAGCTCACTTGTATATTTTACACAATATGGACGAAGTGAGTGTTTATATCGAGGAACATACCAATTTCATAAAGAGACAACATCCTCGAGCAAGTTCAATGTGGCTTGCTAGAGAGCATAATAAGACTTTTACTAAGTGGTTTGAAGATAAAGTCTTACATCAACTATCTCAAACACCAAATGATATTACAGAAACTATCAAATGCCTCGCCTTTAAACCAAAACCGAATGTTATGTCTTATGAAGGGTTTGACATTAATGGATTCACATATTACACAAAGCACCAAGATGATAAGAGTGTCGTCCAAAATAGTGGGGTCACTCTTCAAGCGTCGACTATGTACTTTGCAAGTGCAAAGGATAAGAGTCCACGTGAAGCTAAAATGTCATATTACGGTGTCATTGAAGACATTTGGGAGTTTGACTACATAGATTTCAAAATTCCGCTCTTTAAATGTAATTGGGTTGATAACACCAAAGGAGTTATAGTGGATGAATTGGGTTTCACTTTGGTGAACTTTGAAAAGATTGGCGAGAAGGGTGAACCATTCATATTGGCATCACAGGCGAAACAAATATTCTATATCGATGATCCTGCAAATGATAAATGGTCGGTTGTTCTTCATGGTAAAAGACAGTTCATTGAAGATCCTATAGATGAAGAAGAGTACTATGATAAGTATGATGACTCCAGTCCATTCTCAGTTGGGTTGCCAACTCCACAAAATATTGAAGCTAATGATGACTTATATGTGCGCGGAGATCACAATTAAGGATTGTTAATTGATAAAAGATCACAATTTTAGAGACATGTATGTTTATACAAATGCTAAATGTTTGCCTTTTTCTAGTTAATACAAATGCTAAATGTTTGCCTTTTTCTAGTTAATACAAATGCTAAATGTTTTCCTTTTTAATGACATTTTTAGATGGCTGACCATGATGAGCATGATGTCCATGATGAGCATGAAGTCCATGATGAGCATGCTGTCCATGAAGAGCATGGTGAGGATACCAATGTAAGTTCTAAAAACATATCATGTATTTCTATAAAATTCATTATCTTCTAGTTATGTCATATATCCTATATTTCTATATTGGGCTAATTCAGTGTGTTTATTTTTGTCAAATTTTAGGTTGATGATGCACATGTACCCACTGAAGCACTGGAGCAACTTGATGCGCAGCACCAAACACTTAACAAGAAAATGGGCATCACTCTATTGAAGAAGTTAATAGCACTAAGTGGCAGTGGATCCAAATTGGTTGTGGAGTTTGATAATGGAGGAAATGCAATTGGAGTGAACCGCAATAATTTTGTAAACTATCTTGGGTGTACCACTCGGAGCCATTGTGGTGTTAAGTATGATAATTGGCATAAAGTTCCTCAGGGGAAAAAGACTTGATATGGAAGGATTTATGCGTGAGTTATTATTATTTGCAATTCTATTTTGTAGATTACAAATTCTATTATTTGCAATTCTATTTTGGATACTAGTTAATAACATTTCTATTTTACAGAATCTATTTGCATTGGATGAGAAGTTGCATCGTAAAAGTGTGATGCAATGCGCTGGAAAGATGCTTAGGAATTATAGGACAAATCTGAACAGAGAATACATAAAAGAGGGTGATAAGAAGAAGAAGTCAGCCCTTGAACAATGGAACTTCTTGGACAAAGAAGATTGGGACAATTTTGTTGCTTCAAGAAAATCTAAAGAATTCAAGGTATTAGGCGTCACTCCCAATTTAATTAATATACATTGTATTCACCTATTCAAGATTAACATTTAGTGCTACTAACCAAATCATTAATGTGCATACTAACTAGGCCCTCAGTGACGCACAAAAAGCAAGGCGTGCACTGAATGTGCATGACCACACTATGGGTCCAAAAGGCTATGCAAGCGTTCGCCAAAGACTACAGGCGGAGTCTGCGGCTATTCAGGAGTCTACTCCTACTCAGGAGTCTGCCACACGCATGCCTCACCATGATATCTGGATAGCTGGGAGGCAAAACAAGAAGGGTGAAATAAAGAAGCCCGTAACTGCTGAGGCGGCTGCAAAAATGGTAAAATACAACTCTTAGAGCAATCGTTTGAATATTGATTATTTGTGGTGTTAACTTACCAATTTCTGTTGATGGTGATTAGCGGGAGCTGCACGAGCAGAGGAAACAAGGCACGTTCATCCCTCAGGGAACAAGGGATGAATTGACAGTTGCTCTGGGTAACCCAGAGCATCCTGGATGTGTTAGGGTGCAGGCGCTGGTGTGGGCATCAAAGCATTCTTTGGGCCATCCCAGCGCAAACCCAGAGTGGGACTTTCTCAAGAAGAGGTAACCTATTCTTTTTTTAGAATGTTATTGCAAAAGGAAATTCAATAATAAGAAGCTAATGTTTCTTTTATCCATGTATAGGAGAATAAGAGAGTCGAGGATATAGTTGCTAAGAAGGTCAACGATGTAGTTGCTGAGAAGGTCAAGGAAGCATTGCTGTGGTGGAAGGCATCTCAGGCTTCCAATCAGCCTATGGCGACCCACTCTTCTCCTGATGCACAGACTGCGAGTAATCCTGGAGACCCATCGCCTAACACGTCTGCTGTAAGTATTGTTTATGACATTGTAGCTAGTCTTTTCAAGATGATATGTTTTCAAGATGATATGATATATGTATAACATTCTTTACATAAATTTGTAGGCATTGAAGCCATGCCACTTAATAATGCAAGACTATGTTGTTGCAGAGGCGCAGGCTTACCCGTCCCTTCCTAGGGAAAGGTTTCACGGGACTCCAATGCCACAGGGCTACGTTCGTGTGGACCCATTACGTGTGTTACCTGATTGGAGGGAAGCTACATTGCCATATCCCCACCCGGATATTGATACACTTGCTGAGGCAGAAGGCGGGGTCATATTGTGGCCCAAAGAAGATGTCGTCTACACTACTGAAATTGTAAGATAAATTTACATTGATTTAGACTGTTAATGTGTATATATGAGGTCAACTGATCTGAAATTATATATACAAGTTAAAAAGAAGACACCAGGAGCACCTAGTCCTCCACCTCCACTTCCCGCATTACCAAGTTGGGTTCCAACTGACCTAACATACCCGTTAGGTCCTACTTGTAGGGGAATGTCATGTTGGCTACAGGCACATAATATACATTGCCCTATAATTGTTTCTTTAGATGCAGATTATGCAGGTCAATCATACGATAGCTCTTTATTTATACAAGATATTATTGAGCTGTTTATGTATGCTTGGCTGAATACATCAATGATAGAGACATGGATAAGGTGAGATCTTGTTTATACATCCATATACCTTGTGTAAGATCCGGTGATCTGGTTTCTTATATATTAATGCATACGTAATACATGTTTTGCAGCTACTTAGTCGAAGATCAATGCAAACAATTTGTATTTGATCATGTGGGATTTTTGATTCCATCATTGATTAGTATGGTAGCTAAAGACCCTGATAGTGTTCAACAATACTGTATAGATGCTTTTACAATTTTTGGTCAGCAAAAGAAGATGATAATAATAGCTCCATTCAATTTCAAGTAAGTTTACTTTATTTATAATTTGGACTTAAGAAAATTCCATTTTTATTGTGCATTTTGAGTTATTAATTGTTAACTTTTTACCTCTAGCGGTAGACATTGGGAGTTACTAGTTATTGTCCCCGGGACGTTCACTGTTTATTATCTAGATCCCACGGGAAGTACATTAAACACTAAAATTGGACATGTAATGAGAATGCCTTTATTCTGGTGAGAAAATATTTCATTTTTTTATCTGTTAACATCTGTTATTACATTACTATTTACTTATGCAATTTACTGTGTTATATTCACATGTAGGGGTTTAGATGCATTCAAAAAGGCTGGAGGAACGGTCCCAAGGAAAAAGAACCAGCCAATAAATTGGCAGAACGTACAAGTAAGTTCCCGACTCCAATGTATATATTATTGATGTGAATTGTGCTTAGTTGTATTATTTTGTATGTTTCAATTTATAATGCGCTACACAAGACAACGGCTGGGCATGCGCATACTATGTGATGTGATTTATGCAGATGATTATCCGACATGCCACATTGGACATTGATACCATACATGAGGTATTATATATAGTCTCATTAGTTAGTATGAAATATATCAATCTTATTTTTATATTACTACTTATATATATACATCATTCTCTTTGTAGGTGTTTAAAACTGACCACACTATAGGTAAACGCTTAAAAAATGTAAATGCTCCATATACGATGGAAGCATTAAATGAAATAAGAGAAGAATGGGCAAAAGCCATACAAGCAGTGGCAATTGTAAGATATAATTGGGATGTTGATAGCGATAATGAATGATACTTTGTAAATGAATATTTCTGAATGTTAATACATGTATTTGAATGTTTCTATATGTGTGAATGTGAGAATTGAATTGATGTCTGAATGTATCTACTTGTGTGATTTTTTTTTGTTAATTTTGCAGGTTTGTGGCCTGTTTGTAGGCTGATATCAATGGATGTCGTAAACCTGCAGTTCAGAAAACTGAACTGCAGGTTCTCATCCTGCTGACCAACCACAGCAGCCTTGCAAACTGATATGAAAAAAAAAGATATAGGCATCGGTTATTTACAGAAAACCGTCAGCAAAGACCTACAGCTTCGGTTTTTTCAAAAAAACCGATGCCTCATGTGGCCACGGCCGTGCTGGAAATGCCATATAGTGTCGGTTGTTTAGTTGATCACCGACGCCAAAAGGGTTCGCACCACAGAAAACGACGTCATCTAGGACACTTTCTGTGTCGGTTACCAATTAAACACCGGCGCAGAATGCGTCCTAGATGACGCCGTTTTCTGTGGCGCGAACCCTTTTGGCGTCGGTGATCAACTAAACAACCGACGCCTGTACGCTAAATAGGCGTCGGTTAAAAAACCGACGTCAAAGTGTTCGACCTTTAGCGGCGCCCACATAGGCGTCGCTCGGAAACCGACGCCAAAGGGGGTTAAACAACCGACGCTAAAAGGCATTTCTGTAGTAGTGTGGCACTGGCTTTGGCTTCGGCAGTAGGACTGCTAGCACTGGCGAGAGGAGGACCGAATGGAGGAGAGGACCAACGACGGTGGCGTCTCCACGAACGATGAGCTCCACAAAGGCGACGAGCTCCACGGAGGTGGCAAGCTCTAGGAACGACGGCGAGCTCCACAAACGACAAGCTCCACAGCGGCGCTTCATGGCAGCGGCAAGCTCCACGGATGCGGCGATCTCCACAAATGGCGGCGATGGCAGTAGCAGTAAGCAAGGAGATTGACGTCGATGAGCAAGGAGAACGCCAGAATCGCCAAACCCTAATAGCCGATTGCAATCACAGAGAGAAAGGGGAAGAGTCGGGCTCGCTCGCGTGATATTAAGTTAACATTCAGTGTCGATTATTCAACACTACCGGCACATAAAACTAACAATGTCGGTTAACAACACAAACCGACACCTATTCCAAATGATAATCGTCGGTTTTTAACTAGAAATAAACTGACGTCTATCTACATACACCGATTAAAAAATTGGTTCTCAATTAATAACCATAGTCGTCAGTTGTTTTGAAAATTCGACGCTCAAAGGGTGTGAAAAATTTCCCGCAAAGAGCGTGGGAAAAACCATAAGTGTCGGTCATTGATGTAAAACCAACGATCAAAATGTGCCCAATTTCTGTTTCGCGAATAACCTTTCATCATCGATTTTTTAGTTAATGACCGACACCATATGTTAAATTTTTGGAGGTAATTTTTTCACTGAAAATTTTGGATTTGGCAGTTAATTTTCAGCATTGGTGTGTTATTAAGTAACTGACACCGAATAAAAGTGATACCCGTGTCTGGTCGCCCTTCACAGATTGATGTCGGTTTATTTTATAAACCGACACTTTATTGTTTAGGTGTCGGTGTATTATTACAACCGACACCTTTAAAAGTGACGTTATAAGCCATTGATGTAGTAGTGTCTTATATGTCCTACAGTTAGTTTATTAGGCACAACAATAATTTTTCATTTTATAAAATTACTCTATCAATCGCGTAGTTACTTTTATATTCTTGTGGTTATTTTACTATTCACATAGTTACTCTTATGTTCACACAAATACTTTAAGGATTTCTATACTTAAAAGTAAATGTGACATTACCTTTTCCTCCCTTCTTTTCTTTATGTTTTTTTCTATGATGCTCATTACATGCTCTGTCCTCTGCTTTCTTTTTGTCTTCTTTTTCTTTGGCTCTTCTTCTTTTCCTCCTTCTTCTTTGCTTACTTTGTTTTATTGTTCCCTTTTTTCCTGCCCTCTTTCTTCTTCATCTTGTGCAAATTTCTTTTGGCCAGAACCATCAACACCTTCTTCTTTGTCCTATTTCTCTGCAGCAGTAGTTTCTTTCTCAGGTGTCTCTTCCTCTGCTCCTTGCTCTTCAACACATTTTCTCTTTAGGCGAAGCTTGCCTAGTGTCCTTGGTGTGTCTCCCTTCTCCACACCTCTTTTCTTTTCTTCTTCTTCCATTGCCATAACCTTCTTGTGCAGAACCTCAATCCTGTCATTGATTTCATCGACATTTACTAAGGCAAACCCCTCAGTAAAGTGTGTGAACTCACATGCATGCGACTATGCTTTATCACATTCCTCTCCCCCCTTCCTCCTTAGAATTTTGTTTTCTTCCTCCAGTTTGGTTATTCTTCTCTCTAGCCACTTCTTCTCATGTTGGAGGTCATTAAATGCTTCCACTACTATCCTTGTGCAGATTTCCTTCTACATCATCAACTCCTCCTTGAGGTGGTGGATTCTTCTTTCCAGGCTGGAGTTCCTAGCAGATACTTCCTTGGTAATGATTGGCTTTTCTGCCACCTTCTCTTCCATTGGCTTGCTCTTTGCCTTCTTTGCTGCAAGGTAATAGGGCAAGTCCTTTACTGCCTTTGCAGCTTGCCGATCATCACCCTGGTCCAGCTTCATCCATTTACAAACCTATCCAAAAAATAAACAATGTGTCACATAGCTACATATATGATTATGTTGTATATTAGGTTTGTAACAAAGAACAAAGATTATTACATCTTTAGGGTCGACACACCCTATATCCATCAATTTATTTACAAGCGCAAGCCACTTCTTTATCCTTGGGTTGGCATCATGGAGTGTTGGCTTTTCCATTCTTATCATCTCATATGCCCAAACCTGCATTTAATAGAGAAAAATATAATTCATATGTAACTGTCCCTATGTAGCATTGTAACATTCTAGATGAAAATAAAGTATGAAATTATTTACTTAAGCAAAGGCACATGACACACCTTGTTGTGTAGAGTGTGGTTTTTCCTTTATCTCCTCTTCTCATCATTTGAACATTTTCCCTCAACACCTTCATCTTCTTCAAGATAATCCCATGCACCAACTTTGCCCAATTTAACTACCCTATGGCAATTACATCATCCAAGTAGTGCATTATGTAAATTGGGGCACAATAATTGGTATGAGGGAGTAGGAATGTTGCCAGCAAGTGCAACATCCATGCATGACACATGTTTTGGTAGTCAGCGGGGTTGTCACTCTTGGCATATTCTTGCCAAAGCTTTGCCAAGTTGTCATTGTACAGGACATCCTTATCCTTTAACATCTTTGAGGTCTCAACCTCCTTGCCATCTCTCCTTGTTGCCCTATCAAACTCTCGCCATATGGAGCTCACTATTTCAGAGTTCTTTCTAGGTATGATATACATACCTTTTATAGGGAGACCTAGAATGACCCCCACATCCTCCACTATCATTCTACATTCTACCCCATGGGCCAACAAGAACCTATCATCTTCCACATATCTGTCTATCAAATCTTCCAAAAGACCTACATCTACTGTAAGATTGGGCATCTTGATCATGTTTCCAAATGTTGTGGACCTCAACATTTGAATTGGATTCTTGGTAAACACCACACTGTTGCTGATGATGTTGTAGATTTTTAAGTATCATCTGTGCTATACCTTTTTAAGTCCACCTAAAAACATATCAAACCGTAACTCTTAGGTTTGTTTCCTTATTACTTTTTAGTCAGTTTAGTTACTCTTACATTTTTACAATTTACTTTACATAATTGGTTGATCACATTAAAATTTAATTGGAACTATAACAACAACTTATTAAACTATACATGTTATTAACTATCCTCTAAAATTAACAAAAAGTTTACTCAATTATAAATGCATATAACCTTATCTTCGTCAGCCTTTCCCTTGCCCTTCTCTTTCCTATTTCTTTTTTCCTCTTCTTCTTCCTCCCCATCAGCTTTTTCTTCCTCATTCCCTTCCAGATTTTCTTTTGTATGGTCATCAAACCCTTGCCTATCCTGCTCTACATACTAAGATTCATTATTATTTGAAAATTTTACTTTTTAGTTTAACAAAAACTACTTTCCAATTTAACTGCTACATTTATAGTGAACTAGATACTTTTTGCTATGACATAGTTACTTCAATGTTTCTGTAGTTACTCTAGGCATCATATAGTTACTCTATTGTTCTAACAGTTGATCATTTAGTATACATTGTTACTTTTTACTCAAAAACATTTATTTATGTTCTTATAATTTACATGCAAACAGAACTTACCTTTTCTTTCTTCATGCTCCGCTTCATCACACGGTTGTTCCTCATCCACAGTACCTTCATTGTCTTGCACACCAGCATCAATTGCCTTACTGATTTTTCTTTTCTTCTTTGAAGGTGTTCTCCTCGGAGGAGTTGTAGTTAATTTTTCCTTCCCCTTTGGAGCAGGTGCTTCTTCCGCTATAACCGATTGGTTGGCCAACGGCTCGATGTCTTCATAGTGCCTCAACACAAATCCTCTTTGTCGTCAGTTACAATTTTAATGAACCTTCTCCATGGTGGCTTTACTGTGGCCCTCCCCGATGATTTATTTGTCCTCACCATGTCTGAAGTGCGAAAGACTTGCATGGGAGAAGAGATTGGCAATGGAGGACCTAACTGGGAGAATAGAGATGGAGAAGCGGACGGAGGCCGAAAATCCTCCGAGCAAGTGCAATAGAGAAAATGTAGGGAATTATCTCAGCGGAGAAACTACAAGGGAGGACGACGACGGTGGTTTGAGGAAATGTGGAGTAATCACACAGAACACAGCTCAGGGTTTGAAGGAGGATGACGACGGTGGTTTGAGGAAATATGGAGTAATCGCAAAGAACACATCTGAGGGTTTGAACTCTTGATTTGGTATTTTTTTTTCCGCTTTCGGTCATGCCGCTCTTTTTCTCACAAACTACCACTTTTTACTAGTTTGTGCTACCGTGTTTTTGAGATGGATAGCAGAAATCTATTTACCCACATGGGCAATATGTATGTATATATATATAATATTATATATATATATATATGTGTGTGTGTGTGTGTGTGTATTGTTTGGGAAACATCCGCCATAACAAGGAATACTAGAACTAAACATGTCATCTTCCTATTAAATATAGGTCTCATCGATCAGATGCTTGTGTCATATGAGTGGCTCCTTTCTTTTCCTCTTGGTAATTAACAAAGCATTAAAGTGAAAAGAAAAGATAACTTATTTGGTTCCACACTCTATATATCATCTTCCAGAAATGAAGGAAAAATCTATTGCATCTTCTTTCATGAATCGATGCCTAGTTCCAAGGAAGGGCATGCTTGTGTTCCATGCATTTGGGCAGCAGAGGAGGGGTTTTAGTCGATGGAGTTGAGTTTCCTTGGGATTCTCTTATCGTTTCAAGTGCATGGTTGACATAGAATGGACATGAAGAAGACAGTTAAGGATATGGTTTTCCATATTGTGACGACAAAGGTTGGGATGAGTGGACTCTCTGAAGATTGGGTCTCATGGCTCTAAGAGTCTTTCCCGGATAAAGTCCCCCACCAACAAATAGAAAGGAAGCCAAAATATTAGGATTACCAAATTTATTTTAGCATTATCTTTCCATAAATTGATAGGGGGTATGGGACTGTCTATTTAAAATCAAATTTAGCTAATGTAAGTATGAGGATTTTGATAATATTATTCCTATTTACTTTTGAGGGTTATATTTATACATTCTTATCCTCATTGGATTAACATATATAAACTGACCTAGGGTTGTCCAAAACAATTTATGGCCAAGTTGTTAGGAAAGCCATTTACTATCTAATTAAACTCATGCAAATTTTATTTTGCCAGAGTATGCATACAAATTGGGTAAATTCACTGTGGACCTTTATGTGCGTTGTTTATCTCCCTTTGGCTATCCCTCCCTAGTCAGGTAGGACTTGTCTGGGCTCACGTGGTTACCACAACCAGAGAGGACAACGTTTGTTAGAGAAACTAATTTTCAAATTGTCTGTGTTGTGTTCTGGAAATCCCCCAATACCCCTCTATATATAGAGAGGCCAGGGTCAGGTTTCCCATTTGCTATCCGATAAGGGATTAATGTGCGGGAGTGGAAAGGACCGAAAGATCTTAAATTTTCACAACAATTCTAGAAATTTCACAACATGCGTCTGTCTAAATAACCGTTTGGCAAACCCATACGGTCATCTCGCATTGTGAGATGGTCATTTCATAGTTTTTAGTTGTATACACATTTGGCAAATCAATTCCCATCAATGTTAGACATTGATTTCCTTGTGCAACAAGTATTTCTCAAGAGAAACAAATAGGGAAACATCTAGAATCTGCCCTGACCAAACTGGACCATCTCTCTTGTGTGAGACAACCATCTCGGTTCACCCATATGGTTGTCTGGTGACCTAAGTCGAGCCTAATTGGTTGGGTCGGTTTGTTCCTTTGTCAATTTCAACTCACAACTAGGCCTGACACCCAGACGCCTGTCTCAACGCTTCTCGATTACATCATAATGGGAACTCATAATAAAAAGTGATTTTTTTAAATAAACATCTTGTCGAATAAACGTTGATTTTGGAAAATTGCTTGTTACACTTTTTAATATAAGTCCTAGCAAGTAAAATAATTTTGTTATAAACCATTTTACTTGTTTTTATATAGCGTACTGTGCAATTGCATTGACTTTGTGTCTTGATTTTAGGAAAAACATTGGAACCTTGACTATATCACTTCCACACTTTGATGACAAGGATAGATTAGAAAAATATCCTATATTGTGTTATTTGTTCTTTAAATATCCAATTTTTGAGTTATTATTTCTTACTGTATATGCCCGTGTCATAGATCCTAGCGGGTCACTCAGGGATGGGGGATTCAATCCCTTTACCACTGTCTAGGCAGTGAGATTGGGATTGGAGTAAAAATGGTTTCGTGATTATTCAAAGGAGTGTTATTTAATTGGATTTATTTTTCACTAGATTCCATTAATTTTGACTTTTTACCAAATCCTCATTAAGAACTTCCTTTTTTAGTATTATCTTTTAGGGATATTATAGAAACATTTAGGAATGGTTAATATATCTATTGGAAGTGTTTAGACCAAGATAAATGCTAAACTGTTCATTAAGAAGTCAAAATTCAAGTTTAAAACAACTAGATTACAAAACAATAGAGGTTCTCTCAGTCCAAGAAGAGTTCGATCGAAATAAATTCTGTCTAAGAAGAGTTCGATCAACAAAATTGAAATGACTATTTTCTACAATGACTCTTTTTCAACAACAACTATTTCTCCGTCCAAGAAGAATTTGATCGAAATAATCGGTCTAAGAAGAGTTTGACTGAAAAAGACTTTATAAAAGCATATCTTGAAATTTCAAAAAACTTATTAAATGATATTTCTCATGGTACCTAACTATGATAAAGACTTTATGCGAGTGTGGAAAAGGGTTTAGGATAGGATAGGACTAATATTCACTTGTTCTTGCATTATTCCTAGCAAGTTTTACAGAAAGTATTAATACAAGGTACGTTCATGGTATAACTCGCTCTGGAAACTCGTCTAAGTTCCTTGATCACCTGAACTACTATATTCTCATTGTTAGTAACATAAATGGGAAATATTTTCATCATCAAAATTAGAGTGTGGCATATCCAAAAAGTCAACAATCTCTCCATTTTTTATGATGACAATTATTTCCATAAGATAATTTGAAAGTAGAAAAATTTAGATCATCATACCTTTAGAAAGTCAAAATTATCTTCATGGGATTTTTCACCCCCTTTGTGGAAACCTAAATATATTTATTCTTACCAATGACCCCCCTGAAGGAGACTCTCCTTCTCAATAAGATAATCATTTTAGGGAGGGAATATAATAAACAATAAAAATTTGCCAATTGAAACAACGATGTACCAAAAATAAATTGGATACATTTCATAAAAGAGTGTCTCGTGTATAGAAAAAATCATTATTTGATGAAGAAACATTTAAAAGTTGTCTAATTACCATTGAAAGGAATGTGAAGTCCTCCATAATAAAAAGATCCCATTAAGAGAAAATTATTAAAAGGATACTCTAAACCAATGGTAAAAAATGTTAAGTCCACCATGATATACATATTCCATGAAAACACCATTTTATAATAATATCTCAATATCAATGCATGGAACGTTAAGTTCTACATGATATAGAGATTTCCATAAAAACCAATAAAAAATAAAATTGGTTTCTCAATCATTTTAAAGGATGTTAAGTCTATGAATGATAATGAATTAAACACAAAATGAAAAAAATCCACACAAAATATAGGGAATGTTAAGTCCATAACAATATAGAGAATCCATTAATAATATGCAAGTTTATATCAAATACCTTTAAGCTCCCCCTTAATATTATACTCATAAATTAATTGAGCTCCAACGAAAAATTGAACCGTTAATATGTGGATATCCAAAAATAATTACAGGTTATGTAATAAATTAATTTTAAAATATATATATATATATATAATCAAAGAAACAAACTACCAAGATAATGATTTTACTAAAATGCATTAGGATATAATCAACTATAAAAAATAAAACAGATTAAAAAGATATTCATTTAAGATCATGATCACTCAAACCTCATTTAATGGGAGGTTTTAAGGACCCAAACCATGTTTTTGTCCCTTTTCTTTATAAATGGGCATGAAAAAGCATAATGCCTAAATCTGCCACTTGATATGCCTTTAATTATCTAATTCCTAGTGCTTTTGTTATTTGTTCTAAATGCTCACTCTTAATAATTCTAATTTTTGTATAGCAAGCACTACAACACGAACTTATCTATGTCCATTAAATCATATTAATGTTAAGGTGATAGTGGTAACAAATAAAAATAAATCAACAATTTTACGTTGTTTGAAAATTATGAAAACTGATAAATATATTTGAAGGCAATGGAAAGTACAACATATTTGAGTGGAATGTGAACAGACCGCATGGAAAAATATTGACAATATGAATTATGGAAATGCCTTGAATATTTCAATTGTGGACATGTTGTCAATAAATTTAACAGTAGATTTGGTCGAAATCCCCTTTGTTACCAAAGAATACAAAATCCAACAATTTTTTGTTATTGGAAATTATCCAAAGTCATTAATATGTTGTTGAACTAAAGGAAATTGACCATGAGAGACAGTTGCAAACTTTGACCAACTTCTTTTGACAAAACTTAAGAGTGGTCATAGAGTCCTAGAAAGAGTGGAAGACAAACTGAATGTATAAAACAAAACCAATATTTCATTATAGAAATTTAGCAATTGTGTACATATTTTCAAACAATTCCATGTAGCAAATAAATTTTGTTTTATGCACTTTTTTGTAAAGAATTATATTTAGGAAGGTCAAAGGACGTTAGTTGACCATAACTCAAAGTGGCAATAAAATGAATCATGGAAGCTAATCAAAGAAAAATAAAGGAACATAAAATTATTTGTTGTCAATTTTTAAATAGAACCATGTTCCAAGTTTATCATTTTTGACATAGCATCTTTGATTGGGCCTTTTTGACCGAGCTATTTAAATAGAGCACATGATCAAATATCACATTTGTATTTATAATATAAATCATTTTAGAATTGAAAGGAAAAATAATTTTTTGAAAAAAAAATATTAACAACCAGATAGACAAATTGATACTTACGATCAGTAGTTTGGTCATATTATATATCGACCAATCTGCCCCTCAATTGAATTGTACTTTGATTGAGTATTAGTTTTTCAAAAACTTTATCAACGGTCAACCAGATTAAAGGAAATAAATAGAAAAAAGATATCCATCATTTATCCCATTTACTTATATATTTAAGGAATTAACAATCGTAATAAATTTCTTTTTCTTATATTTTTCAATTGTATCTGATTTAAATTCAACAAGTTCATTTTTGTAAAAAATTGAAGAAGACACATTATTGTCATCACATTGTTCATAATTTTCTGTGTCTAGGCATTCAAATGTTTGATGAAAATTTTCTTCTACCTTACATTCTTAAATATTCTTTCCAAATGATTTTATGGTATTTATAGTAGAGGCAAATCTAGAATTCATTTCAAAAATAGTATCATTTTTCCATATAAAATAATTATAGTTTATGAGTAAGAATATTAATTGTATAAGCATAAACGTTCTCAGTTTCTTCATGACTAATACATTATTTTTTCCAAATATCGCAAGTAGTTTCACATGATTAAATATGATTCAATTCATCAATAGAAAGAAAATTATAAAGTAAATCTTCATTTCTAGTAATAAGAGTAGCATTTCTTACCATAGTCACATTCAATTCATCCAAATCTACTGAGGGAGGCACATTTGAATGGATATCCATATTGCAAAGATCATGGCTAACACTTTGAATCAAGAGTTGTGTATCTTGCTTACAAGAAGTTTTCACTGATCTTCAAGACTTGTTAAAGTTCCTTGAAGACCCACTCTGAAACCACTTGATAGATCTAGAGGGGGGTGAATATATCTTATATAAAAGTTTATTCAATTTGAAACATGAGGTCAGATTGCAACCTGCTTAAAAAGACAATGGAGTGGATATGTAAAGAAAGTTATATGGACAATGAAATAAAACCATAAGAGACACCCAATTTAGAGTATTCTGTCAAAATACATACATTTACCACCTAGTTGTTCCCAAAATGGAATGGCCTTACTTTTTTTCTTTATCATGTTTTCTTTATCATGAATAAGACTATAATTACGTATTGTACACCCAAATTTTGAGTCATGGGTATGGGACCCCTTACATGTAAGACCTATTGCTCATGCAATTTGGGATCTTCATTTTGGTCAACCCACTGTAGAAGCCTTTATTCGTGGGGTGCTCTCAGCCTTTGAATATTACTTTTCCACCTATACTTTATTCCTTTTGTTAAACCAATACAAAATACAGAAAATCAACCAATGGTTTTTGTGTCTCAAGACAACCCTCTTTTTCTAGATCAAGGAGAACTTGCAAGAAAGAGTAGATCACAGTCAACCTCCCACCTTGGTCGTATCCTTCTCACAACAAGTAGATTCCAATAATGCTTACCAACTTCTTTCTTCCTGGGAAGTAGTTGGAAGAATACTATGGAGTAGATCACAATCAACATCCTCCTTGCTTGCAACCTTCTCAACAGAATAGCTTCCAAAAATTCTTCCCAACAACCTTCTTCCCAAAAAGTAATTGGAAAGACACATTAGAGTACATTCAATTAGCCCTCCTCAGATGAAACCTTCTTACAAGTAGTAGCATCAAGAAGCTTCTTCATAACATTCTCTCAAGAAGTACTAAGAAGCACAAAAAACAATAATGGTGAATAAGAGAGGAAGAGCAAATTGCAACTCCTCAAAGGATTACAACATGAAACTCTCTATAAACAAATGATGATCAATTTATATACAAGGATAGACAAGCATACATTTGGTGGAGTATGATAGTACTTTGAGCTATGGCTTAAACTTGAAGATGGTAACATAGAATTCTAAGCATTGAGAAAGATAACACGTTAATGGTTTTCTAAAATGTATGTGTGTCTATTGTGTGTCCCAAATGTTTGTAAGGTACTCCTATACATAGGAAATACTTAGGAATGGAAATACATCTATCAGAAGTTATTAGACCAAGATAAATACTAAATTAGCCAATAGAAAGTAAAAAAATTGAGTTCATTATCACTAGATTACAAAACAAAATATTTTATCTCGGTCCAAGAAGAGTTTGACTAAAATAAATTTGATCAAAGAATAGTTTTCTTAAGTTCAGTCTCTTCGTAAAACTTGCAACAAATTTTTTTACAAAAGCTCTTTTTTTACAATGACTATTTCTCTGTCCAAGAGGAGTTCAACCAAAAATTGATTTGGTCCAAGAAGAGTTGGATTGAAATAGAGTCTATAAAAGCATATCTTGAATGTTGGGAAACATATTAAATGACTTTCTAATGGTTCCTAACTATCCTAAAGACTTTATGTGAGTGTGGAAAAGGTTTAGGATAATATAGGGCCAATCATCACTTGTTCTTACATCATTCCTAGCAAGTTGTACAAAATGTATTAATACAAGGTACATACATGGTACAACATGATGTGGAAACTTGTCTATGTTCCTTTATCACCTAAAATACTAAATGCACATTGTTAGTAACATAAATGGGATATATTGGCATCATCAAAATGATAATATGACATATCTAAAAAGGGAACAATTCCCATACTTGAACTTCATGTTATTGGGAATTTCAATGTTATGGATGCATTGGTTGTATCAAAAATAGTATAGCACATTGATTGTAAGACCATGTAGTTCCTTCAGGCCATTTGGGTGGTGCATGAGGTGGTAGGCCGACCTTTTCAAATGAAGTCCAAATTTACCAAAACCAACTTCTATGCAGAAGTTTTGTTAGTAAAGTGTAATCTTCATCACTTAGATTAAAGATCACAAATTTATCACATTTGTCATTTTGAGGTCGTTTGATGAGGATCACAACTATAAAGAAATATTTATATAATATAATTTAGTTGCACGAATTAGGAGTGGATTAGTGAAGTTGATGAATTTTAATTGATTTTAATTTGTGACCTGGTGAGGCTGGAAATGATTGTCATGGAGCACTCACTCTAAGTTTCCATTTTTTTGGTTATATTAACCCTGATCTTCTCTTGCGATCCATTATTATCACTGTATCAGTCAAGGAGCGGTCTTATAATATTGTTTTGGAACACTCTCAAGTACCATTTTCATGTCATTTAACAAGGATACTTCTTGATGTGGTTGGATTTGACCAACAGTACGTGGATGCTACTATCCATGTATTGTAGTCATTATGGAGACACCACTATAAACTTTATGGGACATATATGACCCTTCCCATTTTCAGTTGAATTAACCTTAGGTGTCTAGGTTAAGGTACATAGCATGAGATCAACTTCCTAGAACTAGTGAGGGAGTACCTTCTGGGAAAAATATCAATCCACCTAGGATTATAGCATATTATGTGGTGTAGGTCATGGAGCCTTGATTCTTCCATCACATTGACTATGAAAATGTAGTCTTGAACCCGAGTTTCTATTAGGATGTTTTCTTCTTAAAGTATGAGAAAGGAAGATACATAAATTTCAACAAGAAGAAGGACTTTGGTCCCATAGACAAGGGAGTATGGTGTTGAAATTGTTAAAGTTGTATATGTGACTAATATGCCTAGAAAGCCATTGGAACATGTTCATGATAGTCAGTGGACCCAATGGTGTTTTTGAGTATCTTAAATTTGATTCTTTTTTGTTGCATCAATTTCTCTATCATTCTGATGCCAATAGGGAGAGCTATTTGGGTGCTTGATTTCATAATAATTAAGGTACTAATTTACCAAATTTGTAATGAAATTTGTGTCATTTTTGGAGATGATTTTTATGGGAATAACATACTTTTTGATGATACAATTACAAAGAAAATGATGTCTTGTAAGGTGAATTTGATAGAGATTGAGATTGCTCTATCCACTTGGTGAAGTAGTCTATGGAGATTAATATGAAGAAATGGTTGTTGAGCAATTTTTGATATATCTTGCCAATCATGTTAACTCCCCAAACAATGAATGTTTGTGGCATGTCCATGTTGTAGGGATGAGATAGAGGTGAATGGATACACCAATAGTTACCCTAGAAAATTTGAAAATTTTAAACATAATGAAAGAAATCAATCCATTGTATTCTAGAAATTGAGAAAACATTGAATACATTTTTCAAGGGCAATGCTTCCCATGAAATGACTACATATGCCTTCATATATTTCTTGCATTATACTTTTGGCTTCAACTTTGTGGAGATTGTGTAATAGTTCATGAATGGTGGATAGCTAGTATATCATTCTTGATTGTGTTATATAATTGCCAATGTCTTCAGGAGCCTTTGGGGAAGTGATTAGGTTTGAGTGACAATTTAATGTCAGAAACATGATTATTTTCATATTGAAGAGACTGATTGGATTTTCATGTAATAGGTTGGTTGAGTCAATGTATTCACTTTGACTGTAAGGACATTTGTAGCTTGAATAACAACTCAGTAGGCATTAGTCCCAAATGCATTAGCATAGGTATTCTTGTCCCTCCTATAATGAGGGAGTTGGATATCATCAAACACCTCAATTAATTTGGACATAAATTTTTAGGTATCAGTCAGGACCCTCCTATTTGTCTTTCACTCATAGTTGAGTTGTGTATGATGAATACATAATATCCAATGGCGTTGAGTTTTTGGGTTCATATCTTTTTGGTTGCTTGTAGTTCTAGGATACAGTCTTCAAGCTCATTCATGTTGGTGGCCTCAAATTATAGTTGTTGGGAAATTAGTATTAGTCTTCATGTAGGTTGTTAAAAACTACACCTATGTAGCATCTTTGAAAATTTACCATGTCTCATTAGGGCCATATATGGTAGCCATCAAGGTGTCAGTGTTGATGTCAACATTGGGTAAGTTGAACTATTAATATGCTGAAAAAATCATGGTATATCCTTCTAGTTGATCAGCCATAGCTTGATCCTTGACAACCATCATGACAGCATTGGTAATATAAAATTTAGAGAGCATTATATACCAGTTGGCACGTCATCAGATTATCGATGCTCACACAAAAAGTGGAACTTCTCATAATGTGGCATCAAGAGCGCATAATATGATATTTCATAATGCCACAACTTCTTGATTGTGTTAATTGAAGTGAGATAGGTGTTTACAACATGAGTATATTTGCATTCTATTTCAGTGAACTTATTAACATATAAAAGATGGCATGTCATCATGGTTGATTTTTTTTCCTAAGGACTCCTCTCAGTCATATTCATGTTTTGTTGATAGATTTAACATTAGTAAATCACCTTCTATTCATAGATCGAGCATGAGTGGGTTTGACTATTATTGCTTCAACTTGTTAAACATAGTTTAACAATGATCATTCCAATTCATGCCCAACATATTGTAAATAGGTTTGCAAATTGGTGTCAGCTTCATGATGTATATGCTAACGTATTGGAGTTGTCTAAGAAAACATCTAATCTCTTTCTCTGCACAGGAGTGGGCAACTTTTCACTCAATATTTTCTTGGATCAACCTCTGTATCTTAATGGGTAACTATGTAGCCTAATAGGTTGGTATAGGTGATGCTAAAAGTGCATTTTGTTGGATTCAATCAATGGTAAATCATCATAGTCTTTGGAGTAAAATTTTCAAATAGGCTACACCTTCTTTTCTTTCTTTGTCATGGAAATCATATCATCTATGCACAATTTAGTTTTATGTGTATAAGACCATGGAAACTGGCCATCATGGCCCACCCATAGGTTGCACCTATGCTCTTCATCCTAGATGGATAAAATATAGCCTAATACACCCCAATATGTGGTGGGATATATTTTCCCCGCCTTTGAAAATTATAGTTTTTTTGGTTGGAACCACATAATCTATCCATGAAGACAAGAAGTTATAGGCCAGTTGTATTTCCCACTAGAAAATTAATATGTAGTAGAGGGAAATCATCCTCTAGGCTAGATGTATTGAAGTCTGTTTAGTTTATGCACATGTAGATATGTGTTTATTTCTGTATAAATTGGAAAAATATTTTCTAGGCATGTTGGTAATGTTATGGGCGGTATAAAGCTTGAATTTTACATCTTGTGCACTTCATTGTGTATCTTCAATCCCCATTCAAGTTGGAAGCATATAACCTTTTGTTTGATTGGACACTTTCCTAGTGCGGTCAAAAGTTAAAGTAAAAATATAGACTCATCTGACCATAGAATGTAAACATATCTTCAGTTAAATATGTAAACATCAATTTTTACAATATGAGGAAGTGATCCCATTCCAATGTCGATAGTTAATGTCTTTTAAAAAATGTGGACAACTTTCACGTTCTTTAGTCATGTTTTCATGGATTACCATGTCTTCTAGGCCTTCATTGATAAGAACATACTCTCAAATTTAGGCGTTAATGATAAATATTTAACTATAGTTTTGTCCCTATAATCTCCTAGAAGGCCCAAAGAACTCTAGATACTAGCCAATTTCGAGACATGCATGCACCAAACTGAGGAGACATTGACTTTACTCAACATGTTCAGAGAGGTTTAGATAGATTCAGTCAGTTTCTCCACAAACCCTACCAAGGTCCACATGAAACCGATTAGGATTCCTTCGAAAGTGAACTAGGTTTATCCAACATGCATGGATTTACATATCGCAACAAGCCACATCCCTATCCACAACACTGGATAGGTTTTGCAACAAACTAATCTTGCTTCTTTGGACACTTCTAGCCATCAATTATCTTCATTGACTGCAACATCAATCTAAGCACCCAAAATTGATGGGAAGAAACCGGCCATGTTCCATAGAAAACCAAACCATTCACTCCCACACATTCAGTCTCTAGATGAAACCAACTAGTGTTCACCCGAATCGACTAGGGTTCTTTCCCTCCCACACATTGATTGTTGGAGATGAAACTGATCCCCGAGCTTGTCTATATGTGATTATCATCAACTATCCTTCATTGAACATCAACTATCTAACATAAACTAGGACACTCATCAATTGTATTTGAGAAACTTCTCCTCCATGGGATTATCTATTCATCTCCTTATTTTCTTATATATTTCTCCATTGTTTCTAAATAAAAAATGTATTTCCTTCTTCGTTCAGTACAAAATATGCTTGTCTATGGCTAGATCAACTCCTTCTTGGCAATGTATCTGATACTCGACATCTTGTGTACTTTGACCCTAAGTAAGTAATAAATATTCAGATCTAGCATGCTGATGTTCCATCTTCTATTTTTGTTACGAATGTTGAATTGGCTAATCTCTTTCTTTGTTTTGGACTGAACTCTGAGAGGACAATGTCCAAGGGATAATCTTCCTAAAATACAAGGTCATAGGAGTCTGACTCAACACTACAAAACCGACCCTAGTTCATCCAACCTGGGCCACATCTTTGTGTTAGGATTCCTAGAAAATCGTTTGCCTCTCCTAATGATCCTATCTATTTTACACATGATAGGTAATGTGTAATAGTCAATGGTGTTCCTCTATGATCCATGAGAAAGGTTTTGATTTTTTGATGAGGTTTTAGTCACACTTCACGAGAGTGCGTGGGATGAACCCCATAGGAGTGTCTACCATAGTACCTGATGGGTTAGGATGTTAGTTGGTACCTCGCATGTTCAAGGGTTGTCTACATTAGATAATGAGGTGCATGGCTACCTAATTCATGGTTTAATAGCATGTAAAACCTTCTCTCAACTAGTAGGATTTAATGAAATCTGCTTTCTGTATTGTTTTGTTTTGGTTCTTATTTAAATTTACTTTTATGCATATTTCTACCTTCCATTTTTCTTAGTTGTGCAAGGACCAAATCTTATGTGGCTACACATCCCCACTTTTCTACATACGACCATGTCTTATTACTTGACTCGTATAAAAAGTTTAGTGTCCCAATGGTTCTAATTAAAAAATTATTGTCTGATCTTTAAGGGACCACATTCATTTTGGACATGGTCTCGAAGGTGATCATTGTTGTTGAAAATTGTGTTTGTGATGGAAATTTCCAGCTTGGAAGAACTGGGCTTTAATCAGAATTGTGTGTTTTTTCTATACAGGATGAGGCCTCCACATTGATCATTGTGTGTTTTTCCTAACAACATGTCAAAGAGAGTGCATAACTCCTACTTATGTATGGTATTTGATGATGATTTATCTTTTCTTTATTTCGACAATGGTTGTTCTTGAGCTGGGGAGTCATTGTCAATGATTGAGATATACTTTTTTGTGAAACTCATTGATGATGTTTTTGCTATACAGGGTGATACCTCCACTTTGATGTTTATTGGTGGTTTTTGTAGGTCTATGTATGTGGTCTCTCTCTCATATCTCATGTTTGAAATATGTGTAGTCTTGTCTATTTGGTCTTTTCCCTGAAGTCTAATTATGATGCCTTCCTCTAGGCAAAAAAATTTGGTCCCACATAGAAGGCACCCACAAAACTTGTAGGTGACATGGCTTGGACCAACATGAGAAATCCAGGGGGCTCCAATCTGGGAGAGGAAATCATATTTCATAATAGATATTGCATTCAGTAGTAAAAATAAATAGGAAGGGTGATCACAACATCAAGAACAAACTCATTCAAAACTATCATAAAATAGAATTATGGTTATCAAGAAGTGTAAAGCTTTTAGATACAAGGGTACTTGTTGTGGAACTTCCAACTTTATGTTAGCCACCACCTATACCATGTACTCAAACATCAATATATGGAGGATTTCAAGTTGATCACACCCTCCTACAGCAATGGTACACATACATGATTAGACTGAGGTGCACGATCCTTTCATGCAACATTAAGATGGCATTGATTGTATGATAGATTAGAACTAAAACCTTAGGATCATACTTGAAAACTAAAAAAAGTTTATCAACTTACCCTTGAAGGTAGAAAGGAAAAAAAAATTAAGTAGAGAATCCAAGTGTTACAACCTCAATTTTTGGGTTCATTTGGTGAGAAATGTAATTTCTCATATTAAAGATATTTGAAGTAAAATAATGATATAATTTGTTTGGAATAAATGGATTTCGTTTACAATAGCCTTGATGATTGTGTTGTGGGCTTTATTAATTGTTGGGCCCAAATAATAAGAAAATTCAATTAGTAAATGAATAATTGAATATTTGAGAAAAGAAAATGTGGAAACCTCTAGAAGGCAAATCCAAAGAGGGATTTTGTGCCTCTTAGGTTCCTTGGGTTCCAATGAGTCCAAATTTTCATACAGAATGCAATAAGAAAAGAAAAGATCAATTAAATATTTCTTTGTTAAGAAAGAAATTGAAAATAATGATAACATGTGGAAAATGAGTGAAAAGAAGTATAATGGATTATCCTTGGTGGATTTTCGTATCCCAAGGATTCCTAATGATAAAAGGAATACTAATGAGGAAAATAAAAGAGAAATAAAGAGAAATCCTCAAAAAGAGATATTTTAATGAGAAATAATCAAGATAATGTGAAATAATGCATTTAGATGCATCTAGAAGGATAATGAGTATCCTTGAAAAAGAATTTCGAAATAATAGAGTGTCTTGGGATCCAAAGAATCCCAATAAAAAGAAAGAGAGAGAAAATACCAATAATAGAACATAAGAGGATAATATGATGCATGATTAATGAATTTAATGGTTTTTGTTAAAGAAGTGGTATTTTCCACTTAAGGAAATATAAAATATGTGGCCAATGTATTAAAAAGGGCAAGTACAAAGAAAATGAAAGAGGGATTTCGAATTCCTAATATCCAAATAATAGAGAAAATCCAAAGGATAAAGAAGGGAGAGAATATTACTTCTCATTAAAAGAATTGATTTCCTACTTGGAAAGGGGCTCTAGGATTCGTGGATAGATGATCTAGGGCTTCTTTACCCTCCCCTATAAAAGGGGTAGAGCCCAGGATTGAGTCCAGAGAGATCCCACATCACCCTCTCTCTCTCTTCTCCATCTGCTTCTTCATAGTTTCTATTCAAAACCCTAGTAGAAGGGAGCAACGTAACCCTAGGGCAGCAGGGAGCCCAGGTGAGGTTGTGATGGGAGATGGAGATGCCACGAAGACAGAACGAGGTCAAGCTATCATCACCATGCCCTATACAATGTGGCACAACAACAACACAGCTGCCTGGACGACCGTACTTTGCATGCTCGCGAAAGCCAAACTAGTCGCCATGGCCACGAGCGGAGGGTTCCTAGAGGAGTGGGGAGGTCCAACGGAGGTAAGGGAAGGTGTTGCTGAGGTCTTCTGGTCTAGAGTTGGGAAGGAGAGGTGAACTTAGTCCTGCGCGTGGCGGCAACAGCCTCTATCGCGAGGTTGAAGATGAGGGATTGGTCATTGGGCCGTTTTGCCCTCTGAAGTACAAAGAAACGTAGAGCCACGCCGAGGGTATTTTAGTAACTTTATTATGTTTCCCAAAAGAGGCCTACAACGTTGTATGGGAGACGCCTATGTGGCAGCCCCCATTGGCCCAAAGTAAGTAACTTTGCAAAATTCATATCTAATAAACCGTAGCTCGGATACATACGAATAATATATGTATTTTGATCAGGAGAATGAGAGGAATCCAAATAAAAATGATATTAATGATTAGTTTCTTTCCGAACTGCAAAAGTGCAATAAGTTGATGAAAAGTACATTAAAGTTAGGTTAAAACCCCTTTTTGTGATTAAAGGTTGAATCTAGTATGTTTAATGGGTTAATTTAAGTATTAATAACCTGTTGAATTATAATATTAGATTCAAACCTGATCTAGATGTGAAATTGCATGATTTAGGGTTTTTACCCAATATGAGAATGATTATGCATTTAGAAACCCTAATTATAGGTTCAAAGAGGATAAGATCATATTTAATTTAAAAAATGTGAAAATATTATGTTAAATGATGGTTGTAAGTTATTTGAATATAAAAGTTCCTAATTGTGGGTAAATACCCATAATATAGTAATTAGGGTTTTCTAGTGAATAAAAGGTGGATTTAATGATATATAGAGTTCATTTGTGAATTAGACAATAATGAACCATGAATTG
The DNA here is from genome assembly GCA_963693085.1 of Alisma plantago-aquatica. Taxonomy (NCBI): domain Eukaryota; kingdom Viridiplantae; phylum Streptophyta; class Magnoliopsida; order Alismatales; family Alismataceae; genus Alisma; species Alisma plantago-aquatica. The sequence goes on along the minus strand of OY856413.1, from coordinate 525,983,995 downwards.
ATTATAAATGAGCATAATGATCTTGCCATGGATTAAAATGATGAAAGTGGTAGTTTTCATATAAAAGAGGCATAATGGGCTTAATTTTTGTTTAAGTGTGCCTTTAATCCAAAATTAGGGTTTGTAAGTAATTGAATAGAAATATGGTTTACAATGATAAATGTAGTGAAACCCTAATTGTAAAACAAAACCCTAAAATGGATACGTAAACCTTAGGAAGCAATTTCAAGTTGAATATAAAGAATCTTGATAAAGTGTGTAGTAAATAGGGTACATGTGTTTTTTAGGATTCTTAATTGTGTCGTTGAAATACTTGCTTGGATGGCTTTCTTGGTTGGAATTGATATTTGCTTGAGGAATCTACTGAACATGTATGTGGTTACACTTATGAATAATCACTTTAGTTTCACGACGATTTTTGAATGTTTTATCGGTTGCTTGAAAATAACTGTTGGATGCCTTTTATTTCATGCAACTATAAAGTGACTATGATTATCACTATGAATATATATATAACTGGCTTAGATCTGAATCCACCTCTGTGGCTTGTAAAGGCTAAAAAGGGGTAACCTAGAGTAAGGTTTAGGTTATTGTGGGTTAGAAATTGGGCTACCAAGTGTAGTGCCATGAGACCCTTTAGCATGCCATGAGTTAAGGAGTGGGCTACTTACGGGTAGTGCCATGTGACACAACCCTAGAAACTGGTTCACCTATAGGTGGGACCATGAGGGGTTTAATGGGGATCTACTATAAGGAAAGTAGCATCCAGGTCCACTACAGGGATAGCACAGAGGATAGGGAATGGATGGATCGCGCAGTTATATTTAAAACGTAAAATTGTTTGTTAAATGGTAGTTGGATGCAATACATTGTTATGAATAATTACACGATTATTATTTCCCCCACATACCAGCTTCGGCTAACCGCTGTTTTGTTGATCGGAGATTTAGGTACAAAATCCCAAAGGGACAAACAACAAAGTGACATATTGTATATTCACAAATTAAAGAACAAGGAGGTAATAGTTAGATTAGTTCCAGTGCAGATAGAGGTTTAGAAATCCAATCTTTCAAAAAGGTTTGCAAAAGTTTATTTTCTTGTAGCTTTTTAGTTTATTCTATTAAAATTTAATAATTGTTCTTGGTTAATTTCCGAACCATTGATCTGGAAATTATGGGTGCGTCATTGACCTCTCGGTCTCCCTTAATTGGGGGTTACCGGAAGGTGGGGTCATAACATTTGGTATCAGAGCGTAGGTTCCTCACTTAACCATTAATAATTATTAAATTTTACAAACTCCATAGAACCCAAGGGAGTTATTAGAGGATTGTCCAAAAGATGGAGGTGTCTAGAAAAGGATCACGATCGGGGGCTGGCAATATTTTTCCTATGCACCGCTAATCGGAATATGAGGACTCCCAGATTCATGTGACTGCACGGCTAAAGTCTTAGGGTATGAACCGAAATAAGATACCTTTAGGACTTTCTCATCTTATTCATCCCTTCTCAACTCAAATTATGTTAAGGACCTTAAGGATTAGGGTTTTCTCTCTTCTCCTCACCCTCTTAAGGTATGGGTAAGGTTAATAAGGTCTAAGGAATCCTCCACCAAATTAATGAAAAGCATGTAAATAAGATGTCATGGACATAAGCTTAATAGATTAAGTGCAAAATAAAGAATAGATACATGATTAGGTCGTATGACATAAGTTGTCATGTCCTCAAAAGAGACCTAAGGCTAGGCCTTCTTGTCAGGAGGATAAGTAAAGAGAGTTAGTCTTGGAGGTAGAGACCTCCGTTATAAGTAGATACCTGGCACATCCTCTAAGGATGATGTTAACCCTAACCCTAAGTGAAGGTTAGAGAGAGAGAAATATGACACGAAGAGTTAGATGTATTGATGGACCAAGTGTGTGGACATGCCTTGGATGCCATATGAGCCATGAGAAGTTGGATGACTGAGTACCTTTGGCAACCCAACCCTGGGAAGGGTCGTGTAGGCTAGAGCGAAGGATAGCTCCTTCCTTGATAAAGAAGAACCCATGGAAACCCCATGAGCTTATATGAGCATGGCATAGTAGACACCCATAGTACATCAGTGGTATGACGGTAGGTTGAAACCCTGGCCAGGATAGCTTATGAGATAAGCATAAAGAGATATGGATAACCTTGAGCAAATACAAGCTGAACATAGGCTTCACTCAGGTAGGGGCATACTTATGATCTTGATAATTCATGAAGAAAGGACCTCTTATAGAGAGGTTGGTTGAAGGATTAGCTCTGAAGAGAGAGAGAAGGACCCCCGGAAAGAAGGTTGGAAGCCTAAAACTCCAAAATATGAGGAACAATGGGGAGTCAAGGATGATGCAACCTAAGTGGATGATAGTAGTTTCCTCATGCATGATCCCTGGAGGCTGATGATATCTTGGTTGCCTTTAGAGGAACCAAACCATGGAGAGAGGATGATGCTTCTGGTACCTATGTGCCTGTGTTATAGGTGTTCACCTTCTGAGATGGGAAGAAGAATTCCTTAGACCTGGAGAGGTTTAGTAATAGGTTGTGAGGCCTTATACCTAGTTGGTTGTCCTTGAGGAGGACTCAACTCTGAGGTATGCCTCATATAAAAGGATCATGGGAGTACATGACATACCTTGGACATGTTTGGTTCGTGGTTAAGAGTTTGAGCATGCAGTTGGATACCTAAAGGAGAAACTAGGGTTCCTAGGCCTAAGAGGGGAAGCAATGTATCCGATGCTCATGATGAGATTTGAGTCTCTATAGTTTCGAGCATGGTACTCCTCATGTGTAGAGGAAAAATTAAACCCCTTAAGTTAAAGGTATGTTTGATGAACCCCTCACGGCTAAGTGGATGACATGGGTAGGTATGTTCATGATCCAGTGTTGAGGATAAGAACAAGTATGACCCAACATGGTTTAGTAGGTGGTCAGCTTGTTCCTTAGTAGCTTGCTAGGGTTAAGCATGCTCATGTGGATGTAAACTCGAGGCGTAATGACATTTGTGAACTTTGTTGTAAAGGTGAAGTTTTCCTCCCATCCTGGGAGAGGGACCCTTTGGTGGGGTGTTTACCTGTTTTGTTGGTTTAAGTAACCTAAAGAGGTCTCATAGGATCCTGAGAAGCTAAGTGAAAAGTACGTGGTATGAGAAGGAACCTGTAGACCCATAGATATCCATCTCTAAGTGCATGTGGATGTGTTACCATGGAGGTAACTGGTATGGGGCCTGACCAAGGAAGGTAGGTCACCATGACCCCTATGAAAGGATGAATGTCAGCCCATGAATGAAGAGAGAGATGATGAAGGCTTGGGTAAGGTTCTAAGTTGGACATGTACTATAATAGAATCCTAAGTCTATCCTAGGGTCAAATGGGGATAAGACCAATGAAAGTAGGAGTTGCCTAATTCCCTAGTTGCACGTGACAATAGGGTTTGGAGGTAACATCTATCATTGTCTGAGGGCCATGGGTTAGGAGATTGATCACCTTCATGAACTCATGGGACCCAAAAGGAAGATGAGTAGGGAACTCTCTGGATGCATAAGGGAAAAGGGAAGACCCAAGAGTGTCGACACCCTATAGACCTAGAGGAGAAGACCAAGGATTGTGTGGTGACCTAAGTAGGTTCCAGATCAGTTTTCCATGGAAGTAATTTTTGATATCGTGATGTTTGTAGAGACATATGTGGCATGTTTCAACTCAGATTTGAAAGTGTACTGGCAAGGTGGGTTGTACCATCTCTACTCTTGGAATAGGAAGAACTATGTATTTGGACTGAAGCCAAATACTTATTTCCTCTTGTTATGGGAGTGAGAGATAGGATAGTACGCATGCCATACACCAAGGATAAAAGATGATGTGAGTTGGAATGTTTCTATGAGGTATGATGACAGAGATGATAACATACCTTGGTGGAGTGAATGATAAATGGATGGTTTACAAACAATAAAAGGAATAATGTAGTCATCTTATGAGGATGTTTTCATCATGAGCTATGAGTCATACAAGGTTGAATTCAGAAACCAAGAGGATGAGCTCAGAGTTTTCTCGATAAAGATAGATTTAGAGATGAGATGAGATAATAAGTGGAATAAATGGAGGTGTATGTCTTCAACCTTACCTAATACCTAAGGATGTGAAGTGGTAATGAATGCTCTGGTTGAGATATATCTTCCTAGTTTAGATAGAGGCTAGAAGAGGTTGTTAGGCTAACCCTAAGTCAAGAAAGAAGATATGTTTGGCTAACACTCAGATGTAATGAGATATGTTGAACAAGTTAATGATTGTTTGGTTAGCCAGTCTAGTCCTTGACGTAATGAAAGGATGGTTTAGAGCCTTAGATGCACTTCTTTGGATAGGAAGGTAATAAAACCCAGATGAGAGTGGTTTACGGTTTCCGAGGAATTGATCTTAAGGAATCATGACATACAAGAAATCATAATTGAAGATCACCATACACCGTACTACAAAGAGTGGCAATAGTACTTTGGATGCTTAAGATGAATTTGTATGTGGTATATGGCCATGCAAGTCAAAGGTGAAGGATGAACACCAGTCACCCAATGCATTAATATTGAGGATAAATAGTACCCAAAAGGAAAAGGGGGTTCATCACTATGGATGTTGTAAGTGTCCCCTGGACCAAGGAAGGTCGAGATGTGATATGGGTTATAATAAATCGTCTTACCCATATGACATGAGAAAGAAAGATTTCTATCAAGGGACATATCTGGTTGAATTACCCAGGAGAGAGATGGTTCAACTACACCATGATGTGAGTTCAAAGGTCCTTGAGTTTGACATAAAGGTTCCCTTACAAAAGGTGGCAGTAGGTACATGAAGAACTCAATGTTAGTACAGTTTATCACCTGTAACTAATGGTTAGTATGATACAGACTAGAGGGTCTGATGAGAGCATGTGTGCTCCTTCAGGGTGATAACTAGAGACAATTCTTGTCCTATGAAAGATGTGATGATGCCCACCATAGCTAGTTTTGGGATTTAAAGAAGCTCTGTAAAGGAGGTTGTGTCGGTCACCACTTCAGTAAGGTGATGTTGGTGAAAGGACCACGTGATGGTTAGAAAAGGACCACAGTACGTGTAGATGAAGTCACTTTGATCGTGCAATGGCTGAAAGGAGCCTAGAGATGATGAGAGTCATGAGCAGATGCAAAGTAGACTGACATGCAGTTCACTGTGGGAGAATATGTGACATGAAAATTTGACCCCTCTAAGTTATAGCTAAGAGAGTTGAGTCCCCAATGCAGAGGTTCTTTTGACATGGTTTGGTGGAGAAGGTTAAATTTGATCTTACCCCTCAGGATAAAGTAATGTGTGATGAGTTCCATATGTCCAATTTAGAGTACTATGTGAGGTACCCCGACCATGTGTTGAGCAATGAACCTAGTAAGCCCCAAGGGAGACTGAAATAGCCTGAGTCACCTGTGCAGTTTATAGACACCAGGATGAAAGAATTGAAAGAAAAAAATATTTTACGATAAAGGTTCTTTGGAAGCGCCATGAGTACGGTAAAGCCACATAGGGGCCAATGAATGACATGAAAGAGTCTTATCCTGAATTGTTTGTTTGGTTGATAGAATTTTGAGGACAAAATTCCTATAAGAGGGGAAGGATGTTACAACCCCAATTTTTTGGTTCATTTGGTGAGAAATGTAATTTCTCATATTAAAGATATTTGAACAAATAATGATATAATTTGTTTGGAATAAATGGATTTCATTTACAATAGCCATGATGATTGTGTTGTGGGATTTATTGGCTATTGGGCCCAAATAACAAGAAAATTCAATTAGTAAATGAATAATTGAATATTTGAGAAAAGAAAATGTGGAAACCTCTAGAAGGCAAATCCAAAGAGGGATTTTGTGCCTCTTGGGTTCCTTGGGTTCCATGTAGTCTAAAGTTTCATAAAGAATGCAATAAGAAAAGAAAAGATCAATTAAATATTTCTTTGTTAAGAAAGAAATTGAAAATAATGATAACATGTGGAAAATGAGTGAAAAGAAGTATAGTGGAGTTATCCTTGGTGGATTCCTAATTATAAAAGGAATACTAATGAGGAAAATAAAAGAGAAATAAAGAGAAATCCTCAAAAAGAGACATTTTAATGAGAAATAAACAAGATAATGTGAAATAATGCATTTAGATGCATCTAGAAGGATAATGAGTATCCTTTAATTTTTTTTTCGAAATAATAGAGTGTCTTGGGATCCAAGGAATCCCAATAAAAAGCAAGAGAGAGAAAATACTAATAATAGAACATAATAGGATAATATGATGCATGCTTAATGAATTTCATGGTTTTGATAAAGAAGTGGTATTTTCCACTTAAGGAAATATAAAATCCGTGGCCAATGTATTAAAAAGGGAAAGTACAAAGAAAATGAAAGAGGGATTTCAAATTCCTAATATCCAAATAATAGAGAAAATCCAAAGGATAAAGAAGAGAGAGAATATTACTTCTCAATAAAGGATTTGATTTCTACTTGGAAAGGGGCTATTGGATTCGTGGATAGACAACCTAGGGCTTCTTTACCCTCCCCTATAAAAGGGGTAGAGCCAAGGATCGAGTCCAGAGAGATCCCACATCACCCTCTCTCTCTCTCTTCTCCATCTCCTTCTTCATCGTTTCTATTCAAAACCCTAGTAGAAGGGAACAACGTAACCCTGGGGAAACAGGGAGCCCAGGTGAGGTTGTGATGGGAGCTGGAGATGCCACGAAGTGAGAATGAGGTCAAGATAGCATCGCCATGCCCTATACAATGTGGCACAGCAGCAGCACGACTACCTAGACGACCACACTTTGTAGTCCTGCTCAAGCCAAACCGCTTGCCATGGCCACGAGCGAAGGGTGCCTAGAGGAGCGGGGAGGTCCAACAGAGGTAAGGGAAGGTGTTGTCGAGGTCTTCTGGTCCAAAGTTGGGAAGGAGAGGTGCACTTAGCCCTGCGCGCAGCGGCAACAACCTCTATCGCGAGGTTGAAGATGAGGGATCGGTCATTGGACCCTTTTGCCCTCTGAAGTACACAGAAATGCAGAGCCGCGCTGAGGGTATTTTACTAACTTGATTATGTTTCCCAAAAGCGGCCTACAACATTGAATGGAAGACGCCTACGTGGCGGCCCCCCCATTGGCCCAAAGTAAGTAAATTTGCAAAATTCATATCTAATAAACCGTACCTCGGGTAAATACGAATAATTATGTATTTTGATCAGGAGGACGATAGCAATCCAATAAAAATGATATTAACGATTGATTCCATTCCTAATTGCAAAAGTATAATAATTTGATGAAAAGTGCATTAAAGTTAGGTTAAAAACCTTATTTGTGATTAAAGGTTGAATCTAGTATGCTTAATGGGTTAATTTATGTATTAATAACATGTTGAATTATAATGTTAGATTCGAACCTGATCTAGATATGAAATTGCATGATATAGGGTTTTTACCCTATATGAGAATGATTAAGCATTTATAAACCCTAATTTAGGGTCAAAGAGGATAAGATCATATTTAATTTGAAAAATGTGAAAATATGTTGTTAAACGATGGTTCTAAGTTATTTGAATATAAAAGTTCTTAATTGTGGGTAAATACCCTTAATATAGTAATTGGGGTTTTCTAGTGAATAAAAGGTGGATTTAATGCTATATAGAGTTTGTTTGTGAATTTGACCATAATGAACTATGAATTGATGATAAATGAGCATAATGATCTTGCCATGGATTAAAAGGATGAAAATGGTAGTTTTAATATAAAAGAGGCATAATGGGCTTATTTATTGTTTAAGTGTGCCTTTAATCCAAAATTAGGGTTTGTAAGTAATTGAATAGAAATAGGGTTTACAATGATAAATGAAGTGAAACCCTAATCCTAAAACAAAACCCTAAAATGGATATGAAAACCTTAGGAAGAAATTTCAAGTTGAATAGAAAGAATCTTGATAAAGTATGTAGTAAATGGGGTACATGTGTTTTTCAGGATTCTTGATTGTGTGGTTGAACTACTTGCTTGGATAGTTTTCTTTGTTGGAATTGATATTTGCTTGAGGAATCTACTGAACAGGTATGTGGTTACGCTTATGAATAATTGCTTTAGTTTCACGGTGATTTTTGAATGTTTTATCGGTTGCTTGAAAATAACTGTTGGATGCCTTTTATTTCATGAAACTATAAAGTGACTATGATTATCACTATGAATATATATATAACTGGCTTAGATCTGAATCCACCTATGTGGCTTGTAAAGGCTAAAAAGGGGTAACCTAGAGTAAGGTCTAGGTTATCATGGGTTAGAAATTGGGCTACCAAGTGTAGTGCCATGAGACCCTTTAGCATGCCATGAGTTAAGGAGTGGGCTACTTATGGGTAATGCCATGTGACTCAACCCTAGAAATCGGTTCACCTATAGGTGGGACCATGAGGGGTTTAATGGAGATCTACTATAAGGAAAATAGCATCTAGGTCCACTACAGGGATGGCGTAGAGGATATGGAATGCATGGATCGCGCAGTTATATTTAAAACATAAAATTGTTTGTTAAATGGTAATTGCTTGCAATACAATGTTATGAATAATTGCACGACTATTGTTTCCCCCACATACCAGCTTCGATTGATTTCTATTTTGTTTGTCAGCGATTTAGGTACCAAATCCCATAGGGACAAATAGTAAAGAGACATATTGTGAATTCACAAATTAAAGAACAAGGAGGTAATAGTTAGATTAGTTCCAGTGTGGTATGTAAAAGTTTATTTTCCTACAACTTTTCAGTTTAGTCTATTAAAATTTAATAATTGTTCTGGGTTAATTGTCGAACCTTTGATCCGGAAATTATGGGTGCGGCTTTGACCTCTCGGTCTCCCTTAATTGGGGGTTACCGGAAGGTGGGATCGTAACACCAAGTTCAAGTTTCATGGGTTCCTGATTTCAATTAATTTTCAAAGACTTTCTTGGTTTCATATGATTCTCCATTGTTAATGGCATGACATGTTGTATGTTTTTAAGAACAACCACTTTCATAAGGTATCATCATTAAACATGAACCAAATCAAAATCAAAAAGAAAAAATGCAAGTCCTTCCATATAAGTTAAGAATATCTTATTAATGAGATTGATCTTTTTGGGGAGAATAAAATCACATTTAAACCAAATTTAGCTTCTTACCTTTTAACTCTTAGTTTAGATAATGCCTTTACAATCTTTTGAGTAAGCTAGAAAGAAGCTCAAAATGGAAAATACTTTAGTCTACATGAATAGTGACAAATGATTATTCATCCTAGTTTTAGTTGCTTTAGTATTCTAATTCTACATTTTCCCATTATTTTTCCTTAGAAGAATCGTGTATTTTGGCTCTCTTAGTTTTATGATAATATGTAAGATTTTAAACCAATTGTTTGGTTTTCATTATTTGAATCTCATGTCATGTTTACCATCATAGGAGATGGTGGTATCTCCAATAGTTCCTGACCCATCTTGAGGGGTGGGTTTACATCTCCCAAGAACCCCATTAGTCAAAGGGAAGTTAGTCTGATGCCCTGCTTTGAGTCATGCATTGATGGAAAAGCCTTTGATGAACCTATGAATTCCCATCAACTGAACTGTGATGGAAATTCTACCTGATGAGAACTTTTCATGCCACACCTCTGATGGCTGGGCAGACCTAGAGACCAATGATTACTCCATCTCCATGTCGAGGAGCAATATGACTCTGTCCTAAATGCCTTACCAGTGATCAAGTTGTGATGGGAGACTTATGCTACAGCCAGAGGACCATCCTCTGATGGCCAAGAAGACTTCACCCCTAACGAACACTCAACTCTTCTAATGGGTGACCAACAATCAGTCTCCCATGAAACATCTGTAATCCTACAGTAATAGGAATTCTGACAGTAATGCAAGACATTACATCTACCCCCCACCATTGACCATTTGTATCCATGGTGACTGAGACTCAAGTATAATGTGGATGGGAAGGGTTCCAAACCTATCCCCTACATATATATAAAGTCCACTCCTACCATGGAAAGGATACATTCATTACAATTCTAGACTACCATTCTCATTTGGAAACAACCACTCCTATCCCATCGACCCTCCTTCATTGGTTTTCTTCCATCGATCGATGAATCGATGACAATAGCTTCACAAAGGCTCCAAGTCTCTGACTTTGAAGGAAGTTAGAACTCAGGCATCTTGTGACCATCAACCCATTCATTCCCCACCTTTTCACCTTTATAGAAGAAAATATAGCCTACAAGGGAGAGATCAGTAGCCTCCAATTCATCTCTAATAAACGTCAAGGATGTGCTTTTGTTCCAGTATTTGAAGAACTGCTCCTACACACCACGATTGTGATTTCCTCTTCTTTTGTGATGATGACTTTGTCATGGAACAATTTATTACCCTAAGGCCACACTCCTAATGGATAATACACAACCAAATGTGAATGGACATGGGAGTCCATTCCTAGATTGAATCACATGATATATGCATGAATGAAATCACAAACGAAAACAAGATAAGAGACAACATGGCAAAAAGGAACTAAAATAGTACTTGATTTTAATATCTTAGTCCCATATATCAACCTATTTTAGATCCATTTTCATGTAAGTAGATGTTATTATAGTAAGAGTGTTAGATAATCATATTAGACCAAAAGTGATGATCATAGAAAAAGTCATACTACACCCATTACCGATAATCCTGAAATGGGTACAGATCAACACGATTGTGTTGAGTACACTATAAAATACATAAACTTGTACGTTTCCAAGAATATATATGCTTGAAAATATAATATAATAGCAAGAAAGAAAGGGACATCATTATAGAATTTCCTGTTAAAAAATATAAATGTTCTAGACACATTTCCATTATACATGACAACATTTTATGGCCATTTGACCAGCTTCCTGAGGAAGGGTCTGTGAGTGGCATTTCTGGCCAAAAGTCTTAATGTCACCCTATTTCTACATGTGGGACCTCAAGACCAAAGTTAATGAGCTAACATGTTTCAACATTCTTTGTGCATTTACCCTGAGAAGTCAGGCAACTACATAAAGTTTGTATAATGGACAACTTCAATAATGTTCAAGGTTTGTCCAATATATTTGAATCAAAATGAAAGTACTAATCATAGTGAACAAGTAGCTCAAACAAGTATATAAATCCAAGTGGTTTAACCATACATACACACAAGAAAATTCAATAACATTTGTGTGTTCAATAGGAGGATAAAACATACCTTGATTAGAGCACATGATTAAGATGCTTCATAATCAGTTTCGTACAATGAGATCCTAACATTATAAATAAGTACAAATGGATTAACATAAACAATATTAGGTCACCTTAATTGACACGAACAAACCCCAATAACTATGGTTAGTGCATTTCAACGAGGGTTGCAACTAACCATTCACATTTAGTTACTAACTTAAAACCAGCCTTAAATATTTGTTATTTCTCAATATATTGAATCACCATTTTACTAACAGATAATTCATGTTAAAGCACAACATAAAGGATTACAATAGATTTTTACCATTAAATAAAGAAAGAGTTCTCACTTAATATATATCAAGTAAAACTTATTACAAACTACTATCTTTTAGCACTCTCCCATTCCTGGGATTCAACGGAAGGATAAGAGACCATATAACTATTCTACCTTTTTCTCTTTAGACATCTCAGTGTTGGTGAAAGCACACTTCTGGTTACTCCTATAGGGTTGGACCCTTTCCAAAAAAATGTTCTAGTAGTGTGTATGGCCTACTAAACTAGTGCATAGAAAATTAACAAGAATCCAAGATAGTTCAGTTATATGGTGCTAATAAGGCTTATAATACATAAGACTACTAGCATGGAAGGTGAACTCTTAAGTCATATAAAAATATAATGAACACATATAATTGGATGTTTATGTAAATGATTAAATGTGATCGTGCTTTCTTTCATGGATCCAATTATTATATTCCTTGGATGCAAATGAGGTGCACCACTACATGTGGAAGGATCACAGTAAGCTATGATCATACTATGCAAGACTTAGAGTAGAATTAGAGACTCTAATTCTATTAAGTAGCTACCCAGTCTACAATGGGCCTCTCCACATATGGCCTTGATGGCTAATGGAAGTGCCTGGATTATTTAGACTCCTCTAAACGTGGGTCCTTAGGCAGAGAGTCAAAGAACTCTATCATTAGTGTCTACATCAATGGTTGTAGAAGGGTTGACCTACTAGAACTTAACACAATTTTTTATTCTAAACCGTTTGGGAAACAACTGACAGAAAAAATGTCCATAATCTCCGGTAAGTTTTGGGTACTCCACTATTTTTAGAAGTCCTTCCTCAGAGGGCATTTCCTCATGTACCCTTCGGGTACGCTCTGAGTACCTCATCCTAGACTTTTCTAGTTAGTATGCATGTTTCGTCCTTCACGGTGCATACCTCTGTTGGATTCTACAATCTTCTAGGCATCTAAAGTCTAGTGATTCTTTAGTTTTACAAGCAATAAGTAATTATTTGCTACTTATATTTAGGGAACACTAAATTTCTATATCAAATAAATCACTACTACTAATAGAAAAATATACTTAAATAGATAACATATCATTCTCAATTTAATCATTGAAATATCATGATCATTATAATTTATGTACTTCTAAGTAGCAATGATTACCAATCAAGTCTTGAATTCACAATATGATTCAATATTTGTAGATGTCAGAGCAATTCAGGGTCTCTAGTGCCTCTAATAATACTCCTAAAATTTATGAGGCTGAATGACAAACCATTACATGATGAACATTATCTATAAGACTATACCAATCAATATATTGTATGACATTGATCATTCAGTCCCAATAAAATTTGCAATAAGAATGAACAGAAAAATACAATAGAATTATGCTATTTGATAATATTTCTAAAAACATCAAGGTTTTAGAGGTGATTTTTCAACTCACCTGGATCCAATCCTAGGTCATTAGTCTCAAATTTGCATTTTGTATGTCTTGATTTATGATATAGATCTTGGATTCATGATTAATTCTTAGAAATCCACCTTATACTAGTCTCTTGATAGACCAACTACTGCAAAAATGGCATATTAGAGGAAGAAGATGAAGAGGGTAGGCAGAACAAAACCCCTGATGAGTCAAACAACAAATCTCAAGAAAGGGAGAGATCACAAGAGAAAAGATCTATAGCCAAAAGCTACATACTACAATATATATATGACTAGATTTTTGGTCTCTTGTTGTTCTTTGTGTTCCTTCTAAAGGCACCCTAGAAATTACCTCTTTGTCAAACTCTTGAGTAGTTTAAGGAACTGGTCTTGTAGAAAATTAAAATACAAATCCAACAAGACAATATTTATCTGATAAATATATGTATAAAAAGTTATGATTATTTACTGATTGGCTATCTTAGATGGTTGTGTAGTTCATTTCAGTCAGTCTATGTGGTCGTCATTCGATGTGGCCTTCAGTCTTTGTCTCCCGTCAGCATGCATGGTTGTCGATTTGCATTTCCTGTCAATTGGTGTGCCCATTGGTCTGCATGTCTGTTGGCCTATGTGATCCTTGTTCTACGTGGCCCTGTACCTACAGGGCCCGTCACTCTTTATGGACTTGGTCTACATGGTCATCAATTTGACAAAAATGTAGACTAAAGCCAGTTCTGCACATAATTTATGAAAAGTAAGATAACTCTCACATTTTAACTCAAGTTCAGTTCATTCTTTTTCTTTGGATTTTTAATTGAGTTATCTACAATCCTAGAATAGTAGTTTGATTAAATTCTCAAAATATAATTTCCTTTTTTCATTATTTCCTCAAGTATCATTGATTCTCTTTTCACATACACTGCAACAGATATGACTAACGTTGTCGATTTTATTTTTTAGGGGAAACTAATAGTGTAATCTATCTCATAAGTTCCTTAAAGAAAATAGCAATAGTCGACAAACTGAGAAAGTGTGTGTTGCATTTTATTTATATTATCAGTTGCTTCACAAAGCAACCAACGAGATAAATCACCGACAAAAATACAATTTTTCATAAAATTTTTAGATGGCATTTCATTTTCCTCCAAAAACCCTATTTCATCTGTTAATAGTAATCTAACTGATGGGATAAAGAGGTACACAACAAACATTTACATATAATTATCGTATATATATCTTGTCAGTTGCACCTACATGGATCGACAAGAAAGGGGTACACGCCAAGCGTCCTATGAGATTGTTTTCCCTCAAATTGGTTTGTCTCATTGCTTGTTGTCACCTAAATTGATGATGTAGGTATTTTTGTGTAGCATCATTAGCCGTCAGTTTTATCGTAGTTAAATAACTATGTTGGATGCATATTTTTCAAAGGTGTTCTCATCCCAATCGGTGATGTAGGTTGTATGTCCTCAGTTTTTACAATAACTGACAAGGTATGTCTTATTTAAGCCCTGTGAGAAACTCTCATTCCCCTCCCCACATTTCTTTGGAGTGACAACCTTCGCCAATTTTTCTTCTCCTCCTCTCACTACCATAGCTCCTCTTCCATCCAACCACTCACCACTGGCCGCAATAGATGTTTCTATCGTCACCACAACATCTCACTGTCATTTGCATTCCTCTACGCTTCATTTGCTAGACAACTTCTCATCGTCGGCTACCACAGCTGCCTCAACGACCACCATAACTGCTCACTGTCAGCCACATTCATCCTCATACATTTACTTTACTAACCAGTGAAGCTTTCTCTTCTAGTTAGTGAAGCTTCCTTCATCCTCCTCCTCCACCACTGCCATCCACATCCATATGTATTTCCTCCCCTACTCCTTCCTCTCTTCCTTACTCCTATCTAATCCTTCCATTATCTCCATGTCTCTTACCCCTCTCCTCCTTCCTCTTCCTCCTCCTTCCCCTGCCCTACATAATATCTTTTAAATATTGGAAAGAAATCATAGGATGGGGGATGGAGGAGAGGGGTAAAGGATATGCAGATAATTGAAGGAGGAGATTATGATTAATTGTATGAAGAAATATTTTATATGATTTCAATTATAGTGAATTGTAATGAAATTGAGAACCAATTGTATGAATTATGTGAAAATCTGATGAAATAATGGAGATTGTGATGAACAATTACATGTTTGTTATTGATTATTCAGCTTTGTTAGGATTATTACATGCTTGTTATTGATTAACTGACATGGTATGGTCTCAAAGTTTTACTTATGTATTTAATTTATTAGAATTGATAATTAATTCTAAGACCTAATATGTAAATGCTAATTTATAAAATCTAATCTATAATTGCTAATAAATAAACACTAAACTATAACCGTAATTGTTAGCCTAGAAAAATGTTCGAGACTTACTCGTTAGGAGTAAACCTTAGATAGTCCCAGATCTAGGACTATTCTTGAGAGCTACATCTCATCTAGGATGTAAGTGTATATTCCATACTTGACTTCAATACATTTTGACAATATTCTCCTTTTGTTCTCTAGATACATTTGTAGGTGGGTATTTTCCCATGTACATCAGTGTACTTGTAGAAATGTTGTCAAAATTTATTGAAATCGAACACACATTATGAAATTACTAGATGAATTGATCAAGAATGGGATAGGTGGTATACATTTATGAATGTAAATGCTAATAGATGATTAGTGCTCAATTCAAGCATATTTTTCTAAAGTTAACTTATTAGCTAACACCTAATGAGCCACTCCTCTCTCATCTGATCATAGAAGGGATCGATCATGGATGTTGCAATCCAAAGTTTATTAATGGTCTTGATGAGTTTGTTAGATTTGTAGAGGAACATAGAAAACAACTTGGAGATAGGTTCCATTTCCCCTATATGAATTGTTAAAGTTGATATTGTTAACGTGATCAAAGATCATGTCATGGGTAACGAAATTGTACAGGGCTATATAGAATGGTAGTGACATGAAGAGATTCATAGTATGAGATCATTAGATGTCGGTAGTGGTATTTGTATCAGAGAAGAATTAATTGATGATGTTAATGAGAACAAATCAATTCCAATACACACAGTTGATGGATGCTAGATACTTTTAAGGTAAATGTTATAGGTCCATCTCCCTTGTTTAGAAACATTGTTCAATGATGTTGAGAAACTTTTATTCTTTGGTTGTACTAAGTTTATGAAGTTGAGTGTTGTGTGGAGCAACAAAAGCTTCAGTTCTCTATTGTCTATGTTGAAAGAAATTCTCCCTAAAAACAATGAGCTTCCAATCTCGACATATAAAATGAAAAAAATGTTGTGCCCATTGGGAATGGAATCTAAGAAGATACATGCATGCCTAAATGACTTTGTGTTGTTATAAAAGGACTATACCGATTAGAAAAAATGTTCAAAATGTTGGGCATCTAGGTACAAAAGGATGACATTGGGTAAGACCAAAATGGAGTCTCCTGCCAAGGTGATGTGGTATCCTCCTATAATACCACATTTTCAATGCTTGTATGCTAATATTGTAGATTCACAAAATTTATTTTGACATGCAGAGGTAAAGGAAAACAATGATGGTATGCTACGACATGAGTCTAATTCCCCACAATGGAAGAAGATTGATTTATTGTATCCAGAATTTGGTGAAGAAGCCATGAATTTAAGACTTTGACTTTGTACTGACGAGATGAATCCATATGGAACTTTAAGCAGACAACATAGCATTTGGTCTCTCATCATTGTTATATACAATCTTCCTTCATGGTTGTGTATGAAGAATAAATGTGTCATGTAGTCCTTGCTTATATTGCAACACAAACAACCCGAAATTGATATTGATGTTTACCTTGATCCTTTGATTGATGACCTAAAGAAACTCTAGGGAGAAGGTGTGATAACTTATGATTCTTTGCATAAAGAGATGTTTAATTTATGTGGTATGTTATTTTTTTGCTATTAATTACGTTCCATCTTATGTGAACTTTTTTGGCTACAACTTCAAAGGAACCAAGAAAAACTCCTTTATGTGAGGAAAATATTGATTCAATCCGACTAAAACATGATGGTAAGACTATATATCTTGGTCATCGAAGGTTTCTACCAAAGGTGCATCCTTACCAAACATAGCACAAAATATTCAATGGCTCAACTGAGGAATAGAGTGCCCTTAAACCTATGTTTGGGGAGGATGTTTATGTAAGAGTAAACAACATTGTAAATCATTTAGGTAAGAAGCCATGTACTACTCCCATAGGTGAAAAGTCTTTATTAAAAAATAGATCAATATTTTAGGATCTTCCTTATTGGAGTTTTTTTGACAGTTCAACATTGCATCAATGTTATGCGTGTTGAAAAAAATGTTTATGATAGCAACATTGGTACTTTCTTGAATATAAAAGGAAAGAGTAACGATGGATCAAGAATGGACCTATGTGAAATGGGTATAAGTAAATAATTAACAAAAGAAGTTACCAATGCTCGCTGCACATATTTACTTCCTGCTAGTTACACCTTATCTACAGATGAGAATAGAACTTTTTTTGAGTGCGTGCTTAATGTTAAGATAGAATATGGATACTCAGCCAACATCCATATGTTAGTATAAATGAGGGATATGAAGATTGATAGATATTAAAACTCATGATTTTCACACTCTAACACAACTTATAAAGCATGTGGCTATTTGATCAATTGTAACAACCCCGCCTCCCGGTAACCCCCAATTAAGGGAGACCCGAAGGTCAGAGCCGTTATTCAATTAACAGGATCAAAGGTTCGACAAATAATCAATAATATTTATGAAATTCTACTAACTAACTAGAATTTGGTATAAAATTAAAACTTTACTTACCTTTGAAAACTTTGGAAATCTATCTATCCAGAGATTGTATTATTCTATCTAATCCTCCTTGCACTTTATTTCTTATTTCCACAATGTGTCACTTTACTATTTGTTCTTTCAATTGTTGTTCCTAAAACTCCGACAAACAAAACGTCGGTCAATATATCGAAATATACTGGTATGTGGGAACAACCAAAATCTTGCAAATATGGCTAACAATTTAATAATCACAATCAAATTAATTAACAAGCCAATTTATGCTTTTCAGTATGACATTCTCCATCGCTTTTGCCCTAACCCTAGCATACCCACCTTAGGGTGCCCTTTGCCAATGACTTAAGGCCACCTTCTCAGTCCCGAGATTTGTGCCTAGGGGTCACCACCCATGGTGCCCACAAGTCATGCAATATCATAGGCCGCCTTCTTGGTGCCTAGGGTCACCACTCAAGGTGTCCATTGGTCTACCCATTTGGGCCTGACCTTTGGCATCATCCATCAGGGTGGCATGTAGGTGCGAGAATCCATACGTCTATTATTAATGTGATAATCATAGTGACGTTATAATTTTCAAGTATGAACATCCAAACTGATAATTTGCATTTAATGCGATTAACCATCTGAAAAATCATCAGGAAACTAAGGTGGTTATTCATAATTAACCACATACATGTTTTGCAGATTCAACAAGCTATTAATAATTCCAATCAAGCAAGTAATCCAAGAAGCAGTTCAACAATCACAGAATTCCTAAAAAGCATTTGTAACCTATTTACTACACTTTACCAAGAATATTTCTATTTAATTGACTTGGATTCACATTCTAAGGCTTCTCATCCGCATTAGGGTTTCATTAGAGCTCTTTTTAGATCTTTTTATAGCTTTCCTCATTTGTATCCACAAAACCCTAAAACAGCAGTTCTAGTTGCAAAACCCTAATTACTCCCATATTCACATTAAAGCCTTTTTTATCATCTACTAGACTAAGGTTAACCTAACATCAGTTTTATACAAAGGACTTCAAATTATATCTCGTGAGCAACCATTAACCTTAAGTTAGGGTTTCTAAGCTATTATGCAACTTTATGCATACAAAACCCTAAAACAGGCATGATCTCAACTTAATTGGGTTCAATCCTTCTTATTATTCTTCACAGGTTATTATATCCCAAAATAACATAATTAAGTCATTAAACCCAATTTCTAAGCATAATTAGGGTTTCTAAGTGTTTAATCATTCTTATTCAGAATAAAACCCTAAAACATGCAAGAAACATCTAGATCTGGTTTAAGTTCATCATTACCTATTTGACAGGTTGTGATTACTCAATTTCATCAACTAAACAATATGAACTTAACCATTATGTTCAATTAGGGTTTCTAATCTAATCTATAAGCACTTTTCATTAGATTAGAACACTTTCGCAAAAAGGAACGAAATCAGGCTTTAGAAGTATTTTTATTAGATTCTTCTAATTC
Source organism: Alisma plantago-aquatica (assembly GCA_963693085.1). NCBI lineage: Eukaryota > Viridiplantae > Streptophyta > Magnoliopsida > Alismatales > Alismataceae > Alisma > Alisma plantago-aquatica. Next base: position 525,964,661 of record OY856413.1, on the reverse strand, counting down.
TCCTAATCAACTTTCATATTTTACTTATCTTAATTAGAGTTACCAATCTTTTACTATGATTTTTGTAAAGTATTTACCTCTCTGCAATTGGGACGTTGCCACGTCAGCCTGGCGACTTTGTTTTATACTTTTTTCCTTGTTGGGTCAGGGTCCAGCGAACCGGACCTTGCCTCCTCATCCGCGCGCTCTCACGCGAAAAAAGACCTTTAGACCCACGATTTTATTGTTTTGCCCTTGGTTTCCTTTACTCGCATTGGGGGTAGACTTGTAAAAAGCCACAAACTTCTCCTTCAACCTCCCGTCGCCTGGTTTGCGAGCCTGCTGCTCTGCGGAGTCAACACGAGGGTTGACTCCAGGCTCCCATGCCTCCGAGCAGAGGGCAACGATACTGGTAGCTCCGCCTCCACCCGCTGAACTCATTGGGGATGAAAGATCGGTCGGAGATGGCCCAAAATCAGCAGACGGCAAGGAGCTTCTTCCTCGGCGGAACCTGCTCCAGCGGCTAGTCTTCGCGTCGAACTGGAAGAAGAAATAAGGGTTGGGTGTTTTAGAACCATCGTGCGAGTGTTTTGGAGTTCTCAGAGGGTACTCAAACCCCCTTTAAATACTGATCGATCCCGAAAGGATCTAATGGGTGTCCTGAGAATTAGGAAAACCCACTATCTTTCACAAACTAGCTCAAACTGGGGCTTGTCCTACCCAGATTGGGTTTCTAAATGCAATGGGAAAGTTTTCCATAGGTGCTCAATCCTTGATTAACAAGGAATTTGGCCCCGAAATCCCATGTCCCTATCTGCATTTCCCGTTCTCCATTGGAGTGCATCCGCCATCAGATCCTTGATCCACGACTATCAGCGATGCGTCAAGAACAAGGAAAATAATCTAATATTAAAAAAAATCATGACATTAATATTTTTCTCTACACATTAGGAAAACTTCCAAAAATTGTATCTCTCAAACCGGTTACACGTTTGATCCCAAATTTTGAGGGAAGCTTAGTAATAACTTAATCTTTCTGTATGCCAAATTTGTACCCATTATCTAAAGAAATCGGATCCCTTTCTTTAGTTGCAAGGTATTACTTAGTTAGGTATATTTCTCATCTATTTTCTCTTTCCTATGTCTATACATTATTATTCTAAGCTCCTTGTACCTCAAGGAACCTTAATGGCTCGAAATCCCATCTTGGGAATATCCCTTAGCCTATTATTTATCTTTTATCCATATTCTTATTATCTTACTTATTTCCTTATTCTTTTTAATGATTTCTCTTTATCTCTCTTCTATTTTCCTTGTGGGAGTTCCTTTTAACATTAGGAATCCTTGGGATACGAAATTCCACCAAGGTTAACTCAATTAAACTCATTTCCTCATATTTCCCATATTGTCTCATTATTTTTTATTTCTTTCTTGATAAGGAAATATTTATTTGATCTTTTCTTTTCTTATTGCATTCTCTATGCAACTTTGGACTCCTTGGAACCCAAGGAACCCAATAGGCATGAAATCCCTCTTTGGATTTGCCATCTATGGGTTTCCACATTTTTCTTTTCTCTATTTTCTTATTTACTCAATAATAGAGTTTCTTTTGTCCTTTCTTTGTTATGGGGCCCAATAGCCAATAAAGCCCACAAAACCATCATCATGGCTATATTGTAAATGAAATCCATTTATTTAAAACAAATTATATCTTTATTTTTTCAAATATCTTTAATATGAGAAATTACATTTCTCATCAAAAGAACCCAAAAATTGGGTTGTAACATCCTTCCCCTCTTATAAGAATTTTGTCCTCAAAATTCCATCAAGCAAGCAAAAAAAAATAGGATAAGTCTTTCTTATGTCCATCAGGGCTACCATGTGGCTTAACCCTTTCAATGGTGCTTTCCAAGAACCTTCATCATCTCATATTCTTCCATCTGAGTTCTTTCTTACCTTGGTATATCGTACCCTCATAGGTGACTCAGGACATTTCAGCCTCTCAAAAGCTGAATAGGTTCAAGGCTCAACACATGGCTTGGGTACCTCACATAGTGCTCTAGATCGGACTCATGTAACACCTTATACATCATGTTATCCTGAGGGGTAAGGCTAAACACAACCATCTCCACCAATCCATCTCAAATGGACCCATATATCGGGGACTCAACTTTCTCAACTATAGCTTAGAGGGGTCGGATTTTCACATCACATATTCTCCCACAGTGAACTGCATGTCAGTCTGCTTTGCATCAGCTCGTGACTCATGTCACCACTGGGACCTCTCTCAGCCATTGCATGATCAAAGCGACTTCGTCTGCACACTTTGTGGTTCTTTTCTGACCTTCACGAGGCCTCCTTCACCAACATCATCTTAATGAAGCGGTGACCGACACAACCTCTCTATAAAACTTATTGCATCCCAATAAGGCTATGGTGGCTAACGTATCATCACAAGAACTGTCTCTTTGTATCACCCTAAATGAGCGCACATGCTCTCATCAGACCCTCTAGTCTGGATCATACTGTTCATTAGTATGGGGGTGATAAACTGTATTATCATCAATTTCTTCATGCATCCACTTCCACCTCATGGAAGTGAACCTTGGTCATACCCAAGAACTTTTTGAACTCGCATCATGAGGTGGTTGAACCATCTTTCTCTCTTAAGTAGTTCAACCAAATCCATCCCTTGATAGTACTTCTTTCTTTCTCATGTCGTCTAGGTAAGGCGATCTACCATAACCCATATTGATCTTTCCTATTCAAGGGGAGACTTACCACAACACCCATAGTGGTGAACCCCCATTCCCTCTCAGGGACTCTTTATCCTCTATGTCAAAGCACTGGGTTACTGGTGTTCATCCTCCACCCCCGGCTTGCATGGACACATGCTACATGAAACTTCATATTAAGCATTCAAATGCTACTATCACCTACTATCTTTGTAGTATCACGGTGTATGGTGATCTTAAAACCATGATCTCTTGTATGTCATGATTCCTCAAGATCGATACATCAGAAACTCTAAACCACTCTCATCAGGATTTTATTACCTTCCTATCCAAAGAAGTGTATCTGAGGTTCTATCACCATCCTTTCACTACATCACGGACTAAACTGGTTGACCAATCAACCATTAACTTGTTCAACATATCTTGTTACATATGTGTGTTAGCCAAAACTCGTCTTCTTTCCAAACTTAGGGTTAGTCAAACACCCTCAATCTCTTCTAGCCTCTATCTAAACTAGGCAGCTATATCTCAACCAGAGCATTCATTACCACTTCAGCTCCTTAGGTGTCAGGTAATGTAGAAGACATACACCTCCACATATTTCACTTATCATCTCATCTCAAACTCTACGCTTGTCTTCATCAAGAAACTCTGAGCTCATCCTCATGGTGATTCAACTCAACTTTGCAAATTCCACATAGCTCATGATAAAACATCCTCACAAGATGATTTCCTTAATACTCTTAGTGGTTGTACACCATCCATGTATCATTCACTCCACAAAGGTATGTTATCATTTCTATCTTCATACCCTGTAGCAACATTCCAACTTCCATCATCTTTTATCCTTGGTGTAAGGCATGCGTATTGTCCTATCTCTCACTCCCATAACAAGAGGAAATAAGCATTTGGCTGCAGTCCAAATACATAGTTCTTCCTGTTCCAAGAGAAGAGATGGTACAACCCATCTTGCCTGTACACTTTCAAATCTAAGTTAAAACGTGCCACCTATGTCACAAACATCATGATATCAAAATTACTTTCATGGAAAACTGGTCTCAACACTACTTGGTCTAAACACAATCCTTGGTCATCTCCTCTAGGTCTATAGGGTGTCGGCACTTTTGGGGTCATCCCTTTTCCCTTATGCATCAAGAGAGTGCCCTACTCATCTCCCCTTTGGGTCCCATGAGTTCATGAAGGTGATCAATCTCCTAACCCATGGCCCTCAGACAACGATAGTTGTTACCTCCTGACCCTATGGTCATGTGCAACTAGGGAATTAGGAAACTCCTTCTTCCATCGGTCTTATCCCTACCTGACCCTAGGATAGACTTAGGATTCCATTATAGTACATGTCCAACATAGAACCTTACCCAAGCCTTCATCATCTCTCTCTGCGTTCTCGACTGACTTTCATCCCTTCATAGGGTCATGGAAACCTTCCTACCTTGCTCATGCCCCATACTGGTTACCTCCATGGTAACACATCCACATGCACTTAGAGATGGTTATCTATGGGTCTACAGGTTCATTCTCATACCATGTACTTTTCACTTAGCTTCTCAAGATCCTATGAGACCTCTTTAGGTCTCCACAAACCCACAAACTGGTACACACCTTACCAAAAGGTCCCTCTCCCAGGATGGGAGGAAACTACAACTCTTGACAACAAGGTCACAAACATCCTTATGGTTTATATTCACATGAGCATGCTTAACCCAACAGCTACTAGGGCACAAGTAGAAAACCTATTAAACCATTCTAGGTCATACTTGTTCTCTTTCCTCAACATTAGATCAACTTAGGCGTGAAGGGTTCATCAAACATACCCTTAACTTAAGGGGTTTCCTTTACCTCTACACATGAGGAGTACCATGCTCAAAACTATAGAGACTCAAATCTCATCAGGAGCATTGGATACACTGCTTCCCCTCTTAGGCCTAGGAACCATAGGTTCTCCTTTAGATATCCAACTGCATGCTCAAACTCTTAACCACGAATCAAACATGTCCAAGGTATGTCATGTACTCCCATGATCCTTTTATATGAGCAATACTTCTGCGTCAAGTCCTCTTTAAGGACAACCAACTAGGTATAAAGCCTCACAACCGATTACTTGAACCCCCTCAGCGTCTAAAGCACTCTTTATCTCATCCAGTAGGTAATCACTTATACCCTAGGTATTTGAAGCATCATCATCCCTCTAAGGTTTGGTTCCTCTAAAGGCAACCAAGATATCATCAGCCTTCAGGGATCAAACATAAGGCAACCACTATCATCCACTTAAGTCGCATCATCCTCTACTATCCACCGTTCCTAAGTCTCAAAACCTAAGCTTCCAACCTTCTTGCTTGAGTCCTGCTTTCCTCTCTAGAACTAACTCTACATCCGACCTTACTACCAGATGTCCTTTCTCCATGAAGGATCAAGATTTACTAGCATACCTTCACATGGGTGAAGCATATGCTCGAACTTAGGTTTGCTCAATATCATTCATAGCCCTTTATGCTTATTCCATGTTCCCTTAAATAGGGTTTCATCAAGCTATACCCTACTTGCCTAAGCCCATAGGGTAACTATAGGTTCTCTTCTAACCTCATCCATGAAGGATCTATCCTTCTCTCTAGCATGCATGACTCTCTTTCCAGGGTTGTTCGCCAAAGGTACTAGGTCATCTACCCTTTTATGGCATCCCAAAGGCATGTCTAACCAAACACTTAGTCAACCATGACATCTAACTCATCATGTCATCTCTCTCTCTAACCTTCACTTAGGGTTGGGGTTAACATCATCCTCAAAGGATGTGCTAGGTATCTACTTTTAATGGAGGTCTCTACCTCCAAGACTAACTCTCTCTACTCATCCTCCTACCAAGGAGGTCTATCCTCATGACAACTCATGTCATACGACCTAAGCATGTCTCTATTCTTTAATTTACGCTTAATCTATTAAGCTTATGTCCATGACATCTTATTTACATACTTTTCATTAATTTGGTGGAGGATTCCTTAGTCCTTATTAACCTTACCCATACCTTAAGAGGGTGAGGAGAAGAGAGAAAACCCTAATCCTTAAGGTCCTTAACAGAATTTGAGTTGAGAAGGAATGAACGAGATGAGAGAGTCCTAAAGGTGTCTTATTTCGAGTCATATCCTAAAACATCAACCAGGAAGTCAAACAATCCGGGAGTCCTCGTATTCCGACTAGCGGTGCGGAGGAAAATATTGCCAGCCCCCGGAAGTGATCCTTTTCTAGACACCTCAATCTTTTGGACACTCCTCTAATAACTCCCTTGGTTCTATGGAATTTGTAAAATTTAATAATTATTAATGATTAGATGAGGAACCTATGCTCTGATACCAATTGTAACAACCTCGCCTCCCGGTAACCCCCAATTAAGGGAGACCCGAAGGTCAGAGTCGTTATTCAATTAACAGGATCAAAGGTTCGACAAATAATCAATAATAATTATGAAATTCTACTAACTAACTGGAATTTGGTATAAAATTAAAACTTTACTTACCTTTGAAAACTTTAGAAATCTATCTATCCAGAGCTTGTATTATTCTATCTAATCCTCCTTGCACTTTATTTCTTATTTCCACAATGTGTCACTTTACTGTTTGTTCTTTCAATTGTTGTTCCTAAAATGCCGACAAACAAAACGTCAGTCACTATATCGAAATATACTGGTATGTGGGAACAACCAAAATCTTGAAAATATGGCTAACAATTTAATAATCACAATCAAATTAATTAACAAACCAATTTACACTTTTCAGTATGACATTCTTCACGGATTTTGCCCTAACCCTGGCATACCCACCATAGGGTGCCCTTTGCCAATGACTTAAGGCCACCTTCTCAGTCTCGAGCTTGGTGCCTGGGGGTCACCACTCATGGTGCCCACTAGTCATGCAATATCATAGGCCACCTTCTTGGTGCCTGGGGTCACCACTCAAGGTGTCCATTGGTCTACCCATCTGGGCCTGACCTTTGGCATCATCCATCAGGGTGGCATGTAGGTGTGAGAATCCATACTTCTATTATTAATGTTATAATCATAGTGACTTTATAATTTGCAAGTATGGACATCCAAACTGATAATTTGCATTTAATGCGATTAACCATCCAAAAAATCATCGGGAAACTAAGGCGGTTATTCATAATTAACCACATAACTGTTTTTCAGATTGAACAAGCTATTAATAATTCCAAGCAAGCAAGTAATCCAAGAAGTAGTTCAACAATCACAGAATTCCTGAAGAGCATATGTAACCTATTTACTACACTTTACCAAGAATATGTCTATGTAATTGACTTGGATTCACATTCTAAGGCTTCTCATCCGCATTAGGGTTTCATTATAGCTCTTTTTAGATCTTTTTACAGCTTTCCTCATTTGTATCCACAAAACCCTAAAACAGCAGTTCTAGGTGCAAAAGCCTAATTACTCCCATATTCACATTAAAGCCTTTTTATCATCTACTAGACTGAGGTTAACCTAACATTAGTTTTATACAAAGGACTTCAAATTATATCTCGTGAGAAACCATTAACCTTAAGTTAGGATTTCTAAGCTATTATGCAACTTTATGCGTACAAAACCCTAAAACAGGCATGATCTCAACTTAATTAGGTTCAATCCTTCTTATTATTCTTCACAGGTTATTATATCCCAAAATAACATAATTAAGTCATTAAACCCAATTTCTAAGCATAATTAGGGTTTCTAAGTGTTTAATCATTCTTATTCAGAATAAAACCCTAAAACATGCAAGAAACATCTAGATCTAGTTTAAGTTCATCATTACCTATTTGACAGGTTGTAATTACTCAATTTCATCAACTAAACAATATGAACTTAACCATTATGTTCAATTAGGGTTTCTAATCTAATCTATAAGAACTTTTCATTAGATTAGAACACTTTTGCAAAAAAGGAACGAAATCAGGCTTTAGAAGTATTTTTATTAGATTCTTCAAATTCTCCTGATCAAATTTCATATTTTACTTATCTTAATCAGAGTTACCAATCTTTTACTATGATTTTTGTAAAGTATTTACCTCTCGGCCAATGGGATGTCGCCACGTCAGCCTGGAAACTTTGTTTTATTCTTTTTTCCTTGTTGGGTCAGGGTCTAGCGAACCGGACCTTGCCTCCTCAGTCGTGTGCTCTCACGTGAGCAAAGACCTTTGGACCCACGATTTTATGCTTTTGCCACTGGTTTCCTTTACATGCGTTGGGGGTAGACTTGTAAAAAGCCACGAACTTCTCCTTCAACCCCCCGTCGTCTAGTTTGCGAGCCTGCTGCTCTGCAGAGTCAACGCGAGGGTTGACTCCAGGATCCCATCCCTCCGAGCAGAGGGCAACGATACTGGTAGCTCCGCCTCCATCCCCCGAACTCATTGGGGATGCAAGCTCGGTCGGAGATGGCCTAAAATCAGCAGACGACAAGGAGTTGCTTCCTCTGCGGAACCTGCTCCGGCGGCTAGTCTTTGTGCCGAACTGGAAGAAGAAATAAGGGTCGGGTGTTTTAGAACCATCATGCGAGTGTTTTGGAGTTCTCATAGGGTACTCAAACCCCCTTTATATATCGATCGATCCCGAAAGGATCTAATGGGTGTCCTGAGAACTAGGAAAACCCACTATCTTTCACAAACCAGGCCAAACAGGGGCTTGTCCTACCCGGATTGGGTTTCTAAATGCAATGGGAAAGTTTTCCATTGGTGCTCGATCCTTGATTAACAAGGAATCTGGCCCCGAAATCCCATGTCCATATCTGCATTTCCCGTTCTCCATTGGAGTGCAGCCGCCATCAGATCCTTGATCCACGGCTATCAGCGATGTGTCAAGAACAAGGAAAATAATCTAATATTGAAAAAAATCGTGACATTAATATTTTCCTCTACACATTAGGAAAACTTCCAAAAATCGTATCGCTCAAACCGCTTACACGTTTGATCCCAAATTTTGAGGGAAGCTCAGTAATAACTTAATCTTTCAGTATGCCAAATTTGTACCCATTATCTAAAGAAATCAGATCCCTTTCTTTAGTTGCAAGTTATTACTTAGTTAGGTATATTTCTCATCTATTTTCTCTTTCTTCTATCTATACATTATTATTCTGAGCTCCTTGTACCTCAAGGAACCTTAATGGCTCAAAATCCCATCTTGGGAATATCCCTTAGCCTATTATTTATCTTTTATCCATATTCTTATTATCTTACTTATTTCCTTATTCTTTTTAATGATTTCTCTTTATCTCTCTTCTATTTTCCTTATGGGAGTTCCTTTTAACATTAGGAATCCTTGGGATACGAAATTCCACCAAGGTTAACTCAATTAAACTCATTTCCTCATATTTCCCATATTGTCTCATTATTTTCAATTTCTTTCTTGATAAGGAAATATTTATTTGATCTTTTCCTTTCTTATTGCATTCTCTATGCAACTTTGGACTCCTTGGAACCTAAGGAACCCAATAGGCACGAAATCCCTCTTTGGATTTTCCATCTAGGGGTTTCCACATTTTTCTTTTCTCTATTTTCTTATTTACTCAATAATAGAGTTTCTTTTGTCCTTTCTTTGTTATGGGGCCCAATAGCCAATAAAGCCCACAAAACCATCATCAAGGCTATATTGTAAATGAAATCCATTTATTTAAAACAAATTATATCCTTATTTGTTCAAATATCTTTAATATGAGAAATTACATTTCTCATCAAAAAAACCCAAAAATTGGGGTTGTTACATCAATCCTTCGTCAGCATGTAAGGTTTGTAATCACTAGGCATTGTTTCTTCATCAACACTTTATCTAACAAAGTAATTGATTTTGAGATTGTACATAAGTTGCAAAGAGTAGTGGTCATTACCATGTGCCAACTTGAGCGCAATATTTCCCCCTTCAGTCTTTGATATCGTGGTACATCTGGTTGTCCATTTGACTAGGGAAGTGAAAATTGGGTCCATTTTGCTTACATTGGATATATCTTTTTGAGTGGTACATTAGTGTTTTTAAAGGTGATGTTTAAAAACCGTTGTCATCTAGAAGGAAGTATCATTGAGAGATACATTGCTAGGGAGGATAAGGACTTTTTCAATGACTTATATGTTTTACACAACATTGATGATGTGGGTATTTATATCACTAAACACACCAACGAGCTCAAGATAATACATCCCTGAGCCAGTTCAATGTGGCTTGCTAGAGAGCATAATCAGACAATTATTAGGTGGTTTGAATAGAAAGTATCCAGTGAACTATCTCCAAAACAAAATAATGCTATAAAATTATCAAATTTCTCATGTAAAAGCCAAAGATGCATGTTATATCTTATGAAGGGTTTGACATAAATGGATTTTCATACTATACAAAATGTAAATATGATAAGAGTGTCTAAAATAATGGGTTCACCCTTCAGACATATTCATTGTATATTTCTAGTGACAAGGATAAGAGTCCACATGAAGGAAAGATGTCTTATTACGGAGTCACTGAGCACATGTGGTAAATTGACTACACAGAGTTTAGAGGTTGATTATTTAGGTTTAAATGGGTAACAACAAAGGAGTAGTAGTTGATGAAATCAGATTAACATTAGTGAATCGATAGTGGACAGGGGAGATGGATGAACCATTCATCATGGCATCACAGGAAAAGTAGGTATTCTATATCAACAATGCGACAAAAGAAAATTGGTCTGTCATTCTTTATGGGATAATACAATTCATTTTAGATTCTATTGATGAAGAAGAGTACTATGACAAGTATGATGACTCTACTCCATTCTATGTTGCCTTACCAAGTGTAAATATTGAATCAAAAAGTGATGACTACACACGTGAAGATCACACATGAAGGATATTAATTTAAGGTATATCACATGTAATGTCTCATAAGTTATTTGCATTATATAACATGTTTATTTTTTCATATGCTATCTGACTTTTTCATATGTGATCTGACTTTTTTGTATGTGATCTGAATTTTTCATATGTTTACTTTTTATTTTGTACATGGAATCTGACCAGGAGTACTGTGATCTTAAGCATCAAGATCCTTTGTGTGAGGATCCTAATGGGCCTCCTGACTAGGATGATGATAGTGCTAATAAATTTGAATATAAGAGAGGAATAAATTTGATGAAAATTTCCTCAAATAGGGAAGGAAAGAAGGGCGTCATTGGATTTAGTGAAGTAGGAACACCGATTACTAAAGAGTTTGTCAGCTACTATGGGATCCTTAGTCAAAATCAAAGAGCCTCTATGTGTTGTGGGTAGGAGACAAGTGAGTAAGCCCAATAAAGACCACATATAGAGGGAGTTAGAGGTGAGAAAAATGTATTTACATTTTTATAGTCTTTTCCTTTTCTTTCTTTTCACATTTCCAAAAAGGAGTGAATGTTGAACCTTCCTAGGGTTAGCTTGAGCTTGATGAAAATTTGCATCCCAAGTCTATTATGCAACTTATAAGGAGACGGCATCGAGATTGGTGGACAATCCTCACAAGAGACTACATCTTTGGAGATAAGAAGGATAAGGACCCCATTTTGCAATGGCCCTGTCTTGATAAAAAAGAGTAGCTAAGTTTGTTGGACATAGAAAAATAGTACATTCAGGGTATTGAATTAATTTGTTTACAATATTTCTTATGATTTGTTAACAATATTTATTATGATTTCCTATGATTGGTTAACAATATTTCTTATAAATGTAATCATACCATTTACGATGCTGAAAACGAAAAGTGTGACAAAAATGTGCACAACCATAGGTTGGTTCCAGGTGGTTATATTAAACTCTGCCAGTTGAGAGAGAAAGAGAAATGTCCTTCTACTTCTTATCCTTCAACTACTAAGTCTTCCAGTGCTTTTGGATAGTTGACTCACCATATTGTGTGGCTACATGTGAGAAAAAACAAAGCAGGAGAAATCCCCATCCATGCAACCCAAGTGGTGGCTTTAAAAATGGTAAATTTCTTGGTTTTAGTATGCATGTCCATGTTCTTTTTTCCCTAGATTGTTAAGTGATAACCTCCAATTTTGTGATTTTATCTTAGTAATTTTCTTCAGTTTTCCACACTCTTTTTCGGATAAAATAGATAGAATCCCTAACTATCCTCTCTTATTGCAAATACAATGTTAGATTAACTTTTCTCCTTTTTACCTACTAGAAAAAGACACAAAAAAATCACAAATGACTCAACCAGTCTCAAGACCACATGGACTCACACGGTCCAAAGACCACATGAAGTCAAACGGTCTCAAGACCGCATGGAGTCACACGGTCCCAAGACCGCATGAAGCCAAACGGTCCCAAGACCGCATGGAGTCACACGGTCCCAAGACCGCATGGAGTCACACGGTCCCAAGACCGCATGAAGCCAAATGGTCCCAAGACCGCATGGAGTCACACGGTCCCAAGACCGCATGAAGCCAAACGGTCCCAAGACCGCATGGAGTCACACGGTCCCAAGATCGCATGAAGCCAAATGGTCCCAAGACCGCATGGAGTCGCACGGTCCCAAGACCACATGAAGCCACGGTCCCAAGACTGCATGGAGTCCAAACGATCTCGGGGTCCAAACGGTTTCAGAGTCCAAACGGTCTCAAAGTCCAAACGGTCTCGGGGTCCAAACGGTTTCAGAGTCCGAACGGTCTTCAAGACCGTTTGGACCCAAAACTGCCCAAACTGTATGGGCTTCACTTAAGGCCTATAAATAAGACCCAAGGGGTCCTCCTAAAGGGGAAGTTTTAGACACCCAGAGGCTGCCTCTACCACTCCAGAGCTAATCCGACTTCCATCCTCCGCCCGAAGGCTGCCGGTCTGAGATCCATGCTCCATGCTGAAGCTGCTTTCTCTCTCTTCACCAAAGAAGGTGGGAAGTGGAGACCTCGTCATCGAGCAACCTGTGAAGTTTGAAGATCATCTCTATCTCTCTCTCCAAGGGGTTGACTTTCCTCTCTCCTTTGTGGGGATGACGCTCTCTCTCTTTTCTCGCCTCCTTCTTTGTTTTAGCTATGAGCGAGTAGTCACTTTCACTAGGGTGCGAGGAGTAGCCCCGCTACCCATGTTTTCATTTCATGTAATGTAATCCATAGTTTGCAATATAGAGTTGCTTTGTTTTTAGTTCAACATCAATCGTTTAATGAATGCTTATTGCTTGATCACCAACTTTTGTTATCTTTGATCTTTTAGTATGAATTGTCTATGTTTGTACTAGTAGATTTGAAACTCAATTGAATGTTGGTTCTTGATGCATGTATCCACCATGCATATGTTTCAATATCTAGGAGTGTTTTTCAAGAAGTGGAGTAAACTCACTTACCATCATTGTACTTTCATACTATGAAATGGAATCAGTTGACGTATGAAAAGTACAACCTTGATAAGTCGAGTAACACACTTTGCGAAGGGAATGATGCAAACTAGTTGACCATTCATTCGGGGATGGCTGACTTTGCAACATTCCCACACTTCTCATAGTTAGTTCTCCGAAAGGAAACTAAGTCTACAAAGATACTAACTGTTTTAACTCTTATTGCAGGTTATGTTTTATATTGCATGTTTTGATCCATGTGTAGTGGCGGTGAAAACCGATCACACCCTAGTGGTTCCTTATCATTGATTAACATCCTTAAATTTACTTGTTTGCTTTACTTTACTTGCTCTTAGTTTAAAAACAACCAAACCAACCTTTTGATCTAAATACCAACTATTAAGAGATTAAGTGAAATTCTAACATTTTTTCATCTTGTTGTTCCCAACAAGACCGTTGTCCCGTGGATTCGACCCTTAACTATACTACGATAAGACTTCCATGTATCTTAGCATACGTGGGTGGAGTTCTCAATCTAGTATAAGCAAGGCTAAACTTAAAGACTTACCATCTTTAGGATTTTTAGTGGTGCACGCAATTCCACGTAAGTGGAAGCTCCATCAAAAATTGGCACCGTTGCCGGGGACAACGGAATGTTTTAATATCATTTAGTATCTTGCTAGTTGGTTAGGGTTTTACACTTTGTTTTAATCATTAGTCCATATCTTCTTAAGTTTATCATATCTCTGGCATCATCTAAAAGGTGTAATCTTTTCTCTACTCAGGTAGAAGACGTGTATGCAATCATTGCATAACCTCAGATTCTCCCCTGATCCAAAGTATGACTCTGAGGTAGAGACAAGCTTCCACCGTCACATCAGACTCAACCGTCAAAGAGCTAGGCAAATGGATGAAGATCAACGCCAAGATGCACTAGTAATGGAAAGGGTCAATGCCGCCATAGCTTCTCAAAGAGCACAACTCATCACTGACACCCGTGCTCAGATTCAAGTGGAGATCTGAGCGGAAGAACAATCCCACATCTGAGTTGAAAATGAAGCAGCTAACCAAGCTGCCCAGTTAGAACTAAGGAACACGCAATTGAGAGATTATGCCATCCCCAAGAACTATGAAGACAATCATCCAGTTCGGCCTCTGATCATCAACATACCCAACTTTGAGATCTGGACACAATGGATTCAGATCATGCAGGGCATCTCATTCTCTGGAGGTTCTAGAGATGACTGCATGGATCACTTGAAGAGGTTCAAGTCACTCTGCCGACTTGTCCCGCAAGCTGGAGTTGCTTTTGATGCGATAATGCTACATCTTTTCCACTTCACTCTGTCTGGAAGAGCTTTGAGTTGGTACAATTCGCTTGATAGGGAGCCAATCATCACCACCTGGGCACCCTTGGAAGAAAAATTCCTAGAGAAGTTTTTCCCCCCTTCGTTAACTTACGAAATTAGGAGGCAGATCAATCACTTTTCCCAACTTCCTGGAGAATCGCTCACAGAAGCTTGGGAAATGTTCAAGGAGCTTCTAAGAAAGTGTCCTCATCATGGCATCTCCCAAAATCAATTAATAGAAATATTCTATAGGGGAGTGAGTGATGACATCAAGCAATTTTTGGATTCCTCATCTGGAGGAAATTTTATGAGAAAGAACTATGAGGATGCCTGGAAAATCATCACACTTGGAGCTGAGAATCAATCCAATTGGGGACGATCATCTGGCAAGGGAGTCCTCAAAGTCTATAAAGCTGAGGAATCAATGGAAATGAAGGTTATTGTTGAAGCCTTAAAGACCATAGCTCATAAACAGCAGGCTCTTGAAACTTCGCTTGGATAATTTGATAAGAATAAAAACCCTCAAGTCCAACAGGTTAAAGCTACCACAGGGACCTGTGAAGCATGTCACGCATCTGATCACCCAACTCTATCATGTGGTATGCTTTACAATGTGATGATGGATATGCACCCACCACAACAGCAGTACGAGCCAATCTTTGAACAACCTGATGAGCAAATTCCAAAACAAGTTAATTCTATCCATTCCATTCCTAGACAAGTTTACTATAATCCTAATCAACCACGAAACCACCCATGATTTCAATACGGGAACCTTGCTGGAACTGCCAATCCGCAACACCAGACACAAGGCGGATCCTCTAATAGGTTGTTGCCTGGATTCCAAAGCAACTTCAATCAAAATCAAGGGAACCCCAGAAACAACTTCTCAAGACCTAATTACTTTAGAAATCCATCCAACTACTATCAGTATAACAAAGTTCCTCTGCTCCCACAGCTGCACCCTCAGTTGCAGCAACCTTAGTTAGCACTGCCTTTGCAACAACCATATCAAGGACAACAACCACTCGCTCAGAAAAATATCCCCTCCCATCCAGCAGATGAGATGACTTTGATAAGGCAGATGCTACAGTCCCAACAAACCATGCTCACTAATCAACAAGCTCAGTAGAAGGTAGTAGAGGCTCAACTAGAACAAATTGTTGCGCAACTGAAGCCTCCAGCAGGCACTTTTGCAGGACAACCTGAGTCGAACCCTAGACACGACCAGAATTGAAACGACACGATTCATAAACCACGATATAAACTCAGCGGAAGCATTCGATTAACAGCGGAATAAGAAAATTCACGAAAAATTAAAACTTTTCGAGACAAGATCTTGAAGACATGAAACTTCTTTCATAAAAGCAAGGTAACAGTTTACATCTCTATTAAACCACTCCTCAAGTGATTACATACAACAAAATACAAAATCTCAGATTAACAAACTCCAAGGACCTGAGAGTACAGAGACGACATAAGACTATCTAACTACATGACTTAGCAGTCAGTATCTCCACCTGAGATTCACTGCTGCCCCTGGTGCTCTTACTGCTGATACTGATCACCTACAGACTGGTTCCTTCATCCTCGGCGACCACCTAAAAAGTTGAAATCTACGGGGTGAGACAATTTTAAATAATTGTCCCAGCGAGAGTTATAACTCTCCGCCAGAAGCTTTATTATAGCAATCACAGATCAACATAAGCAATAAAGCTTTAAGGTAATCAACAACAGATTGTTATCAAGTAGAACAACAACATTTAAGGAATATGAAGAACATGTATACTAAACAGTGTAACCATCAATCATTGTATCTCGTATTTCAACCTAAGAAGATATGCTACTCGGTTGATTATGTTTTACAAACATTATTATGCCCTGCGGAGATGAGGTATACCACTCATACTCCAATCGATCACTATTAAGTTGCATCGGTATCATACATAGGTCATCAAAAGAGCCAGATTCTTATGACCTCATCTTCCTCAGTCAGTATGAGGATCAACATGCAGGACATCTAGTGTCTCTGCTACTATAGCTTACCAAGGTATTCTGGTACTTCACTATTAGAGTCACATGGCATTCTGTACTCTCTCTTCGCCATCGAAAGATTTCTTGTTTATCTCTCATCGATGCGGTACAAAAGAATTTCTCGGGAGATTAGTGTTATATCACCCCGGCATAAACACATAGTGAAGGATTGATAGATTAAGATACATCTACATCAATTCCTACACTAGGATGTAAGGGTATTCACATCCATCTTCCCCCACATACTCAAAAGTATGTGATCCAGGAGTTCCCTTAGGAAAACCTGTTTCACCATCATTTAACTCCTGACAATGATGGATCTATGATCAGGGCTCTACATGGTATGATTATACTTGATTAGTTAGGTACATTTCAGTATTCTTTTTATCATCATAAATGTTCTCAAACATTAATCATTAGAACATCAGCTATGAAAGTAGAATACTAAATGTAACAAGTCTAACTCTCATCAATTATCATTTCTCAATCATCTCATCACAAGTCATCTGACAAGCATGACCTTGATGATACTCATGGCTCTCACAACCTATCATTCTCATAAGATGCCACTTACTAGGCATCAACATATGTCATTATTCATAAAGCGAATAACATGCTTTCAATGAATATGAAATCATAATCCTTACCTGGATATGATCATCATCAGGTATATGAACCTGCATGGTTAATTCAACTGATAATAGTAAGCAATTCATATCAAAAGTTGTACCGGTTAGGTTCCCTGATTTTCACCAATTAGGGTTTACTATTCACATTACATGTCATCATTCTAGAATTAGGGTTTACTATTCACCTCATGGTGAATTGATCTCATAATATCACCATGTATGAGGAACATCATCATTAAAGCCCTCAGATAAGATTAAGATTCACCAATTACCATATTTAGGGTTTCCATGATCTCACATAAGTGGATCATACCTAATCATGCATATTAGGGTACATTGAAGGTATTTTACTTGAGTTTTGAACATAAACGGTATTTTCTCTCTCCTCTCACTAGTAGATGGTGATTACACCACTCTAGATAGGTTGGGTCAAGTCATCCTTGATTAACATAAACCAAATCATCACTATCAAGTGATTAGGGTTTGATTAGAACAAGGTATCATTCAAATTAACCCCTCAAGGGCATTTTGGTAATTTACCCATTGATCATCATCATGGGTCAAATCATTAGTCACTTAGTCCCTTAATGTCTTAAGTTACCATTAGAGTTTAGATTAGATCATCATTGAACCATTTACACCTTTAAGTGATTAAGTATACATAAACTTGAAAGTCTCCAATTGGTTTAGGGTTTAACCTTCAACCTTCAGCCCATTTAGGTTTTAAACGACCTTGAACTCATTTAATCTCAAACGACTTTGAACCCATTTGAGCCTTAAACGAGTGTGGACCCACTTGACCTTAAACGGGTGTGAATCCATTTGACCTTAAACGAGTGTGAACCTGTTTGGTCTTAAACAGGTGTGAACCCATTTGACCTTAAACGAGTGTGAACCCGTTTGGCCTTAAACGGGTGTGAACCCATTTGACCTTAAACGAGTGTGAACTCGTTTGGCCTTAAACGGGTGTGAACCCATTTGACCTTAAACGGGTGTGAACCCATTTAACTTTAAATGAGTGTGAACCTGTTTGGGCTTAAACGAGTGTGAACCCACTTGATTTCAAATGAGTGTGAACCCACTTGAGCTTAAACGAGTGTGAACCCACTTGAGCTTAAATGAGTGTGAACCCACTTGAGCTTAAATGAGTGTGAACCCACTTGAGCTCAAACGAGTGTGAGCCCACTTACAAATTGAGTCAATTAGGATTAACCTTAACCAATTGGACACCAAATTGACCCTCAATTGAAAGCCAATTAGGGTTAAGTCTATCTCAATTATGGTTTCAATCGGATAATCATCAATGTTCCACAATGTGAAATTAAATCAAGGTTGAACCTATCAATTGACCTGCAATTGGGCCCAAACTTGTCCCAAACGGTCTTGAGATCGTTTGGGTGACCTCCAAACGATCTTGGGGTGTCACTAAATGAGTGTGAGACCGTTTGGATGAACCCCCAAACGGTTTTGAACCCGTTTGGGTCCTTCAACCCAAAACTCAACAAGATCTATACTTGAAATCAGCAATTTCAACCCGATTAGGGTTAGGGTGATGAAGTGCCTTCAACTCTCAATTGGTTAGGAATTAGATTATAATTCTTTGTAGAATTGAAATTCAATATATTATCAACAGACCCTCAAATGGTCGTCCCTTGGTCAACCCTATCAAACGGTCTTGAGACAGTTTTGATCCAAACGATCTTGCAAGATCGTTTGAGATCAAACGGGTTGAACCCGTTTGACCTTAAACAGTTTGCAACCGTTTGGACCAAAAGGGTCCAACGTCATTTGATAAAGTTACCTAGGAATCCACACCCATCATCCTCAACCTCTGTTCAGGTCGGTTACACCACCGTTTTGCTTGCAAAAGTGCAAGGAAGAAGGGAGGTAGAAGAAGAACTAAGCACAAAAAATAAGAACAAAGATATGCATAATAAAGCTAGGAGTTTAGAGTTATAAAACCCGCCTCAAACGTTGTTCCTAGAACTCCAAGCTTACAAGATTTGAAACTTTAATGGTGGCTTGAGCTCCACAGGTCATCCAAGGTTGTTTCTTCAAGGAAAAGTTGGGAAGGATTGGCTAGGAAGAGAAAACTAAGTAAGATAACCATGAAACCAACCTTGTAACCTGGTTTCCTCCATGAATTCGAGCAAGATGATGATAAAAGCTTACCTAGATGAACTTGGTCGTATTACTCTACTCCTGAGCTCTGTCCTAAGTCGGTCTAAGCAAGGGAATAAGAAGGAAAGAAAGGAAACGTTGCCTTTGGTTGCAAAGGAAAGGATCATATATACTTTGAGGTTATTTTCATCATAAGGACAACTTACTCCTCCTTTTCACAACTAATTCCTTCCTTTCTTTTAGGCACGTCCCTCCTCTTAATATCTAAGGTAAAACTTCTTCTAAGACCAAGGACTAAAGGCAAGGAAGGTCAACTTGTCACTATGGTGCACATATACATATAAGGGTCTCCTTTACTTACAACTTTGGTGGTTTAATTACAAAGGTATTTCTTATAATATGATTATTCAAATGAAGTGCCTCCTTCATTATTATAACTTTAAATGATGTCAAAAGTCATAAAAGATTTTCTAGAAAGTGTATATCACAAGTTGCACCCCTCATTTTGGGTAAATTGCACTTTACACCAAAATTAGGGTTTTAAGCACAAGGATTGCTCCACAAGCTGCACCTTGGTGCCCAAACTTGGGAAATCCATCATACCTCATCATATTCATTCATATGATGTCTCTTTGTTAGAGGAACATCTTAACCTGTGTTATTTGCAAGTTAACCCCTCTAATTGGGTAATTTGCACATAGGTCCCTGTATTACCAAACAATACTACAATCATTGTTTTAAAAAGGTCAGAATTGAAAATGTATGTTCCTTAGGAACTTAATTACATGCCAAAAGATAATCACAAGAATTTATTTACATATTTAGGAAAAACACCTAGGGTTAGTTTATAACCCAGGTCAGGGATGTTACAAATTATCCACCCCTTACAAGGATTTCGTCCCCGAAATCGATAAAACATATTAAGAGAAAAGAGCAGGGTATTTCCTTCTCATCTCTTCCTCTAGTTCCCAAGTGGCTTCTTCAACACCACGGTGATTCCTAGAGGACTTTTACAAGACTTATATCTTTCTTCTTTAGCTTTTTAATTCTGTTATCAAGGATTGACACTAGTCCTTCCTCATAAGTTATATCTTCATTCATTTCTACTTCCATAGGTTGTAGAACTGACTCGGTATCGGGATGACATTTCCTTAACATAGAAATGTGAAACACAGGGTGTAGTTTTTGTAATTCTGGTGGTAACTCTAGTATATAGGCTACCTTTCCAACCCGTTCAATGATTGGATAAGGCCCCATAAATCTAAGGGCTAACTTTCCTTTCCTTCCAAAATGAAGGACTCCTTTCCAAGGTGAGACCTTGAGATACACTTTGTCTCCAACCTGGAACTCTAAAGGTATACGACGTCTGTCAGCATAAGACTTTTGTCTATCATGTGCAGTCTTAAGCTGCTGTTGGATTACCTTAATCTTTTCTGTGGTCTGCTGCACAAGATCAGGACCTAACAACTGATGCTCACCAGTCTCATACCAGCATAAGGGTGATCTACAACGTCTACCATACAAGGCTTCATAAGGTGCCATATCAATACTATGTTGATAGCTATTGTTATAGGAAAACTCTATCAAGCTTAGGTGCAGATCCCAACTTCCTGTGAACTGGAGAACACATGCTCTCAACAAGTCTTCCAAGGTCTGTATAGTCCTTTCCGACTGTCCATCAGTCTGTGGATGAAAGGATGTACTAAACCTTAACTGGGTGCCTAGTGCCCTATGTAACTATTCCCAAAAACGACTTGTGAACTGAGGACCTCTGTCAGAAACTATAGTGACAGGAACCCCGTGCAAACACACTATCTCTTGAACATATAACTGGGATAACCTTTCAGCAGAATAGGTTGTTTTGACAGGTAAGAAATGAGCTGTCTTTGTCAACCTATCAACTATTACCCAGATGGAATCATGTCCTTTGCTTGTCCTAGGTAGGCCAACAACAAAGTCCATGGTCACATGGTCCCACTTCCACTGTGGTATGGGTAAAGGTTGCATTATCCCTGCAGGCTTCTGGTGTTCAGCTTTAACTTGCTGACACACATGACACCTCATCACAAACTCTGCAACATCCTTCTTCATCCCGGGCCACCAATACATATCCTTCAAGTTCTGATACATCTTGGTGCTTCCTGGATGCATAGCATACATTGAAGAATGAGCTTCTTCCAGGACTAATTTCCTCAAGTTGTCTTTATCTGGCACTATCATCCTCCCATGATAGCATGCCACTTGATCATTTGATTCATGAAAACCTTCTCGCCTCTCATCACCATACTCATATCTGATCTGCTGAACTGCAGCATCAACTTGATGTGCCTCCTTAATCTGCCCTCTTAGGGTGGGTTTGATATGCATCTCAGCCAACAACCCAGAAATCCATGACATCTTCATCTGTACATTATCTTGCCTTAAGGAGATAAGCATATCTCTCCTAGGGCATACTAAAGAGTTTAATTGTGCCCTATCAGAGGATGATGTTGCTGATTTCCTACTCAAGGCATATGCAACTACATTGGCCTTCCCTGGATGGTAATCTATCGTACAATCATAATCCTTGATTAACTCCATCCAGCGACGTTGCCTCATGTTAAGGTCATGCTGAGAGAAGATATACTTAAGACTCTTATGATTAGTGAAAACCTGGAATGTTTCTCCATATAGATAGTGTCACCAGAGTTTTAAAGCATGAACCACAGCAGCTAACTCTATATCATGTGTCGGATAATTCTCCTCGTGTTTCTTAAGTTGTCGAGAAGCAAAAGAAATCACATGCTTATCCTGCATCAGCACACATCCGAGTCCATTCTTGGAGGCATCACAGAAAACTATGTATCCTTTGCCTTGCTCAGGTAGCACAAGTACAGGTGCACTTGTCAACCTCTCCTTTAGTAGCTGAAAAGATTGCTGGCACTTATCGCTCCAGTCAAAAGGAACTTCTTTCCGGGTTAACTTAGTCAAGGGTAGGTCTATAGAACTGAAGTTCTTAATGAACCTTCGATAATAGCCAGCCAACCCTAAGAAACTACGAATCTCCGTCGGTGTCTTCGGTTGTTCCCACTGTAGAACTTTTTCTACCTTTTTAGGGTCAACACGAATTCCCGAGGCAGATACCACATGTCCAAGAAAAGATACCTCCGGCAACCAGAACTCACACTTGCTAAACTTAGCGTATAACTCATGTTGTCTTAACAAAGTTAGAGCCTGACAAAGATGTTGTTCATGTTGCTGAGCATCTCTACTATAGATCAGAATGTCATCTATAAAGACAACAACACACTGATCGAGGAAAGGTCGGAAGATTCTATTCATGAGTTCCATAAATGCAGCCGGTGCATTAGTTAGTCCAAACGACATAACTGTGAACTCATAGTGACCATACCTTGTTCTGAAAGCAGACTTGGGTATGTCACTGTCCTTAATACGAAGTTGATGATATACAGACCTCAAATCTATCTTTGAGAAGATAGTTGCACCACGCAACTGGTCAAAGAGATCATCAATCCTCGGCAGAGGGTACTTATTCTTTATCGTTGCTTTATTTAGTTGTCTGTAATCAATGCACAACCGCATTGATCCGTCTTTCTTTTTAACGAAAAGGACCGGAGCACCCCAAGGTGAAGTGCTTGGTCAGATGAAACCCTTCTCAAGCAACTCTTGAAGCTTCTTCTTGAGTTCTGCCATCTCAGCAGGCACCATCCTATACGATGTCTGGGCTATAGGTTGGGTATCTGGGATCAAATTGATCTCAAAATCAATTTCCCGAGGCAGTGGCATACCTGGAAGTTCTTCAGGAAATACATCTTCAAATTCCCTGACTATAGGAACTTCAGCAAGGTTAGGACTTTTCATGGTGGTATCTATCACATGGGCCAAGAATGCATAACATCCTTGCCTCATTAGCTTATCAGCAACCATAGCAGACACAAGACAGGTAGGTAGAATCTTTCTCTCTCCTTGAAAGATCCATGTGTTGCTTTCATCAACAAACACAGCCTGCTTGGATTCACAATCCAAGACAACTCTATACCTTTCCAAGGTATCCATCCCAAGGATTATATCAAATCCTTGCATATCAAGTGGTATAACATTCACTTGAATGCGATGATCAGAAAAGAAGAGAATGCAGGGAGAGCATACCTCTTGCAAAACAGCAGAACCTCTCAACGGAGTCTCAAGCAACAAGCTATTTGCCCTATGACTAACTATCATATTACAGTTACGAATCACTCTTCGAGTGATAAAAGAGTGCGTAGCACCCAGGTCAATCAAAACAGATACAACACAGGATTTAGACATATCAGAATATAAAAGTACCATCTGACCTGCCACAACCCGTGGATTGACCACTGCTTCTGGTGGGTTCATAACATAGAACCTCGTTGTCGCCTGAGGTTGAGTTGGTGCTGACGATCCAGCCTGAGACGCTTGCCCACGTCCTCTAGATGCTCCTTGAGACTGCCTTCTCTGTGATCCCTGTTGATTCTTCCTCTGAGGCTGTGTCATATTGACAGGCCTAGACCTACAGTCCTTCATCAGATGTCCCACCTTCCCACAGTTATAACAACTTCTTTCCAGTTGTTGTGGTCTTGGTGGTCCTGTGACTGACATTGATGCTGAACTGCGAGTCGCTTGTGGCGGTAAACCTCATCCTCTACCTCTACTTAGGGACCACTGAGTCTGAGAACTAGATCTGGGTGGTGGAGGTGTAGGTGCAGAGAATCTAGGCTTCTTAAAGTCTCTAGATGAAGAACCCTGGAACTGTGGATATCTCTTTTGGGTTTGTCTTTTCTCGACTACGGATCTCTCTATCCTCTGGACTGACTCAACGAAGGTAGCAAACCTCTCCCGGTTCTCTAGGGCGGACACGGGAGTAGTCAAATCAGCGTTTAAACCCTTCTCAAACCTTCTAATCCTCTCTTCTTCTGTGGTATCCATGTGCGGACAGAATCGTAGCAACTCCATGAAATTAGCTTCATACTCGCTAATGTTCATCATGCCTTGTCATAATCTCTCAAACTGAGAGATCTTCTCATCCAGGAATGTCTTTGGAAAGTATCTGTTGACAAATCCCCGACGAAAATCTTCCCACGAGACCTCCACTCCATGTCTCTTCTGCTCTTCCATGGTCCACCAGTGACTAGCACTACCTTTAAGAATATAGACAACATGTCTAACCTTCTCACCTTCGGGGATGTTCAAGATTCTGAAAGCTTTCTCTAACTCGGTTAACCACAGATCGATATCTGCAGGATCAGCTGTTCCAAAGTACTCAGTTGCTCCGACACGACGAAGTCACTCGAACATCTTACCGATACCTTGACCCTCAGACTGGACAGGTGCCCTAGGTGTAGGCATGGGCATCCTGTCGGTGATGTGTGTCATGGCAGTCATAAACTGCCCGAACATAGTTTGAACAACTGGGTTTCCCATGTCAGCTGGGTCAAACTGAGGTGGCTCCATAGGTGGCTCAGGTACAGGTTGCTCTATTTCTAGGTTCCTTGCACCTTTTCGAGGTGCAACAACACTAATTTCTTCCTCGTACTCCTCGTGTGGTCCAGACATCCTTAATTATCTTCTTCTCGTGAGGAGTAGAAGACTCTATTAGATAAGAAAGAAGTACTAAGGATAGACTCGACATTCTAAGTCCTATGTCTCTGTAGACTCAGCGAACCTAGAGCTCTGATACCACTCTGAAACGACACGATTCATAAACCACGATATAAACTCAGCGGAAGCATTTGATTAACAGCGGAATACGAAAATTCATGAAAAATTAAAACTTTTCGAGACAAGATCTTGAAGACATGAAACTTCTTTCATAAAAGCAAGGTAACAATTTACATCTCTGTTAAACCACTCCTCAAGTGATTACATACAACAAAATACAAAATCTCAGATTAACAAACTCCAAGGACCTGAGAGTGAAGAGACGACATAAGACTATCTAACTACATGACTTAGCAGTCAGTATCTCCACCTGAGATTCACTGCTGCCCCTGGTGCTCTTGCTGCTGATATTGATCACCTACAGACTGGTTCCTTCATCCTCGGCGACCACCTAAAAAGTTGAAATCTACGAGGTGAGACAATTTTAAATAATTGTCCCAGCGAGAGTTATAACTCTCCGCCAGAAGCTTTATTATAGCAATCACAGATCAACATAAGCAATAAAGCTTTAAGGTAATCAACAGTAGATTGTTATCAAGTAGAACAACAACATTTAAGGAATATGAAGAACATGTATACTAAATAGTGTAACCATCAATCATTGTATCTCGTAGTTCAACCTAAGTAGATCTGCTACGTGGTTGATTATGTTTTACAAACATTATTATGCCCTGCGGAGATGAGGTATACCGCTCATACTCCAACCGATCACTATTAAGTTGCATCGGTATCATACATAGGTCATCAAAAGAGCCGGATTCTTCTGACCTCATCTTCCTCAGTCAGTATGAGGATCAACATGCAGGACATCTAGTGTCTCTGCTACTATAGCTTACCAGGGTATTCTGGTACTTCACTATTAGAGTCACAGTGGCATTCTGTACTCTCTCTTCACCATCGAAAGATTTCTTGTTTATCTCTCATCGATGCGGTACAAAAGAATTCCTCGGGAGATTTGTGTTATATCACCCCGGCATAAACACATAGTGAAGGATTGATAGATTAAGATACATATACATCAATTCCTACACTAGGATGTAAGGGTATTCACATCCATCTTCCCCCTCATACTCAAAAGTATGTGATCCAGGAGTTCCCTTAGGAAAACCTATTTCACCATCATTTAACTCCTGACAATGATGGATCTATGATCAGGGCTCTACATGGTATGATTATACTTGATTAGTTAGGTACATTTCAGTATTCTTTTTATCATCATACATGTTCTCAAACATTAATCATTAGAACAACAACTATGAAAGTAGAATACTAAATGTCACAAGTCTAACTCTCATCAATTATCATTTCTCAATCATGTCATCACAAGTCATCTGACAAGCATGACCTTGATGATACTCATGGCTCTCACAGCCTATCATTCTCATAAGATGCCACTTACTAGGCATCAGCATATGTCATTATTCATAAAGCTAATAACATGCTTTCAATGAATATGAAATCATAATCCTTACCTGGATATGATCATCATCAGGTATAAGAACTTGCATGGTTAATTCAACTGATAATAGTAAGCAATTCATATCAAAAGTTGTACCGGTTAGGTTCCCTGATTTTCACCAATTAGGATTTACTATTCACATTACATGTCATCATCCTAGAATTAGGGTTTACTATTCACCTCATGGTGAATTGATCTCATAATATCACCATGTATGAGGAACATCATCATTAAAGCCCTCAGATAAGATTAAGATTCATCAATTATCATATTTAGGGTTTCCATGATCTCACATAAGTGGATGATACCTAATCTTGCTTATTAGGGTACATTGAAGGTATTTTACTTGAGTTTTGAACATAAACGGTATTTTCTCTCTCCTCTCACTAGTAGATGGTGATTACACCACTCTAGATAGGTTGGGTCAAGTCATCCTTGATTAACATAAACCAAATCATCACTATCAAGTGATTAGGGTTTGATTAGAACAAGGTATCATTCAAATTAACCCCTCAAGGGCATTTTGGTAATTTACCCATTGATCATCATCATGGGTCAAATCATTAGTCACTTAGTCCCTTAATGTCTTAAGTTACCATTAGAGTTTAGATTAGATCATCATTGAACCATTTACACCTTCAAGTGATTAAGTATACATAAACTTGAAAGTCTCCAATTGGTTTAGGGTTTAACCTTCAACCTTCAACCCATTTAGGTTTTAAACGACCTTGAACTCATTTAATCTCAAACGAATTTGAACCCATTTGAGCCTTAAACGAGTGTGGACCCACTTGACCTTAAACGGGTGTGAACCCATTTGACCTTAAACGAGTGTGAACCCGTTTGGCCTTAAACGGGTGTGAACCCATTTGACATTAAACGAGTGTGAACCCGTTTGGCCTTAAATGGGTGTGAACCCATTTGACCTTAAACAAGTGTGAACCCGTTTGGCCTTAAACGGGTGTGAACCCATTTGACCTTAAACGGGTGTGAACCCATTTAACCTTAAACGAGTGTGAACCTGTTTGGGCTTAAACGAGTGTGAACCCACTTGATTTCAAACGAGTGTGAACCCCCTTGAGCTTAAATGAGTGTGAACCCACTTGAGCTTAAACGAGTGTGAACCCACTTGAGCTTAAACGAGTGTGAACCCACTTGAGCTCAAACGAGTGTGAACCCACTTACAAATTGAGTCAATTAGGATTAACCTTAACCAATTGGACACCAAATTGACCCTCAATTGAAAGCCAATTAGGGTTAAGTCTATCTCAATTAGGGTTTCAATCGGATAATCATCAATGTTCCACAATGTGAAATTAAATCAAGGTTGAACCTATCAATTGACCTCCAATTGGGCCCAAACTTGGCCCAAACGGTCTTGAGATCATTTGGGTGACCTCCAAACAATCTTGGGGTGTCACTAAACGAGTGTGAGACCGTTTGGATGAACCCCGAAATGGTTTTGAACCTGTTTGGGTCCTTCAACCCAAAACTCAACAAGATCTATACTTGAAATCAGCAATTTCAACCCGATTAGGGTTAGGGTGTTGAAGTGCCTTCAACTCTCAATTGGTTAGGAATTAGATTATAATTCTTTGCAGAATTGAAACTCAATATATTTTAGATAGACTCTCAAACGATCGTCCCTTGGTCAACCCTATCAAACGGTCTTGAGACAGTTTTGATCCAAACGATCTTGCAAGATCGTTTGAGATCAAACGGGTTGAACCCGTTTGACCTTAAACAGTTTGCAACTGTTTGGACCAAAAGGGTCCAAGTTCGTTTGATAAAGTTACCTAGGAATCCACACCCATCATCCTCAACCTCTTTTCAGGTCGGTTACACCACCGTTTTGCTTGCAAAAGTGCAAGGAAGAAGGGAGGTAGAAGAAGAACTAAGGACAAAAAGTAAGAACAAAGATATGCATAATAAAGCTAGGAGTTTAGAGTTATAAAACCAGCCTCAAACGTTGTTCCTAGAACTCCAAGCTTCCAAGCTTCGAAAATTTAATGGTGGCTTGAGCTCCACAGGTCATCCAAGGTTGTTTCTTCAAGGAAAAGTTGGGAAGGATCGGCTAGGAAGAGAAAACTAAGTAAGATAACCATGAAACCAACCTTGTAACCTGGTTTCCTCCATGAATTCGAGCAAGATGATGATAAAAGCTTACCTAGATGAACTTGGTCATCTTCCTCTACTCCTGAGCTCTGTCCTAAGTCGGTCTAAGCAAGGGAATAAGAAGGAAAGAAAGGGAATGTTGCCTTTGGTTGCAAAGGAAAGGATCATATATACATTGAGGTTATTTTCATCATAAGGACAACTTACTCCTCCTTTTCACAACTAAGTCCTTACTTTCTTTTATGCACGTCCCTCCTCTTCATATCTAAGGTAAAACTTCTTCTAAGACCAAGGACTAAAGGCAAGGAAGGTCAACTTGTCACTATGGTGCACATATACATATAAGGGTCTCCTTTACTTACAACTTTGGTGGTTTAATTACAAAGGTATTTCTTATAATATGATTATTCAAATGAAGTGCCTCCTTCATTATTATAACTTTAAATGATGTCAAAAGTCATAAAAGATTTTCTAGAAAGTGTATATCACAAGTTGCACCCCTCATTTTGGGTAAATTGCACTTTACACCAAAATTAGGGTTTTAAGCACAAGGATTGCTCCACAAGCTGCACCTTGGTGCCCAAACTTGGGAAATCCATCGTACCTCATCATATTCATTCATATGATGTCTCTTTGTTAGAGGAACATCTTAAACTGTGTTATTTTCAAGTTAACCCCTCTAATTGGGTAATTTGCACATAGGTCCCTATATTACCAAATAATACTACAATAATTGTTTTAAAAAGGTTAGAATTGAAAATGTTTGTTCCTTAGGAACTTAATTACATGCCAAAAGATAATCACAAGAATTTATTTACATATTTAGGAAAAACACCTAGGGTTAGTTTATAACCCAGGTCAGGGATGTTACAAGAATAGACATGACCAGTTGAATGCCATTACTATAAGATCTGGACGCACCCTTCACAAAACTACGAGACTTGCTCTTGGTGATGATGATACGCCTGTCCTTATGCCAAGTGCAAGCCCGAACCTAGGAACTGAGAAGTCCGCAGAAAACACAAAAGGCAAAGAAAAAGAACAAGCTACCAAAGAGCCAAAAATCCTACAGTATAAACCAAGGATACCATATCCAGGAAGATTGCGAGAGACAAAAATGGACACTAGGTTCCAAAGATTTAAGGAGGTGATGAAGAAACTCTATATTGACATCCCGCTCCTCCATGCTCTCTCTGAGGTACCGGCTTGGGCTAAATACCTAAAAACTCTGTTATCAAGGAAATACATCACTGAAGAACAAGAGACTGTTAAACTAGCCCAAACCACCTCCGATATAATCCTTAATAAAATGCCAAAGAAAAAGAAGGACCCAAGTTCCTTCGGTATGCAGTGCTGTATTGGAAATGCCTCAAGCAAGAAGGGATTGGCTGACCTAGGGGCTAGCATATCAATTATGCCCTATTCAATGTGTAAACGATTAGGCTTCACTGACTTGATGCCCACAACAATGACAATTCAGTTAGCTGATTCCTCTATAACTGCACCTCTGGGAATTATCGAAGATATTCCAGTTAGGATAGGCAAAGACGCCTATGTCCCGTGCGATTTTGTCATCATGGATATCAAGGAGGATATGAGATACCCAATAATATTTGGCAGACCTTTCCATGCCACAACTAGGGCACTTATCGATGTTGAAGCTGGCACGATCATTCTAAGACTCAGAAAAGAAGCAATTCAATTCTGAGTTCTCAACAGCATGAAAGGCCCCAACATTCAAGAGGAGGTCTTTCTCTTAGATGCAATACATCAAATGTCCCAATTAGAAATACCTGAGCCATCTGATGAGTTAGAGAATGTTCTAACCAACCCAGAAGTCAAATTTTCTACAAATGAATTAGTTTAACAATGTTTGCAACATTTAGAGAAAACTGAAGAAGCACCGACAACCACCGTTGAGGAGCTCAAATCCATCACCATTTTAGAAGCAATAGAAACACCCAAGGCTACCGAGATGAAGACTCTACCCATGGGACTTAAACACGTCTTCTTGGACGAGGAGAAATTATGTCTGGTTATCATCAGTTCCACCTTGACAGAAAACCAGGAAGAAAGACTTCTTGTTGAGCTGAAGAAGCACAAGAAAGCCATTGGGTACAAAATAACTAACCTGACGGGTATAAATCCAGCCTTATGCATGCATAAACTGCCAATGGTTGAAGAATTTAAGCCATCACGAGAATACCAGAGGAAGCTGAACCCCAATCTTAAAGAAGTGGTTCAAAGTCCTGAAATTGCTGAAGGCCGGCATAATCTACCCAATTTCAGACTCCCAATGGGTCAGCCCTGTCCAAGTGGTTCCTAAAAAGGGAGGAACCACTGTCATGCTAAACGACAAGAATGAGTTAGTACCGACAAGGACTGTGATGGGGTGGAGGATGTGTATCGACTATAGGAAGCTTAACAAATCAACACAAAAAGATCACTACCCTCTGCCCTTTCTCGATGAAGTCCTTGAACGCTTATCCCATCAGAAGTACTTCTGCTATCTAGATGGTTATTTAGGGTTCTACCAAATCCCCATATACCTAGAAGACCAAGATAAAACTACCTTTACCTGCCCCTTTGGAACCTATGCTTTTAGAAGAATGCCATTCGGGCTGTGCAACGCACCCACTACATTCCAGAGGTGTATGTCTGCCATTTTTGTAGGATTAATAGAATATATAATGGAGATATTCATGGATGATTTTTCAGTTTACGGGGATTCCTTCGATAACTGTCTAATCAACCTTGGATAAGTCTTACAATGATGCGAGGAAACAAACCTCATCTTGAATTGGGAAAAATGCCATTTCATGGTAACTGAAGGTGTCATCCTCGGGAATAGAGTGACTGACAGAGGAATTGAGGTCGATAAGGCAAAACTCGTTGTTATCTCAAAGTTTTCGCCACCAAAAGATATAAAAGGATTTCGTGCATTCCTTGGTCATGCTGGGTTCTACAGAAGATTTATTAAAGATTTCATAAAAATAGCAAAACCCATGACCCAACTTCTGACCAAAGACACCGAGTTCAATTTCAATCAATAATGCCTACAAAGCTTCTCAACTATAAAAAATTCTTTAATCTCTGCACCCATACTAGGAGCCCCAGATTGGTCGCAACCTTTTGAAATCATGTGTGACGCCAACGATTACACCATAGGGGCCGTATTAGGATAGAGAATCGAAAAGAAACCGAATGTAATCTACTATGCATCTAAAACGCTCGATGAAGCACAGAAGAACTACACTACTACAGAGAAAGAGTTCTTAGCTGTCATCTATGCGTTCAAGAAATTCCGCTCTTACTTGATTGGATCCAAGGTCACCGTATACACTGACCACTCCGCCATATGATACCTAATTCAGAAGCAAGATGCAAAACCCAGACTTATCCGCTGGGTGTTGATGCTTCAGGAATTCGATTTGGAAATCAAAGACAAAAGCGGAGTGGAAAACGTTGTAGCCGACCATCTCAGTCGTATTGAAGTCGAAGATGAAGATAAAGTCCCTATCCGAGACTCTCTTCCAGATGACAAACTAATGAAGATTACCAATGAATTTCCCTGGTATGCCGACATTGTTAATTATCTGGATGCAGGAATCATTCATCCTTCCACTTCCCATCACGACAAAAGGAAATTCCTCCATGATGCAAAGCCATTCTACTGGGATGAACCCTACCTTTTCTGCCTTTACGCAGATGGACTTTTCCGTCGCTGCTTACCTGAAGAAGAGATTACCCCCGTCCTAGAACATTGCCATTTCGGCCCCACTGGGGGGTACATGAGTGCAAAGAAAACTTCTATGAAGGTTTTGCAATCCGGTTTCTTTTGGCCAACCATAGCAAAAGTCTCCTATGATTTTGTCAAATCTTGCAACAAATGTCAATTTTCTGGCAACATATCTAAAAGGAATGAAATGCCACTCACCATGTGGCAATAGATCGAACTTTTCGACGTGTGGGGGATAGATTACATGGGCCCCTTTCCTTCTTCATATGGCTTCTCCTACATTCTGGTTGCAGTAGACTATGTATCGAAATGGGTCGAAGCTATAACCACAATGTCCAGCAATTCCAAACCAGTCATTAAAATGTTTAAAGATATCATCTTTCCCAGATTTGGAGTCCCCCGAACTGTCATATCCGAGGGTGGGACCCATTTTCTAGAATGAAGCTTTGAAGCCCTTTTAAAGAAATACGGAGTTAATCATAAAGTTTCCACGCCTTACCATCCACAGACCAGTGGTCAGGTTGAGGTTTCAAACATACAACTAAAGGCTATCCTACAAAAAACAGTCAATGGACACCGCACTGACTGGTCCACCAAGCTTCCCGATGCCCTTTGGGCATACCGAACATCTTATAAAACACCAATAGGGACAACCCCGTTTCGTTTGGTTTATGAGAAATCATGTCACCTTCCAGTGGAACTGGAACACAAGGCTTGGTGGGCTATCAAACAACTGAATTTTGATTTTAAAAGTGCCGAAGAAAATAGACAACTCCAACTACAAGAGCTAGAGGAACTCCGAATGACCGCTTATCAAAGTGATAGGATTTATAAAGAACAAACCAAAATGTGGCACGACGGTCATCTAAAAAGGAAAGACATCACCATCGATGATAAAATACTCTTTTTCAACTCCAAGCTCAAGTTGTTCCCCAGAAAACTCCGCACAAAGTGGTCTGGGCCCTTCACCATCAAACATATATACCCGACTGGAGCTGTCATAATTGTTGACGTCAATGGAGGAGAAAGGACAATCAATGGCCATCGATTGAAAAACTACTACACCCCAGCAGAGAAAATGCCGAGACAGACTATTGAAATCAGAGACGCCACAACATCAGCTTAACAATATCAAAACTTCGTCGAGCCAGTGACGTAAAACCCAGGCGCTACTCGGGAGGAAACCCGAGATATGAACTTTTTCTTTTATCTTCTGTTCTTTTAAGTTACCTCAGGATTATCCTCTAAAAATATAAAAACTTAAATAACCAAAACAAATATAAAAATATAAAAACCAAATTCTCCTAAACCCTCCCAAACGGTCTTGAAACCGTTTGGAGCCAAACGGGCTCGAAACTGTTTGGAGCCAAACGGTCTCGAAACCGTTTGGAGTCCAAACGGTCGCTAAACCGTTTGACCTAAGGGTTTTGTAACGTCAACCCCCCGAATCCTATAAATATAACCCCCCTCCTTCTTTCTTTCGACTCCAGACCTTCCTTAAACCCTCGCGCGAACGCCGCTCCCTGCCTCCCCGATTCTCACTTCCTCGCAACCTACAACATCAGCCCGCCGACACCACCTTCACAACTCTCGCCATCGTGTTCCTCGCCCACAGCAACAAGGTAGACGAGCCACCTCTGCCAACTCCCATAATGCCACCACGACTACCTGTTGGTTCACACCTTTGACCTTTTCGCCTCCGCTACCGTTGACATCTTCAGCGCCACCACGGCTATCTGTTCGTTCGCTTCATTGTCTTTTTCTTTTCGCCTCTGCAGCCGTCTATACCACCGTCGACATATTTGGCGCTGCCGCGACACCTCCCCTTCTTCGCTTCCGCTATCACCAGCCGCTCCCCGACGTTTTACCTTCCAAACGGTCTTCAAACCGTTTGGGACCAAATGGTCTTCAAACCGTTTGGAACCAAACGGTCTTCAAACCGTTTGACCTTTCAGAATCGCTTAAGTTTTGTTAAAATATAAAACCACATAAACACAAATAAAATCCAATTTTCTCTCTGATACTAAGCATGTTGTTCTTACTCATAATTTTCTATTTTCAAAAATGGCAGCACCAGCTAAGGAAACCACAGGAACTGTCGACGCTCCATTTTGGACAAAGGAGCAATTGCTGGAAGACCGAGCCAAACTCCAAAAGATCATAGATAACTACAACAAGACTGGACATGCCCCACCAAAGGTCAAAATCATAGATATCTTGTGTGAAATTGATCGCATCAACAAATGCCTAGCTGAGGAGCCTGAAGAAGAAGTGGAAGAAATCTCTTGTAGTGATGAAGGCTCTGAATATGAGCCAAACCCCGAGGAAGAATCCCCACCTAAAAAATCCAAGGGGAAACGAAAGGTCCAGGAAACCGCAACCGGACAACCCTCACAGAAACGAGCAAGAAAACATGTCTGCCTCACCTCTGCTAGGGAACAAACCCTTGCAACACCTGCCACCACCACTTCTGCTACCACCCCCATCTTCTCAATTCTCACCACCATCGCACCCCCACCAGAAAACCTCTACATCCACACCATCCCATCCATCGACAAAATACTAAAACCAACAAAGTACGTCTGCACAAGCGTACTACTCAAGATGGGGATCTATGATAGAATCCTCACAATGCTCGACAACGCCAATTTATACAGACTTTGTTTTGTCCCCGAAGTCTCTTATGTCGAACCCACCACAGAATTCTTTACCCATCTTATAAAATAAGTGGTGGACTTGGCGCACAGAGAAAGGGACGGGGGTGACCGCCAGCTGGTCACCAAGCTTTTTGGCAATGACATTGTCATAACAGAAAATATGCTGAATGAAATCTTTATCGACAACCAGGAGAAGCTCAAGAAAGCCAAAGTTGTTGGAATAGAAAATACTAGTTTCAACATACATAACTTTTGGGAATCCCTGATAGGGATCCCCACCTATGAGGCAAAGACATGCAAGGCCTCAAACATACAATATGGACTAGTGTGTACTTTACATAAAATTCTTACAGGCGCACTCTTCCCCAGGACAGAAGGAGGGAATGTCATCACTTCAGATCTTTTTGTTCTCTGGTCAATTCTACATGGGATGCCAGTCAACATTGCCCGTCATATGATCCAGAAGCTATCTGCTTATGCCCTGGGGAAGGAAATTTGCATGGGGGGTCATGTCACATCTATCATCAAATACCTCAAGATGGACATACCTCTACCAATATGCACGCAGATAAAGGGTGACATCCTAACAAACGAACAAACTTTGAAAAACTCCTACATCATCAAAGACAAGGATGCAAAGTTATTTTACATCTTCTGCCCTACAGTCAAATCCTCTAGAACCCTGCTACTACTTCCGGAGCTTGCAGATTATGACAAGGAAAAGCTCCTCTTCACCGACGAGGAGCTTACAAAACTCATAGCTACGGTCAATGTACCAGCGAAAAAAGTAAAGGCGGGCCAGACATAACTTAGCATCACCGCCCTGACAGCTAGGGTAACAAAAATTCCTGTGAAACGACCCTCCACGAGACTTTCGCAGAAACAACAGCTGTCGGGGACACCAACTTCTAAACCACATCCAGAAATAGAAACCCCCCTCCCCGACGAACAAATCACAACCTCCTCTCTTGAGTCCTTCATTATGAGTCTCAATGCTGAACTTACAACAACCACCTCATCACCCTCCACCTTTCCAAAATCCACCACTCTTCCATCTTTCTCCACAACTACACCACCACCTACATCCTCCACTTCACCCATTTTCTCTTCGGGCATCCCCTTCTCTACCACTACACCCGAATTCACCACCTTCGCATCCATCTCTGCAGTCTTTTCCCCACCACTATCAATCCCACCATTTTCACCTGCAACATCACCACCTTTCCCATCCACCACCACCCCACCACCGCTGGTGACACCATCTATAGTCACCACGCAGTTTTCCGAACCATCAATAATGTCTCTTCCGTAGGACACTACACCCTTTCCATCCAGACCCCAACCATCCCACCCTTCCATAATCAGGGTCCTTTTCACTAATGTCGGTGAGGAATTTGGACGTCAATTTGACACCATCTGAAACCTCCTCACCGACCCTTCTAACATTATGAACTCCATTTTTTCCTATGTGCAAGGACTATCTTAGTAGGTAGCCAAGATCGACGAACATAATCGCACCTTGCCAAGCATCCTCCAAGGTCTTCAGCAACGACAAGATGTAATAGCCAGGAAAGTTGATCACGTCGACAGCCACTTCAACAACTTGCCTGAGCTAATCCTTGGGGTAAAAAGCTAGCAAGAAGCGATGGCCAAGCAAGTCGATGAGATCTCTATGCAGACTCAACCTCTGCCTGAGACTCTTCGCGAGCTCAAGCATCACGAAACAACTCTTAGCATGTGCTTGGATAACATCAGCAACACTCTCACACAATTCAGCAATCGCCAAGAGGAGTCGACGAACAATGAAATCCAACAATTACGAGCTACAATAATAGATCTTACAGCACGAATCCTCTCTGTCGAGGACCGATAAAAAGATCTCAAGGAAACACATGACACACTACTCAAAACACACGAGCATGTGCAAGTGGCATTTGATGAGTTACAAACCATCCATCAGTAGTGCAAAAAGACAGCACACAAGAAACTCACAGACAAAGCAACAACTGACAAAGAAGGCAATGATGAAGACAAAGATGACTATGACTCCTCCGCAGATTCTAACAACGATACCACCTCCTCAGATGACAAATCTGATGCCCCAGACAACGCTGGGGAGGGCCCAAGCCAAGGAGCAGAACCTTCTCAGAAAGGATATCACAAAGACCACCAAGAAGGTGGACATCATCCCAAGTCCCCCACCCACAACGAAAATGTAAATATATCATATGGGGACCAATTCCTCGATTACTCGGCCTTGGGATCTATAGGGGAGTCTACAAAAGATGCGGCCTTTGTTGAGTTCCACCAATGCATTTTAGGAACCAACACAAGCCCACCAACAACAACCACTCACCCTTTTTCCGCACCTGGCCAATCAGTGGCCTTTCCCCCAGAATTGGAAGAATCAGAACGAGTATGTTTAGATACAGATGAAGAACTCAATTCTGCTTCCGATTTAGATGAAGATCTACAAGGCTATATAGAAGATTTGGAACAACCTTCTTCACCCCCTCCGCAGGAGCTTCCCCCTCCACCACCACTACCGCATAAGATGCACGATTTAGATATGGTAGACATCTCAACACTAGATGCTCAAGACATCTTTATCCTGAACACTATTGTCGACGATGCTAAAGAGGAGGGAGACATCATCTACCACAATACAAAGACTTAGCGCAAGCTGACACACGAAGATTTCTGCAACATCCTGCGACCATGGTCAACGATGTCAATGGAAATCTTCTGTGTCCTACTTGTCAACTGCATAGAAGTTTACAGAAGCTCAAAGAGGCAGCATCCAATATTTAATGCCTCACCTGCTCTATCTATAGGCTTGTTATACAAAGACATACGAGCAAAGTCAATAGAGCAGCTGCGCGCTGGTTTAGCACGGAGGGCACGATATCTTACCGTGCCATTTCAAGTTTCCGATCACTGGTTGTTTATGATTGTGGACACCGAGGCTCGGGATGCCAAGGTATACAATTTTTGCGCCACTGAGCTACCAACCGAAACAATAAATTTTGTTGGAGAAGAAGCAGGAGAGGCAAGATGTATACCTTTCCGACTTCTTAAGCTAATTTGGGTTGCACGTCTATCCCTCCGTCAGGACTGGAGCCAACCCTGGTTCCAAATAATTAACCCACAAGTCCAAGCAACTGAGGGATCTGGGGACTGCACTTTTTGTACTACCTGTCACATTCAAGCGCTAAACCAAGAAATCCCCTTCACTGATCTAGTCATCGAAGATTTTCACTCCCTGTGAGGGTGTTACGCCATGGATTTTATTTGTGATAGATGGTTCTTCAAGGACTCGACAATGCCACCAAATGACGTCCCCCGTTACCTCTTTTCAGCAATCCAACGTCCGCAAAGGTGACCTTTCCGACACACTTTACAAGAATTGGAGAAAAACAAACAGTCAGCAATAGTCCCCGAGCAGAAAAAATGGGATCCTTCCCACTTTGATCTAGTACAGGATAAAGGGGACATAGATCTTTTGTCAGGGGAACCCATCAGGAGATCCCCATCACAAATGATGCCCTTATCTGCCATAGAACCAACCTTCCCAGATTTTGACCTTAGTGCTTGCAAAAGTCTCTCTGACAATGAACTTCGTCTCATCATGTCAAGGCTTCGCGCCGAGAAAGATGAGCTCGTTTTCATGTCTGGTGACATTTTGGTCATGGAAGACGCGTTACGAGAAACTGTACAGTTTAAAGGGTCTCTATCCGTGAGTTTGATGGTTGCCTATCAATTTCTTATCGGACAGAATCACCCTACAAACTATATGGCATCCGCATATATGAAGGACAATCTCCTCAAATTAAAGAACTTCAGTACAAACTGAAGCACTAATTTCCTTCCTACAACATACAACACCGAAGTTTATCATGCTCCCCTTCCTTTACCATGAGCACTGGCTGCTTCTGGTAACAATCCTACCCGAAGGAACAACTACCAACTATAACAGTTCCGACATCCAGTTCAATCCCCGACACAAGAATTATGTAGTGACACCAAAGACCCCCACAGAGGTAGTGGCGAAGGAATGTGCAGACAGACTAATCGTTTTGTTAAGTCAGCACACAGGGGCATACAACACAGAACACTTTCATCGCCCATCCTTCAACCACAAATGTCCCCAACAAATTTGGGAATCAAACAACTACGGCTTCCATGCCGTCTACTGGATGTACACCATCATGGCCCTTCAAAAACCAGTAGAGGATATGACAAACGTAGATTACCATGCCTTACGTGGAAAGTTTGCAGCTTCTCTACTCAGAACACCTAAGGCGAACTCAGGATTAATAGTAGCCTGACGCCCTTGTCCTTGCACTTCTCCATCTATCACTTTGACACTCTGAGGATAGAGTGGATGATAAGTTAGGGGGGGAATACATTAGATAAGGGCGAGGTATCATTTCTATATCCTTCCTTCTCCACCTTCTCCTTCAATTCTGTAAAAAAAAATTCTTAGTTTCCCTTACACATTTAGTTTTTGTTTTAAATAATTCGTCCGATAATAATTTTGGAATAAAGTCATCCCCCGCCAACTTTAGAATCAAGCCAGTCTTCAAGAATAATAACAATAATAGCACTTAGACATATAATGGCGACTTAATAATGCCTCCCCACTATTGATCTTCATGTTTTTGTTTCACTTCTACATCTGACTCTCCACAGGTCAATATCAAGGACGAAATAAGCCAAGCTCTCATGGATGAGAGGGGCATCATGTGATATCCAAATCTGGAAGTCTCGCAAGTGGACCATTATAAAAAAAAAACAAATAAGTGCATGTTGAAAAACTCTAAGAACAACTTTCCTCTCTTCAAATAAAAGAGGCTTGGCCGCCCAAAATAAATTCCCTAAAAATTCCCCAAATCCTAAGCCTGTGAGTCTACGAATAAAAGCTAGAGAGTTTAATAAAACTATGAGAGTTGTGGCATAAATAAGAATCTATATAAAGAACCAATGAAGGTCTCACCCGGCCGATACATTTAGTTGCCCTCACAAAGGTAGATGTGTCGTGTCCGGTAGTGGAACCCTAAGGTATCTTAATATATGAAAGGCTCATAAAGGACTCACCCGACCGGTACATTCAACTGCCTTCACAAAGGCAGATGTTTCATGCCCGGTAGTGATCTCCTAAAAGCATAGAAAACCCATCCCCCACTTGAAGGGGGAGTTACACATAAAGCCTTCAGCCAACCCTCATACCCACTCTAACTTCCAGTAGGTTTTTTAGAGAGGTATAAAGCTGATTAGAGTCAACAATATGAACAGAATAAAAAGTGGTCCCAATGCAGGCTACGAGATACGAATGAAACCTGAGATCCAAGCAACTCTCAACACCTGAAAGAGTTAGGGCAAGCAATAAGACCTAATACGACCTTAGGAGAGCTCAGGTTTATAATTGAAGCAAAAATATGGAATTTTTAACTAAATAAAATCGCCTCGCCATTACATGCCTCAACTCTATCTAACTTGAGGACAAGCTAGACTCTAAGTTAGGGGGGGTGATAACCTCCAATTTTGTGATGTTATCTTAGTAATTTTCTTCAGTTTTCCACACTCTTTTTCGAATAAAATAGATAGAATCCCTAACTATCCTCTCTTATTGCAAATACACTATTAGATTAAGTTTTCTCCTTTTTACCTACAGAAAAAGACACAAAAAAATCACAAACGACTCAATCGGTCTCAAGACTGCATGGACTCACACGGTCCCAAGACCGCATGAAGCCAAACGGTCTCAAGACCGCATGGAGTCACACGGTCCCAAGACAGCATGAAGCCAAATGGTCCCAAGACCGCATGGAGTCACACGGTCCCAAGACCGCATGAAGCCAAACGGTCCCAAGACCGCATGGAGTCACACGGTCCCAAGACCGCATGAAGCCAAATGGTCCCAAGACCGCATGGAGTCACGCGGTCCCAAGACCGCATGAAGCCAAATGGTCCCAAGACCGTAGGGAGTCACACGGTCCCAAGACCGCATGAAGCCACGGTCCCAAGACCGCATGGAGTCCAAACGGTCTCAGGGTCCAAATGGTTTCAGAGTCCAAACGGTCTCAGAGCCCAAACGATCTTGGGGTCCAAACGGTTTCAGAGTCCAAACGGTCTTCAAGACCGTTTGGACCCAAAACTGCCCAAACAGTTTGGACTACACTTAAGGCCTATAAATAAGACCCAAGGGGTCCTCCCAAAAGGGAAGTTTCAGATGCCCAGAGGCTGCCTCTACCACTCCAGAGCTAATTCGACTTCCATCCTCTGCCCGAAGGCTACCGGTTTGAGATCCATGCTCCATCCTAAAGTTGCTTTCTCTCTCTTCTCCAAAGAAGGTGGGAAGTGGAGACCTCATCATCGAGCAACCTGTGAAGTTTGAAGATCGTCTCTCTCTCTCTCCAAGGGGTTGACTTTCCTCTCTCCTTTATGGGGATGACACACTCTCTCTCTTTTCTTGCCTCCTTCTTTGTTCTAGCTATGAGCTAGTAGTCTCTCTCCCTAGGGTGCGGGGAGTAGCCCCTCTACACATGTTTTCATTTCATGTTATGTAATCCATAGTTTTCAATATAGAGTTGCTTTGTTTTCAGTTCAGCATCAATCGTTTAATGAATGCTTGTTTCTTGATCACCAACTTGTGTTATCTTTTATCTTTTAGTATGAATTGTCCATGTTTGTACTATTAGATTCGAAACTCGATTGAATCTTGGTTCTTGATGCATGTATCCACCATGCATCTGTTTCGATATCTAGGAGTGTTTTTCAGGAAGTGGAGTAAACTCACTTACCATCGTTGTACTTTCATACTATGAAATGGAATCAGTTGACGTATGAAAAGTACAACCTTGATAAGTTGAGGAACACACTTTGCGAAGGGAATGATGCAAAGTAGTTGACCATTCATTTGAGGATGGCAGACTTTGCAACATTCCCACACTTCTCGTAGTTACTTCTCCGAAAGGAAACTAAGTCTACAAAGATACTAACTATTTTAACTCTTGTTGCAAGTTATGTTTTATATTACATGTTTTGATCCATGTGTAGTGGTGGTGAAAACCGATCACACCTAGTGGTTCCTTATCATTGATTAACATCCTTAAATTTACTTGTTTTCTTTACTTTACTTGCTGTTAGTTTAAAAACAACCAAACCAACCTTTTGATCTAAATACCAACTATTAAGAGATTAAGTGAAATTCTAACGTTTTTTCATCTTGTTGTTCCCAACAAGACTGTTTACCTGTGGATTTGACCCTTAACTATACTACGATAAGACTTCCACGTATCTTAGCATACGTGGGTGGAGTTCTCGATCTAGTATAATCAAGGCTAAACTTAAAGACTTACCATCTTTAGGATTTTTAGTTGGTGCACGCAATTCCACGTAAGTGGAAGCTCCATCAAAATTTGGCGCCATTGCCGAGGACAACGGAACATTTTAATATCATTTAGTATCTTGCTAGTTGGTTAGGGTTTTACACTTTCTTTTAATCATTAGTCCATATCTTCTTAAGTTTATCATATCTCTGGCATCATCTAAAAGGTGTAATCTTTTCTCTACTCAGGTAGAAGACGTGTATGCAATCATTGCATAACCTCAGATTCTCCCCTGATCCAGAGTACGACTTTGAGGTAGAGAGAAGCTTCCACCATCGCATTAGAGTCAACCATCAAAGAGCTTGGCAAATGGCTGAAGATCAATGCCAAGCTGCACTAGTAATGGAAAGGGTCAATGTCGCCATAGCCGCTCAAAGAGCACAACTCATCGCCGACACCTGTGCTCAGATTCAAGCGGAGATCCGAACAGAAGAACATGCCCGCATCCGAGCTGAAAATGAAGCAGCTAACCAAGCTGCCCAGTTAGAACTAAGGAACAAGCAATTGAGGGATTATGCCGTCCCCAAGAACTATGAAGACAATCATCCAGTTCGGCCTCCGATCATCAACATACCCAACTTCGAGATCCGGACACAATGGATGCAGATCATGCAGGGCTTCTCATTCTCTAGAGGTTCTGGAGATGACTGCATGGATCACTTGAAGAGGTTCAAGTCACTCTGCCAACTTGTCCCGCAAGTTGGAGTTGCTTTTGATGCAATAATGCTACATCTTTTCTACTTCACTCTGTCCGGAAAAGCTTTGAGTTGGTACAATTTGCTTTAAGTCAATCTGTATAGATGTTTTAATAAAATTATTCATCAAGTCAATATATATGTGTATAAATTTAAATGTTGTGTTTCATAAAAATGTAGGTGTGCATAAATGGTCGTCTTTTCATCAATGTTCCATCATATAACATCGTGGGAGATATCGAGTCTTATCCACTCACCGATATAGTTCATGGGGTTCCTATAATGTCCTCACTTTTCAACAACCCCCAATGAAGGAAGTCCAAAAACATGAGATCCATTACCTAAATTTTTTACCAAGGATCTGGATTTTAGTCAAATAATATAAAATAGCAGATAATTTCATTCATTTCAAAGATTAGATACAAGATGCTTACATGAAATTTCTATCCCCAAAATTGTACATTTGAGAATAAATAACTAGAAAATCCTCCTTTTAAATCTAAAATGCCTTCATGTGATCTCCATCTTTATCTTCATGTCCTTTATCATGCCTATTAGTTTATATATAAAACAACGTAAAACAAATACACGATTGATATGTTTCCATACTGGTACATGAGGTATATCTAAAATGCGCAAGTAAATAACAACATATATTCCAACAAATACTTACTAACATAAAATGGCAGTTTCTTCACATAATCTTTCTTTAGTGATACTCATAGTGGCATTATAATTGAACAAAATGTAAATAAACACCCAACATTTCAATTGTTAAATCCTCGAGAAAAACTCAGAAAGCACCGACAAACTAACGTAGTTAGTCTTAGGCA
Organism: Alisma plantago-aquatica; assembly: GCA_963693085.1. Lineage (NCBI taxonomy): Eukaryota > Viridiplantae > Streptophyta > Magnoliopsida > Alismatales > Alismataceae > Alisma > Alisma plantago-aquatica. The sequence goes on along the minus strand of OY856413.1, from coordinate 525,920,919 downwards.
TAACCATGTACCTTGATGGTGAGCCATGCATAGTATCATGCATAATACACTTCAATTATGTTCAAGCAATCTAATCAATAAAGATGTACCCAAGAAATAATGTTATGTCTATAGGTATGTAAATCCTAAAGTGTCACTATCACATTAATATCATTAAATTCTACTTAAGTCCTAATCTAGGTTTTAGGTTTTCTTGACATAGTTACCATTAGATTCATACCTTGAAACCCTAATTCTACATCATTATGATCATAAACATGTTAAATTACCATTACGTGCAATAACATCAGATTACTTCTCAAGAAACACATTTATTATTGTTAGGATTCAAATGTAGGATTTATGTGCTTTAATCATCACTTTAACACTTATTAGAAATTATCGACTTAAGAAACCCTAATTTTTACAACATATGGAATTTTACCCAAATTAGGTCCAAGATGCTCTTTTTATCCAAAAAGGGTTAAACTTTATCCATTGATTATCTTTTAAACAAGCAATGACCATTAAAATCATGAAACTAAGGTTTCTATGCATATTTTACATTAAAAAGTGTATCTTTATGCACTTTCGGAAAAGGAAGAATAACTAGATCTCAACTATATTTTCTTTGTGTTCCTCTTGTTTCTCTAGTCAAATTTCATATATTAGATGCCTTAATCCAAGTTACCAATAATTAGTTATGTCTTTTTTGATTTTGTTAAAGCTCGACCAATCAGAAGAGGCCACATCAGTAGTCCATTGATCATCCTTGTTGGTCGTAAAGTTGAGCAGAGCCTATCGCAATGGCCAAGCCAGCACTGAGAACCCATGTGGCTAGAGGCATAACAAGGGTTTGAAAGACAAAAACACACTTACCGTTTCATGACAACCCCAGAGGCAAGCATGTCTTTTCCTAGTCTGGTCATCTTCCTCCTTTGTGATTTTTATGCACTACCTTATCATGAATATAGTCAAACACATGGTTGACTTCCCTTATTTCTACACCAAAGGTGGAAGTAACTGGCCAAAATCCATCCCCACCGACTCCAAAACTCCCTCCGAGATTGTTTAGCGAAGCGTGGTTGCCAGAGCGTCGTGGACCACAGGAGGTTGGTGAAGCCAGAAGTCGCAGGTGAGGACCCTGAGGTGTAGGCTATGAGAGGAAGTCCAATGTTGTCAGGGGTATACCCCATTGACCGAAAAATCTGAGTGCCACCTTAAAAAATCTGATGGTGGTCTGGGAAGAGTCATCCTTTCCAGCAGAGTACAATGGTGAGATTTTCGGAAGGAGGGTTTTCTAGTTCTAGGCTCTTCTCCTAGGCAGGTAAGATGCTACCAAGGTTCTCTAACCTATTTTGAACCCAATATCAAGGTTTATATAGGATAATGGGCATGATTCAAGGGTGTCTGAAGAGGGGCAGGAAAGTATAGATGGAGGATAAAATTTCGCATCCATTAAAGCAAGGATTTACTTCCTTTAAGGGGTTTTCCTAGTTCAATTTTGTGAGGAGGATTCGTTGGTGTTGTTATCTCGTGGTGAAAAGTAGTTTGAAGGGAGATCACCACAACAATGGTCTTGTCTTGTTACACACTTGGTTTCTGCATAGGACTAGGGGTAAGGGATTATAGCCTCACCATTGATCTTTGATCCATAGATCACTCTTTGTGTGACACATCAAGGGTGTGACCCATAAGTTAGAATATATTTAATGTCTCCAAATAAGAAAATGTGATGTAATTATTACAAATAGGTCCTTCTTTATTCTATATTTCCTAGAGGCCACTGAGAAACTCCTTTTCTTATAAAATTTTGAGGGTAAGTCATTAATTCCTTTCCCAACCTCTTTCCAATTTTTGGGATTAATTGGAATAACTTAAATAGTCAGATCTCATTTCTTTAGCATATTTTTAAATTAATCGTACACCACATGGAAAGTAGTTTTTCTTCCAAATTCTATAATTCTCTTCTTTTCATTATTATTTTCAAGTATCCCAAAAGTTAGGCTCAGATAACACTATTTGTTGCTTAAAACATTGTGTTGTCCTTTATGGCTAGATAATTACTTTTCTAATTATCTAAAACTCCACATATCTTATTTTCTTTTGGGAACTTGCATATCATTCAATATTTCATTTATCCAATAACTTGAAAAGTCACCATTCTTATTAATACCTAAAAGCTCTCTTTTCTAGAGTATTCCACATAATTCCATTTTTAAAATTCTAATTGTCCATTACTTATAGAAAATTCGTTTTTATTGTATTTTCCTCTCTTTATTTGTCCAAAATCTATTAATGGTTTGTTCAAAATAGTGAACTACACAAAATCCATCTTATATGGAGTATTTGCATTTTCAAACAACAATTTCAAAATAAGACACATAGAAAACCATCTTTCTAATGTGTCTTTCATATTACATTATTTGCAAATAAACATATTAAAATGTGGGAAAAACTAGGTTATAACAGTTCCCCATCCCACTGATCATGTTTGTGTGTTCTACATACATGACATTTGACACAGAGATACACCTCTTACATACAAACATGGATGCCACCATAGTCGGAGAGGTAGAAGGTGGCTTTACTGGGTGTCCCAAACAACTCTTTGTATTTCTTGACATTTGAAAATTTATATCGAATTTATACATAATCAGAAGGTAATATGATAATACATGCATGTAGGCAACAACAACTAAGAAGCCCTTAGGGTTTTGAATCCTCCTCCCCCACATTTTATTCCACATGATTTGTTTGACTCCTTTAACCCTAATTATAAGGCGTTGAAAGTATGGTTAGATAATATACAACAATTGGATACCATGGTGATCGACCATTGGGAGGAGGTCGTAGATATAGATTTTGACACTATTATACTATTGAGAAATGTTTTTGAGCTATTTCACTATCAATATCCGAACACATCAGTGCTCTAACATAAGATACAGTGAGTCTTAATACCTCATCATATGTGAAGAATAGATTTTTTATAATTGTTTCCTTTATATTAACTGATTATTGCAATTATATATGTTCAGTGATTTGTATTACATGATTGTTGAGTTTGGAATATCAAACATGGAATTTCTAGTGTCACTAAGGAGTAGCGATTAGTTACAAATCTGAGTTACATGACTACCATGATCAATGTTTTTGGTGCTTCCAGGACTATGATCTTAGCTCCCTTAAACTTTTTCTAAGTTTTGTGTTTGTTGTTTATATTTCTAACTTATGAATACAATTATTGTGGAATTTAATTTTTATTTGATTCACCTTCTATTCACTCAGAAATAAGCATAGGAAGTTGTTAGTGATTGTTCTCAAGAACTATACTGTGTAGCTTTTTATCCTTTGGAGATAAAACTAACACCGAATGAGGTGATTCACATGTAAATATAATTTCTCCATACTCAACAATTTTGTTAATGTTTGCATCATATGACAGTTTAATAATGCAACATATCTGTTAATTTAACTTATAGGGGTGTAGAAGCATTCCTTAGTGGTAGAGGGAAAGTTGAAAAAAAAGAAATTTGTAGTTTGGAGGAGTGTTGATGTAGTCATCTCATTCCAATGCATATATATTACACACTCTTCTTAATTACATTTATTAACGTAATTGTAAATCTAGTGCCCTATTTAAGATAATGATTGGGCTTGTGCATATTATTTGATGTTTTACATGTAGACAATTATCACGCACACAGAACAGTTAAAATGTGTAGAGAAGGTAAAGTTATTCTCCTTGGATCATAATTAATGTATAGTCTCATTTGATAACACAAATAATCAAATTCAATAAGAATTATGCATCATTCTATTTGTAATTTTTTGAACTATTGAAGTCTATACATTGGAGAAATTGAATGACCTATGCGAATAGTGGGCAGGCTATTTCATGAACATGAGGACTTGCTAGATAATTGGGTGGGTTGATTGGATATTTTGTAGTTCAATCTTTGATGTCATATTTTTGTTTTTTATATTATTATACATTGTGGAATTAATCTTTGGGGCACTTGATGTTGATATGTATTCATGCATATTTGTGCATAAATTGAATGTGAAGTGCATGAGGAGGAGAAAGATGTGTATTTATCCATATGTATAAAATTGAATGTGTGGCTAAGAAATGAATCAATTCAGCTATGAGTTCATGCATATGTTTGTGCATTTGAAGTGAAAAATGGATAGAATATTGAGGCATGTTGGCCTGTTTGTGCATATTGTTTCAAATACATATTTGGATATGTATATATATCTTTATTTTTGCAAATCTGTCAACCTATTGTGAAGTTGTGATGCTTGTAGACGCCTACAGTTCTGATGAACTACAACAAATATACAGGCTAGCAAGTTGACAGCAGGTCTACAGACCTACTATACAAAAAAACAACAGACATTTCTCATTGATTATTTCAAAATAACCGACTACATACACATACTTTCTTGGTTAATTGTAGTAAACCGATGAGATATCCCTTAGAATTCACTATTTATTCATTGATCAAACTCACAACACACTATTAGTCATCATTAATTTCTCATTCAATGACTAACGAGGAGCGGTCAAGCAAAACCTTATTCACTACATAATTAGCATTAAGTTGACATTTCTATATTAAGTAATCAATGAAGAAATATCAAGGGAAACCACATTTTTATCACACTCTATTTTTTGTTTTTTGGTTTGACCGTAACAAAAAACCAATGATATATATATATATATATATATATATATATATATATGTATGTTGTCAATTTCTTTAACCGACGATGTATGTCATGAGTTTTAGCATCTCCAACTTAGTCGTCGGTTGGAAACTAATGAGATATGCCTAAAATGACCGATGAGATATCCCTTGTCTGTAGTAGTGATACATATGTGGGCCATCTCTATATCAACTAAAGCTCATATATTAAGGTGTTCTCATGTCATTATTTTGATCATCAAAGCATATGATTAAGATAAACAAACTCAGGTAAAGAACAAGGTAATTATAGTACTAATAAGAGAATAATTAACATTAAGGATATGTTTAACCATAAAATTATCATTTAGTAGAGTTATGGCTTGTAACAATCTCCTACTCTAATAGCCAAACCTAAAATAGAATGGTAACTATTGTTATAGGAAAAAATCATAAGACTGAGTGGATTGTCCCAACTACCACTATATTGCATAGCACATGCTCTCTAACATGTCCTCTAGGGTTTGAATTGACCTTTCTATCTTTCCATCTATTGTGGGTGAAATGTTCTCCTAAACTTCAATTGTTCCAAAGGCACAATATAGTTGATTCCAAAATCTTGATATGAACTTAGGAACTCTGTTAGATGTAATAGTGGTTGGTATTCCATGTAATCTAACTATTTATATATGTATACCTTGGCTAGTTTGGGTGCATCTCAGGTTGACTTAACATGGAGAAAATAGGAATATTTAGTTAATCTATCCACAATCACCCATATTGAGTCAAAACCTTGTGATGTTCAAGGTATACCTACTAAAAACTCCATAATAATATATTCCAGCTTCCACTTAGGAATAAGAAGTGGTTGTAGGGTACCTTCTGCCTTCTAGTGTTCAACCTTAACTTTTTAACACACACCACAATTGGCTACATACTCAGTCACATCTCTTTTCATACTTGGATAGCAATATAGTCCTTGAGGTTCTTGTGCATCTTAGAACTTCCTGGGTGCATAGCATGCATAAAAGAATGAGCATCATCCAATTATACTTCTTTAACTTAGTGTCATGTGGAACACACAATCTATTCTACTAATACAACAATCCATCATTTGAATATCTAAACTTTGTCCTTCTTCGTTACAATTCGTTGTCACTTTGTTGAAGTTTCTTGATCAGATCATAGAATGTAAGTCTAACTTGTGTCTATGCAATCAACCCACCTTTCTCAAACACACTCCAATCTAAGTTCATGTCACTCGTCTTAATGAGTAAGTCACTTTTTAAGATGCCATTGAAAATATTTCTACAGATGATGGTGACTTTTCACTCAGAGCATCGGCTACTACATTGACCTTCACAGAGTAATAATCAATGGTAACATCATAATCCTTTATAACCTTGTACAACTTATGTTGTCTCCCATTGAAACCCTTTTGTGTGAAAATGTATTTAAGATTCTTATGATAAGTAAAGACCTAGCATGGATCACCATAAAAATAATGATGACATGTATTCAAGGCATGTACTATTGTTGCAAGCTCAAGATAATGTATTGTATATTTCTCTTCATTATTGAGTTACCCAGAAGCATAGTCTACCACCTTCCCTTCCTGTAGTATAACACATCCAAACCTCTCTTGGATCATGTATTGGATAATTCTCTTCAATCTTCTTGAGTTGTCTATAAGCATGGGCCACCACCTTCCCATCCTGCATTAGAACACATCCCAAACATCTCTTTCATGCATCACACAATACCACATAAACCTTGTCTTCTTCTAGTAAAATCAAAATGGGTGACATAGTGAACTTTTCTTTATCATTTGAAAACTTTTATCAAATATTTTGGACCAAATATATCAAATATTCTTCTTTTTTACATTTGTAAGAGGTGTTTCTTATACATTGAAGTTCAATATAAAACTCTTATATATCCATATAATCCTAGATAAATTCTTATCTCTATAGAGTTTGTAGGTTGATTCCACTGAAGAACATATTTCACCTTCTTAGGGTCTACACAGACTCCGTTTCCTAATATGACATGTCCAAGAAATGAAACTTCAGCAAACCAGAACTTACATTTGCTTAACCAAGTAGAAAGTTGATGTGCCTCAACTACTATAGGGATATCCTAAGATATTTCTCATGTTATTCTGCATCTTTTGAATATATAAGGATGTCGTCTACGAACACTACTATAAATTGGTCTAATAAGGGTTTGAAAATTATGTTCATCATATCAATGAAGGTTGATGGACCATTTCTCAATCCAAAAGACATGACTACTAACTCATAATGCCCACACCTTATTTAAAATTGTGATTTAGGTACATTTGATTCCTTTATCCTTAACTAATGATAACCTAACATGAGATCTATCTTTGAAAAGATCGTTTCTTCACATAGACAATCAAATAGGTCATCAATACTAGGTAGATGATAGTTGTTCTTAATGGTTATATTATTCAATTGTGGGTATTCTATACACTACCACATAGTTCCATCCTTATTCTTCACAAACAGTACTTGATCACCCCAAGGTGATGTACTAACTTGAATAAAGCCCTTATCTAGTAACTTATGTAACTAAGTTTTCAAGTCCTTGAACTAGTCATGTTCCATTAAGTTTTCAAGTAACTTCGATAACTAAGTTTTCAAGTCCTTGAACTAGTCATGTTCCATTCTATAGGTTGGTAATTCTATTGGGCACTGATAGGTAAAACATGCACGGAAGAAGCAACAAAAAAAATTCCACGCAACCCAAAATAAGATCCCGCCAACATCAACGTATTCAGAAAGAGTGTTTGTAGGATATACCTTATCGCGGAGCAAGTCCAGTGATGTCCTGATGCACGGTTGTGTGCAATGTTGATGGCCTACACAGACAGAACTTCTCTCGTGTTCACTGTGTGTGTCGTGGGAAGATCTAAAGGTACTCCTTTTATGCAGTGATGTACGCCTAGCGTTGCACGTATGGATGGTCATTGGCGTCCTTTGAATGCAGGCGTCTCAGTGTCTTCGTCTCTACTTCGTCCACGTGGATGGACTGGAACTCCACATCACACTTCCTAAGATGGTGGGAAGGAGTCATCTTTGTTTGGCGATGTGCTAGCATCACTGTGCTCTCCTGTCTCTCCTGGGGATGGTGACAGCTAGGGTTTACATACGTGAGTGTAAACTAAAAAGCCTCTCTCAATATCTTATATAGATATTGGTCGTCAAGCCCCTTTAAATAGGAGACGAAAGGAAGTAGGGTTTCCTAAACCCATCGATAAATAGAAACAATGCGTTAATTAAAATGCTTGTGGATTAATTAGAATATTCTAGAATTAATTAATTAACCAAGTAATCATATTTATTGATTAATTTATATCTGACTCCATGCAATCACGTGGGATGACTCTATGGGCATATATACCAACAAAACATGTATCTCAAAGTCTACATCTCTCTCAAGTGTTAAACCTGATAACTCACCAGGAAAGACATATGAGAAATCACATACTTCTAGAACATCCTTTATATTGATTATTCTTTTCTCTATTCTAGAATCTACCACGTGTGCTATAAAGGCCTCGCACCCCTTTGTCATCATCTTATACATGTGGGTGAGACTTTTCTATCTCTAGTAATGACATATGAAAAGGCATCTAGTTGAAAGAAAGCTTCTTAATTCCAACAATCCAATTAGACATGGTATGTCTCAAGGCAATTCACAACTAAAACAATTTGAAAATAATTAACATCTAAGGGTATGAGATAAAACTCTATGGTATACCCACTAAAACTCAAAATACATACAAGAAAAACTTTTGTGAAACTATTGGTTTACCTAAGGACACTCTTAACAACAACTCATGAGATAAATCCTAACTTAAAAGATTTAATCCACAAACTAATGAACTTTTATAAAAGAATGTGTCGAACCAGGATCTATAAAAATTGTAAAGGGATGCTATTAAAGAGAAGCATCTAACATATGACAACTCTGGGAGAGATTACTTCTTCTGATTGAATCATAGAGAAGATACATCATGTAGCTCTCCCTTTTCCATGGTGTCCTTTTTGTCCACTACTCGTACTAGTTGATCCCCCTCTAGAGCCTAAATCCATTGAAGAACTTGCTCCTCTAATTGGGCCCTACCTCTATAGAGATTGTGAACTCTGTGTCAGTGCAAAATAAAGCTTTAGACAATCCCTCTTAAAGTGTCCCACATGTCCACTATAGTGACATCCTTGAAAATCGGTTCCCCAACATTGACCAACATGTGCTCGACCATAAGTGTTAGAAACAACCATATCCTATCTTTGTGGTCTTATCACTGATTTTAATGACCCTAAAGGCCTCAGAGAAGGTCACCACAAAGGTGGTGTATTGCATCTACCTGGGCTAGATTTTCCTCTACTATAGGAAGATACAACTTCACTTGAACGAGATCCTCGCCTAACAAACAAACAAGACCTTGCCCAAACATGGAGAAGAAACCACCACTTCCTATGTATCCACTACTACTCCATCCTCCTCTACCAAAATCTCCATATCTTTTTTTCTATGAGGGTGCTTATCAACATAACTATTTATTTGATATGTTTTGTTGCTTCCTCAAATTCTCCAAAATTTTCTCTATCTTTTCTCCTTATAGCTGATACGGTAAGTCTAATCTCATATCTTAAACTTCCTTTGAATATCCAACATTTCTCTATATAATGTGGTTTAAGATGAGGAGAAAAATTAATCAAACTTGTGAAATATGACTCGCACTCACAAATTCACATGTTGCCTAGTCTAATATTCTCCAACAATCTAATCTTGTCACTTAAGAAGGTCGAAGGATAATACTTGAGGTAAAATTCATCTATGAAGTCCCTCCTTGTCAAAATTATATTCATACTCTTATCTTCCACTCCATGCCACCACAACTCAACATTTTCTTAGAGTAGATAGACAACATGATTGATTTACATGTACTTAGGTAACTCCATTAGATACAAAAACTTTTTAAGTTATCAAAGCCAAACATCTACCACAATTGAGTATATTGTTCTAGAAAACTCAGACCCGCCAAGCTTCTTCACCAACTAATAGGATCTCATGAGGTACTTACTATCATATGGACACCTCTTGTCCTTCTTAAATTTATCTTTTTTCTTTAGAAATATATGGTACATACTTTCCACCTCATCCCTATTCGAGAAAATGATTATTGAATCTGGTATATAGATATTAGGATCTACATATTAGGGTTTATCATTAACGGTTTAGAGATTACATATTGGGGTATAAGGTTTAGGGTATAGATATTAGGGTTTAATGTTTAGTAATTAATGTGTACCACCTATCCCATTAGTGTATAATGTGTATTCGATTTTAAAGAATATTTCTATAACATTTCCCCACAATTCTCCAAGTACACTGATGTAGATGGGCAAATACTCACCTAAAATTATGTACTTAGAGAACAAAAGGGGAAGTGTTGACGAAAGATATTGAAAATCAAATACACATTGTTCATTTACATCCTAAGTGAGATTAAGTGTTCAAGAATGATCTCAAATAGGGGATTATCCATGATTTACTTCTAATGGGTAAGTCTCAGATAGGTTTCTAGGATAATGCCATGATTTAGAAATTAGAATTTCCAAATTAAGGTCACTCTCCATGCACACATGTATCACTCATTTATCAGAATTTATATCATAATTAATTATCTTAGGGGGTTGGTCTCATAAACAATGTTAGACATAATTATACAACTAAACAAAGTTATATGAAAAATTCTAAGAAAACCAAACAAACAACTATACATGTATTCTAAAAATTATAGCTAAACAAACTGAACATCAGAATATGCATGCATTTTAAAAATTATAGATAAAAACAAACCAAACAAACCAAAAATGTAGCAAAAACATTTAAATAAGAAAAGAAAAAACACACATTCTACGTAGAATAGAGAGGAACTGGAAGATGATGGTGGCTTCAACAAGCAACAATAGAAGCGAGGAGAGGGTGGAGGTAGCAAGAAACCCCAATGGTGATAGTGGTTCAAGCAAAAATGGCGACGATGGTGACAGTGTTGGATAAAGGTGTCTTTAGCAACAACAATGGAACAGAGTGGTAGTGACAATGGTGGTGCAGCAACAACAATAGTGATAGGGCATGGTGGTAGCAACTAAGCATCAAATGATGATCGAAAGAGTTTTAGGTCTCGCATAGGGAAATAGAAAATGGGGTAAAGAAACTTTCACAAGTGCAATTAAGAGGAACTTATTTGTCATCTGTTAAACAAAACTGATGACTAAGACTTTAGTCATTGATTGCCCAAAAATTATGAAGCCATAGTTCACTCGATCTTGTCAGTTATCCTCCAAAAAATCTGTCACATGTGTTTTTCCGTAATAGAAAATGCCAACCTCACTAATACATGTTTCATCGGTTGTATAGGAAAATTTACGACATAGTTAACTCACTAATGTCAGTTGTCCATTAACGAACCAGTAAAATATGTACTTATCCATATTAAAAAACTCCAACTTTGCTATGACATGTGTCATCAATTTCTAGCAAGAAACCAATGATATAACTCATTTTAGAGGGAAATATTTTTCACAAGGCACATGGCGAGAACCCTTTGTCAGTAGTTCTTTTATAAATAAACCAACATTGAAGGGTTTTTGAGGTAAACGATGTTGAGGTGGGTGCGACCTATGATGTCAATTTTTATAGAGACCAATCACAACAAAGTGCTTTTGTAGGAAAAAATTATTTTGTGGGAAGGATTTTGGCATCGGTTTTTCTACAACAAATATGATATGCCTATATAAAATTTTTCACTAAAAAATTAAATTTCATAGACTATCATAGAAGTCAATTTCCCAACAAAAATTATGTGATAGTAAAAGTGGTACCCATGTTTTTTTGTTAATCAGAAAGACTTGATCAATAGAAATGATTGTGCTTGACCAACCAACATTATAAAATTTGTAGTGTTGGTTTTATGTAAAAACTAACGTTAAGAAAAGTGACACCAGAGGTCAAAAATGAATTAGTGATGGGATTAACAATAATATAACACACAAATATTATTGTATAGAGGGGAAGATGGTTGATTGCTACACATTCCTAGATCATTGAGAAAATAATACATCCAAATGATAATGTAGATGAAACCAAGTTAAGCTATTCAACTTCAAAACTTGATCCCGATATTGTGGGCTACTCTATTGAACTTTATGATATAAAGATAAATCCAAGAAAAAGGAAGAAACAAGTGGTGGACTTTCTGGTCAAGGGGAGACTTACCCAATCTAAATCATTATACGTATTTATATCAATACTTGAAGTAGTAATGGGTAAGCCTTAATTAACAATGCCTTTTATATATCCCAATATGGTTTTAGCCAAGGAGAAATGTTGATCAATGGGGAAATAATAAATTGGAGGTGGTATTTGTGCCATACTAAATGTTAGTTCTTGTTAGAGTGAGGTAATGAAGTCTCCCTTCTCTTCTTGTAGTATGTAGGATCATGAAAGCAAGAAAGGAAATCACCATCCTTCAAGAAGTCTTTAATAATAGAAAAGGATGATATATTTCAATGCAACATGCATGTGGGGAAAAGCAATTAATATCATACCTTTTTTGAGACAAGATGAGACCTTCACTACCAAATAATTTGGATTCTAAGAAAATAATAAAATGTATCATGGTTTCATAAAGAAAATATATTTTGTAGATCTATTACAAACACTTGTCACTTCCTATCAGAATGATACCATCCACATATACTAGAAGATATGTAATTTAAGTGTCAATATGGTAGACAAATAAGAATGGATTAATTGTATTCCATTAAATGTCACAAGATAGAAGAAACTCATTGAGCTTACTATAATAAACTTGATGAGCCAATTTCAAGGCACAGAGAGCCATGTGTAGTTTTCACTTAAAACGTAGATTATGAGCATTTAGAATGTTGAGGGTGTTCCATGTAAAATTCTTGATGTCAAGTCTCCATTGAGAAAGGCTTTTGAGATTCAAAATTGGAACAATATCCAACCTTTTAAATATCTAATGTGAGAAAAAAATTGAGATTTGGGGCTTTAACAACAAGATAGGAGGTTTCAATATATTCAATACATTCTTCTTGAGAAAGCTCCTTTGTAAGAAATCCTACCTTGAAACTCTCTACAAAACAATATACATTATTTTAATCTTTTAAAACCATTGGTTAAATCCATTGGTTCCAATTAAGTTCTATTGTTTGATATCAAAATAGATACCACATGGGGATGGATCTAATTCCATATATTTTTCTATTCAAAAGGATTAAAGGTAGATCGAATAGTTCTAGGGATAGTTGGAATGGAACTAACCTACATGGAGTATATGGGGTTGGGTCTACGAATCCCAAGTGTACCTCATATTGTCATAGGACGATCAATTGGAGGTGGCATAGAGTAAGTAGTGAAGGTTGATAATGTTGATTCAAGTGAGTTGGAGTAGGGTTGTGATGAAGCATTAATGGGAATGGCCGAAGATGTAGGTATGCATGTATCAAGAACTAGCACGTGTTAAGATTGCGAGGGTGGTTGGGAGGTATAACTGGATTATATGTACCTTGCAGTAAATTCAATATTATGGAAATTAGATTTTTTGGTGGAGGTTTATCTTGAGCACATAACTCACTAAATAAAACTTCACCTACTAGATTAACATTAGATGGAATAACGTATCCATAGGGAAAAACTTGTTTAATGAATAGAACATGTCTTGAAATAGAAACTTAACCAATAATGTGATGCAAGAACCTATAGACTTTGTAGATGTCATTATATTCCAGAAAGATTCAAGAATGAGATAGAGGCTTGTGTATATGAGAATGATATTTTTTGAGATAGGGAAAAAATAGAAAACCAAAAATGTTGAAAAAGTTATACTTAATGTGTTATTTAACAGAAGATAGAATTAAGACTCATTCCATAGGGATTGAGAAGGAAGTCTTTTGATTTGTAAAACAATAGTTGAGAAAGCTTCCACCCATAAGTTTGTAGGAGTATTGGCATCAAGAAACAATTAAAGTCCCAATTCCACATTTTTGCATAAGTTTGTGTTCTATGAATCCATTTTGTTTTGGGTTATAAGGACAAGAGAATTTATTAATAGCTCCTCATTTCTTTGTTGTTGGACTGAGGTTTTCGTAAAAAATTCATCACCGCCATAGCAAGTAGAATTTGACCTCAGCATGAAACATGGTCTTAATCATGTTACAAGAATGTATAAATACATTAATGACATCGTGTTTGTTTATTATTAGATAAATCCATCAAAAAACAATATTATTAAAAATCAATAATGCATAGTATGAAAATTGTTGCAGGTGCAATACATTTGACTTGACACATGTCACAATTAATCTTTTCAAAGTAGAAGTACTCTGTACATGTCAATTTACAAATGAATGTATTTTTCTATTACTCTCATAACTAGAGAATACATCAAACTCATTGGGGCTATATGCTAGAAGACCTTTACTTATTAATTAATGAACAACTATGTTTTTTGTACGACCTAGACACTTGTATCACATACAACTATGTTGTTTATACAACGTAGACACTTGTGCCACAAACCATCACTAGTCTTTATTTTCCTATTTAAGAAGAAAATTTAGGAATATGAACTGTCATAAACTTTGTCACAAAATGTAGACTACATAATGTATATGCCTCATTTACATCTTCCTTGGGCTAAAATCCTTCCCTTCTTGAGGTAATTGATGTAGAGCAAATACTTAAAGAACATGAAATTATAAGGGAAAAAAAATTCTAGGTTAGAAACTAGAAGAGTATTACTCTTAATATAAAGTTGATCATAGGTGTTCAATTCATCAAAGATGTCTATAGATAGACACTCTAAGTGAATCAATCACCTAATGAAGAAAAGCAATGGGTACTAGATGAGAAAGAGATTAATATGGACATGTGCCATTATGGTATCTTGAAATGTTGTTTCCGTTGGCATGATCATAATTAGAACTCCTATTTTGGATTGATCAATGATTGTAGTTACCACTCCTTTCTCTTTGACCCATTTTAGTTATACATGGATCTCTATAGCTGTGACACGCGTTATCACACTGACAATGAGATTATACAAAATTGAGCGGAAATAATCGTTAACAGTGGATTACCAAAAATCACCAAAAATTAAAACCATTTTTCATAAAGATCCATTGCCATGGAATTTATTATAGAAAGGCCGAAAGAATGTCACATACAACATGATACATCACACATGTGCTACCTCAGCAACATCCCTGTTTCATCTGATATTAGTTTGCTTTTACCAGAAACATGTACATGAGAAAAATATTAGAAATAACAACCTTTTAGCCAAAAGCTCAGATAGTTTGTAAAACCTAATATGAAACTGCCCCCAAGGACCTGAGAGTACAGGGAGGACACATAGGACTTCTATCGACAACAAGACATAACTAACAACACACCACCTCAAATTTCAGATCTTTATCCTACTACTGTTCGATCTCAACTTACACGACCTCTACTACCTCATGTACGTACAACTAAAAAGTTTTGGAACCCACGGGGTGAGACAAAAGTCCCAACTGGAGATATAACTCTTTGTCAACAATATATTATCATGGATATACTGTTATTAAAACATAACGTAAAGCTGTACTATACTAAATAGATCTGACTATATATTATGAGCATGGCAGAATATTATCAGAACTGAGCAGTTTAGATAACTATGACAGAGCATTAGATCAGGTAATCACTTTAGAAGGAATATGATCAACATGTATGACAACTACTGATTATGTCATACAAATACAATAACAACACATTAAATATTTTGGTAATCCTTTCTCAAGAGAAATATGCTAAATAGATAATTGAATCTTTCAGTAATCAATCTCATGATTATGAACACACTTATGCACACAATGCTCAAGCCAATGATGCACACACTCATATTCCAACACAAGCTTAATATAATCACACCCATTAGATCATGTTTTATGCCCTAACTTTTGCCCTGAGGATTTGAGTCATACCACCCAAATCCAACCACCCCCTAGGAAGGGCTACCAACGATTCCATACAAGATCCAAGGAGATTCAAACTCCAAGAACTCACCTACTATTCCCGCTCAGTATAAGAGATAACGCATAAACATATTAGTCAGATGTTGATAGTGACATATAGTCAACTATTTAATCGAATGACCCGCCTTGGTAAAGGTCACGGTGCTAGAGAATATCTCACTCATGGATATTCAGATAAATAGAAATGGCTCACTCATGGCCATTCTAATATATAAAGAATTGGCTCACTCATGGACATTCTTATAAAGGGTTGGCTCACGCATGACCATATTCAAGAAAAGGATTGGCTCACTCATGGTGATTATTTTGAAAGAATTGTCTGACACATGGCCATTGTTTAATGAAAGGAATGGCTCACTCATGTCCATCCATATCACATAATTATTCTACGGATGCTGGAAGATAATTGACTATGCACCCTCACATATTCAACAATATGCGTTCTGAGTTAAACTCATTTCACCATACAACAAGTTCTAAGACTAAATGGATCTATGGCTAGGGCAACTTACAATTTTAGGTGTATCAGAACACCTTTCAACATCAATCAAGTTTCAAATACACCACACATGTAAATTCTACAAAGAAAAGTATAATACATCCTTCAAGAAATCACAAAACAATTGTATCACATACTTGATACTTTATAACAAATAACATGGGATCACATTCTTTTAAACACACTACTGGGAATCTCATCTCATCATCATTATCACATACTATGGGGTTTCAATCCCCTTAGTTAATTATTGAACCATTTCACCTCTTACTAGGAAACAACCATCTCTAGGTCATAAGACCCATATACTTGATTATCACATGCTATAAGGTTTCAATCCTCTTAGTTCATTATTGTACAATGTCACATCTCACTAGGAAATAACCATCTCAAGGTCATAAGACCCATGTATACATCACACTTGTTGTGCAGGTATTTCACATGGCTCACAAGGCCCATTCAATCTATATAATGTGACATCACCATAGCCCATAGTTGGCTATGCTCATCACCTCAAAACACTTGCATGGTTAGGATCTCATGATAAAAGAGATATCAATTTAAATATCAGCACCATACCATAAAAGAAAAATCCCTCAATCAAGTTACAATACCCTCTCATGATTAGGGTTAGGGTTTGTATTATAGCCGACTATGGTTTTTAGGATTATATTCAACAACCAAACACTAATTCATAACTCCTCATATCTGGGAGCTTATTTCATTGCCATAAGTATACAATCATACTTGATTACTCTCATCAATTATCATTAATTGATTATCAACATGATTGATATATGTTTCTCTCTCATTCTCATTAGGATACTAGATTCAACTTTAACTTGTTGTATTGACTTGACGCTCTTTAGGGTATATTGGTCTACACTTATCAAAGTGCATCCACCTCATTACATCATAGTGTATCAACTTGATTATACTCCTCATGTGTTGTCCTACACTCATCTTGGTGTATCAACCTACACACTAACCCTTGTGTCGGCCTAGACACATTCACTTGTGTCGGCCTAGACCCTATCACTTGCGTCGGCCTAGACACTCTTACTTGTTTCGGACAAGACACTTGTATCGGCCATGATACTTGTATCAGCCTAATAACCTCCCTTTGTGTCTCCCTAAGGCATCACACTTTCATCACTCTATGTATATACACTTTTATCACCCTATGCATATCACCCTATGCATATCAACATGTGTGTGTCGTCCGTAGAACATTCTAGTGCATTAGTCACATAATCATATTAGGTGTGTGTCAGCTAAGGCTTCAAAGGATATGTCACCCTAGACGCCATCAATTGATATCAGATTAGGGGGTGTATCAGGTTCTAGGGTTAGGGTTAGATGATATCGGGTTGGGCATCATCATATCCCTCATACCTTCACCCAGCAAGGTACCAACCTCACTTATCTTTTTGTGTGTCATCTTTACCCTTCTTCGATGAATCGCCTTTACCTCACCTGGGTGTATCAGGAACACTATGATTTCGTGTATCGTCCATACCATCATCTAGTATCTCATCCATAACATACTCTAGGGTATCGACCTCACTATTACCTTGTGTGTCGGTCATGACACTATCACTTTTGTTGCCCATGGCACATCAAAGTGATATCATTCTTGAGGTGCTTAAGGTGATATTGGTCTTGAGGTGATTAAGGTGATATCATTATTGAGGTGCTTAAGGTGATATCGGTCTTGAGGTGCTTAAAGTGATATCAGTTTAGAGGTTCTTCAAAGTGATATCGGTTTCTATCATCTTCAAGATCCAAATATTCGTCCATTAACACTCTAGTTCATGGATAATAGACCAATATATCCATTTGATCTCATATATTCATCATTTAATCAAGGGAAATCGAAATTGAGAAGGAATCACCAAGTATTGTACAATTGAAAGTGAATAACAATAGAATTGAAGTAGTGTTATATAACCCACCTTAAGATCAACACTAGAGCTTCAAGCTTCGAAGCTCCACATTCCCAAGGTTGAATATGACCAATTAAAAGGTACAAGATTCAGATATAGCTTCACCTCCATCAAGAAGAAAGTATCGTAGTTAGAAACTTGGTGAAGAAGAAAATGAAAAAAGAACTATGATCTGAGATACATAATCTCCAAGGTTGAAGATGGTCATGGCATCACCTTAGATAATATTTTCGACCTTCCTTTTGATCCTTGAGCTCCTAGGATCTTCCACCAAGGGAGGGATGATATGAGAGTTAAAATGCTTACTAGTAGGTGAAAAGAGAGGCTTATATAGTTAAGGCTCATGAGAGAGGCTACGTGAGAGGTGTCATCACCATACATAACTAGGTGACATGTGTCCATGCATGGTGGCACCATGCAACCATAATTATATCATCATGCAAAACTCTTGTGGATTATTCAAGTATGAGATATCAGCCATTGGGTATCTTTCTTGACAAGATATCACAACCTAATTTCACATTTCATGTGAATCGATATAACTTTTACAAGGAACATCTAAACTAATAGGCTTCACCTAATTGAGGTGCTTAGCCAGATATGAATACTACCAAAAACTTTCTCAACCAAGAATCAAAACAAGTCACCCCTCCTTTATATTTCCTCTAAATGATGCTAAGAGAGAGAAGGGACACTCTAGACATGGTAATTTGCATGTTAACCATTAGTTTTGGTAAATTGCGATGTACATCAAAACTTGCACACAAAGCACAAGCATCATCCACACAGGCTTAACTTGCAACTTAAGCTCTCCTCAAGGTGACCCATAGCATCATCCTCTCCTTATTATGCTAAAGCACTTAGGGCACACTCAAAATGTGACATATTGCAAGATTACCCCTTATCTTGGGTAAATTGCACTATGGTCCAAAATAAGCAAACATTGCTCAAACAATATTTAAATAGGACCAAACTTGAAACATATGTGTGTCACATGTTACTAAAACACCTAAAAGGATTATATTGAAGTTATAAACAACTTACTTAAACAATAAAACATGGTTATCCTAAAACCTAGGTCAGAGGTGTTACAAGTTATCAACCCCTAACAAAGATTTCATCCCAAAAATCTCAAGAGAAAAGACAAATGTACTTCCTCTTTTAAATTTTCATTAAACTTTTATGAAGCCTATAAAAGGAATCTTAAAATTGTAAATTTACTTATTACTAATAAAGATTCTTATATTATACATCTTTTATCCCACAGTGATGTCATGGAACTTTATTCAAGATTAAAACAAGATTTATCACATAGGATACACCCTTAGTTAACTCTACCACTTCTGGTTTGTAAAGTTAACACTATGTCAAGTCATACTTTATCAACATAGAAACATTGTATGTACTTTGTATAACTCAGATGGCAACCCTAACTTTTAGGCCACTTTCACAACTTGTAACATTACAAGAGGAGGTTCACAGACCCGTGAGGTATTATATTTATCCGAGGGAAAGTTAAGACCACAATTTCAAGGGTATTAACCATCAAATTTTCATTATAAAACTTTATCTTGATCTTGCATACCACTAGAACCTCTTGGATACTAGGATTCCTTACCTTGGTATCCATAACATATACCAAAACACATCACATTCATGTTCATTCAGCTTCTCAGCTATCACTATTGATTCCAAATGTGTTGGAAGAATCTTCCTATCATTTTGGAGGATTCACAAAACATCATTATTTACATATGTCACCGTCTTGGAACCAAAGTCCAAGCCCTAAATGATACTTTTCAAGTATCCATCTCGAGGTCACCTCAAAACCATCCAAATCAAGTGATATGGGACTCATTTGAGCATCACATACCAAGAAAGGATGTACATAAAGGAAACATACTTTCCCTTATCGCCACAAGACACCATCCAGGGATTACTAATAGGGAGAAGGAGATTACCAACTTTCTTTGGTTATTATATGAGTTTTCACTGCTCATGTGGCATTCAATCCAATTTCATCTTGGTTTCCTTTCCATTCACAGAGGAACTGTAAAGATGATTACATGTCATTACTCCTTGTTTAATTTTTACTCTTCATGTTCATGAACATTTCCTTTTTTTACCACATTTTTCATCTTTACATCATGGAAAGGATCATTATTCTTTACATATTCTTTAGTGAGAATGGATCATCTTCCTTGTTCCCTTTCACATATCATGAGGATTGCACTTTATACTTTCTTATACTCTAATGTTGGTCTGAGATTAAATCAGGTTCCACTTTATTTATTCATCATTCATTCTTATTTATCTTCTTACTTCATACATACATCATGAGTTCTCTCCCTTATACATGTATTTAACACCTTGATTTACTTTATGGAGATAGATTCATCTATCTCTTGCTTTGTCAAGTTCTTGAAATTAGCATTTTAGAGAGCTCTTATAGCTTATCTATGTTCAAATTCAACTTTTATAGTGTCATATTCTTCTCTTATGATCATCTGTCATTCAAATTATGAAAGGTTAAGATATAGTTCTTTCATTCTTTAAGGTAAGTTCAAGGTACTATTACCACGATTCATGTTTAATTATACTCTTTAGGTTGTTTCAAAATGACTACTTGATCAGAGTAATCAGAAAGAAAGAAACCTAAGAGTTCCATACTCACCTTTCTTCAATAATTTGATGTCTGGCTAGGGCAGACAAGTATTAAGATTTAGGTAGTATACTTCACGTTGTATATCACATTATCAACTTAGATACCATCCTAATCCTAGTCCTTGTCATAGTGTGCCTATAGACTCAGTGAACTTGTCACTCTAATGCCACACATGTGACAACCATTCTCACACCAACAACGAGATTACCCAAAATCACACGAAAATAACTATTAACAGTTGATTACCAAAAATTACTAACAATTAAAACCATTTTTCATAAAGACCAATTTCTAGGGAATTTATTATAGAAAGGCCCAAAGCCTTTCATATACAACATGATACATCACACATGTGATTACTCAGCAACATCCTTGTTTCATATGATATTAGTTTGCTTTTACCAGAAACATGTACATGAGAAAACTATTAGCAATAACAACCTTTTAGCCAAAAACTCAGATCGTTTGTAAAATTGGATATGAAACCATCCCCCAAGGACCTGAGAGTACAAGGATGACACATAGGACTTCTATCTACAAGACACAACTGACAACACACCACCTCAAATTTCAAGTCTTCTTCCTAATGTTGTCTTGTCTCAGCTTACACGATCTCTACTACCTCATGCACGTACACCTTAAATGTTGTGGAACCCATGGGGTGAAACAAAAGCCCCACTGGGAGATATAACTCTCCACCAACAATATTATTATCATAGGCACACTATAATTAGAATAGAAAGTAAGTTGCACTATAAAAAATAAGTCTAATCATATATTATGAGCATGGCAGAATATTATCATAATTGAGAAGTTCAGATAACTATGATTGAGCATTAGATCTGGTAATCACTGTACAAGGAATATAATGAACATGTATGTCAACTACCAATTATGTCATACAGATACAATTGCAGCCTCATTCAATATTTATGTATTCCATTCTCATGAGAAATAAGCTACACAGATAATTGAATCTTTCCATAATCAATCTAATGATTATGCACACACATATGCTCACAATGCTCAAGCTTACGATGCATGCATTCACATTCAAGCACAAGCTTATTATACTCACACACATTAGATCATGTTTTATGCCCTGACTTATGCCCTGAGTATTTGAATCATACCACCCAAATCCACCAGCCCCCTAGTTAGGGCTACCAATGGTGCCATACAAGGTCCAAGGAGAGATGGACTCCAAGACCTCTCCCACTACTTTCGGTTTGTACAAGATACAACGTAGAGACGTAATAGTCAACTACTGATAGTGACATATAGTCAACTATTTAATCAACTAACCCGCCTTGGTACACATCATGACGCTAGAGAATATCTCACTCATGGCTACTCAGATTCATAGAATTGGCTCACTCGTGACCATTCTAATATATAAAGAATAAGCTCACTCATGGCCATTCTTATAAAAGGGTTGGCTCACACATGTCCATTATTCAAATAAAGGATTGGCTCACTCATGGCCATTGCTATAAAAGAATTGCCTCATGCATGTCCATTGTTTAATGAAAGAATTGGCTCACTCATGGCCATCCATATCACATAATTATTCTACATATTCAGGAAGATAATTAACTATGCACCCTCACATAATAAACAATATGTGTTTTGAGATAAACTCATTTCCCAATCCAGCAAGTTCTGATACAGAATGGATCTATGGCCATGGAAACTTACAATTTTAGGTGTATCACAACATCTTTCAGCATCAATCAAGTTTCAAATATACCACAATAGTAAATGCTACAAAGAACAATGTAGTACATCCTTCAAGAAATCACATAAAAATTGTATACACATCGTTGTTACTTTATCATAATTAATATGGGATCTCATTCTTTTAAAGAAACTATTGAGAATCTCATCTCATCATCATTATCACATGCTATGGGGTTTCAATCCCCTTAGTTCATTATTGAACCATGTCACCTCTCACTAGGCAACAACCATCTCTAGGTCATAAGACCCATATACTTGATTATCACATGCTACGAGGTTTCAATCCCCTTAGTTCATTATTGAAAAATGTCACCTCTCGCTAGGCAACAACCATCTAAAGGTCATAAGACCCATATAAACATCATACTTGCTACTCAAGTATTTCACATGGCTTAGTAAACCCATTCAATCTATATAATGTCACATCACCATAGCCCATAGTTGGCTAAGCTCATCATCGCAAAACACTTGCATAGTTAGGATCTCATGATAAAATATATATCAATTTAAATATCAACACAATGCCATAAAAAAAATCCCTCAATCAAGTTACAATACCCTCTCATGATTAGTGTTAGGGTTTCTATTGTAGCCGGTTAGGGTTCTTACGATTATATTCTACAACCGAACCCTAATCCATAAATCCTCACATCTATGAGTTTATTTCATTTACATAAGTATTAAATCATACTTGATTACTCTCATCAATTATCATAAATCGATTATCAACATGAGTGATATAGGTTTCTCTCTCATCCTCATTAGGATACTAGATTCAACTTGAACTTGTTGTATTGACTTGACCTGCTTTAGGGTATATTGGCATACACTTATCAAAGTGTATCCATCTCATTACATCATAGTGTATCAACTTGATTATACTCCTCATGTGCCGGCCTACAATCATCTAGGTGTATCGGCATACACACTAACCCTTGTGTCGACCTAGAGACATTCACCTGTGTCAGCCTTGACCCTATCACTTGTGCCAGACTAGACACTCTTACATGTGTCTGCCTAGACACTCTTACATGTGTCTGCCTAGACACTTGTGTCGGCCATGACAATTCTATCAGCCATGATACTTGTGTAGGCATAAGCACCTCCCTTTGTGTCGACCTAAGGCATCCCACTTGTATCACCCTATGTATATACATTTATATCACCCTATGCATATTGCCCTATGCATATCAACATGTGTGTGTCAGCCATAAAACATTCTAGTGTATCTGCTACACTATCATCCTGGGTGTGTTTTGGATAAGGCATAAAAGGATGTGTCACCCTAGACACCATCAATTGATATCTGGTTAGGAGGTGTATCGGGTTCTAGGGTTAGGGTTAGATTATATCGGGTTAGGCATCATCATATTTTTCATACCCTCACCCATCAAGGTACCGACCTCACTTATCTTTTGTTGTATCATATTCACCCTTCTTTGGTTCATTACATTCACCTTACTTAGGTGTATCAGCCACACTATGCTTTAGTGTATCGACCATACCATCATCTAGTGTGTCAGCCATAACATACTATAGGGTATCAGCCTCACTATTACCTTGTGTGTCGGTCATGACACTATCACTTGTGTTGCCCATGGTACATCAAAGTGATATCGGTCTTGAGGTTATTAAGGTGATATCAGTCTTGAGGTTCTTAAGGTGATATCAGTATTGAGGTGCTTAAGGCAATATCAGTCTTGAGGTGCTTAAGGTGATATCGCTTTAGCAGTGCTTAAAAGTGATATCAGTTTAGAGGTGTTGCAAAGTGATATTGGTTTCTATCATTTTCAAGCTCCAAACCTTATCCCATTAACACTCTATTTTATGGAAAACAGTCCCATATATCCATTAGATCTTATAGATTCATCGCTAAGTCAAGGGAAATTGAAATTGAGAAGGAATCACCAAGTATTGTACAATTGAAATGAATAACAATAGAATTGAAGTAGAGTTATATAACCCGCCTTAAGATCACCACTAGATCTTGAAGATTCAAAGATCCACATTCCCAAGGTTGAATATGAGCTATTCAAAGGTCCAAGTTTTGGCTATAGCTTCACCTCCATCAAGAAGAAGGTATAATAGTTAGAAACTTGGTGAAGAAGAAAAGACAGAAAGAATTATGGTCTGAGATACATAATTCTCCAAGGTTGAATATGGTCATGGAATCACCTTAGACAAGATGCTCGGACTTACTCTGGATCCTTGAGATCCTAGGATTTTCCACTAAGGGAGGTATGATATGAGAGTCAAAATGTTTACTAGTAGGTGAAAAGAGAGGTTTATATAGTTGAGGCTCATGAGAGAGGCTACGTGAGAGGTGTCATCACCATATGTAACTATGTGACACATGTCCATTCATGGTGGAACCAAGCAACCATAATTATGTCATCATGAGAAACCCAATTTCACATTTCATGTAAACCGATATAATTTTTCAAAGGAACATCTAAACTGATAGGATTCACCTACTTGAGGTGCTTAGTCTGATATGAATACTTCCTAAAAATTTCTAAACTGATATGGGACGTCCTCTATGGATTCCAAGTTGATAGGCACTCCCATATATAATTCATAACTTGAAACAACCTTATTTAGGGTTCAAGATACTCAACATTCTTTGGTTCTTTCACCGCCAAGAGTGCTATCACTCAACCAAGACTCAAAACAAGGTGCCCCCTCCTTTATATTTCCTAAAAATGATTCTAAGAGAGAGAAGGGACACTATAGATATGGTAATTTGCATGTTAATGCTTACTTTGGGTAAATTGCAATTTACATCAAAACTAACACGCAAAGCACAAGCATCATCTGCACAGGATTAACTTGAAACATAAGCTCTCCACAAGATGCCCCATAGAATAATCCTCTACATATGATGCTAAATAACTAAGGGCACACTCAAAATGTGACATATTGCAAGATAACCCCTTATCTTGGGTAAATTACACTCTGGTTCAAAATAAGAAAACATTACTCAAACATTATTTAAATGGGACTAAACTTCAAACATAGGGATGTCACATGTTAGTAAAACACATAAAATGATTATATTGAAGTTATAAACAACTTACTTAAGAAAAACAAATACGGTTATCCCAAAACCCAGGTCAGGGGTGTTACATTGGCCAACACAAGCTCGATTATAATTCATTGTAGTATTGGCTCCTTGAGTGTATTACGCACCTAAGGATATGAGTGGATGGGTGGTTTCGTTATAGAAATTGTAATTATTTCATACTAAGCTCCTACCATTTATAAGATAATAAACTTTGTCGTTAGGATCTACATATATTTCAATGGAAGAAAGTTGATTACATATAGTCTTGAACTCTATTGAATAGACAATTAAGGTTTTATTATATTTTGAAGATATCTCAGTTGTGACATTAGTTTGAAGGAATGATATTTTTTAGAATTTTTGAATCATAAATTTGGAACAAAGCCAATTGTATTAGAGGAATTTGCATCTACAAAAATTTTGGAACTTCTTTCTAAAAATTGTGTATGATATATCCTTTTACAAAGACATATGTACAAACCCATGAGTGAAAAGAACGATTAATATAAATGATACCTTGATCATGTTTAGTGTGTTTATATCATGGATGTTATATATAGTCCTAAACCCTTATAAGGTGTTTCAAATTGTCAACATTCAGATCCAGAGTTTCCAATATAGGAAATTGTTGTTGTCCAACATGAGGGAGATAATTTTGAGATATTGACTTGTACCAGAAAGGGATACAAGTTTGGAATTACCAATGCTTCAATTTGGTAAGACTTCTCTAGCGTGTCAGATCCTTCTTCTTTTGATGATATCCCACAGTATAGATAGGATGCTTTGTACAACTAGCTCTATGGATATGGATCGATAAATAGGTGAGGTAGATCTTGTAATGAAGTCCATCTTCAACCTTGTCGAGTGTTAATGCCATAAGAATTTGAGGAAGTTGAGGGAATAATATGAGTGCTCTAGGATGAACAACACGCATAGAGAAAAGACGGGAGGGATATGATATTTCAATAAATGAATTTAGATTTTATCATTCCATCCACTCACTATCCAATTCAAACACAGTTACATAGGTTTTGGGCTTCTAATAGAAAGAAACTTGGGACCATAAATATCTATTTGGCTTTTTTACAAGAGATAACTTAAAATAAACTAACTAATAGAAGTTTGTTGCACTTCAACCAAAATCCCTACTACTCACAACTTACATATCATTGCTAACAACTTCCTTGTTGGCCTCCTTACCTATGTTAGTACAATCGTAGTGTAAAAATCTATAAATGATGTTTATCTAAGTGAAATTAAAGTAATTAATAGACCTTCCTTGGAACATGAATTATAATAAAAATTTACTTGACCAAATATTGATTTCAAGAAGTCTCTTAGACACTTGTAGCTGTAGCAGTAGGACTCAACTATTGTAGGTGAAAAACTATGAGCTACCATAGATATTCAAATATCCAAGCACGAGCCTCAAAATTGAGATATAGGGAACAATTACTAGATGAGGAAAAATAACATCATTTTATGGTCAGTCTATTTTGTTGTAAGAAACTACCAATGGAGGAGTCAACTTTATCCCGGGTGATGCCTACGTGTCAACTGCCCAAGTTGTGGTGTAAAGAAGTAAATGCATAAAGGTCACGGGATATGACAACCAATGGGTAAGTGTAAACTCATTTACCCTTTACATGCACCTTATAGAGTAATGGTATGGGTAAAGAATTTTATTAGCCAATATATGTTTAACCACTACCTACGACCTTAGAGGGTAAGGGTAAGGATGAACCATAATCATACCCGCTAACACTCTATATGCAAATAATTACATAATTAATTAAATTTATATTAATTATTTTCAATGAATTCTTGATATCATTCAATATTATTTGTGAATCATTTGATACTCTAAATGATGATGATCCCTACTTCCTTTGGGACATGATTGGCCATGTATACAACAATGTCTTGCAAGTACAACGTGGACATTTATAAAACAACATGATTTCATAGTTTATGCAGTAATAGATAACACCTTCAATGGTGTTTTCTACTTCATTGGAACTGATTTGGTCATGTATACAACATCATTTGGAATTGTAGAACATGTCAATATAAAATAATATCATTAGTCCATTGAATTTGATATATGCTAATCATGTTGGTGATGTTGATACCAGACAACATTGTGATAGGCATATAAATTCCTCACTTTGTCCTTATCCTCCCCAATTTACTATATGGCTAAGAGGGCAACATCATGTTTGGTATATGGTGAATGAAGTGGTGGGGAAGGGAAGGGAGGGGAAGAAAGGCAGGGGTAGGGGAAACTTTTGTTAATCTATATGGTATCATAGGTAGGTTAAGAAAAGGTGAACACAAAAAATAATATGATTATAAAAAAACTATCCAGTGAAGTAGAACATTGGTGAGATGAAAATGGTATTATCTACTTTTCTATTCATTTTGGTTGTACAAATAGTTCCCTCCATATTTTAGTATTTTTGATAATTTTCTTCTTATATGTCTTTGAATTCCTCCATTGTCCCCCACATTTCCTCTAATTATTTATCTTCTGTTTACATTTTTATGCATATTATCTAAAAAATTCCAAACTTTTTACAAAAAAATATTTTGGTTAACACATTCATTGATGTTTTCTAATTCTATAGAATTGATTTGGTCATCACTACAACATCATTTGGAATTGTAGAAAACATTTCAATATAAAATAATATCATTAGTCCATTTAATTTGATATATGTTAATCATGTTGGCAATGTTGATACCACACACCTTTGTGATAGGCATATAAATTCTTCACTCCATCCTTATCGTCCCCAATTTACTATATGGCTAAGAGGGTGATGCGATGATTTTGAGTCACATTTATAGACCTGTTTGATATGTGTTTTATGCTTTTATTAGTCATTTTTATGGTTAATGTTGCATAATTCATCCACTTTGGTCTTTGCTACTATTTTATGTCAAATCCCCTTTATTTCATCATTTTGAGCATTAATTGTCAAAATTTTATTATTTGTGTGAATTTATGTGGTTTCGTGTTTGAATTTCAGGGAAAACAAGTATTTGCTTCCGTCGATACCATCGACCGGACCACAGGTTGCCAGCCGCGAGTATCAGCAAAGAGTCGATACTATCGACAGGGATGTCGATGGTATCGAGCTACCATCAGGTTGCTGGCAAGGAAGCAATCGATAGTATCGACACCAAGTCGATACCATCAACGCACGAAGGCTACAACGACACAAAACGACAAAACCGTCATTACAGGTTCGTCGATACCATCGACCCACGTCGATGGTATCGAGATTACATCAGACACTCAGACGAAAGGAAAGAAGGGTTGCCGCTACCATATTGAGTCGATACCATCGACTCGCGTCGATGGTATTGACATCGTAAGATATGTGTTTGCTTTGGAATGATCTTAATCGGACGGTCGTGGTTAATTAGCAACCTAATGAGGGAGATATACATAATGACGGCTTCCCGGATGAGGGGAGAGCTCATGAGCCATTGCACGAGTACCGAGGAGTAGTAGAGAGGAGAACGGAGGCCAGAAGCTCATACCAGTTGATCCGGACGTCGAAGAAGATGGATTCCACCACCGGAAGGCGGGAGAGCACGTTTTCTACGTGGAGGATCAACCGGTTCTTCTCCGTTCAGGGGTTTCACCTCTCATTTCACGTTTTTCATATGATTTCCCCTATCTCTACCATGTACTTTCTTGAGATGAACATGCGGGGCTAATCCCCTTCGTCTTTAGGATCGGGAGTAGCCCGGGAATTCATTGTATGACAATTTTATAATAGTAATTCATATTTTATCTCCTAAATCCGTGGTATGATTTCATTTTCTCAATATATTGTTATGCTTGATCACCATAATAATAACCTAATGCCCTTAATCGCTTTGAAAGAAGAATTAACGGCTGAAAAGAGACGGAATTCACATTAATCGACAAATCCCTTGAACAAGGTGGTGTAAAATTAATGGTGGATACTGAGAGATCGTTCATAATGCACTAGTTTAGGGTATAGGTTACTACGACGGTGGAACCGACCTAGACTTAGGTAGTGAATTGCACCACGACAGTGGGCAATTCTGTTTTCAGGCCACTACCCGGATAGAGAGATAAAATTGAGGCATTATATAAATCTAATACAATAAAAACTCACGGTGAAACCGCAATCCTAAAGATACCCTTTTGAAATTGATTAAATCAAAATTTAATCGATCGTTTGTTTTGTTTTGTTTTTATTTTATTTTAATTTCAACAACAACTCTCAACTTGTTAATCGGCTTAGCTGATCGCGAGTAGTTAGTAGGAGTCCCCGACGATTGCACGTATCCCTGAGTTCGACTCAGGCCTCACAAAGGCCTGTACTACTCGACGCGTTCACTTGCGTTTCTACGCACAGTAAAATTGCGTCAAGTTTTTGGCACCGTTGCCGGGGATACGGCAATTTGTTGGAACTTCGAGTGCTATGAGCGGCCACTCTAGGCCACTTTTTTTATTTTTTTTATTATTATCATTCCAAAAATTCATAATCTATTTTCTAAATATTTGCAGTCGTCAAGCACTGTACTAAATTTAACCTTTTTATTTTCAGGTACTGTGAGTGGTGCAGACGTGTAGTACTGACTAAGCAGGTTGCGCACCAGAGGTTCCATTACCGGGACCAGAAGACGAGGAAAGCCATAATCAAGACCAGTCAGAAGAAACAGAGTCAGAACCTGAACAAGAAGAGACAAATGAGCCACAGACTATATGGGAGACGATCAAGGCTTCTTCCGCATCTGCGTCAAAAGGGCCTATAAAGAAGCAAGCAATCAACATACCTACCTATAAGATTGATCCGGCTTTGATAAATCTGGTGAAGTCCAATGCTTTTCATGGGCTCAAGAATGAGGACCCCGTCGCGCACATAAGTCAGTTTGTTGAGAACTGTGACATGGTTAAAATCGACAGGTTTCCACAGGATGCACTTTATCTTAAGCTTTTCCCGAGTTCATTGGCAGGAGCCGCACGAGAATGGCTACACAATTTAGATGATGAGTTTGTGGAGTCGTGGGACCATATGGTGGAGGTTTTCTTTGAGAGGTTCTTTCCTCTTGAGAAGACCAAGGGCATGATCAGGAAGATCCATAACTTTACCCAACAGGCAGGTGAGACATATTCTGAGACCTGGGAGAGGTTTCAGGTCATGCTGAGACGGTGCCCACATCACGGGCTGGATAAAGAAACACAGGTAAAGATCTTTTATTTTGCTCTCTCCGAGCACGATAGGAGCAACCTTGATTCAACTGGGTCAGGATTCTTTTTGAACAACACGAACACCAGGTGTTGGGAGATATTAAAGAATATGGCTAGGAAACAATCATGGGGCGAAAGAGGCGCTGTGGAGCATGTCCAAGCAGTAGGACAATCTAAGGCAATAAAAGAATTGAATGAGAAGATGGATCTTCTCGCAAAGAAATTGCTTGCAAAGGAGGATACTGAGTCCGAGGACGAGGCTCAAGTGAAATTTATGAGGCAGCAGCCAGGTTATAGGAACAACGACTACGCATGGAGAAAAGACAAAAAGTTCTCGTGGAAGGATCCAAACAATTTTCTGCAGGATCTGGATGCCAAACCCCAGCCAGTAGCAGAGGATAAGAGCACAGAGCTGCTCAATCAGGTGATAAAGCAAAATCAAGAACTCATGACTACGTTCGGCCAGCAAATTAAACAGCAAGGGGAGTTTATGAATCAGTTTGGGCAAACACTGTAGAGCCATGGGGCGCAAATGAGGACCATTGAGACATCTATGGCACTGATGGCAGCAGAGATAGCCAGTTTGAAGAAACCGACACATCCAGGTTTTCCGGGAAACACCAATGTTCCAGGGGGAAACCAGCAGGAAAAGGCCATCTTGCTAAGAAGCGGTAAGAAATTGTTAAATCCAAGGGCCGAGGAGACAAGCACACCACAAGCTGAAGTAGAAGGTGAAGACAATGAGGAACAGCCCGCACCGGTCACAGATCCAGTCAATGACACAGTTGTGGATTCTACTGAAGAACGAATTGTAGATGAGGAAGGACCTCAGAAAAAGACACCCTATGTGCCACCGCATCAAAGGGCACAAGCGGTCCCGGTCCCGTATCCAAACAGTGCTAAGGCAAGGAAGGTAGATGTGCAATTTAAGAAGTTCTTAGACAGTTTCAGGAAGCTTTCAGTCAATATTCCTCTATTGGAAGCCATTGAGCAAATCCAGTCTTATGGGAAATTTCTAAAAGACATCATTACCAAGAAGAGGAAAATTACAGATACAGAGGTTGTCGTGCTCAAAGAGAAAGTGAGTGCCTTCATCATGGGCACTTTGCCACCAAAGAGGCAAGATCCATGCTGTTTTAACATTTCTTGTTATATTGGAAAAGTCAAATTTGGTGAAGCATTTTGTGACTCAGGGGAAAGAATCAACTTGATGCCCCTTTCTACATTCAAAAAGCTGGGATTGAAGGAGTCACAGCCGAGCAACATGACTATTCAATTGGCAGACAATTCCGTGGTAAAGCCATATGGAATCTGTGAAGATGTGTTAGTGAAAGTGGACAGATTTGTTTTTCCAGCAGATTTTGTAGTCATGGAGATGCAGGATGAACATGGCAACGAGCTATTACTTGAACGTCCTTTCCAAGCTACAGCTGACATGACTTTAGAGATGGTGAGAGGTCGTTTGACCTTGGGTATAGCCGATGACCGATTTGAGATGGTCATGCCCTCTAGTACTGTGTCGTCTAAAGCAAAGGAACAATGTCGTGTGGTAAAACATCTGGATAATAATATTTCACTCTATCTTGGGAAGCCATTTCTGGACATGGCTCATGTGATGAGCAAAGTGGACAATGGAACTTTGGCTGTGGACATCATGGAACAGACCAAGGTAGTATCTCTGTGTAAAGCTGTAGGGTTCCCTAATGATGAGGATGAGGACATTCCGCCTTCTACGGAAGATGATGTTATTGCAATTTCTTTTTTTGATGCATATCCTGAATTACCGTTGGAGGCTTGTTTGGTAAATATTACACATGATTGGATGTGGAGCAAATCACTCAAGGAGTGCGCCAAAATGCTTCAGATGCTTCCATGCTTCTATGCGAGGCATTATGAAGATTTAGGTGAACTTCCCCCGCCACTTCAATCATCTCTGGTCAGCCCGCCGGAGTTAGAATTCAAGACGCTGCCACCGCATCTCAAATATGTCTTTCTAGCTGAGGAAGACAAGTTACTTGTGATCATTTCTTCTTATTTGAGTGTGGATGAGGAGGAACAATTGTTGATAGTGCTGAAAAACCACCGGGGAGCTTTTGGGTGGTCCGTTGCAGATATCAAGGGGATTTCCCCTACATTGTGTCAGCATAAGATTCGGCTCGAGGAGGGAGCCAAGCCCGTGATCCAACTTCAACGACGTCTCAATCCAAGCATGATGGAGGTTGTGAAGAAGGAGGTTATTAAACTTCTTGCTGCAGGTATCATTTACGCAATATCAGACTCGACATGGGTGAGTCCCATACAGGTAGTTCCTAAAAAGGGGGGAATTACTGTCACCCAAAATATTTTAAATGAACCTATCACCACCCTATTGGCAACCGGGTTGCGAGTTTGTATTGACGCTAAAGGATCATTTTCCTTTACCTTTTATCGATCAAATTCTAGAGCGTCTCGCCGATCGATCGCACTTCTGTTTTCTTGACGGGTACTCGGGGTACAACCAGATTTCAATTGATCCTTCAGACCAAGAGAAATCTACTTTCACTTGTCCCTATGGGACTTTCGCGTATCGCTGAATGCCTTTTGGTTTATGCAATGCACCTGTGACTTTTCAGCGTTGTATGCTCGCTATCTTTTCTGACATGGTAGAATGCTGTCTTGAGGTGTTTATGGATGACTTTTCGGTGTATGGTGCATCGTTTGATGAATGTCTCTATAATCTGGACAAAGTTTTACAACGCTGCGAGGACACAGATTTGGTCCTCAACTGGGAAAAATGTCACATGATGGTGACTGAGGGGATAGTGCTAGGACACAAGGTGTCTAGCAAAGGCTTAGAAGTGGATCCGGTAAAAATTGAAGTTATATCCAAGTTACCCCCACCAAATTATGTTAAAGGGGTAAGAAGTTTCTTGGGACATGCCGGATTTTATCGTTGGTTTATAAAAGACTTTTCAAAAATCACGAAACCTCTATTCGAACTGCTTGATAAAGACGATGTATTTGATTTCAATGACAAATGTCTATATGCGTTCGATGTGTTGAAGGAGAAACTAATTTCTGCGCCGGTTGTTCAAACGCCGGATTGGACTAAACCGTTCAAACTCATGTGTGACGCTTCTGATTTTGCGGTAGGAGCCGTGTTGGGGCAGCGGGTGGATAATAAACCCGCCGTGATTTTCTACGCTTCAAAGACTTTGAATGACGCCCAATTAAATTATACAACTACTGAAAAAGAATTACTCACCATTGTTTTTACTTTTGAAAAATTTTGGCAATATTTAGTTGGATCTAAAGTAGTCGTTTGGACTGACCATGCTGCAATTAAATATTAAATGGAGAAAAAAGATGCAAAACCTAGATTAATTAGGTGGATTTTGCTCTTACAATATTTTGACATCGAAATCAAGGATAAAGATGGGATTGAAAATGTTGTGGAGGATCATCTGTCTAGGTTAGAGAGGGTGGATGAAAGAGATTTACATATACCCATAACCGAGACATTTTCAGATGAACAGATTTTGAAAGTTAATTCCAAAGACCCTTGGTTTGCTGAGATTGTGAATTATTTGGCTTGCGGGATCATCCCGGAAGATTGGTCATATCAAGAGAAGAAAAGATTTTTCCATTCTTTATGATATTATTTTTGGGATGACCCGATTCTTCTTAAGAAATGCAGGGATGGTATCCTACGCAGATGTGTGCCTGAGGTGGAGTATGAGAGCGTTCTCCATCATTGCCACGCACTACCTACGGGAGGACACCATGCAAGCTCTCGTACGACAGCTAAAGTTCTGGAGAGTGGCCTTTATTGGCCAACCTTGTTCCGAGATGCCTACGAGTTTGCACTACTACAGAAATAGCATCCAGTGTCACTTTTCTGGGCGTCGGTTATTAAGGAAAACCGATGCCTAACATATAAGGCGTCGGTTGTTTAAGCAAACCGATGTCTATATTCGAAGACCAGCCAGACACGGGTACCACTTTGTATTCAGCGTCGGTTGTTTATAACAAACTGACGCTTAAAGTTGCCCGCGAAATCCAAATTTTGATCAAAAAAAATAGTGTCATTTTCAACTTCGGTTATGTAGGTATAAACCGACGCCTATGTGCGATGAAAATTTGCACAAAAAGTGTCACTTTCAGCGTCAGTTATCCTTGTATAACCGACGCTGAAGGTGGTTCCCGCCAAACAATTTCATGAAAATATCGTCCAATTGGACGTCGGTTGTTGCAAACAACCGACGCTAAAGATTTTTAGGCGTCGGATGTTGCAAACAACCGACGCTATTTGGGAACTTTATATGCCACGATCGCCCGACTCTTCCCCTTTCTTCTGTTCCATTGCGAGCCGATTTCCCTATTTCTCTCTGCCGCCGATTTCTTCTCCGGCGATTTCTTCTCCACCGCCCCATTCTCCGGCTATTTCTTCCCGGCGCCCCCTTCTCCGGCGGCCCCTTCTCCGCCACCACTCCTACTACCTTCTTCTCTTCTCCGCGCCCCTTCTCCGCCGCCCTGCTGCTCCAGCGCCTGAGAACCGGCGCCTGAGAACTGCTGCTCCAGCGCCTGAGAACCGGCGCCGCCACGCCGTTGCGCCGCCGCATCCACTGGACACCTTCTGCTGCTCGCCGCCGCTCCTGCCGCCGTTGGACACCTGCTGCTCGTAGCCGCCGATTGACACCTGCTCGCTTCTCGCCGCCGCCGCTGCCACTCGTCACACGTACCCTCTTCCTCCTCTTCTTCCACCTACGAGAGAGTAGAATGAATATGGATGTGTTTCTTTCATTAATCCCAGATGTCGGGCAAGAGGGGCAAATGGAGGAAGCAAACAACAATACATTAGGGTTGTAATCTACCCTTTTGTCCTATATTTGATGATGATTATGCATATATGTTGAGTTTGGGACTTTAGTGATGGACTTTGTCCTAAGTTGCTAATTTTTATTCTAATATGAACTCTAGTCTCATCTATCCATGTTGCCTATAGTTTATAACATTGCATTGTGAATTATTGCATGTTTGAAACTATTAAATTCTTGATTTATTATTTAATAATGCTCTATAGATTAGGTACTTATCATGTCTATTAAAATCCTACCAGTATAATTATGTGATCCCAACATATTGAATTGAATTAGAATGATTTCATGAATTATAGGGTTTTAAAGTTGATAAACATGTACATGCGGAAATAGGGTTATTAAACCAATGGTTATAACATAGTATGATCTTAATCTGATCTGGATGTTCATAATAATGTAGTATGTTAAATATGACGATTAGGGATACATATAATGTCTAGTAAAGATTCCTAGACCTTTTGTTTGAAACTATTGATTTCTTGATTTATTATTTAATAATGCTCTGTTGATTAGGATTAACCATGTTGCTTGTAGTTTATAGACAATTATTATATATAAGAATGACAACACATGTATTTGTTGGCCTAGAAACCCGTCCAAGATTTACTCATTAGGAGTAAATCTTGGATAGTACCCGGTTTGGGACTGTTCTTGAACACCTAATCTCACTTAGGATGTAAGTGTATAATGTGTATTGGGTTTTCGAGAAAATTTCGGTAGCATTTCCCCGTTTGTTCTCTAAGTACATATGTACTTAGAGAACAGCGGGGAAATGCTGCCGAAATTTTCTTGATAACCAAATACACATTATACACTTACTAGTGAGATTAGGTGTTCAAGGATGGGATAGGTGGTACACATTTATTATATATAAGAATGACATCAAATGTGTTTGTTGGCCTAGAAACCCGTCCAAGATTGACTCATTAGGAGTAAATCTTGGATAGTCCCCGGTTTGGGACTGTTCTTGAACACCTAATCTCACTTAGGATGTAAGTGTATAATGTGTATTGGGTTTTCGAGAAAATTTCGGTAGCATTTCCCCGTTTGTTCTCTAAGTACATATGTACTTAGAGAACAGCGGGGAAATGCTGCCAAAATTTTCTTGAAAACCAAATACACATTATACACTTACTAGTGAGATTAGGTATTCAAGGATGGGATAGGTGGTACACATTTATTATATATAAGAATGACATCAAATGTATTTGTTGGCCTAGAAACCCATCCAAGATTGACTCATTAGGAGTAAATCTTGGATAGTCCCCGGTTTGGGACTGTTCTTGAACACCTAATCTCACTTAGGATGTAAGTGTATAATGTGTATTGGGTTTTCGAGAAAATTTTGGTAGCATTTCCCCGTTTGTTCTCTATGTACATATGTACTTAGAGAACAACGGGGAAATGCTGCCTAATCTTTTCCTAATATATACTTGTTTCCTAATATATACTTGTTTTCTCTGATCATAGAATGGATAGATCATGGATGTCCATTCGTAATCGTTGCACCCCAGAGTTTATATCTGGTCTTGATCAGTTTATTAGATTTGCCGAGGAACATAGGAAAAAACCTACAGATAGGTTCTACTGTCCATGTAGGCATTGCGGTAACAACTTGAAAGTCAACACTGGTGAGGAAATCAAAAGTCATGTCATGTGCAACGGGATTGTACAAGGCTATATAGAATGGCACTGGCATGGAGAGATTTCAAAATCAAAACCAGTAGATGTCGATAGAAGTGCTTGGGTGGAAGAAGAAATTGCCTCCGATGACGTAAATGTGAACGAACCAGTTCCAGCAGACATCGTTGATGTGATGCTGGATAGTTGTAGGGTAGAGCACACTGATCCACCTCCTATCTTTAGAAACATTGTGCATGATGCTGAGATACCGTTATACACAGGTTGTGCTAAGTTTACGAAGCTTAGCGCTGTGTTGAGATTGTATAAGTTGAAAGCTAACAATAGATGGAGCGACAAAAGCTTCACTTCATTGTTGACTTTGTTGAAAGAAATGCTTCCTGAAGGAAACGAGCTACCAATCTCAACATACCAGGTAAAGAAAATGTTGTGCCCAATGGGAATGGAGGCCAAGAAGATACACGCATGCCCGAATGATTGTGTATTATTTCAAAAGGACTATGTAGATTTGAAAGATTGTCCAAAATGTGGTGCGTCACGGTATAAATTGACGACTTCGGGGGAGTCCAAAACTGGTTCTCCTGCCAAGGTGTAGTGGTATCTACCTATAATATCACAGTTTCAACGCTTGTTTACAAATCCGAAAGATGCGAAGAATTTGAGGTGGCATGTAGATGTTAAGAAAAATAATGATGGGATCCTGCGACATGCGTTTGATTCCCCACAGTGGAAGAAGATTGATCTATTGTACCCCAAATTTGGTGAAGAAGATAGGAATCTAAGACTTGGGCTTTGTACAGATGGGATGAATCCGTACGGGACATTGAGTAGCCAACATAGCACTTGGCCAGTCATGCTTGTTATATACAATCTTCCTCCCTGGATGTGTATGAAAAATAAGTATGTTATGTTGTCATTGTTGATATCGGGCCCTAAACAACCCGGAAATGATATCGATGTGTATCTTGAACCTTTGATTGATGACTTAAAGAAACTTTGGGTTGAAGGTGTGATGACCTATGATGCTTCAGTAAGAGAGACATTTCATTTGCACGCTATGTTGTTTTGCACTATTAATGACTTTCCAGCATATGGGAATTTGTCTAGATATAGTGTCAAAGGAGCTAAAGTGTGTCCTATATGTGAAGAAAACACTGATTCAATAAGACTAAAACATGGCGGCAAGACTGTATATCTTGGTCATCAAAGGTTTCTTTCAAAATTCCATCCATATCGTAGGAAGCGCAAAGCATTCAATGGATGGAATGATGAACGGAGTGCACCTAAACCTATACCAGGGGATGTTGTTTATGAAAGAGTAAAAGACATTGTCAATGAATTTGGTAAGAAATCACAATGTAGTATGGCCACACGGAGTGACAATTCTTCATTCAAGAAGAAGTCAATATTTTGGGATCTTCCTTATTGGAGTTCTTTGACAGTCAGGCATTGTATCGATGTAATGCACGTTGAGAAAAATGTATGTGATAGCATCATTAGTACTCTGTTAAATATACCAGGTAAGACTACAGATGGGATAAAATCCAGACTGGACCTACGTGAAATGAGAATAAGGTCAGAATTAACAGAATTACGTGAAATGGGTAGTAAAAGAACATACTTACCTCCCGCTTGTTACACGTTGTCTAGAAAGGAGAAGAAAACTTTTTGTGAATGCTTGGTAAATGTTAAGGTGCCACATGGTTACTCATCCAACATCCGTAGATTGGTATCAATGAAAGATCTGAAGTTGATAGATCTTAAATCTCATGATTGTCACACTCTAATGCAACAAATATTACCTGTGGCAATTCGATCTATATTACCGAAGCATGTAAGGTTTGCAATTACCAGACTTTGTTTCTTTTTCAACAGTCTATGCAGTAAAGTTATTGACCCTGATACTCTCGATAATTTGCAAAGAGAAGTGGTTGTTACCCTATGTCATCTTGAGATGTATTTCCCTCCTTCGTTCTTTGATATCATGGTACATCTTGTTGTCCACTTGACTAGGGAAGTGAAAATGTTGGGACCAGTTTTCTTGCATTGGATGTATCCCTTTGAACGATACATGAGCATTTTTAAAGGTGATGTTCGAAACCGTTATCGGCCTGAAGGGAGTATTATTGAAGGTTATGTGGCGAGAGAGGTTATGGATTTTTGCAATGACTTTCTCAGTGGTAATGACACTCCTGATAATGACAAGAATATTGAGGAGGGCAAAGGAATTTTGGGATCACGGGTGAAAGTAATCAGCCGTGAGCAGTTGGAACAAGCTCACTTGTATATTTTACACAATATGGATGAAGTGAGTGTTTATATCGAGGAACATACCAATTTCATAAAGAGACAACATCCTCGAGCAAGTTCAATGTGGCTTGCTAGAGAGCATAATAAGACTTTTACTAAGTGGTTTGAAGATAAAGTCTTACATCAACTATCTCAAACACCAAATGATATTACAGAAACTATCAAATGCCTCGCCTTTAAACCAAAACCGAATGTTATGTCTTATGAAGGGTTTGACATTAATGGATTCACATATTACACAAAGCGCCAAGATGATAAGAGTGTCGTCCAAAATAGTGGGGTCACTCTTCAAGCGTCGACTATGTACTTTGCAACTGCAAAGGATAAGAGTCCACGTGAAGCTAAAATGTCATATTACCGTGTCATTGAGGACATTTGGGAGTTTGACTACATAGATTTCAAAATTCCGATCTTTAAATGTAATTGGGTTGATAACACCAAAGGAGTTATAGTGGATGAATTGGGTTTCACTTTGGTGAACTTTGAAAAGATTGGCGAGAAGGGTGAACCATTCATATTGGCATCACAGGCGAAACAAATATTCTATATCGATGATCCTACGAATGATAAATGGTCGGTTGTTCTTCATGGTAAAAGACAATTCATTGAAGATCCTATAGATGAAGAAGAGTACTATGATAAGTATGATGACTCCAGTCCATTCTCAGTTGGGTTGCCAACTCCACAAAATATTGAAGCTAATGATGACTTATATGTGCGCGGAGATCACAATGAAGGATTGTTAATTGATAAAAGATCACAATTTTAGAGACATGTATGTTTATACAAATGCTAAATGTTTGCCTTTTTCTAGTTAATACAAATGCTAAATGTTTGCCTTTTTCTAGTTAATACAAATGCTAAATGTTTGCCTTTTTAATGAAATTTTCAGATGGCTGACCATGATGAGCATGATGTCCATGATGAGCATGAAGTCCATGATGAGCATGTTGTCCATGACGAGCATGGCGAGGATACCAATGTAAGTTCTAAAAACATATTCTGTATTTCTATAAAATTCATTATCTTCTAGTTATGTCATATATCCTATATTTCTATATTGGGCTAATTTAGTGTGTTTATTTTTGTCAAATTTTAGGTTGATGATGTACCTGTACCCACTGAAGCACTGGAGCAACTTGATGCGCAGCACCAAACACTTAACAAGAAAAGGGGCATCACTCTA
Organism: Alisma plantago-aquatica; assembly: GCA_963693085.1. Classification (NCBI taxonomy): domain Eukaryota; kingdom Viridiplantae; phylum Streptophyta; class Magnoliopsida; order Alismatales; family Alismataceae; genus Alisma; species Alisma plantago-aquatica. The sequence goes on along the minus strand of OY856413.1, from coordinate 525,879,962 downwards.
TTGAAGAAGTTATTTGCGCTAAGTGGTAGTGGATCCAAATTGGTGGTGGAGTTTGATAATGGAGGAAATGCAATTGGAGTGAACCGCAATAATTTTGTAAACTATCTTGGGTGTACCACTCGGAGCCATTGTGGTGTTAAGTATGATAATTGGCATAAAGTTCCTCAAGGGAAAAAATACTTGATATGGAAGGATTTATGTGTGAGTTATTATTATTTGCAATTCTATTTTGTAGATTACAAATTCTATTATTTGCAATTCTATTTTGGATACTAGTTAATAACATTTCTATTTTACAGAATCTGTTTGCATTGGATGAGAAGTTGCATCGTAAAAGTGTGATGCAATGTGCTGGAAAGATGCTTAGGAATTATAGGACAAATCTGAACAGAGAATACATCAAAGAGGGTGATAAGAAGAAGAAGTCATCCCTTGAACAATGGAACTTCTTGGACAAAGAAGATTGGGACAATTTTGTTGCTTCAAGAAAATTTGAAGAATTCAAGGTATTAGGCGTCACTCCCAATTTAATTAATATACATTGTATTCACCTATTCAAGATTAACATTTAGTGCTACTAACCAAATCATTAATGTGCATACTAACTAGGCCCTCAGTGACGCACAAAAAGCAAGGCGTGCACTGAATGTGCATGACCACACTATGGGTCCAAAAGGCTATGCAAGCGTTCACCAAAGACTACAGGCGGAGTCTGTGGCTACTCACCAGTCTGCTGCTACTCAGGAGTCTGCTCCTACTTAGGAGTCTGCCACACCCATGCCTCGCCATGATATCTGGATAGCTGGCAGGAAAAACAAGAAGGGTGAAATAAAGAAGCCTGTAACTACTGAGGCGGCTGCAAAAATGGTAAAATACAACTCTTAGAGAAATCGTTTGAATATTGATTATTTGTGGTGTTAACTTACCAATTTCTATTTATGGTGATTAGCGGGAGCTGCACGAGCAGAGGAAACAAGGCACGTTCATCCCTCAGGGCACAAGGGATGAATTGACAGTTGCTCTGGGTAACCCAGAGCATCCTGGATGTGTTAGAGGTGTCGGCGCTGGTGTTGGCATCAAAGCATTCTTTGGGCCATCCCAGCGCAAACCCAGAGCGGGACTTTCTCAAGAAGAGGTAACCTATTCTTTTTTTAGAATGTTACTGCAAAAGGAAATTCATTAATAAGAAGCTAATGTTTCTTTTATCCATGTATAGGAGAATAAGAGAGTTGAGGATTTAGTTGCTAAGAAGGTCAACGATGTAGTTGCTGAGAAGGTCAAGGAAGAATTGCTGCGGTGGCAGGCATCTCAGGCTTCCAATCAGCCTATGGCGACCCACTCTTCTCCTGATGCACAGACTGCGAGTAATCCTGGAGACCCATCGCCTAGCACGTCTGTTGTAAGTATTGTTTATGACATTGTAGCTAGTCTTTTCAAGATGATTTGTTTTCAAGATTATATGTATATATGTATAACATTCTTTATGTAAATTTGTAGGCATTGAAGCCATGCCGCTTAAGAATGCAAGACTATGTTGATGCAGAGGCGCAGGCTTACCAGTCCCTTTCTGGGGCAACGTTTCATGGGACTCCAATGCCGCAGGGCTACATTCGTGTGAGCCCGATTCATGTATTACCCGATTGGAGGGAAGTTGCGTTGCCATATGCCCACCCAGATATTGATACACTTGGTGAGGCAGAAGGCGGGGTCATATTGTGGCCCAAAGCAGATGTCGTCTACACGACTGAAATTGTAAGATAAATTTATATTGATTTAGACTGTTAATGTGTATATTTGATGTCAACTGATCTGAAATTATATATACAGGTTAAAAAGAAGACACCAGGAGCACCTAGGCCTCCACCTCCACTTCCCGCATTACCAACATGGGTTCCAACTGACCTAACATACCCGTTAGGTCCTGCTTGTAGGGGAATGGCATGTTGGCTACGGGCACATAATATACATTGCCCTATAATAGTTTCTTTAGATGCAGATTATGCAGGTCAATCATACGATAGCTCTTTATTTATATAAGATATTATTGAGCTGTTTATGTATGATTGGCTGAATACATCATTGATAGAGACATGGATAAGGTGAGATCTTGTTTATACATCCATATACCTTGTGTAAGATTCGGTGATCTGGTTTCTTATATATTAATGCATACGCCTATATGTTTTGCAGCTACTTAGTCGAAGATCATTGCAAACAATTTGCATTTGATCATGTGGGATTTTTGATTCCATCATTGATTAGTTTGGTAGCTAAAGACCCTGATAATGTTCAACAATACTGTATAGATGTTTTTACAATTTTTGGTCAGCAAAAGAAGACGATAATAATAGCTCCATTCAATGTCAAGTAAGTTTACTTTATTTATAATTTGGACTTAAGAAAATTCCATTTTTATTTTGCATTTTGAGTTATTAATTGTTAACTTCTTACCTCTAGCGGTAGACATTGGGAGTTACTAGTTATTGTCCCCGGGACATTCACTGTTTATTATCTAGATCCTGCGGGGAGTACATTGAACACTAAAATTGGACACGTAATGAGAATGCCATTATTCTGGTGAGAAATATTTCATTTTTATATCTGTTAACATCTTTTATTACATTACTATTTACTTATGCAATTTATTGTGTTATATTAACATGTAGGGGTTTAGATGCATTCAAAAAGGCTGGAGGAACGGTCCCAAGGAAAAAGAACCAACCAATAAATTGGCAGAACGTACAAGTAAGTTCCCGACTCGAATATATATATTATTGATGTGAATTGTGCTTAGTTGTATTATTTTGTATGTTTCAATTTATAGTGTGCTACACAAGAAAATGGATGGGCATGCACATACTATGTGATGCGATTTATGCAGATGATTATCAAACATGCCGCATTGGACATCGATAGCATACATGAGGTATTATATATAGTCTCATTAGTTAGTATGAAATATATCAATCTTATTTTTATATTATTACTTATATATATACATCATTCTCTTTGCAGGTGTTTAAAACTGACCACGCTATTGGTAAACGCTTAAAAAATATACATGCTCCATATACGATGGAAGCATTAAATGAAGTAAGAGAAGAATGGGCAAAAGCCATACAAGTAGTGGCAACTGTAAGATATAATTGGGATGTTGATAGCGATAATGAATGATACTTTGTAAATGAATATTTCTGAATGTTAATACATGTATTTGAATGTTTCTATATGTGTGAATGTGAGAATTGAATTGATGTCTGAATGTATGTACTTGTGTGAAATTTTCCTTGTGACTTTTGCAGGTTTGCGGCCTGTTTGTAGGCTGATATCAATGGATGTCGTAAACCTGCAGTTCAGAAAACTGAACTGTAGGTTCTCATCCTGCTGACCAGCCACAGTAGGCCTGCAAACTGATATGAAAAAAAAAATAGAAATAGGCGTAGGTTATTTATAGAAAACCGTCAGCAAAGACCTACAGCGTCAGTTTTTTTCAAAAAACCGACGCCTGATGTGGCCAAAGCAGTCCTGGAAATGGCGTTGGATATTCGTATCAAACCGACGCCTATTTAATCTATAGGCGTCGGTCTTTTGGTATATAACCGATGCCAAAAGTGTTCGCGCCACAGAAAATGGAGTCATCTAGGGCACTTTATGCGTCAGTTATCTACTAAAAGACCGACGCTATATTCCATATAGGCGTCGGTTGTTTAGTAAATAACCGACGCAGAAAGTGCCCTAGATGACGCCGTTTTCTGTGGCACGAACCCTTTTGGCGTCGGTTATCTACTAAACGACCGACGCCTATAGATTAAATAGGCGTCGGTTAAAAAACTGACGCCGAAGTGTTCGACCTTTAGCGGCGCCCACATAGGCGTCGGTCGGAAACCAATGCCAAATGGGGTTAAACGACCGACGCCAAAGGCCGTTTCTGTAGTAGTGTTGTAAGGCAATGTGATTCCTGCCAACGAGCAGGTAATATTTCAAAGAGACAGGAGATGCCCCTAAATGTGTTCCAAGAAGTGGAGGTATTTGATCTGTGGGGCATAGATTTCATGGGACCCTTTGTGTCCTCATATTCAAATTTATATATTCTTTTAGCAGTTGATTACATGTCGAAGTGGGTAGAAGCAATACCCACCAGGACTAATGATTTCATTGTAGTGTGCAGTTTCGTGAAAGAAAACATTTTCTGCAGGTTTGGAGTGCCCCAAATGATCATCAGTGATGGGGGTATGCATTTTAGGAATCAGAAGTTCTCGGCATTGTTGAAGAAATATGGGGTCAAACACAACATAGGTACCCCATATCACCCGCAGACTCAAGGACAGGTGGAGGTCTCCAATCGTGAAATTAAGAAGATTTTGGAGCGTATGGTGGCGTCCACGAGGAAGAATTGGAGTGCCCTACTACCGGATGCATTGTGGGCGTACAGGACGGCTTACAAAACACCTATAGGCACCACGCCTTTTAGGTTAGCATATGGTCGGGCTTGTCACTTACCGGTAGAGTTAGAGCACAAAGCACATTGGGTGCTTCGAAGGCTCAACTTGAGTTACGATGGAGCGGGGAGGAAGAGATTGCTTGAATTGAATGAGTTGGATGAGCTGCGGATGACGGCATACGAGAATTCGCGGATATACAAGGAGCGCACCAAGTTAATCCATAATCGCCACATCCAGTTGTGCACGTTCAAGAAAGGAGATAGTGTATTGTTGTTCAATTCATGACTGAAGTTGCATCCCGGAAAGCTCAAATCCCGGTGGAGTGGGTCGTTCGTGGTAGAAGAGGTCAAACCACATGGCGCAATCTTGGTGCGGGATGGTGAGACTACATTTTTGGTGAATGGACAAGGATTGAAGCTCTACTTTGGTGAAAATTATAAGAGGAAGATGAATGAGGTCAAACTCATTTCACTTTTGGATGCATGAGGTGCCCAAAAGTTGTCTAGCCTAAGACGTTAAATAAGGGCACTTGTTGGGAGGCAACCCCATCGGTACCTTAGTTTAGTTCATGTACATTCGTAGGTTGATTTGTTTTGGTTTAATTTTTAGTGTAAAAAAGATACCGTGATCGGTTTGTTCTTTGTGCAGGCTGAGGCAGAGTCAATACCATCAACACACTGGTCGATGGTATCGACCATGGAACAGGTTGACGACTACAGATTTTGCACTGCGTCGATACTATCGACGGCCTCGTCGATGGTATCGACATACCTACAGGCAGATCGCAAAATCAAGGTCGATGGTATCGAGATGCCTGTCGATACCATCGATATCTCCGAAGATTTACAGAAGAAATCGACTCAGGAAAGTCGATACCATCGACGGGCGTGTCGATGGTATCGACACATTCAAGTGAAAAAGGCGGAGGCTGGGCCTTGCGAGGATTTTCCCTAATCAGAGAGTCGATACTATCGACTCGCGTCGATGGTATCGACCATCCACGTCACCGATCTGCACGAACAAATCAACGGCGATCGCGGCATCAAGACGGTCGATCCGGGTGCAGCGTCGATACCATCGACCCATGTTGATGGTATCGACACGTCAACGATCCGGGTTTCAAGATCCAGCCATCGACGACCGTCGATACCAGCGAGGGGGCGGATAGCATCGATAAGTGTCGATACTATCAACCCGCGTCGATGGTATCGACGGGTCAACAGTGGCGCCGACCACATCTATTTAAGGGGAGTGATTGCGTCAGTTGACGTCACGCTTTCAGAGCAATCTCCTTCTCTTGTGCCGAGCGATCCCTCGAGCTGTCCAAGCCCGACGACGAGCAGCACCGAGCGAAGGTCTTCATCGAGCGGAGATTCAACTCTCCAATCTTCACCGAGCTCTCTTTCTGATCCCCATTTCTCGTCGCAAACATGGTGCATGTGGCAGGAGCTTCCTCCTCGCGCGCGACTCCGATGGACGTCCCAGAATTCGTGCCACCACCGCCATCGTCGATCGCACGTCCCCGACTTGTCCATCCTTCCTCGGAGGTCTGGAAGATCTACGAGGAGATCATGCGGAGGAAGATAGAGCCCACCCGGTATGTGGACCGAGAGATGATCGGAGATCTCGGATTTGAGGCCAACTTGGCCTATGTTCTGCAGGGGCAAGCCCGTCACATGGGGCGAAGGCCCAATGAGTTGCAATTTCATGCTGATGGTCAGCCGTTCTTCAACGACTGGATGACGTACAAAGAGTTGGTGGCATAGTTCATGGCGTCGCTGGACGTCTGTTTCATGCCCAACGATATAATAGCTACCGATCGTGAGTGGATTAAGGGCCGGGTGTCTTTCTGGCTGTACAACCACGACTACACCCTCATGCTCAAGCAGTTCAACAGGATCTTCAACTGGAACCATTCACAGAACGACCACCAGCGGCCGGACAACCGCACCAACTATGACGCCATCTTCTCTGAGCTGGTGACGGTGCCGCAAGGAAAGTCGGTGAGCTACCACAATGCCGCGGTAGCCAATTTCGAGCACCCTTTCGTCTGGATCTTGCACCGGATGCTCAGTTCCACAGTTTTTCCCCGGGGTGATCTATCCCTTAGCAAATTCCAAGAGCGGACCTATTCTTTCTTTATAAACTCCTGAAGAAACAAGAATGCAATTGGGGTGCCTTCTTTCTGCAGCGAGTATTGGCAGTGAAGAGGAGTACGAGGAAAGCCCCGATTCACTTTGACGGGCTTATCACCAAGCTGGCCATCTACCTGGGGTTGAATCTCGAGCAGCTGACTCCTCTCTCTACAAGAAGCAAGGTGAACTTGCAGCATCTACACCAGTCCAATCTGCTACTTCTCCGAGATGGTGTGGCGTTTGCACACTTCCACGTAAATCAAGCATATCAAGAATGTTCTCTTCCCGACCTCATTTTCAACATTGACGGTGCGCAGCATTTCCGGTGGCCAATCATATCCATCGCCGACTCCGATGAAGAAGGCGGAAATGACGGCGGCGACGACGGAAATGATGACGAGGCTGAGGAGGAAGAAGAGACATTTACACCTCTTCGGGCACGAGTAGCACCACAAAAGCGTCCTCGGATGCATCTGGGTGCATCTTCATCATCACAACCTACGCCACCACCACCACCGCCCTCACAGCCAAGCGAGGATGCCTATTCTATGCAGGGCATGTACACGATGCTGCAAGACATCCAACAGACCCAACATAGCCACACAACCACCTATGCCGGTATTCAAGATACTACCAACCGACTCTTTGTCAATCAGCAGGCGATTTTTGAGAATGAGCGCCTTCTTTTCGAGAATCAGTAGAACATCCATGATAGGTTGCATAGGATGGAGGTGCAACAACAGCCGTTCTTTGATCCTTACTGGAGCTAGAATTATTTTGGGGGGTATCCACAGCCTCCGCCGATGCCCCAGTACAATCTGACATTCTAGGGGCAGTACCCGTCTTCGGACCCCACGGCGCCGCAGTACCCGCCTCCACCACCACAGGAGTGATCCGGTATCACTGTTCCAATCTTTAAGTTTGTTTTTGACTATGAGGCCATAGTCGAATTCAAGCTTAGGGGGGTAGTTGGAACAACTTTATCTTTTATTGTTTTTAGTTTTTAACTTTATTGTTTTTTTTGTTCTTGTTATTTGTTTCTTGCAATTTTAGTTTTTGTAGGATCGACATGCTATCTAGTGTAATCGTGGATGTCATAAAGCTTGTGTCATCTCATTAATTGTTCATGGGAAAATCAAGGGAAATTTAAAATTTTTGTGTGTTTGGAAAGCTTGTCTTGTTTGACCTTGGGCACATATCCTACGAAAATGATTGGTTTTGTCAACTTTAAAACTGTACTCCTAATGATTCATGAAAGTGGACGAAAATGGTTGTTTGAGCCTAAACTGACCAAATGGTAATGAGACTCTAATTGGATGTAAGAGATAGAAACCTCTTAACTACTACACAGGTCAGTAAGGAGGGACACATAATATCTTTCTAAGGTTCAGTCATCTAGTCTCGTGATCTTTCCACCTCTTTACTTTTCACAATCCACCACAAGAATTGGAAGTACTTTACAGTTTTAACTTCTTTGACAACATTGCATATAGATAGGTCATGCATTGAATTTATTTCCATATGTTTTGCATATAAAAAAAAGTAGAATAGTGATACATGCACATTACCCTTAGGTGCATGCCATGTAGTTGCATTCATAATTTTCATGCATAAAGTATATCATGTATCTCAATTTTTCTCCAATGGTGAATTAAATTGTTCCATACCTTCTAAATAGTGCAAATTTCTGAGTACGAAGAAAAATAAGCCCAATAAAATATTCATTATCAATTATGGATATAAGGGTTGAAAAATGAAAAAAAAAGAGAAAAAAAGAGAAAAAATCTGCATAATGGAAAAAAGAAGAAGAAAAGAGTTATGTAGAAGCAACAAGAATAAGAAGGAGAAAGGAACATAATATCACCTGCATTTCAAGATGATTGAGTACATGATGTAGCTTAATTAGATGTCCATCTCGTTTTGAGATGGATGGTTAGTACATGCATCATTCCACCCAATTTTAGGCATTAGGGCATTTTTCATGTGCATTTGCATCATTTAAGACATTTTTGTTTTATGCATGTTGAAACTGTATAATACTTCCACTTTCTTCCATGAACTACCCATCTTCATCCACCCGTTGCTCGGATTGGTAGGCCACCGTGAATTTCTCCTCACTAAGGTATATCAGGAGAACTGCTTCCATGTAGATGGTAGTTAGGGCGAGCAACGTAGTATAGGAGATCACAAGATGCAACAAGTCTGAACCGGCGAGTTTTATTATGTTAACTGCCTTATGTGATAGTGTTCATCAGTTTTGAGGTCAATTTCTTTTATGGATGATTACTGTCGCCTTCAAGGTAATTACCGTTCCGTGGTTAGAGAGGGTCGGTATGTGAATGTCCGGTGGGAGTCATATGGGATGTTGGTTGTGGTGTGTTGTTCTTCAGTTGACATTAGCAATTCTATTCTAAGGATTAGTTGCTCAAGGGCGAGCAACGTTCAAACTTAGGGGAGTTTGATGCGATGATTTTGAGTTGCATTTATAGACTTGTTTGATATGTGTTTTATGCTTTTATTAGTCATTTTTATGGTTAATGTTGCATAATTCATCCACTTTGGTCTTTGCTACTATTTTATGTCAAATCCCCTTTATTTCATCATTTTGAGCATTAATTGTCAAAATATTATTACTTGTGTGAATTTATGTGGTTTCATGTTTGAATTTCAGGGAAAACAAGTATCTGCTTCCGTCGATACCATCGACGAAAGTCGATACCATCGACCGGACCACAGGTTGCCAGCCGCGAGTATCAGAAAAGAGTCGATACTATCGACAGGGATGTCGATGGTATCGAGCTACCATCAGGTTGCTGGCGAGGAAGCAGTCGATAGTATCGACACCAAGTCGATACCATCGACGCACGAAGGCTACAGCGACGCAAAACGACAAAACCGTCGCTACAAGTTCGTCGAACCGCTACCATACTGAGTCGATACCATCGACGCGCCGTAAGATATGTGTTTGCTTTGGAATGATCTTAATCGGACGACCGTGGTTAATTAGTGACCTAATGAGGGAGATATACCTAATGACGACCGCCCGGACGAGGGGAGAGCTCATGAGCCATTGCACGAGTACCGAGGAGAAGTAGAGAGGAGAACAGAGGCTAGAAGCTCATACCAGTTGATCCGGATGCCGAAGAAGATAGATTCCACCACCGGAAGGTGGGAGAGCATGTGTTCTACGCGGAGGATCAACCGGTTCTTCTCCGTTCAGGGGTTTCACCTCTCATTTCACGTTTTTCATATGATTTCCCCTATCTCTACCATGTACTTGCTTGATATGAACATGCAGGGCTAATCCCCTTCGTCTTTAGGACCGGGAGTAGCCCGGGAATTCATTGTATGACAATTTTATAATAGTAATTCATATTTTATCTCCTAAATCCGTGGTATGATTTCGTTTTCTCAATATATTGTTATGCTTGATCACCATAATAATAACCTAATGCTCTTAATCACTTTGAAAGAAGGATTAACGGATGAAAAGAGACGGAATTCACATTAATCGACAAATCCCTTGAACAAGGTGGTGTAAAATTAATGGTGGATACTGAGAGATAGTTCATAATGCTCCTAGTTTAGGGTATAGGTTACTACGACGGTGGAACCGACCTAGACTTAGGTAGTGAATTGCACCACGACAGTGGGCAATTCTGTTTTCAGGCCACTACCCGGATAGAGAGATAAAATTGAGGCATTATATAAAATCTAATACAATGAAAACTCACGGTGAAACCTCAATCCTAAAGATACCCTTTTGAAATTGATTAAATCAACATTTAATCGATCATTTGTTTTGTTTTGTTTTTATTTTCTTTTAATTTCAACAACAACTCTCAACTTGTTAATCGGCTTAGCTGATCACGAGTAGTTAGTAGGAGTCCCCGACGATTGCACGTATCCCTGAGTTCGACTCGGGCCTCACAAAGGCCTGTACTACTCGACGCGTTCACTTGTATTTCTACGCACAGTAAAATTGCGTCAGAGGGCAAACACTATGTTTGGTATATGGGAAAGGGAAGGGAGGGAAGAAGAAGAGAGGGTATGAAAGGGAGGAGTGGGGGACACTTTTGTTAGTCTGTTTGGTATCATGGGTAGGTTAAGAAAAGGAGAACATGAAAAAAAATATAAGTGTAAGAAAATATCCAGTGAGGTAGAACATTGGTGAGACAAAAATGGTACTATCTCCTTTTATATTCATTTTGGTTGTACAAATTGTTTCCTCCATATTTTGGTATTTGTGATAATTTTTTCTTATATGTCTTTGAATTCTTCCATAGTCACCCACATTTCCTCTAATTGTTTGTCTTTCGTTTACATTTTTATGCTTATTATCTAAAAGTTTGCAATTTTTTTACAATAAAAATTTCAGTTTCCTCCTAAATGGTGCACAAAATTTGTTTTAGTGCCCTTTTACATTATTTTTATTCTATCCTCTATTTTTTTCCTAGAATATTCTTCCAAATCATGCTCAAATTATTATATGTACTTTCAAGTGACATAAAATATATGTGATCAAGGGAACAATTACTGAATGAGGAAAATAACAACATTTTTTGGTTGAGCTATTTTGTTGGAAGAAATGACCATTGGAGGAGTCAACTTTAGATCAGATGAGGCCTAGGTGTCAACTGCCCAAGTTGTGGTGTAAATATATAAATGCATGAAGGTCATGGGATATGACTATCAATAGGTAAGTGCAAACTAGTTTACGCTTTACATGCACCTTGTAGGGTAAGGGTATGGGTAAATAATTATTTTAGTCAATATATGCTTATCCACTACCTACAACCTTAGTGGGTAAGGGTAAAGGATGAACCATAGTCATACCCACTAACGCTCTATCTATAAATAATTACATAATCGATTAAGTATATATTAATTGTTTTCAATGAAGTCTTGAAAACATTTAATATTATTTGTGAATCATTTGATACACTAAATGATGATGATCCCTACTTCGTTATAGACATACATGTCCATGTATACAATAATGTATTGCGAGTATAACATGCATGTTTATAAAACAACATGATTTCATAGTTTATGCACCAATAGATAACACATTCATTGGTGTTTTCAACTTCTATGGAACTAATTTGGTCATGTCTACAACATCATTTGGAATTGTAGAAAACATGCCAATATAAAATAATATCATTAGTCCATTTAATTTGATATATGCTAATCATGTTGTCATTGTTGATACCATACAACATTGTGATATCCATATAAATTCCTCACTTCTCCCCAATTTATTATATAGATAAGAGGGTAACACTATGTTTGGCATATGGTGAATGAAGTGATGGGGAAGGGAAGCGAGGGAAGATGAATAAAGGGGAAGGAATGGGAGGGGCATGGGACACTTTTGGAGTATGTTTGGTATCATGTGTAGGGAACGAAAAGGAGAACATGAAAAACTATATAATAATAAAAAAATATCTCGTGAAGTAAAACATTGGTGAGACGAAAATGGAACTATCTACTTTTCTAATAATTTTGGTTGTACAAATATTTCCCTCCATATTTTTGTATTTGTGATAAACTTTTCTTATATGTCTTTGAATTCCTCTATAGTCCCCCACATTTCCTCTAATTCATTATCTTTCGTTTACATTTTTATGTTTATTATCTAAAAAATTTCAATTTTTTTTACAAAAAACAAGTTATGATTTCCTCTTAAATTGTGCACAAAATTTGTTTTGGTGCCCTTTTATAGTAATTTTATTTTATTCTCTAATTTTTTCCTAAAATATTCTTCCAAATCATCCTCCAAAGTTTCATATGTCCTTTCAATTGACATGGAATATATGTGAAAGACTCTGTCTTCTCCATTTGCAAGGTTATTGATTTTTATAATCATAGTGTTTATATTTCCCTCCCACGTTTCATATTTCTATCTGACCTCGTTACAAAATTTCCTTCCAAGTCTTTCCCCTTTTCCTTGTATCCACCCTGATTCAATGGAGAAAAAAAGAGGCAGAAAATACACTTAGTCTTTTTCCCTCTATTCACCTCATTGTCCTCTCTTTTGCATCACTTTATCTAGTCAAACAACCAAAGCATATTTCTTTCCCTTCCCCTCCCCTTCCCTCCATTCACCACACACCAAATAGGCCCTAAGAGTGAGTATAGGGTAAGAGTGTTGGTGGAGTAAAAATCACTCATACCCTTACCTGCATTTATCAAGTAAGACTAAGGGTTAGTATTTACCCTCCCATACATTACCCATTGAAAACCCTACCTTGGAATATCTTTGAATCCTTATTGTCAATATTAAATATAACCGCATAGTCTTTACTGTCTCCATGACGTGCAATTGGTTGGAAAATTAACTGTCATAGAGGTGGATTGTGATTTACTGAGTATAAGATAAGGAACCATGAGGAGAATTCATCTAGAACTAAATGATGAGGGACTCACAATCCAATGGAAATAGTTAAATATAGTTATAGTAACACTTTGTAAATTTGTAATAAAAATAATAAATAAAAACCAACGGATTGCAAACATGATCCCTCAACAATATTCTAGATTCATAAAAGAGTTTATACACTAAATGTTGTCTCTCCAACTAAGTCAAATGGATATTAAAGTGCATAAAATTTGCAAACTTAATAAAATTAGGGTGGGTCATGTATTTTACTTTTGAATTGTTACATACACTAATTTAGTTGTGTAATTACTTAGGCTCAATCTTTGAGATTATTAACATATATCTCATTACGTTAGTTGTATAAACTCCCTATTAGTGTTTCCATCTTTGGATGGTCAATATGGAGTATATAATGTTGTTGAAAAAGAAGCTTCTGATCAATGTATAATTGGATTTGGACTTAATGGGAGTTGCTATTCTATGTTGTCAAACCTAATAAGAGTTAAATAAAAAAAGAGAAAATAAGATGGCTTGTTATGTGAAACATAAACTATATTTTGGAATTAGATAATAACTGAAGTAGGATTCCTGGTTGCAATTATATGTCATGGAGGCCTATATATGGAAGCCCTATGGGAGGAGGGCATCTTACATGTTGGTGTAATACAAGTAGGTATTGATTGTTGATTTTTGGTTGTTGGTGCCTTTTGTGGTAGAAGAGTCAGAGAACAATGATAATTGATGGTTCTCTCTCATTAATGAGAGAGGGCCAACGAATTTGCCATAGGGTGAAGTGGTGGTTGGTAGTCGGTGGTGCATTGGGTGCATCAACAATACAACTCTCTTATTGATAAGAAAGGGACAACGACTTTGCCTTAATGATAAGTAGCAGTTAGTAGTCAGTGGCACATTGAGCGCATGGATGGTGCAACTCTCTTATGGATAAGAGAGGGACAATGACATTTCCTTGAGGTGAATTAGTGGTTGGCAGTCAATGACACAATGGTGGTGCATTGAGAATGATGGTGCATCTGATAAGTATAGGATGCATACCTTTCAGTGGCACTTTGTTGGTAGCGTGACTACAACGTCAACGGTGCTACACCTAATCAGTGAAGGAGGCACCTCAGCTAGTGGCACAAAGAGTGTGTCGATAGAAGTTGTAGTCTGTTCAATTAGTGGAGGATGTGAATCTCCAACTCTTAAGCACAACGGAAGTGCATCAACTATTGTGACAGATCTGTGAAGCAAATCACATACATCAGTCAGCGGTACATTATTGATAACACAGCATGGAAACAGTCTATCCGATCATCAGATGATGCATATCGGCTCTCTCAAGTGGAGAGGGTTCTAGTGGTATGTCGGTGTTCTAGTTGGAGGATCCAACTAGAGCGAGTAACATAGGTAATAATGAGTTAGAAAACCCTATCTTAGAAGAGGTGACCTAATTAGTGGTTGCAGTAGCAATAAGTAAGGATGCAGGCGTGTTTGTGATCCCCAAGAGTTGTAGTGGTGTCATGAGGATAAAGAGTTAAGTGGAATATTTTGTACATGTTGGTTGTGACTTTTTACTTCCTTAGCTTTGTTCTTTAGTATGGGAGCTATCTAGATTTAGCAATAAATTAATCTGGGCAGTGTGAGTTGTAATCTTGGTTACATATTTTTTGTTGTCCAAGTTTTTCCTTATGGTTTTTCTCTTCTTGTCTTGGAGAGTTTTTCATGTTAAATCTTACACCTTTAGTCCTCTAGGGAATCATCACTTGCCCACCAAAATTCCTAACAAGTGGCATCAGCATAAGGTTCATAGGATGTAGTAGGAGTCACTTTGGCATCTTAAGATGGAAAGTTATGCATTGACAGGAAGCAGACACAATAATAGCCGCATATCTGAGATGTCATATTTAGGTTAGAAAGGTTTACATAATATGTTTCAACAAACACTAAGAGGCATATAATGATGACTCCCTCTCAGACAAGGTCATTGCAAAGTCTTCTTCAAGACAACATACACATCAAGAAGAAGGGATATGCAATGGATGTTTATTTGTTACATTCAGATTGGAGAATCAAGCTTCTAATGAGGAGATAATTGATAGGGGAAACTTATCCAGTGGGTTTTTGAGCCTTGTTATAAGGTCAGAAATATATTTTTCATCTAGGTTGGTTTGACTAATTGGTTAGAGGAGAAACAATATTCCAAGTATAGACATGAAGAGAGAAATAGTGTTGCTAGGATACTTCTTCTCAGCTATCTAGGAACAAAGTGAAGTTGTTGTGGGACTTCAACAAGATGGATAGAAATGATATGATGTTATAATGTTTGACAAGAATGGATCCATCACATATGGTAATGACCTCCAGAAACTACTCCAGATGACCATTTAAGATACATTCTCCCCCATTAGTTGGAGGGAAAGATTTTTGAAAAAGAAGGTTCTGGCCAATGACTAATTAGAATTGGACTTAATGGGAGTTGGTATTATGTGCCACAAATCCTAAGAGGAGTAAAATTCAAAAAGAAAGAATATAGCTCCTTATTTGCAACAATAATTATTATTTGAATTGGATTAAGAACTAAAAGTAGGATTCCACATTGCAACCAGATGGCATGGAGGCCTATAGAGGCCCTATGTGATACCATTGAGATCATCTGACATGATGGTGTGATCCCACCAATTGTTGGTTGTTGGTGCCTTTTGTGGTAGAAGAGCTAGAGAACAATGACAACTGGTGGTGCTCTCTCGTAGATGAGAGAGGGCTAATGACTTTGCCTTTAGGCAAAACAATAGTTAGCAATTGGTGGCATATTGGGTACATTGACAATATAACTCATTTGTAGATAAGAGAGGCCAACGACTTTGCCTTAAGTTAAAGTAGTGGTTGGTAGTCTGTGGCATATAAGGTGCATCTATCATGCATCTCGTTTGTGGAAAAGTGGGCCAACTACATTAGCTTGAGCTAAAATAGCAGTTGGTAGTAGACAAAATAATGGAGGTATATCAACAACGGCGACATATCTGAGTTGCAGAGTATGCATAACTATCAGTGATGTTTTGTTAGTGCTTCAACTACAACATCGATGGTGCTCTATTTGATTAGAAGAGAAAGTGCATCAGTCAGTGACATAATGGGTGCATCGACAGTCAT
This sequence comes from Alisma plantago-aquatica, assembly GCA_963693085.1. NCBI lineage: Eukaryota > Viridiplantae > Streptophyta > Magnoliopsida > Alismatales > Alismataceae > Alisma > Alisma plantago-aquatica. Next base: position 525,863,850 of record OY856413.1, on the reverse strand, counting down.
TGCAATGGTCTGGTTAGTGGAGGGCATGCATCTATCAATCAGAGGCACATAGTAGTGCATCGACTACGGTGGTGGATGCAAGCAGTAGAGGACACACATCAGTCGGGGGAACATTATTGGTGATGCGGAAACAATATGGATTTGTTCGATCATCATTGAATGTTGATCGTCTCTCTCGTGTTGAGAGGATTCAGATAGTACATCAATGTTCTAGTTGGTGGAGTCAACTAGAATGAGCACCACAAATAAAAGTGATGAGACAACCTTATGATTAGAAGAGGAGGCCGAGTCAGTAGTCACAACAGTAATAAGTAAGGACAAAGGCGTGTTTCTGGTCTCCAACAACAACAGTGGTGTCGTGAGAAGTAGTTAAGTGTAAGATTGCGTACATGTTGGGTGTGATTTTCTTCTTCCTTATCTTTGTTCTCGAATGTGGGAGCTGTCTAGATTTGGAGGTAGTTAAATCTATACATTTTGAATTGTTATCTTGATTATATAGTGTTGCTTGATTGGTATTGTCCAGTAGTTTTTCTTTTCTTATCTTAAGAAGAATTTTTCACGCTAAATCTTGTCTTTTCAAGTTTTACAGAGCAGTGTCACTTATCCACCACAATTCCTAATACGTCACCTTCACATAAATCGTAGATGAAATTCAAATGGAATAATGCCACAAAGAAGTACAGTCTAATGACTTAGTAGTTTAGCCCATATCACTCTACAAATGGACCTTATTTAGACCCATCGAATAACTTCCTTATATTGCGGAATCACAAACCTTACCTAATGTTTTTCTCCTCACTCTGCTTCTACTTCATGATTTGCAACGGGTCGGGTTACAATGAAATCCCTAATGAGCACACTTTCTCTTTCCGACCCCTCATAGTTTGTTGTCCTAGTTCTAGAGTTCAAGATCAGCATCTTATATCCCAACTTGTTGTCTACCCAACTGTTTAATCGCAGGGATGCATTTATTTGGATGATCATCCGTTGAAATGAACAGGGACACTACTTAGTGACTTGCAATCAGACTAAAGATTTGTTCCCCTTATATTTGTGCTTCTACATGTCACAAGTGAGTTAATAAAATACATACAAGAAAGTCACCTTTGTACAGACAAATAAGTATTGGTCTTACCCATTCCAGATTCCTCGCTCCGCCACTGGAAATGACCCTCTCCCATACATATTAAACATTGCTATATACGTTGAGTATTAGAGAACGACATGCATGCACTTACCAATTCAGAAAAGTTGCGACTAGCGTCTATATTAGAAACGTCACAAAAGTTGGAATACCCGTAAATTAGATGAGATTGTAGGTAACCAAAGAAGCTAAGAAAGAACCGTAAACACTAATGACAGTCAACCAGGTTTTAAATGGATAACTTGTGCCTGCTGATAAAGCTTCTTGATGTTCCGATCTTCCAGGCTATACTTTAGCTAAGGATATAACAGGCAGAAGTGAGTCCTCTTCCTATATTAACACGGTCATAGCTTTTGACATGCGAGAAATCCGATTTCACATGGCTAGTAGCTAGAGAAGAAACAAGAAGACAGTTGTAGTCGAGATTCATGGCCAGTTACATCTAGCTAGAGAAATCAGATTTCACATGGCCAGTTACATCTAGCTAGGCGGAATAGCTGAAGGCTTGCCATACTACGAAGCAACTTACAGAACAGGGAAGTAGGCTGCAGCTAAAGCCTGATTCAAGGGCATTCATTGCCTATATCCATAATGCATGATAGGAAGCAAACATAAACTTAAAAAATAAAAAAATGTGCATAGGCTGCAGGTACTAAGGCATTGAGTGCCCTGTTATGATCATATATTCTTTTATTTAGGCAAGAACTCATATCCGTAAATCTCCACTTTCATTTATTACGCTAGAAGCTTATATTATATCCGGAATGATACTTTTCGTGACTTTTCTTTCTACGTCTTATGTTCACGACACTACTTCTATCCATGATGCCGCGAAGTATGAAACCTGCATGGCTCTTGATCCTTGGGCCCTGCCAATTAGCAGAAGTATGTATATTCCCAAATTGCTGAAGCTTATATTTACTATCAGAATGCTGTTTTTAATGACTTTTTTGTCTAATTTCTATGTTCGCATATACTTATATTCATGATGCCGCGAAGTATGAAATCTGGCTCTAGATCCTTGGCCCCTGCCATTAAGCAGAAGTATACATATATTCCCAAGTTGCTGATTTTCTTCTGCTACAATATATCAACAGTTTCAGGAAGATTCACTGAATCCCTGGGATTTCACAAACAAACATAAACAGCATGTGAAGTTGCTTTTTCTAAACCAACGAAACACCGATGTCACTGAATGTGGACCTGAGTCTCCGTCCACAGCTCTGGCAAATACAAATAAACAACAAAGTATAGCGACGATCATATATACCCTATATGGCTAAAGTAGACAGCAACAGCTGGCATATACTAGCTGACCGAGAGAATACTTCAGTATAACCATTAATATGCGACAACGTTTCATATCTTCATACGTAATTCTCACAACGTTACCGTGGCAAACTGTGAAGTAAACTTATTATTTATGATGTAAATAATAGATCTAATTAATTATATTAGCAGCATTAACACAGTGTGGCTCAATTTTGTGAGTGATGCTAGGTTGTATCTTGCTATCTTTACTTGACACCTTGAATATCACGGTCATGATCTACCCTTTTTTCCTTTATCTCATTAAGTGTTTTGTTATACGAAAATGATTCTGTCACGCGCGGCTGGGAGCAAGCACAGCCCACGCGCGGGAGAAGATGGTATGACTGGGGGAGAGGCTGTTTTGAGGGGCTGACGTGGTGGATTTTGATTGGATGGGTTGGTAAAAGTTGTGTAATATGTAAATAAATTTATTTTGATTATAACTTTTGAACCGTAATTATTTTTTTAACAAAATAAAAACTGTTGTATTCGTTATGAAAAATACATTCCAACAAACCTAATATTGATATATTTTTAACAAAATAAAAATAAAAATGATATGAATAGGTTATTCTAGATGTCAATGAACCGATTTGAGTGTCAATTAACCATCTTTGGTTGTCATTAACCATTCATATGTGTCATTAGCCATTTATTGACGTCGTTATAATTCTAGGTGTCAATGAATCATTTTGGGTGATATTAAGTGGTCTTAGGTGTCAAACAGACTATTGCGGTGTCGTTATGTTGTTTTGGTTGTCAATACCTTATTTGAGTGTCATTTTAAACTTCTGGGTGTTAATGAACCATTTTAGACGTCAGTTACCTTATTTGGGTGTCATATTTATACTTTTAGGTGTCAATTACCTTATTTGGGTGTCATATTTATACTTTTGGGTGTCAACGAACCATTTTGGATGTCATTAAGTGGTCTTAGGTGTCAAACAGACTATTTGGGTGTCGTTATGTTGTTTTGATTGTCAATACCTTATTTGGGTGTCATTTCAAACTTCTGGGTGTCATTGAATTATTTTGGGCGTCAATTACCTTATTTGGGCGTATATTTATACTTTTGGGTGTCAATTAACCATTTTGAGCGTCAACTAACTATTTTTGGGTGTCAACAACCATTTATGGGCACCATAGTTGGTTGTCAATTAACATATATATCATTTTTTTATTTTTTATCTAAAAAATATGTCAATATTAGGCTTGTTAGATTGCATTTTTTGTAACGAAACTAACGGTTTTTATTTTATTAAAAAATCCATTACGGTTCAAAAGTTATAGCTGAAACAAATTTATTTAACTATTGCATAATTAAAAAAAACACCCAATCACCAGCCGCCACGTGGCAGCGGTTTGGGAGCTATTTCTCCCGCGCGTGAGACCGGGCGTCACCCAGCGTGAGCATCCCAGAATCTTAACCCTTTGTTATAATCATGTCCTGCACAGTATATAGTAGAATGTGTCATCTTATTGTGAAAACCAGTAGGCAATTTGAGAGCGTTCACCATAGATGTTCTATCCGTTGGGGCCTCTAATCATCATAAGTTTGCAAAGAATGAGATTCAAATGTAATTAGTTATATTTCTAGAAACAAAGTTCAAAAACTATACCACGAAAGATAATTTTGTTGATAACACAATTGCAAGGTGTTTATTCCCGTGCCTTTACTAGAATACATGGCCTTGCTAGCGTCGACAAGATATTGCTTGAAATCATCTTATATGGTTAGAAAATTGTTATCCCCACATAAATATGAGTACCCTTTCAACAAACTGATTTTATATAGCATGAAGCAGAGGTATCATTGCTATTTAATTAACATTTACGCAGAGTTATTGCATAGATTAATCAGTCAAGGATACGCCGAATGCGTTTTCAACTGAGATATTAGTTTTGGAGTGCGCCAAATTCTGTTTCAAGGTTAAAAGTACTACAGCATGTCAGAAAACACAGTGCAACCACCAGTCCAGCACTGGAATCCAAAGGCCGAGCTCCGTCGCTTTCTAATTTATGATGTACATGAACGACTGAAGAAGCACGGAAGCTGGCAGACAAGGACCATTCGATGTATGCCAGATTGCCATGTATGGGTGTGGTTGATCTATAATTTGCCAACCGATTAATCGATGTAAAGATAGCAATGCGTGCATTCAAGTCTGCAAGATGCCACATCCCGACCCCACAGTGCAAACACAAGTTGCTATAGTGTGCATAAGACAAGATCTCACATGGCCTTATTGCAGAAACACAGTCCTTGGCTGGCATCCAATGAAGTCGCCTTCAGCAATCTGCACTGTACTGATCGGTCTACTCCTGTTCGTCTATAAAACTCGGTTGTTCCCCTTCGAGCTCCATCGGGCTGTGAACGTTCTAACAGAGATCCTTACACAGTAGTTTATAGTTCTCCTCAGCTAGCCATTCAACTAGCAAGCTAGTCTACAGCAAGATGGCGTCTAAGTTTCAGGCTTCAGCCGCACTCCTAGTGGCCCTCAACCTCGTCTTCTTCACAATGGTGTCCTCCTCATGTCCACCACCTCCCAAGCCCAAGATCCCCTCCATCCCTACCACAAGGCCAGCGTACCCACCGGCCGTCAAGTACCCGGCTTGCCCCAGGGACACTCTCAAGCTCAGTGTGTGCGCAAACGTCCTCAATGGCCTCGTTAACGTGGTTATTGGCACGCCACCGAAGTCTCCCTGCTGCACCCTCCTCCAGGGGCTCACCGACCTTGAGGCGGCTGTGTGCCTCTGCACCGCCATCAAGGCCAACATCCTTGGTATCAAGCTTAACGTGCCCGTGTCTCTCAGCCTCCTCCTCAACTACTGTGGATGTAAGGTCCCTGCTGGCTTCCAGTGCGCATGATCAGCTCCACTTATTTGTTGCGGTTGCCAAACGAGTTCATGTGCTTCGTGGATTGTTCGTGATCATTTATAGATATCAGTGTGGAATTATCTGGCTTAATCGGTTCATTGTTGAGATTTAAACACCGACGTTTACTCCACGAACAACGAGTGTAACGTTATGGTGGTATTACAACGAAAATTCATGTTGCTTTAATAGAAGCTTGCCATTTATATTTCTCATTATATATCGATTCATTTTCCAGGGTCTATCTGACACCGTAATATTGTTATTTGGTTCTTAATGATAAAACAATCGAGTACATTGGTGTTGAAATGGGACAAGTGGGAAGTATATTTTTTTGTCAAGTATGAAGCGCTGTAGAAAGTGAACCAGGGGGAAGTTGTAGAGATATTGAACTTAAAGGGAAGGAAAGTTGTGATACTATAATTATACACCCGTTTGTGATTTAAGTAATATCCTATAATTTTGCTCATGATTCACCAATGTATAAACGTAGGTTTAGAAACCATCCATAACATCTATGGCGTTTTCCTATGACCCTCACGCTAATAATCTACCCTAAGATCCCAATCCTTCTTGTCGTGTTACACTTTATGCCTTTGGTAAACTTCTCTTTCTTGTAAACCCATACATACAGTTCGCTTGTCCAACATGTTTGTAAGTGTTACGCTCAGCCAAATGGGTGATCATAAGAGCATCTATTTTTCTCAATTATTGAGCCTGCATGATGTTGTCAGTATTAAGCTCCTTACTAGATAGTGGCTCTAGACCTCAATGGTGGAATGGTGACACAACGGATCATCTCACCACCAACATAGGAACCTACTCACCCAATAAATAATACCAAGGAGAACGTGATATACCTCCTCCCTTTCTTCTCTCTCTATAAATTTCATGTCAATTATATGCTTCTAGTTACTATCACTATCTAATTTTGGATTAGTTAACCCTGCACACTATTTAAGGGGATTTGTTAAAATACACCATACCTTATTGTTCATAGTTTTGTACCTTCTAAATCCACCACCATTGCTAAGGACACATGTTAGAGGGCTTTTTGAATCCAACTAGGTGCAAGGAACTCAGCAATGAACTTGGTTAATTGTGAGGACCTTTGTTCCTCTTCATTTTCTCATTCCTTCTCCTCTAGTTTTTTGGTCTCCTCCTGAAGTTGGTTGATATGCGCAACAAACAAATGGGTTTCTTTGTACTCTTTCTGTAATATTAAGTATCAAAGTTAACGAATTCCTATTGGCATATGCAACTTTACACACAAGTATAAGACCATATGATGTGTGCACACCATTGTGTGAGGAGTGGCCGTTTAATACAAGATCCAAGGGCTCTGATTTTTTGAGGTGTTTCCTTTTCTTTTCTATAAATGTAGATTATCTTATTATTGAATTTAGTGTGAAAATTTATGGAAGTGTGAAAGAATTCTTCAAACTAATGAAAAAGCATAGACATTGAATGGAACCCTTGGTCTAATGTTTAATATATCCCAAGACCCTAATCTTCAAAAATAAAAGAAAATTCCTAAAGAATAAAAGCAAATACAAGTTTGGGTAATATATTATTTGTAAAAAATACTTTATATGATTTATAAGAAACCATGTATTGTCAAACCACACCCTGATTAGTAACATTGTATCCAATGTCTACTAGTATAGTTATTTTAAACATATTTCAACTATTTGATGTAGTTTATATAAAAATTGATAACGGCAGCCAGAGGGGATGTGTTGATCAACATAGAGCTGAGCGACACCAACCAACCGCCTGTTAACAGTCACCCTAACCTTATTGAAAATGTGGCGAGGGAAAGGAGAGGGAGTAGTGGTAAAATGAAGGGCTCACTGAGGAAGACAAAAGGTATTAGTGGGATGGAGACAGAACCCCATCAAAATGGATCGACTTTCGGTGAGACATAGACTGGTCCAAGTCCAATCTATTGAACATTTGTTTTAATGCTTAGTATATTCTTTTGGAATGTACATGGATTTAAGAATAACAAGACCTAAAATTACCTTAACTAAATGATGCATGTACACATGTCTAAGATCTTTATTGTGATTGAATCACAAATTTTTGGAGCAAAAGAAATGAAGTGGTCATAATTTTAGGGTTCATTGATCTTATAGGATTGAGGCAAGGGGAATCTATGGTGATATCTGGATTATTTGGAAGGAGAAAAGTTGTTATTCAGATATCATTGAGAGTTGTTGTCAATACCTATGACGTTATGTAGATGGCACATATTTAATTCTGGTTTATTTTCACCAGAATATTACACTCAAGAGCTTATTTTTGAAACATATCATCGCTTTGGGGGCAGCAATTCTTAGTGAATGGGTGGTGGTGGTGACTTCAGGACCATGCTACATTAATCTAAGAATTAAGGATGTCATTTGTTCAAACATTTTAAAGTAAATAATTTTCATGAGGTGCTCATCAAGGTAGGGCTTGTTGACCTTTGTTTCTTGGGGCTAAGGTTTCTTACAAAATGGGGCATGCTTCATGAAAATTTTGATTCATTTCTATCTAACAAAAGTTGGATTCAGAAACACTTTGACTGCATAGTATGCCATTTTCCACAGATCAATTTGGATCATTTCCTGATCCATCTCAATGACAAGATTATGCCTCGTCAACCATTTGTTTTATTGAAAAAGGTAATCTAAGCGATGAATAAGGACTACAAGACATTACTAAGGATAATTTGGGTGAATAGGGTTTCATTCATCAAGTCTCAGATCATATCAAGGGAAAAATTGTGAATTGGGACAATGAACATCAAGCTATTGTGGGTAGAAGGAATGTAGCAATCAGAATGAAGATAGAAAACTTATAGTTAAAAATTAAGCATGTTATGATATGGATATAGATGAGGAACATTTCAATTTGCAAAATGCATATGAGGAGGTAGTGACAATGGAGGAGGAAGACTTGAGTTAGAAATGCCATTCAATCTGGATCCATAATGGGGAAAACAACTCCAAATATTATCATTCTTTTTTTAAGAATCGCAAGTGGGGGACCTTATCCTTAATCTTCAAAATTAGCAGGGTCAAAGGATAACATATAAATATCCTATGAAATCAAAGTTCATACAAAAAAGTTTTTCCAACTCACTACAATGTATCCCCCAACATTAGAAGACCTTAAGGATATTCCTTGGTTCTTTTAACACCTAATGGTTGAAGAATTGAGTCAACTACAACAACTACCTATAGAACATGAAGTCAATAGGATGTTGGACAAGATGGGGAGGCATAAGGAAGGGTTACTAGACAACATTGATGTTGATTTCCTCCATGATTATTCGGAAATAAGTAAAGGGATGGCGAATACGTCTATATGTCGTGTACTACTGGGATATCCTCTTTAATCACGTTTGTGACTCGGTCATAGATCTAATTGGTAAATATTATAAACCTACAAAAATAGTGGAGAACTCCTTCTCATCTCGTTAAATATTACATTGCTTAAGATGTGTTTAATGTTTGTGTTAGAGTGGCTCAAGCTATTCATACCAAGGTGGATATCCAAAGCCCAAAGCATCTTTGTCCCAAAGAAGTGAATATGGGATTACATACCCCATCCTAAGAGTTGATCCACAACATGAGAAGTTCATATGTGAAACCCAACACAGAATTTAGATCAATCTCCTAGAGTGTATGATTTAATATCAATTGACTTTGTCTATGTTATGAACAATAAGGTGTGACCACCTAATAATATGTGTTGTTATATTATGAATTCCATTTAAGGGGGAAGAAAGAATGAAGTATATTTATAGAGATTGAATACAATGAGAGTCTTAAGGAAGGGTGATGCAATTTCGAGAAATTAATTTGTTATTTTTTAGGATAGGTTGAGTCATTTAACTAGAAACTCAATAACTTATGGTGAATGCAAGTAATGTACCACTGTACTTTGGCTAAGAAACGTACCCTAGTCAACACACCCACTATTTAAAACAATCTACACACTACTACAGAAATAGCATTCAGTGTCACTTTTTTGGGTGTCGGTTATTAAGGAAAACCGACGCCTATAATATTAAACGTCGGTTATTTATGCAAACCGACGTCTATATTCGTAGACCAGCCAGACACAGGTACCGCTTTATATTCAGCGTCGGCTGGTTATAACAGATTGACGCCTAAAATCACCCGCGAAATCCAATTTTTGAGCAAAAACATTTTAGGTCACCTACAGCGTCGGTTTTTTAACTATTCATCGACGCCTATTGAAAATGAAAATTTGCACGAAAAGTCCCACTTTCAGTGTCGGTTATCCTTCGATAACCGACACTGATAATGGTTCCCACCAAATAATTTAGGGTAAAGGTTGTCTAGTTGGGCGTCGGTGTTTTACTAATAACCAACGCTAAAGCGTAATAGGCATCAGTTTTGTAGATAACCGACGCCGATGACCAACTTAATAGATCCGATCACACCCGGCTCTTCCCCCTTTCTTCCTGTTTCATCGTGACTTCTCTTCTTTGCTGCTACTCGCCACCGTTCTCCCAAAATCGCCCGTCGTCGGTTGCTGCTGCTCGCCGACGCCGCTGCCCGCCGCCCGTTGTTGCTGCTTCTTCTCCTGCTACTTCTCCGACCGGCGCCTGTTGCTTCTCCAGCCGTCAGTTGCTTCTGCCCGCCACCTGCCCCTCTACTTCTTCTCCTGCTCGCCGCCACTGCTGTCGTCGCGCTTTCCACGCTAACTCCAGGTAGCGCTACCTCTTTGCTTCCTTCTCCCTAGCTATTTACCAACATGCAAGCACGACCATGGCTGTGTTGGCCTACCACGGCCGTGCTGGACAGCACGGCCGTGGTAGGCCAACACAGCCACGGCCGTGCTTGCTGTTGGTAAGGATATGAACAAATTTTTATGTAATGCTTTATGTAAATCCTAGGATATGAACAAATTTTTTGCTTGCATATATTTGTGCTTCTAATCCTAATGTTTTACTTAATTCAGTAAATTTTGATGCATGTTGAAATAAGATTTAAACTTGTCAATTCTAGCATCCTAATTTGATTTGATTAAACCTAACATTGATGAAACACTAACATCAATTGTGATGAAACCCTAACATTAATTGTGATGAAACCCTAACATGTACATATCTATTATTGTGTTTGTTGGCTTAGAAACCCGTCCAAGATTTACTCATTAGGAGTAAATCTTGGATAGTCCCCAGTTTGGGACTGTTCTTGAACACCTAATCTCACTTAGGATGTAAGTGTATAATGTGTATTGGGTTTTTGAGAAAATTTCGGTAGCATTTCCCCGTTTGTTCTCTAAGTACATATGTAATTAGAGAACAGCGGGGAAATGCTGCTGAAATTTTCTTGAAAACCCAATACACATTATACACTTACTAGTGAGATTAGGTGTTCAAGGATGGGATAGGTGGTACACATTTATTATATATAAGAATGACATCACATGTGTTTGTTGGCCTAGAAAGTGAACAATCATTGTTCTTTATATTACTTGTACATTGGTATAAATTAGAATGAACAATCACTAAATTATATACTGTTTGTATGGAGTCCGACTTCATTGTAGATAATAGGAGTAAATCTTGGATAGGATGTAAGTGTATACCCTAATCCTGTCCTAATATATACTTGTTTTTTCTTTGATCATAGAATGGATAGATCATGGATGTCCATTCACAATCGCTGCACACCAGAGTTTATATCTGGTCTTGATCAGTTTGTTAGATTTGCCGAGGAACATAGGAAAAAACCTACAGATAGGTTCTACTGTCCATGTAGGCATTGCGGTAACAACTTGAAAGTCAACACTGGTGAGGAAATCAAAAGTCATGTCATGTGTAATGGGATTGTACAAGGCTATACAGAATGGCACTGGCATGGAGATATTTCAAACTCCGATAGTAGTGCTTGGGTGGAAGAAGAAATTGCCTCCGATGACGTAGATGTGAACGAACCAGTTCCAGTAGACATCGTTGATGCGATGCTGGATAGTTGTAGGGTAGAGCACACCGATCCACCTCCTATCTTTAGAAACATTGTGCATGATGCTGAGATACCGTTATACACAGGCTGTACTAAGTTTACGAAGCTTAGCGCTGTGTTGAGATTGTATAAGTTGAAAGCTAACAATAGATGGAGCGACAAAAGCTTCACTGAATTGTTGACTTTGTTGAAAGAAATGCTTCCTGAAGGAAACAAGCTGCCAATCTCAACATACCGGGTAAAGAAAATGTTGTGCCCAATGGGAATGGAGGCCAAGAAGATACATGCATGCCCAAATTATTGTGTATTATTTCAAAAGGACTATGTAGATTTGAAAGATTGTCCAAAATGTGGTGCGTCACGGTATAAATTGACGACTTCGGGGGAGTCCAAAACTGGTTCTCCTGCCAAGGTGTTGTGGTATCTACCTATAATATCACGGTTTCAATGCTTGTTTGCAAATCCGAAAGATGCGAAGAATTTGAGGTGGCATGCAGATGTTAAGAAAAATAATGATGGGATCCTACGACATGCATCTGATTCCCCACAGTGGAAGAAGATTGATCTATTGTACCCCATATTTGGTGAAGAAGATAGGAATCTAAGACTTGGGCTTTGTACAGATGGGATGAATCCGTACGGGACATTGAGCAGCCAACATAGCACTTGGCCAGTCATGCTTGTTATATACAATCTTCCTCCCTGGCTGTGCATGAAAAATAAGTATGTTATGCTGTCGTTGTTGATATCGGGCCCTAAACAACCCGTAAATGATATCGATTTTTATCTTGAACCTCTGATTGATGACTTAAAGAAACTTTGGGCTGAAGGTGTGATGACCTATGATGCTTCAGGAAGAGAGACATTTCATTTGCACGCTATGTTGTTTTGCACTATTAATGACTTTCCAGCATATGGGAATTTGTCTGGATATAGTGTCAAAGGAGCTAAAGCGTGTCCTATATGTGAAGAAAACACTGATTCAATAAGACTAAAACATGGCGACAAGACTGTATATCTTGGTCATTGAAGATTTCTTTCAAAATTCCATCCGTATCGTAGGAAGCGCAAAGCATTCAATGGATGGAATGATGAACGGAGTGCACCTAAACCTATACCAGGGGATGTTGTTTATGAAAGAGTAAAAGACATTGTCAATGAATTTGGTAAGAAATCACAATGTAGTATGGCCACACGGAGTGACAATTCTTCATTCAAGAAGAAGTCAATATTTTGGGATCTTCCTTATTGGAGTTCTTTGACAGTCATACATTGTATCATTGTAATGCACATTGAGAAAAATGTTTGTGATAGCATCATTGGTACTCTATTAAATATACCAGGTAAGACTAAAGATGGGATAAAATCCAGACTGGACCTACGTGAAATGGGAATAAGGTCAGAATTAACAGAATTACATGAAATGGGTAATAAAAGAACATACTGACCTCCCACTTGTTACACGTTGTCTAGAAATGAGAAGAACGCTTTTTGTGAATGCTTGGTAAATGTTAAGGTGCCACATGGTTACTCATCCAACATCCATAGATTGGTATCAATGAAAGATCTGAAGTTGGTAGGTCTTAAATCTCATGATTGTCACACTCTATAGCAAAAAATATTGCCCGTGGCAATTCGATCTATATTGCCGAAGCATGTAAGGTTTGCAATCACCAGACTTTGTTTCTTTTTCAACAGTCTATGCAGCAAAGTTATTGACCCTGATACTCTCAATAATTTGCAAAGAGAAGTGGTTGTTACCCTATGTCAGCTTGAGATGTATTTCCCTCCTTCGTTCTTTGATATCATGGTACATCTTGTTGTCCACTTGACTAGGGAAGTGAAAATGTTGGGACCAGTTTTCTTGCATTGGATGTATCCCTTTGAACGATACATGAGCATTTTTAAAGGTGATGTTCGAAACCGTTATCATCCTGAAGGGAGTATTATTGAAGGTTATGTGGCGAGAGAGGTTATGGATTTTTGCAATGACTTTCTGAGTGGTAATAACACTCCTGTTAATGACAAGAATATTGAGGAGGGCAAAGGAATTTTGGGATCACGGGTGAAAGTAATCAGCCGTGAGCAGTTGGAACAAGCTCACTTGTATATTTTACACAACATTGACGAAGTGAGTGTTTATATCGAGGAACATACCAATTTCATCAAGAGACAACATCCTCGAGTAAGTTCAATGTGGCTTGCTAGAGAGCATAATAAGACTTTTACTAAGTGGTTTGAAGATAAAGTCTTACATCAACTATCTCAAACACCAAATGATATTACAAAAACTATCAAATGCATCGCCTTTAAACCAAAACCGAATGTTATGTCTTATGAAGGGTTGGACATTAATGGGTTCACATATTACACAAAGCACCAAGATGATACGAGTGTCGTCCAAAATACTGGGGTCCCTCTTCAAGTGTCGACTATGTATTTTGCAAGTGTACAAGATAAGAGTCCATGTGAAGCTAAAATGTCATATTACGGTGTCATTGAAGACATATGGGAGTTTGATTACGTAGATTTCAGAATTCCGCTCTTTAAATGTAATTGGGTTGATAACACCAAAGCAGTGATAGTGGATGAATTGGGTTTCACTTTGGTGAACTTTGAAAAGATTGGCAAGAAGGGTGAACCATTCATATGGCATCACAGGCGAAACAAATATTCTATGTCGATGATCCTGCAAATGATAAATGGTCGGTTGTTCTTCATGGTAAAAGATAGTTCATTGAAGATCATATAGATGAAGAAGAGTACTATGATAAGTATGATGACTCCAGTCCATTCTCAGTTGGGTTGCCAACTCCACAAAATATTGAAGCTAATGATGACTTATATGTGCGCGGAGATCACAATGAAGGATTGTTAATTGATAAAAGATCACAATTTTAGAGACATGTATGTTTATACAAATGCTAAATGTTTGCCTTTTTCTAGTTAATACAAATGCTAAATGTTTGCTTTTTTCTAGTTAATACAAATGCTAAATGTTTTCCTTTTTCTAGTTAATACAAATGCTAAATGTTTGCCTTTTTCTAGTTAATACAAATGCTAAATGTTTTCCTTTTTAATGACATTTTCAGATGGCTGACCATGATGAGCATGATGTCCATGATGAGCATGAAGTCCATGATGAGCATGTTGTCCATGTTGAGCATGGCGAGGATACCAATGTAAGTTCTAAAAACATATCCTGTATTTCTATAAAATTCATTATCTTCTAGTTATGTCATATATCCTATATTTCTATATTGGGCTAATTCAGTGTGTTTATTTTTGTCAAATTTGAGGTTGATGATGCACATGTACCCACTGAAGCACTGGAGCAACTTGATGCGCAACACCAAACACTTAACAAGAAATGGGGCATCACTCTATTGAAGAAGTTAATAGTGCTGAGTGGCAGTGGATCCAAATTGGTTGTTGAGTTTGATAATGGAGGAAATGCAATTGGAGTGAACCGCAATAATTTTGTAAACTATCTTGGGTGTGTCACTCAAAGCCATTGTGGTGTTAAGTATGATAATTGGCATAAAGTTCCTCAGGCGAAGAAAGACTTGATATGGAAGGATTTATGTGTGAGTTATTATTATTTGCAATTCTATTATGTAGATTACAAATTATATTATTTGCAATTCTATTTTTGGATACTAGTTAATAAGAATTCTATTTTACAGAATCTGTTTGCATTGGATGAGAAGCTGCATCGTAAAAGCGTGATGCAACGCGCTGGAAAGATGCTTAGGAACTATAGGACAAATCTGAACAGAGAATACATAAAAGATGGTGATAAGAAGAAGAAGTCATCCCTTGAGCAGTGGAACTTCTTGGACAAAGAAGATTGGGACAATTTTGTTGCTTCAAGAAAATCTGAAGAATTCAAGGTAGTAGGCGTCACTCTCAATTCAATTAATATACGTTGTATTCACCTATTCAAGATTAACATTTAGTGCTACTAACCAAATCATTAATGTGCATACTAACTAGGCCCTCAGTGACATGCAAAAAGCAAGGCGTGCACTGAATGTGCATGATCACACTATGGGTCCAAAGGGCTATGCAAGCGTTCGCCAAAGACTACAGGCGGAGTCTGCGTCTACTCAGGAGTCTACTGCTACGCAGGAGTCTGCCACACCCATGCCTCGCCATGATATTTGGATAGCTGGGAGGCAAAACAAGAAGGGTGAAATAAAGAAGCCCGTAACTGCTGAGGCGGCTGCGAAAATGGTAAAATACAACTCTTAGAGAAATCGTTTGAATATTGATTATTTATGTTGTTAACTTACCAATTTCTATTGATGGTGATTAGCGGGAGCTGCATGAGCAGAGGAAACAAGGCACATTCATCCCTCAGGGCACAAGGGATGAATTGACAGTTGCTCTGGGTAACCCAGAGCATCCTGGACGTGTTAGGGGTGCAGGCACTGGTGTTGGCATCAAAGCATTCTTTGGGCCATCCCAGCGCAAACCCAGAGCGGGACTTTCACAAGAAGAGGTAACCTATTCTTTTTTTAGAATGTTACTGCAAAAGGGAATTCAATAATAAGAAGCTAATGTTTCTTGTATCCATGTATAGGAGAATAAGAGAGCCGATGATATAGTTGCTAAGAAGGTCAATGATATAGTTGCTGAGAAGGTCAAGGAAGAAATAGTGCGGTGGCAGGCATCTCAGGCTTCCAATCAGCCTATGGCGACCCACTCTTCTTCTGATGCACAGACTGCGAGTAATCCCAGAGACCCATTGCCTAGCACGTCTCCTGTAAGTATTGTTTATGACATTGTAGCTACTCTTTTCAAGATGATATGTTTTCAAGATGATATGTATATATGTATAACATTCTTTACGTAAATTTGTAGGCATTGAAGTCATGCCGCTTAAGAATGCAAGACTATGATGTTGCAGAGGCGCGGGCTTACCCGTCCCTTCCTGGGAAAACATTTCATGGGACTCCAATGCCGCAGGGCTACGTTTGTGTGAGCCCGATATGTGTATTACCCGATTGGAGGGAAGCTGCATTGCCATATGCCCACCCAGATATTGATACACTTGGTGAGGCAGAAGGTGGGGTGATATTGTGGCCCAAAGCAGATGTCATCTACACTACTGAAATTGTAAGATAAATTTACATTACTTTAGATTGTTAATGTGTATATATGAGGTCAACTGATCTGAAATTATATATACAAGTTAAAAAGAAGACACCCGGAGCACCTATGCCTCCACCTCCACTTCCTGCATTACCAAGTTGGGTTCCAACTGACCTAAAATACCTATTAGGTCCTGCTTGTAGGGGAATGGCATGTTGGCTACGGGCACATAATATACATTGCCCTATAGTTGTTTGTAACAACCGAGCCCACTGCCCAAGGCTCTAGTAGAGTTTTAGGAATGACGACTGGCCCCACAGACCACCACTAGCCTTAACTGTGCACTTTTTCCACACTGACGCGCAAGCCAGGATCAACTTCGCGACTGGTCACCCATCCTAGTACTACTCCAAGCTGAGCACACTTAACTATGGAGTTTTTTAGAGATGGGCTCCCAGAAAAGGAGGTGCACCTTGGTGATATGGGTAGTCCAATCATTCCTTTTAAGATCATGTTATCCGAGGCCTCAAATCCTGGGATGTTACAATCTCCCCCACTTAGACTCTTGACGTCCTCGTCAAGGCTCAACTATATGGCCTCATAATCTGACCCCATTTAAGTGCAGACCCACAATGGCCCATGGACACCCAGCTCCCGTCCACGGCTACCAGCGCAAGGGTGGATCCATCTCGTCTCTACGGATAGCCCTTTCCAACTTGCCTAGACCGCATGGCTCAAGACTGGCATGCCACATGCCCATGTGGGCCCCACCTACTAGAGGGGTTATGGCTCTAATACCATTTGTAACAACCGAGCCCACTGCCCAAGGCTCTAGTAGAGTTTCAGGAATGACGACTGGCCCCATAGACCACCACTAGCCTTAACTGCGCACTTTTTCCAAACTGACGCGCAAGCCAGGATCAACTTCCCGACTGGTCACCCATCCTAGTACTACTCCAAGCTGAGCACGCTTAACTATGGAGTTCTTTAGAGATGGGCTCCCGGAAAAGGAGGTGCACCTTGGTGATATGGGTAGTCCAATCATTCCTTTTAAGATCATATTATCCGAGGCCTCAAATCCTGGGATGTTACATTATTTCTTTAGAAGCAGATTATGCAGGTCAATCATACGATAGCTCTTTATTTATACAAGATATTATTGAGTTTTTTATGTATGATTGGCTGAATACATCAATGATAGAGACATGGATAAGGTGAGATCTTGTTTATACATCCATATACCTTGTGTAAGATCTGGTGATCTGGTTTCTTATATATTAATGCATATGTAATACATGTTTTGCAGCTACTTAGTCGAAGATCAATGCAAACAATTTGCATTTGATCATGTGGGATTTTTGATTCCATCATTGATTAGTATGGTAGCTAAAGACCCTGATAGTGTTCAACAATACTGTATAGATTCTTTTACAATTTTCGGTCAACAAAAGAAGACGATAATAATAGCTCCATTCAATGTCAAGTAAGTTTACTTTATTTATAATTTGGACTTAAGAAAATTCCATTTTTATTGTGCATTTTGAGTTATTAATTTTCAACTTTTTTACCTCTAGCGGTAGACATTGGGAGTTACTAGTTATTGTCCCCGAGACGTTCACTGTTTATTATCTAGATCCTGCGGGAAGTACATTTGAACACTAAAATAGGACACACATTGAGAATGTCATTGTTCTAGTGAGAAATGTTTCATTTTTATATCCGTTAACATATGTTATTACATTACTATTTAATTATGCAATTTACTGTGTTAGATTAACATGTAGGGGTTTAGATGCATTCAAAAATGTTGGAGGAAATATCCCAAGGAGAAAGAACCAACCAATAATTTGGGAGAACGTAAAAGTAAGTTCTCGACTCCAATGTATATATTATTTATGTGAACTGTGCTTAGTTGTATTTTTTAATATTTTGTATGTTTCAATTTATAATGCGCTACACAAGACAACGGTTGGGCATGCGCATACTATGTGATGCGATTTATGCAGATGATTATCTGACATGCCGCATTGGATATTAATAGCATACATGAGGTATTATATATAGTCTCATTAGTTAGTATGAAATATATCAATATTATTTTTATATTATTACTTATATATATACATCATTCTCTTTGCAGGTATTTAAAACTGACCACACTATAGGTAAACACTTAAAAAATGTGCATGCTCCATATACGATGGAAGCATTAAATGAAGTAAGAGAAGAATGGGCAAAAGCCATACAAGCAGTGGCGATTGTAAGATATAATTGGGATGCTGATAGCGATGCTGAATGATATTTTGTAAATGAATATTTCTGAATGTTTATACATGTCTGAATGTTTCTACATGTGTGAATGTGAGAATTGAATTAATGTCTAAATGTATCTATTTGTGTGAAAAAATATGTGTTGATTTTGCAGGTTTGTGGCCTGTTTGTAGGCTGATATCAATGGATGTTGTAAACCTGTAGTTCAGAAAACTGAACTGTAGGTTCTCATCCTACTGACCAGCCACAGCAGGCCTGCAAACTGATAAGAAAAAAAAATTAAAGTATAGGCGTCGATTATTTATAAAACACCGTCATCAAAGGCATACATCGTCGGTTATTAGATAAAAATCGGCGCCTAATATGACAAACAACCCGACCGTGCAGGAGAGCACGACCGTGGTGGAAAAGGCGTCGCTTATTCATATATAACCGACGGCTATAGTATTAAACACGGCCGTGCAGCGAAGCACGACCGTGTCATCTGGGAGTATGGCGTCAGTTGTTCAGTTGTTAACCGACGCAGAAAGTGTCCTAGGTGGCGCCCTTCTTTGTGGCGCGATCCCTATAGACGTCAGTCAACTAAATATAACCGACGCCTATAGATCATATAGGCGTCAGTTAGAAAACCGACGCCGAAGAGTTCGACCTTTAGCGGCACCCACATAGGCGTCGCTTGAAAACCATCGCCAAAGGGGGTTAAACAACCGACGCCAAAGGCTGTTTCTGTAGTAGTGACAAGCTCATGGGCTTAGGATGTGGTATAGAAATGTGGCAAGTTAGGGTCAAATCCACAGAATGAGATGAGGGCACTAGAGCATAGTTTGTTTGTTATAGGTTCCTAGAGAGGAGTATATAGTTTTTAGGTTTTAAAGTTGGTTTTACTGGTTAAACTAACGGGGAACATGCAATGACTAGATAAACCCTACACAAATTGGTCTAAAAAAATAGGAAAAGATGAAAATTACAATAAAGGAAGTAATTAACACTACACTTAACAAGAGCAATACTAATTAGCAACTAAGAGAAAAAATATGCTAAGGCAAACTAGTATTCCTAAACATTTAACAAACTAAACGTAAACAAGGAAATTACTACACAAGGGCTAATATCTAGAAAAGGCTAAGTAGCATAACCGAGAAATTAACTAGCCAATCAAGAGAACACTAAGGCAAGATAGGGTTTTTCCAATCCATTAAGAGTAGTGGGACGTTTGGGTATTTGTAACTATAAACCATGTCTAGGGGTCATATACATACAAACACATTTGCAATTATGTTATCAGATCAAACGACTAATGGTATTGGGGATGGAGAGTCCTATTCTACTTTGTTCATAGGTGGTATTAGGTCTATATCGGGAACTAGTACCTATCATCTCATATCCAATCTTATGAGACTCAATTGACTAGAGATCAAATAAACTTCTACCAAGACCATCCTAGTCTAGGTTTTTGTATGAGTGATTCCTTTAATGAACTTGGTGGTGAGTGATTGCATGGACCTTCCATTAAACCTCTAATTATGCTTTTTGCAAAGTACATCAAGATAGGTACAACTAGCTATCTAGATTGGGCACCTATGGCTAATAGAATAAATGGATAGGTGGGAAGAGAGGGTACTAGATAAGGACCCACTAGTTGAACATGTGAGTTTTTCCTCTCTTTGCCTCCTATCCCCTCTTTTCTAAATGCCTTTTTCATACATCAAAAAACATAGAAATGGCATATAATATCATAACAAGAATGAACATAGAACATTCTAGAAATATCAAAGTATTTTGCATAGATAAATCCTAACATCGTATCCAAGTTACATATTTTACTCCAAATAGTTCACCATATGGCATAGATACTCATTGTATAAGAAAATGAAAAAAGTGAGAAGAGAGATATAGAAACAATCAAGTACCTCAAAGTAGATGTCTTATTTTACTTCTTTAGCATCAACAAGGATGATCCCCTTCTCTTGCCAAGGGTGAAAAGCATAGAAATTGGATGAATAATGGCCAAACCCCTAGAAATTAGGGTTCTTGGGTGGAAGGTGATGAATGTGAGAGAAAATTTGGTATTTGAATGGAAGGTGGCATAATTGAATGCAAGGGGGGTAACCTTTGGCCCTTATCCACTACTAAGGTATATATAGTGGTCTACAAATCTAGGGTTAAGTGGGCACAAAGTGGTAAAAATGGTAGAACACTTCATTAGACATAGTGGGTAGCATGGTCGTTTTGGGTAGAACAATTGTCATGTGTAGGTACGAAATGACCCTAGTATGTGGGCATGATCATGGTAAGATGGCTTGGATCTAGGGAATATGGAGATTATGGGATGGTAAGTGGCATAACCATGGTGGGGTACCTCATCCATGGTAGCCATGGTGAGGAGGATATATGGATATTGTGGTAGCGAGAATGGATGTGGCATTGGCTAGCTAGCATGCCCTTGGCAAGTGGAATGGATATGCTCGCCTTCACTCACCAAGGTCATCTTAATGAAATTGTTGTGTTATTGGGGATTCATTTTTCTAGATCTTTCTGTGGTTTCCCTATAGGTTGGACTTGTATAGAAAGTTCATGGATAAGTACGTGAGCCATTTTGTGGGTTTCCTTGTGCACTTGAGTCTAGAACTTGATCATAAAATTATGGTGTTTTAGGTGTTTTGTATGTTTTCCTTTTCTTTGTCTATTAAAACCCATCTTTGATCGCCTGGGGTAGGTTGGGGGTGATCTTGGCCTCACTTTGGGCTCCACAAAGCTAGGGAAAGTCCTAGGATCAGCCTTTATCTCTTATTTCCATCATGTAGTGGTCAAAGAACCTGTAAAATATACAAAAAACATCTATAAGTGTATGTGACGTAAAACATAATTTATTGAGAAAAGACATGTGTTATGAAATTTATAGATATGAATAAGGAGAATAGGTAGACGATGAAGACCCATTAAAGGATTCATCACCACCACAAGCTTAAGGCATACTTGTCCTCAAGTATTCTACAATAAATCATTTCTTTTCTTTTAATCATTGTAGAAATCACAAAGGAACTCAAGAAGATGTGATTAACTAAATAATATCAAGCATGAATTCATTGTTATGATCCACTTCTCTTCTCTCCTCTAGCTCAAATGAAATGCAGTCCAGGAACAAAGCACATAGACTTCTCAGATAGGACACCAACATTCATGCAAGTAGTGTACCATTCAAAAAGCCCTGAATAAACCATTTCATATTTTAAATTTGTCACAACACCTAGGAATGAACCATAGTGAAGGAGCAGCCATGGTCAACCAATATTCCACAATTGTTTAATAGGTGGTGGAAGAAAGTGGAATGAACACAATTGTCAAAAAATGTGTGGAAATCCATATAAATTCTCCTACATGCAATATATTCCATTTATTGTTTAAAGCAATATTAAAACCATAGTGAAGGAGCAGCCATGGTCAACCAAATTCTTTTCATAAGACTTAAATAACCATGAACGTCTATGGCATGAGTCAATTTCATTTCAACCATACAGTCCAATATTCCACAAGAAGAATCAGAAAATTTATATATTAACATATTGGGATCAATTATCAATAGTTAAAATAGTATGGGAGTGCATCTATTAGAATTCTTTCCTTTCTAGCAATTGTTTAAAGTTTAGGTTGAATCGTGCTCAAGGGAAATCAATATCAATCTTGGTAAGAATTAGAGAAATGATGCCAAGTTACCCTACTCACATCACAATCTACTCTACTAAGCAAGAAAAGGAAAGAAAGTAGATCCTTACTAACCACACACAATAAAATAATAAAAAAACAATGATAATACCCATAAAATGCAAAAAAAAAGTGAACTACATGGCATGTAATGGTGCAATATGCAAAGAAAAGGTAAGTGTGGCGGTTAGTCAAGTCAATTGATTATCTTACAAAAAATTTAGAATAATAGAGAAAACAAACAAGGTCTTACCTTCCGATCACCCCACAATGAAATAAAGGCATGGAGATATGGTAGCTCAGAATTAAAGTTTAAAGGTTTGTATTCTACACAAGTAGTGTGGCTCCATGGTCACCACAGTCATTATGAAGAAAATATCCGTCATGGGTTTCTTCTATAGGCCTTAGGGCTTTCATCCTGACTTGATGGTGAGTGCCACGACCAATGTGAAGAGAACACTTGTTTTTCCCATTTCCTTGTAGATATTCAGTTTATTAAGAAATCTTATTCATTTAATTTTGGATCTTCAAATGGTTTAGGAACTACATGAGTCATTCTTTATCTATGTTCATGCTCTCAGATTAATCATAAATAGAAAATACTAGTAGATGTTGTATTTACTTTTGTTTATTTGAAAGTTAAAAAACTAATGTTTAAGAAAAATGTGAGGCGTGGGGTCAAAATCTCACAAACCAACATGGGTTGCCTCCCATTATCACTACATTTCCTAGATTGAGTTGGGCATGCATGTATTTACTTATTAACAATTTGGAATCTCATGACCACTTGAGGGCCTTGTCATTGACTTACAAAAATTGTTCCTCATTCCATTGATCATATGAGTCCTTAGTAGGATCACCTTCATGTTTCCCATCTTTCAAGTAAAAAAAAGGAGTCTTCAAAGTGACATTCCTAAACATTTGCATCTAGTTCTTGTTAGGTGAAGCTATGGAACATATTCATATTTAGCTTCAAGATCATGAAAGCTACCCTCATGTCGCCAATGTGCACATGTTTCTCAACACCAACTGTAAGGACCCTGACCTGGGTTTTGGGTTAACCCTATTTTCTTTATTTTAAACATATTCGTATAACCTTTATATGATCTTTTGAGATGTTATTAGAGTTTTTGGAGAGTTTAAGTTTCAAGTTTGAGCTTGTTTGGAGGTTGTTTGTGCTTTCTGTGCTAGTTTGGTGCATATTCCAATTTACCCAATATAGGGGGTTGACATGAAATTGCCACCTATAGAGTGTTTCTTCTATCTCTTATATTCATGAGAGAGAGTGTGGTGCTTTGGGGTGCTTTGTTTGACCCTTGGTTGAATGGTGTCACCCTTAGTGGTGATTAGGGTTTTATAAGGTTGGTGTGCTTTGACCTTGAGTCCTTTGTCAGTTTGTCTCAACCTAGGTCGTGACCTAGGGCATGTTGAGGGGGTTTTATGGGTAAGACACTTCCACTTGGTGTGGTGGTCATGACAAAGGTTGTATTGGGTTGAGACAAAGGCTTGGAGAGGTGTGTTTTGACCTAGTTTGCATGTAGTGGTCTTGGTGTCCCGACCTAGCAGTGTTGTTAGGGTGTGTCACAACCATGGAGTTGTTGGTGTGTCGTGGTCACAAAGTAGAGGGTGGATTTTCTTAGGTGGTAGAGACACTACCTAGAGTCTATCACCATGTCTTGTATGTATGGATAAGGAGGTTGCATGTAGTTTCATGGGTGGACAAGTTTCCTAGTAGAGCCCTATCTTGTTGACACCTCATCTTCACCCTCCTTCCCTCCTCCTTTGGTATATAAACCCTTTCTTCTTCTTGCAAGTGAAAATTTCGGTCCTCCTTCTTCCTTCCTCTCTTTTTCTCATCCTTGGAGCTTGGTGGAGCAAAGGAGGGTTGGTCCTTGGAGCTTTGGTAATCAGATCCCTTGCATGTGGTGATCCTTGCTCATCACAACCTTAGTGAGTATCTCCATCTTCTTCCCTTTTATCATCCACGAACCATGTTAGGATGTGGTGGTCATTCTTGAGGAAGAAACCCTCATCTATATGTTCATGGGCCATGGTGGTATGAAGTTCTTTCACCTTTTCCTCCTTGTTTTTCCTTGGTTCAGTTGGGGTTTCCTTCTCCTTTTCTTGGGCTATCTTGACCTTGGCATCTTCTTCTCTTGGAGGTTCTCTTGTGGATGAGTGTGGAGCTTTTGTGAAGCTTCTTCAACCCTTGGATCGTGTGCTTAGAGCTCTTAATCTTGAAGTTAGAAGCTCTTGGTAGTGATCATCTTAAGGCGAGTTTTATAACTTTCTACCCTCCTTTATTGTTAGCATTCTTAATTTTATTTGCATGTTGCTGTTTTCTCTCTCTAAAATGTTCCCTTATCATGATAGTAGATATTGATGATCTCTAGATTTGGTTTGGGGAGAAAATCTTGTTGATTTGATAATTAATGCAAAAACCTAATCTTTCTTGTACCCATTTTGATAGATGTTGTTTCATGGAGTTCATTCTCCATGGTTGACCTTTGATCTAGCCTTCATGATGGGTTTTTGTTCACCTAGAGGTGGTAGAAAAGTTAGTCTCCATTTTATTATCTTGGGCATGGTTTCTTTTCCTTTGGTTATGTTTTTCTAGGACCTTTGCCTTAGGGTTTGTGGAGATCGGTTTGCTTGAGGTTTGATTTCATGGTGATTACGGTTCCTCCATAATTGGGTTCTATTTTGGTGAGCTAGATGTTCACCCTTGGTGTGGTCATGACCTATATGGATAGGTGGCTGAGACACACTCATGGGCGTCATGGTCGCGACATGGCCCATGGTGATTGGTCGTGATCTAGTTGGCTTTGGGGTTGAGATGTCCTTTCCTTGTGGTGATGTTGGACCTAGTATTGATGGGTGAGAACCCTTAGCACTTAGTAGCCTAGTAACCCTTGGCTCCTTGCTTTGGCCTATCTGAAATAGCCATTGTAGAGTTGGTTCATGACTAAGAGGCATTTCAGTCATGACATGATGGTGGTTGATGTGTTGCAGTAGCGACACATAGTTGGTGGTCAAGACATAGACCTAACCCTAACCCTAATCTCACGGGTGCGACATGAAGGAGATGGGTCATTACATGGTGATGGAGTTGAGGGTCAAGACACCCATGATGGATGTTGTGGTCATGACATATCATGGAGGGTGGCCGCAACCCATTTGTCTATGTGGTTACATGTTATGATGGTAGGTCGTTAGGAAGCACATACAAACACCTAAAGATAACCATGTACGAATTTGTATAATGTTGTTTAGTGTGTTATCCAATCCTATTCTAATTATATTACATATTGCTATTACACCCCAATACAATGGAGTGTGGTGATTCTAAGATGGTTGGTCGACCCTAACCTTGTAGTCCCTAATCGGCTAAAGAGGAAACCCTAAATCCTAATAGTAAACACGTTTTACTTATTTCCTTATCATGGATGGTTATGATGTTATGTGATTATCTCTCTTGATTATGATCTTCTAACTATGCAAGTGTTATGAATTTGATGACCATATCTGGTGTGTTCTATGATGGGTATGATTTGAGATAGGTTGAATATGCCATCATGAGGCATGCTGATTATACACGCGATCCATGAATGTGGTGATTGGGTCCTATGACCTCACAGTGGTGGTGGCATATTATGAGATAATATTTCCCACGATGAAATGAGGGATTAGTATCCCATGGCATGTGGCTTGATAGTGATGGTGTGAATGATAATAGTACAGACATCATATGGTGATAGTGTGACAAGTTTTTACCATACACATTTTATATCTTTTGGAGTTATGTTATGCCCTTATCTCATAGAATTTGTTTTGAATTTATGCATTTTAACTTGATTGATGCCAAATGATATTACAATGCACTTAACTAATTATGTGGAACTTAAAAATGTATTTTCTTCCCTTTTCCATAGATCCATTCAGTGTTAGCACTTGCTAAATGATGAAACGAATTTAACTCATAACATATATTTTTGAATATGCAGAGGTGAGGATGAATATGCCCTTACGTCCAGGATATATGGGACAACCATGCATCGGCTGGTCTCCTAGTGATATGTGATATAAGATTGGTTGTAGGCCATACCTTTGTAGGAGTGTGGATGTTGGCCATAGCTCAGTTCCACTAGCACCATGACCTGTACCATGGTTGGCTAGACTTATACCACTGTACTTTATGTTGCTGGTAGTAGTTTGACTTGTGACATCACTATAGGTTCACTCATACTGACCAAGGGGGTGAGGTAGTGTATTCCATCTCTTTCATAGACCTTGTATGGCACCAATTTTGACTTATCAGTGGTCGGTTGGATTTCGGTGGTACAACTCAAATCCTCAGGGCATAATAAAATATGTAATCAATCATGTAGTATACTTGCTTAATTTACAATATGGGAACATTGGTTGAATCCTCTCTTTCTTTTGTAATGATTAGTTGATAGAAGATATACATGTTCTTAATATTCCTTTTATAATGATAAGATGTTCCACAATCCAATCACAATTGTTTATACTATTTAGTAATGATTATCTACTTTAGACATATCATTAAGTTGAATCTTCTCATCCATCGTTGTACTGTGTCTACATTTTATACTTTATTTGTTCTTTAATAGATGTTGGCAGAGAGTTATAACTCTCGATGGGACGTTTGGTCTAACCCCGTGGGTTTCCACATCTTTTAGGTGGATGTGCATGATGGGATAGAGATCATGTTGTTGAGGTAGACTTTCTGAGATGTTGTAGCTGATGGATCATGGATATGTAACAAGTGCCTAGTAATAGAGTCCTATGTGTCGTCCATTTACACTCAAGTCATTGGGGGTGTTTTATAAATGTTGTACATTGGTTTTAGTTTTGAATCTACACGATGATGGTACATATATGGTTTACATACTTGAATAGGTGATCACATGTAATAGGTTGTGTCTAGTTAGCCAGCGAACAATGTTATGCAATTCCTTTTGATATGAATGAAATACAAATGGATCCAGATTATGGCTTCAGACATGATGTATCTTAATGTATGATTACTAAATTGGTTTTAATTTCTTGTGTTTCTCAGTGATCTGCTTGCTTAGTGTGGATTTTGTGTTCTCTTTCAAGGAATCTCACTTTGTGTGGTCAATGGTGTCACATTTGGTGGTATTAGAGCTATAGGTTTATTGAGTCTATAGGGACACTAGGACTAGGACTAGGATGGTGTCTAAGTTTAGAACATGATGCATACTACCTAATCTTAATACTTGAATGCCCTGGCCAATATTCAAATATTAAAGGACATGTGAGTATGAACCTCTTAGATTGCTTTCTTTCTGATTACTCTGATCAAGTAGTCATTTTGAAAAAACCTGAAGAGCATAATTAAACAAAAATCATGGTAATAATACCTTCATCTTGCTCTAAATAAGTACAAAACTACATCATAACCTATCATAACTTGAATGACAGATAATCATAAAAGGAGGATGTGACACTTTAAAAGTTGAATTTGAACACAAATGAGCCATAAGAGATCCCTAAAGTGGTAAGTCGTAGAAGTTTATAATATAAAAGATAGATAAATATGTGCTAATGGTGTAAGATAGGGTGTAAAATCCATTCTTTCCTGAGATAAGTATGACAAAAGGTGACTAATGAAAATAATAATGAACTAATAACAATGGAATCTGAGCTAACCTCAGACCAACCTATGAGAATAAGGAAGTACTGAATAAAAGCCTTCATATCATATTAAAGAGTTAAGGAGGAATGACATATGTTTAATGAAGGTAATGTGAAATATGATGGTATGCCCCATAATGGAAGGTGGAAACTGTGATAAAAACAATAAAACATACATGGGAATGATAAATAATAACCAAAAGAGAAGTGATGAGATGCTTTAACCTTAATAATTCCTACGATGATAGTAAGGAATCCAAGTTGAAAAAGGTAAAATGATATATAATAAGTTGTAACTCTGTATGATAACAAGGAGAGTTGGTAAACCCTTTCCAAGTTAGTTGGATTGTTGATACAGTCACCAGTAAGATCGATGTTGAGTTAATGAATCAGAGTAGTGCAATGGAAGTGTGGTGGGCCCTTAACCCACTGGTCATGTGGTATCACCATGGTGTTGAGGAAGCTACGTGGGAGCTTGAGGAAGTACCCCACTCTTTTCTCTTAGGATTTCAGGGACAAAATCCTTGTTAGGGGTTTGTGGCTTGTAAGGACCCTAACCTAGGTTTTGGTTTAACCCTATTTTCTTTGGCTTCAACATGTTCTTATAACCTTTCTCTAATCTTTTAAGATGTGATTAGAGTTTGTGGAGAATTTAAGTTTGTAGTTTGAGTTTGTTTGGAGGTTGTTTGTGCTTTCTGTGCTAGTTTGGTGCAAATTGCAATTTACCCATTATAGGGGGTTGATGTGCAATTTTCCACCTCTAGAGTTTTCCTTCTATCTTTTGGCTTCATGATAGAGAGTTTGGTGCTTTTGGGTGCTTTGTTTGACCTTTTGTTGAGTGGTGTCACCCTTAGTGGTGATTAGGGTTTTCTAGGGTTGGTGTGCTTTGAGCTTGTGACCTTTGTTGGTTTGTCTCGACCTAAGTCGTGACTTAGGGCTTGTTGATGGGGTTTTGTGTTCAATACACTTCCCCTTCGTGTGGTGGTCACAACCAAGGCTGCCTTGGGTCAAGACAAAAGCTTGTAGAGGGTTGTTTTGACCTAGTTTGATGTAGTGGTCTTGGTGTCGCAGCCTAGTAGTGTTGTTAGGGTGTGTACGACCATGGAGCCCTTGATGTTACATGGCCGTGACATAGAGGGTGGAGTTTCTTAGGTGGTCAAGACACTACCTAGAGTGTATCACCATGTCTTGTATGTATGGCTAAGGCAGTTGCATGTGGTTGCATGTTGGTTTCATGGGTGAACAAGTGTCCTAGTAGAGCCCTATCTTGTTGACACCTCATCTTCCCCCACCTTCCCTCCTCCTTTGGTATATAAACCCTTTCTTCTTCTTGCAAGTGAAACTTTCGGTCCTCCTTCTTCCTTCCTCTCTTTCGCTCATCCTTCAATCTTGGTGGAGCAAAAAATGGTTGGTCCTTGGAGCTTTGGTGATCGGATCCCTTGCATGTGGTGATCCTTGCTCATCTTCAACCTTGGTAAGTATCTCCATGTTCTTCCCTTTTCTCATCCATGGACCATGATTGGATGTGATGGTCGTTCTTGAGGAAGAAACCCTCATCTATAAGGTCATGGGCCATGGTGGGATGAAGTTCTTTCACCTTTTCCTCCTTCTTCCTTGGTTCAGTTAGGGTTTCCTTTCTTTCTCCTTTTCCTGAGCTATCTTGACCTTGGCATCTTATTCTCTTGGAGGTTCTCTTGTGGATGAATGTGGAGCTTTTGTGAAGCTTCTTCAACCCTTGGATCGTGTGCTTGGAACTCTTGACCTTGAAGTTTAGAGCTCTTGGTGGTGATCATCTTAAGGTGGGTTTTATAACTTTCTACCCTCCTCTTTTATTAGCATTCTTAATTTTATTTGCATGTAGTTGTTTTCACTCTCTAAAACCTTCCTTTATCATGGTAGTAGATAATGATGATCTCTAGATCCGGTTGGGGGAGAAAATCTTATTTGATTTGATAAGTAATCTGAAACCCTTATCCTTATTCTTCCTATTTTGATATATGTTGTTTCATGGAGTTCCTTCTCCATGGTTGACCCTTGATCTAGCCTTCATGATGGGTGTTTGAGTACTTAAATGTGGGAGAAAAGTTTGTCTCAGTTTTTGTTATCTTGGGCATGCTTTCTTTTCCTTTAGTTATGCTTTTCTTGGACCTTTGCCTTAGGGTCTGTGCAGATCGGTTTGCTTGAGGTTTCCTTTCATGGCGAACACAGTTCTTCCTTAGTTGGGTTCTATTTTGATGACCCAGATGTTCACCCTAGGTGTGGTCATGACCTAGCTGGCTTGGTGGTCGAGACACACTCATGGGCGTTGTGGTTACGACGTGGCCCATGGTGGTTGGCTGTGATCTAGTTGTCTTTGGGGTCAAGATGTCCTTTCCTAGTGGTGATGTGGCACCTAGTGCTGATGGGTGAGAACCCTTAGTGATTAAGAACCTAGTGACCCTTAGTTCCTTGACTTTACCTAGATGAGACAACAATGAGTGTGTTGGTTCATGACCAAGAGGCATTGCGGTCGTGACACGGTGGTGGTTGATGTGATGCGATCATGACATATAATTGGTAGTCAAGACATAGACCTAACCCTAACCCTAATGTCACAAGCACGACATAAAGGAGATGGGTCATGACATGGTGATGGCGTTGAGGGTTGATACACTCATGATGGATGTCGTAGTCACAACATATCATGTAGGGTGGCCGCAACCCATGTGTCTATGTGGTTACATGTGGTGATGATAGGTGGTTAGGAAGAACATATGAACACCTAAAGATAATCATGTATGAACTTGTATAATGTTTTTTAGTGTGTTATCCAATCTATGATAATGATATTACCTAATGCTATTATACCCCAAGATGATGGAGGGTGGTTATTCTAAGATGGTTGGTTGACCCTAACCTTATAAACCCTAATCAGCTAAAGAGGAAACCCTAAACCTGAAACAATAATAGTGAACAAGTTTTACTTATTTCCTTATCATGGATGGTTATGATGTTATGTGATTATATCTCTTGATTATGATCTTTTAACCATGCAGGTGTTACGAATTTGATGACCATAGCTGGTGTGTCATGTGATGGCTATGATGTGATACTGGTTGAATATGCCCTCCTGAGGCATGTTGATTATACACGTATTACATGGATGTGGTGATTTGGTCCTATGACCTCACAGTGGTGGTGGCCTATTATGAGATGATGTTTCCCATATTTTAATGAGGGATTAGTATCCCATGGAAAGTGGCTTGATAATGATGATGTGAATGGCAATAGTAAAGCAATCAAATGGTCATAGTTGTTGGTATGCATGCCCATAGAGCCAATCATATGATGATTGTAATGGCATACTTTGTAAATGATTTGAATAATAATAAAGGCAATATCCATCTATATGTTTAATCTATTTTGAGATAATGATATAACATGTTAGATGTCTAAAGAATTGTGTTACACAGTCACATATGTCTTTGGTTTCAGGACCTGAACAATGAGATCATATGGATGTTAAGAGTATACATTCTTGTTATGTCCCTAGTCGGTTGTTATTATGGAAATAACCATAGACATCAATAACACATAATACTAGTGTGTGTGTTGGTTGATGACAGAGTCTCATTAGTCATGAAATTTGATATCAAACCAAGAAATAGATACATGTTAGAGAACAGTGTATCGGATAGACCCACCATAAGAGTGATGCATGGAAACCAGACTTGGTTAGTCAGGATCATCTCTTATAGTATTGGTGGTGATTGTGGTTCTTAGTCCTGAAATCACTACACTCATCATATGTGGTTGGGTACACTTTGACATCATCAAACGCAGTCCTGAATCATGGGTTGTTATAACGGTGATGATTAGGTGACTTTGACACATGGGGACTTGACTATGAGTGATAGATATGGAATTTGTCCCTCCTAAGGGAGTGTGATATTGTAGCCACTTGAGGAATTAGATTGAGAAATGCATGGTCATGCACATGTAAGTAAGTATATGATATTGAGCTTACATATATCTTAGGCAGTCTACTCTGAGTCAAGAAACATGGATTGAACGTTTGTAGAGGATGACAAGTCCATGCCTTGAGTTCAATCTGGATATCAGTGACAAAGGGACTATACATAAAATATAACACCAATAATAGATTGTAGGTTGAAAGTTGTTCTCCAACTTTCCTCTTCACTTGGGTAGCACTGATGTGTGACTAGGCACCACTCTTTGCTTGTGATGTCATAAGTTAGTTATGGACATTCAGTGCCAACGTGAAATGGAACCTATAGGGCCACACACATAGGATTAACTTGGAAGAGGAGTTTATCCATGAATGATGTTCTGATTGATGACTAAAGTGTTTAGGTACTCAATTAAATATTCAATCAATAAACTTGACTCAGAAGTATCAAGTTCAAGTGTTGAACTAATTGATTAGAGTGTTAGATTGATTGAGAATTGCATTGACTGAATTATGCACAACTTGGACCACCAACTGACCAATTCAATGCATGAGCCGATCGGCGCATGGACAGTGAGACAACTGGTTCACACTAGTAAACCGATCAGTTCACATGGACCAACTGAGCAGGTGTTGGGGTTCATGGTTTGTGAGAAAAGATTTTAGTTTCACTTGTTCAATTTGATTGAAACAAGAATTAATATTTGCATTAGTTAGAAATAAATAAGGAAACTCAATTGTGGGTAAGTCTGTGAAGGGAAACGACTGGTTCACAAAGTGAAGTGACCGGTTCACACTCCCAACCGACTGGTTTAAAAGTGAACTGATCCACTCACCTACCCAAATGACCTATTTGAGTTGTGAAATGACCAGTTCGTCTATTGCAGTACAATCAGTTCATGGAAGTTTCAAACCCTTCTACTCCCACACAGACTAGGAACTCTGACCTTACCCTCTACTATAAATAGAGGGGTGCATGGGGCTTCTCAGAACACACAACTCAGAACATCAGTTTCTTTGCAAAGTTGTTGTCCTTTCTAGTTCACTACTATAGAAATGGCTTATAACATCACTTTTAAAGGCTTCGGTTGTACAAATAAACTGACGCCTAAAACATAAAGTGTCAGTTAAATAAAAAAACCAAAATCTATTTGTGTAGGGGACTAGATATGGGTATCACTTTTATTTAGCATCGGTTCCTGAATAAACAACTGATCCCTAAAATTAACCGCCAAATCCAAATTTTCCAGTGAAAAAAATTACCTCCAAAATTTAACATACAACATCGGTTGTTAAAAAAGAAACAGACGACTAAAGGTTTTCTGTGAGACAGTAAATTGACCAATTTTTATCATCGGTTGTCTTACAATAACCGATGTCGTTGTGTTTTTGTGCACTTAACCGCAAAAATTTTCACCTCCCTATAGCATCGGTTTTTATACGGAAATCGATGACTATGGTCTTAACTCGAGAATATTTATTTTTGTCAACATATAAAGATAGATGTCGGTTTTTCTAGTTGGAACCGACAACTATAAATGAACAATAGTGTCAGTTTTTTGTTGGTAACCGACGCCTATAGTTTTTAGGGTTGGTTCCTTTTAATAACTGATGCCTATTGTTAACTTAACAACACCCGTGCGAGCCAGACTCTTCCCATTCTATTTCATTCATTCCGTGACTGAGGGTTTTAGGTCTGGTGATTCCTCTGCTCACTTCCGCTCACTGCTCCTATACCTCTGCCTCCACTGCCGTTTGTTGGTGCTCTGGTCATTGTCGCCGCTGCCACTTGCCACTCGACACACGCCTCTGCCTCCGCCTCTTGCTGTGGTTCTCCGACCGCTGCTCTCCAAGCCAGCTGCGGCTCTCCTAGGCCTGCTCCCTACGCGCTCTACTCCCTGCTCTCCAGGTCGCTACTCTGACCACATCTCCTGTGTGCCTATTTGCCATCGGCGCCGCCATGAAGGTACCCCACTCCTGCTCTTCTTCCTCCTCTTCTTCCTCTTCCCTCAAGAAGGTACCCTACTCCTGCTCGATCACCATTGGCTGGTCAGATTCACATTAATATTGCCAATAATGCAGGAAATGAATGCTAGCTCTAATTATAGACATATTGTATATGGTTTTGATAAAAAAATGCTTAGATTGTGAATAAAATATACTTAAAGCTCTATTATTCTTCTTATTACAAAGGTATATATGTACATGATCGAATATTAGATGATATTAAAAAAAACCCTAGTTTGATGAGCATGTTGTTAATCATGTTAATTATGATTCTTTTATATATTCTGATGTCAGTATATAATTATACGATCCCAACATCTTAAATTGAATTAGAATGATTTCAATGAATTATAGGGTTTTAAAGTTGATAATCAATTACATGCGGAAATAGGGTTATTAAACCAATGGTTATAACATAGTATGATCTTAATGTGATCTAGATGTTCATAATAATGTAGTATGTTAAATATGATGATTAGGGCTACATATAATGTCTAGTAAAGATTCCTAGTCCTTTTGTCATTAGGGTAATTTTTATACATGTTTGAGTAAATTAGGGTTCTAATCTACCCTTTTGTCCTATATTTGATGCTAATTGTGCATATATGTTGAGTTTGGGACTTTAGTGATGGACTTTGTCCTAAGTTGTTACTTTTTCATCTAATATGAACTGTAGTCTCATCTATCCTATCTTGGAAATTAGTAGTACATTGATGTAATATCAACTAAGGGCCCAAGGTCAGCCCCACCCCTCCCCCCCTTTTCTATATTATCAATGAGCTTCATCTTACTCTTACCTAAGAATTTTTTTTCTTAATCTCTTATACATCGCTATATTTAAGGTTAGTCTGTCTACTAGAGTGTGGGGATTAACCATGTTGCCTGTAGTTTATAACATTGCATTATGAATCATTACATATTTGAAACTATTGATTTCTTGATTTATTATTTAATAATTATCTATAGATTAGGTTTGACCAAGGTTTGACCATGTTTCTTGTAGTTTATACACATTTATTATATATAAGAATGACAACACATGTATTTTTTGGCCTAGAAACCCGTCCAAGATTTACTCATTAGGAGTAAATCTTGGATAGTCCCTAGTTTGGGACTATTCTTGAACACCTAATCTCACTTAGGATGTAAGTGTATAATGTGTATTGGGTTTTCAAGAAAATTTTGATAGCATTTCCCCGTTTGTTCTCTAAGAACATATGTACTTGGAGAATAGAGGGGAAATTACTAGTACTGAAAGGGTCTGTAGCGTCAGTTTTTTAAAGCCTGCAGCGTCACTTTTTGACCGACGCCTAGGTGGCTGTCGCTACAGAATTTGGTCTATAGCGTCGGATTATTTAACCAAATAAAACCGACCTTACAAAGTAAAAACCGACGGAAAAGGTTGTAAAAATGCCGACCTAGGCGAGAAAAAAGGAGCCTGTAAGGTCGATTATTTCATAAAACCGACCCTGTAAACGTTCTCGGTCGAGAAAATTGTCGACCGAGAATGTTTAAAGGGTCGGTTTTTATAAAATAACCGACCCTAAAGATTGAATAACATTTTAGTGGTAACTCTCGGTCGAGAAAATTGTCGACCGAGAACGTTTACAGGGTCAGTTTTTATGAAATAACCGACCCTAAAGATTGAATAACATTTCAGTGGTAACTCTCGGTCAAGAAAATTGTCGACCGAAAGTATTTCGGTCTCGACCGAGAATCCTCTATAAGGTCGGTTTTTTGAAAATAATCGACCCTAAAGATTGAATAAAACATTTCAGTGTAACATTCGATCGACAAGTTTGTCGATCGATAGATATTCGGTCGAGAATGTTGTCGACCGAGTCCTACACTGAAATGTTTTAATCAATCTATAGGTTTGGTTATTTCAAAAAACCGACCTTATAGAGGACATTATAGACTCGGTTTTTTACAAAACCCGACGCTAGAAGTTCAGTGTAACATTCGGTCGACAAGTTTGTCGACCGATAGATATTCGGTTGAGAATGTTGTCGACCGAGTCCTACACTGAAATGTTTTAATCAATCTATAGGGTCGGTTATTTCAAAAAAACCGACCTTATAGAGGACATTATAGACTCCGGTTTTTACAAAACCCGACGCTAGAAGTTCTATTTCGGTCAAAAATTGTTCGACCGATGAGTGTACAATCTCTAGGGTCGGTTATTTAAAAAACCGACGCTAGAAGTTACGATTTTTTTTTAAAAATTTCTGCAGAAATTGATATAGAACAGAAGAACAAGAAGATTCATATATTCTGGGAGAGGGGAGCATTGATGCTCAACCGTCACCATTCAAAACCACACATTCATAACAAAAATGATAATCACTATTTCGACTTCACTTATAAAACATTCTTACCA
The DNA here is from genome assembly GCA_963693085.1 of Alisma plantago-aquatica. Classification (NCBI taxonomy): domain Eukaryota; kingdom Viridiplantae; phylum Streptophyta; class Magnoliopsida; order Alismatales; family Alismataceae; genus Alisma; species Alisma plantago-aquatica. The sequence continues at coordinate 525,827,442 of OY856413.1, read as the reverse complement.
CTCTTCTCGGAATTCATTCAAGTCCACCTGTGTGTAAAGCTGAGTTGTAAATATCTGTAACAGAAAATGCACATGTTAATATTTTATAAAAATGACTACAATCGCTTGTAAATTTATGATGTTATTCTTTATTACCTGACTTATAGTCTGAATGTCATGTGATGCTTGTTTGACAATAGCTTGCATGTATTTCATTACATAGTAGCCACAAGCCCAGTCATTATTTTGCATATGACACTACAAATAATAAATTATACTTAATGTTAGTAAACTACTATAAACAACAATTGAGATAAGAGTATAAGAGTTGACATATTACAGTTGAAAATTAATACATAAAGAGTAAGCAGTTGTTAAAGTAGCTACCTTGACATTTTTCAAAGTCAATGTCTTTAATTTTGTGGGTATTTGTCCTCCAGCTTCATGAAAAGCCTTTATACCCCTATCAATTAAACGATAGTTGGTAAAATAGAAATTCTAAATAAAAATATAATGTTGAAGCAATTGATTAAATTTATGCTTACTCCATAGCTGACAATTTCAGTTTGTGACTCCTTGTTGTTTTACCCATTGGGTCAAGATAATAAAGAGTCATCAATTTTGGGACAATCACCAGTAATTCCCAATGTCTAGCTCTAAGTAAGAGTAAAACAAACATTAAAATAAATAGTTTCATTCATTATTAAAATTATATTGAATAATAATACTCACTGGACGTTAAAAGGAATTAGGATAATTTCCTTCCTCTCACTAGCAAAATATTTGAATGCATCAGAGAAGTACTCATTCACATCCTCAATATTTGTCTCCACCTGACTAGTGACCGAAGGAACTAAGAATGCAATATTCTTTATATCAAAGTTGGTGACCTCGGTATATAAATGGCTATTAAACATTTGTAATTATTTTCATATGTAGAAATAAGCTCAAATGTGTATTTGAATTTTCTATATATTATTGATATATCCTTACCTTATCCATACTTCTATTATCGAAGTGTTCATCCAATCATACCGGAACAACTCTATAATATCATCAAGAAAAAAAAAATTCTCAAAGTCCCTCCCAACTGCATCTTCTGTTACCTTGATCATCATATTTGATCCCGATTTTTTGTTGGCTAAGTATCGACACAAACCTTTAGATTTGCTTCCCAAGTCGTCAAATGTAGTTTCAGGAATGAAAGATGGCTTGGGCATAGGAGGACGACTAGCAGAAGTTTTACTTTTTGGTTTACAAACCTGTTAATTAAATTACATACTTATATTACATGAGTTCATATATGCAGTCAAATATGAAAAATATGATAGAAATAAGGTATACCTTGTCATTGATAACCAAGTGTCTAGGCCAACCCACCATAGCACCCTCATCTTCTTCAACTGTACTATATTTAGCATTAGGTATGGGTAGTGGTTTGTCCCCCATTCCGTCATACACAAGATGGATGGACACACGGCAGATGTCATCAGTAATTTGTTGGCAATGCAATGTACCACCAAGGTTGTACACTTTTCCCGCTGCCACAACATTATATTCTGGAACCTCCACTGCAAGTTTACAGTTCATACCAACCTAGATTGAAATAATATAAGTTATATAAGAAATAGTAGAACAAATACATGTGACAACTATATATATTATCAATATATTCATCATATTAATAACAAAACATAATAGAACAAAAACTTACTGCAGATTATTGTGGTGGTTCATCGGGAGTGCTCACATGGCCTTCTACAGCTGTAGCATGGGATTGTACCTCATCACTTGAGAGACGTGCAGTATGAATAGGTTGAGAAGGTTGAGTAGGCTGATATGTAGACATTATTTCTTTTACTTTCTGTGCTACTAATGCTTCAAGATCCTCTTGTGTAAGACCTCCTACATGACCTCTTTTAGATTGTGAAGGGCCAAAATAAGACTTGAATCCTATGCCAGCTCCTAATCCCCTAACACGGCCAGGATGATCCTTCGTACCAAGAGCAACTGCTAGTTCATCCATGTAGCCAGTTGGGATGAACTTTCCTTCCTTCCTTTTCTTGTGGAGATCAATCTATTCATAGTTAATAAAAATATTAAATCACAATATCAATTAGATATAAATAAATCTAAGTTTGTGGAAGTTACTCTTTACTTAGTTGGGATAAACCTACCATCTTTTGTGCCACCTCCTTAGTTGTAGGGTTGACAATTTCACCGGATCGATTCTTTCTAGCATCAATCCATGTCATGTGTCGGGGTGGTCTCTCAACTTGAGTTGTACTAGATTCTTCTCCAGAAGATGATTGCTTCTCTTGTAGTTGGCGGCGGAAGGCATAACCACCGGGCCCCAAGCGATGGTCATGCACATTTTTAGCCCGTCTTTCCTTTTGAGCCTGGTGAATAGCCAGATCATTTAAAACGAGGTATTGCAATTTAGACTTCGCAAACATGTATAAAAAGATTCACCTCCTTAATTGTATAAAATATTCATACAATACATCACAATCTTTATTACCTAAAACTCTTCCGATCTCCTAGCTGCAACAAATCTTTCCCACACCTCAGGATCAATAAAAATATATACATCTGTAGCTTTCTTCTTTTGTTTAGGATTATTTATAAATTCCCTTACAAGATATGTCTTAAAACCCCTCCATCGTACACCACAGTGTTGTAGCACTCTTTTCTTGTGATCTTTTTCATTTAGATGAAAAACACCCTATACATACAAAAGAAGCAATTAATAATGTTGTTTTGAAAAGGAATTAATTCCAAGCAAACTAAATTAGAATCAATAGATGAAAAACATATTAAAATGATATCACTTCCACTCACAGATATATCTTTCCATATGAGGTCTTTTTTGGCATTAGGAACATCATGCCAATTTTCTATATCTATTGGTACCTTACTGTGCGCGGTCGCCCCTACGTAATGCTTGAAAGCACTAGCATGTTCCCCAACAGGTGCTCCTGTCATATCAAACTGGACTGGCAATTTATCCCCTTTAGCCCTGAGCTCCTGCAGCCTACGCATCAATGTAGGACCTCTATTGTTCTTAGCATCACCACTACCATCCTCATGGTGTTGATGCTCAGAATGTTCATCTTCATGGCGCTCATGCTCAAAATTTTCATCTTCACTCACCATTTTAGAACCTACAAGTATACATGATAAAAAAAATAAGTGATAATAAAAGCACAAGTGATAAGGTATACATGATAATAAAATAAATAATTCAAAGAATACATGCCTTTAGTATTGGTTGAGTTGTTAGTCAAGGAAAATTCCTTCATCATGGTATTGACGTTTATAATATTCATCGGTGTTATCTTCAACATTTACACTTGGCAAACCAACTGAGAATGGACTAGAATCATCATACTTTTCGTAGTATTCTTCTTCATTTATAGGATCTATAGTAAACTGTCTTTTTCCATTAAGAACGACAGACCAATTTTTATTTGCCGAGTCATCAATATAGAATACTTGTTTTGCTTGGTTTGCCATGATGAATGGCTCATCTTTGAAACCAATCTTTTCAAAATTCACCAATTTGAAACCCAACTCATCCACTAAAACTCCTTTATTGTTGTCAACCCAATTACACCTAAATATAGGAACTCGAAAATTTGTATAGTCCATTTCCCATATGTCCTCAATGACGTGGTAATATGACATCTCAGCTTCGCGTGGTCTTTTATCTTTGGCACTAGAAAAATACAATGAACAAGCTTTAACAGTGACCCCACTATTTTGAACTACACTACTTTCATCTTGACACTTTGTGTAATATGAAAATCCGTTAATGTCATAACCTTCATATGACATGACATCCATTTTTGGCTTAAAGGCGAGCCATTTTATGTTCTCAGCAACATTATTTGGCGATTCAGATAGTTGATTAAATACTTTCTCTTCAAACCACCTAATAAATGTTCGATTATGCTCTCTTGCAAGCCACATTGAACTGGATCGTGGATGATTTCTCTTGATAAGATCATTGTGTTCTGTGATGTAGCTACTAACTTCATCGATGTTGTGTAAAATATACAAATGCGCTTGTTCCCACAACTCACGACTGATTCCTTTCACTCGTCCTCCCAGAGTTCCTTTCCCACAATAAGATCCAGTGTGATGCAAATTTTTTTGATCGCTACAAGTTTCATTGCAATTCAAAAAATCATTACAAAAATCCATCACCTCCCTAGCCACGTAACCCTCAACAATACTCCCTTCAGTACGATAATGATTCCGAACATCACCTTTAGAAACACTCATGTAGCATTCAAATGGATACATCCAGTGTAAGAAAATTGGACCCAACATCTTCACCTCCTTTGTAATATGTACTACAAGATGAACCATGATATCAAAAAATGAAGGAGGAAAGTACATTTCAAGCTGACACATGGTAACAATTTCATCTTTCTATAATTTATCGAGAGTATCAGGATGTATCACTTTGTTTCATATTTCATTGAAGAAGAAACATAGTCTTGTGATTGCAAACCTTACATGCTTCGGAAATATAGATCGAATAGCCACAGGTAAAATTTGTTGCATTAAGGTGTGACAATCGTGAGATTTGAGACCTATCAGTTTCAGATCCTTCATTGATACCAATCTACGAATATTAGAAGAGTATCCTTGTGGAACCTTAATATTATACAAGCACTCATAGAAAGTCTTTTTCTCTTTCTTTGACAAAGTGTAACAAGCCGGTGGCAAATATGTGCGGCGACCCCTGATCTCCACTGATAATTCTTTTCTAATACCCATTAATTCTAAATCTTTTCTAGATTTGATGCCATCTTTAATCTTTCCTGGTATGTTCAATAGCATACCGATGATGCTATCACAAATATTTTTTTCAACATGCATGACGTCAATGCAGTGTCTAATTGCCAAAGATCTCCAATAAGGAAGATCCCAGAATATTGACCTCTTCTTGTATCGAAATTTGTCACATGCGAGTGTATGACTACTTGAACTCTTTCCAAATTCATTAACAATATGTTTCACCCTATCATATACAACATGTCCTGGTATAGGTTTAGGAGAACTTCATTCCTCAGTTGACCCATTAAAGGTTTTGTGTTGCCTTCGATAAGGATGCACTGGTGGGAGAAATCTCTGATGACCAAGATATTAGATTTTACCACCATGTTTCAGTCTGATTGAATCAATATTTTCCTCACAAATAGGACATGCTTTGTATCCTTTTATGCTATATCCAGACAAATTTCCATAAGCTGGAAAGTCATTAATCATGCAAAATAACATAGCACGCAAACTGAAGATCTCTTTACGTGAAGCATCATATGTCATAATACCTTCTTCCCATAGTTTCATTAGGTCATCAATTAGAGGTTGAAGGAAAACATCAATATCATTTCCAGGTTGCTTGGGCCCTGATATCAATGTTGACAACATCACATACTTATTTTTCATACACAACCAAGGAGGAAGATTGTATATAACAATCATAACAGGCCACGTGCTATGTTGGCTACTTAATGTACCATAGGGATTCATTCCATCTGTACAGAGTCCAAGTCTTAGGTTTCTTGGTTCTTTACCAAATTGAGCGTATAATCAATAAATTTTCTTCCATTGTGGTGAATTAGATGCATGTCGTAGGACGCCATCATCATTGACCTTTAACTCCCCCTGCTAAGACAAATTTTACGCATCTTCTGTATTAGCAAATAAGCGTTGAAATCGTGGTATTATTGGTAGATACCACATCACCTTGGCAGGAGAGCCATTTGTAGCCTTAGCTGAATTTGTAGTCTTATACCTTGACGCACCACATTTTGGACACTATCAAATTACTATAGTACTTCTGAAATAACACACAATCATTTGGACATGCATGAATCTTCTTAGCCTCCATTCCCATTGGGCACATTATTTTCTTTTCTTGATATGTTGAAATTGGAAGCTCGTTGCCTTCAGGAAGAATTTCCTTTAACAAAGACAACAGTGAAGTGAAACTCTTATCGCTCCACCGGTTTTGAGCTTTAAGAGTGTATAATCGCATCACAACACTCAACCTCGTGAACTTAGTACAACCCATATATAATGGTTTTTCAGCATCATGGACAATGTTTGCAAATAAAGAAGGTGGATCAATGACATTGTCCTGACAACTACATAGCATCTCATCAATCATATCATCCTGAATCTGGTCATCTTCAATCGGTTCATCATTAACATTATCATCATTATCTATATCTTCTATGCCACAACTATTCGTATCGACATTTTCTGCTCCATAATTCAATTTCTCTCCATGCCAATACCATTCATTATAACCTTGTATGATCCCATTGCATATGACATGATTCTTAATTTCCTCACCAGTATCAACATTCAAATTGTTACAACAATTTCTACATGGACAATATAGCCTATCTGTAGGTAGTTTCCTATGTTCCTCAGCAAATCTGATAAATTCATCAAGACCTTTGGCAAACTCTGGACTGCAACGGTTCTTGATAGACATCCAACTTCGATCCATTTTCTATATCACATTAAAATTAATTATAAAACTAACAATTTAATATTGATACTATATTAATCTGTAAGTTTTTATTTATAGAAAGTGTACCACCTATCCCATTTTTGAATATTTAATCTCACTAGTAACTGTATAATGTATGTTTAGTTTTGAAGAAAATTTCAGCAGCATTTCCCCTAAGTTCTCCAAGTACACCGATGTAAATGGCAAATAACCACTCACATATGTACCCAGAGAACAAATGGAGAAATCCTACTGAAATAATCTACAAAACTAAACATACATTATACAGGTACATCCTACGTGAGATTAAAATATCCAAAAACAGTCCCAAACTGGGGACTATCCAAAGTTTACTCCTAATGAGTAAATTTTGAACGGGTTTCTAAGTTAATATATAAATGCATTATTTTCATATTTATATATTAAGTTAAACATCATGCATCAACCCTAAAGTGTCAATCTAGGAGTACACATGTCTAATCTAGTATTAATTTCTAAAATTTATATAATGATTACATATGAAAAAAGACATGCATGTTTTGATTATTTGTACAAATTAGCAAAGTAAGGCCGTTTCCAACAGTCCAAAGATTGAAATCATTATAATATTCAGAACTATTTGTGAACATTACAGCAAATATGATTAAAACATTTATAGCTCCAACATAAATAAGTTCCAGGTCCATCTCGGTCGACAATTAGTCGACTGAGAACCCACCTGCGCGCAGCGTCCAGGTCCACTCTCGGTCGACAAATTGTCGACCGAGAGTGGACCTGGATGCTGCGCGCAGGTGGGCTCTCGGTCGACTATTTGTCGACCGAGATGGACCTGGAAGCAGCAATGGCGGCAGGCGGAATGAAGGGAACAAGGAGAAGGAAGCTCGAACTTACTTGGAAATGGCAGCGAGCTTCGTGGGGGAAGAGACGAACTTCACAGAGAGGCGGCGACCTTTGTGGAAGAGTGGAAGGCGGCGACGACGAGCTTCACGGCAACGAAAAGCTTCACGGCAAGGAAGAGAGCTTCACGGCAAAGAAGAGAGCTTCACGGCAACGACGGACTTCGTGGAGTAAGAGTGGGAGGCGGCGACGACGAGCTTCACGATCTTCTTCACGGTGCCGACGAGCTTCACGATCATCTTGGCGGCGTGGAGAGGCGGCAACGGCGGAAAAAGAGGTGTCGCAGCGCCACGAGAGAGAGAGATTAGAAAAGAGAAAAGGGTTTCGCGGGAGGAAGAAAGACTAAAATTTTGGCTTTTTGAACGGAGCGAAAAACTCTAGCGTCGGTTAACAACCAAAAACCAACTCTACATATAAACAGTGCTCGTGTCGGGTTGTTTAATAACAATCAATCGCAAACTCGGTCAACGAATTTGTCGACCGAAACGATCTATAGGGTCGGTTATTATGTAAAACCGACGCTACAAGTGCTAATACGAAGAAATCTGGCTGGTTTCGGTCGACGATTTGTCGACCGAAAAGGAGCAAGACTTCCTTCGTACAAGCACCTCTAGGGTCGGTTTTTTCGTATAACCGACCCTAGAGGTGCTTATACATGTGTGAAAAACTAAACTGGATATTGTCGGTCGACAATATTGTCGACCGAGACCCTTATAGGGTCGGTTATTAAAAAAACCGACCCTAGAGGTGCTTCTAAGAAAGAAATCTGGCTTCATTTGGTCGACAGATTCGTCGACCGAAGATGTGTGAAAACTGGATCGAAAATTCATTTCAGTCGACAAATTGTCGACCGGGTATTGTTCTAGAGTCGGTTATAAAAGAAAAACCGACCCTATAGGTGCTTATACACGTGAAATCTGACTCTAACTCGGTCGACAAATTCGTCGACCGAGGAGCTCTAAAGTGCTTCCACAACCCTAACAATGATGTTATGTGAAACTTTAATATATGGTGATGTCGTATGAAACCCTAATATGGGATAATGTTATGTGAAACCCTTATATGGAATGATGTTATGTGAAACCCTAACATGGAAATGTTATGTGAAACCTTAATATAGGGTGGTGTTGTGTAAAAACCCTAATATGGGATAATGTTATTTGAAATTTTCAATATGGGATGCTGATATGTGAAACCTTAATTGATAAATATGGAAACTCTAACCCTAATGAGGGAATAGAGATGTTATTTTTGTATTGCATGATGTTGCTATGAAATTGATATGGTTGATAAGAAATTGAGATGATTGTGTAACAAATATCCTGAATACCTTGGTCAGATGACCTGAAGGTAATAGTTACCTGATAAGTGATAACCATGTTTAGTGATGAACTAAGGGTTTAAATACCCAGAATCAGCAAATGTGATGATGGTGGTATTGAGGGATGTGAATTCCCAACAATGAGACAAACGATTGAGATCCCAATGCTTTATAACGTTTTGAAAAATACTAAACTCTATTAAAAAATTCTTTCGGTCGACTATTTGTCGAACGAAAAAGCTCTAAAGTCATCCTCGGTCGACTATTTGTCGAACGAAAGAGCTCTAAAGTCATCATCGCTCGACAATATTGTCGACTGATTTGTCTCGGTCAATAATATTTTCGACCAAAATTAACCCTGTTTCAATGTTTTAAATTAAGTATCAAGTGTGTGTATGAGATTAACCAAGTGATGCTTTGTCAAATTTAGCCATAATTTATTTTTCAATCATTTGAAATAACAATATTCTTATATAACATGTATATGTCCAAATGAAGCCATGGAAAACACTTTTATTCATAACAATTTAATGCCCATACACTTTATAAGATGAAACATTACATACTTACTTTATAAAAAGATAAACATTACATCATTACAGAGATATCTCATAATCTCACTGAAAAGACCGAAGGATTACATCAATGTCTGGATCTTTTCCAAGAAAGGGCTCAACTCCATAATAATTGACCAGTTTCTGCCACTCCAAGGCACCTGTCTTGGTTAAGGCATAAGTCTCCAAGAAGGTGGGAACACGGTCAAAGCGAAAGTGGGCAACAATGTCTTGAAGTTGAATTGGGGAAAACTGAGTATGTGTGAGATCAGGAGATGGTGGAGGTGGAATTTGATAGTAGTTGTAGGAAGGATTGTATGGATTTATCATGCCAGGATTAAGGGAATAGGGATATTCATCAGGTTGGTTAGGAGAGAGAGCTTGCATCCTTTGGTTTAAATAAGTCATGCCATGGTGATTATAATCCAATTGCCTACTTCGGTGATATTGGGATCCAGCAATGTATGTCAAGGTGTTTGTAATAGGATCATGGGGTAGGTTGGTAAGAGGAGGTGGTGGAGGTATGTCTTGGGTGGATGTCTCCCCTTCAGTCCTAGCCCTTTTGTGGCCAAAGTAGATTCCCATCTTTTCCACCGTATTTTTACTTATTTTTTGGGGTTTTCTGTCCCATGTGTAACCTAACTCGTCCTCAATATTCTTCTTAAGAAAATGTTGAGTGATTTGGCATATAAAGTCGGCATATGGTGGATTGCCAGAAAACTCAAACATATTCTTAATGATGATACGAATAAAGTTTATGGGAATACTTTTGAGAATGGCATAGATAAGGTACATACGAATGGTGGGTACCTCAGATTTGTTTTCTCTAGGATGGATATTGGTGGCAACAATGAGATTTATGATCCTGGCTTCAGGTTTTAAATTTATTGCATAATAGGTACCCCTATCTTCATGACAAGTCATATTGGATTGAAAGATGGATGTTTTGACATCACTAAGGCTAATTGCAGAGTTATCTTGGGAGAGTTTGTTGAGTGGAGTTCCTCTAGTGAGATCAATAAAAATTTTATATTCTTCTATATCTATGTCAAGCATATCAAGAATACCCTCCTCAGTGAAATGGAATCCATACCCACCAACCATAGAGGAGAAGGAATCATGGTCAGGATGTTCGACTAAATTGGCATAGAATTCATTAACTACTTTGGAGGAGTAGGAAGGGAAGGAGGGATTTAGAAAATCAGTCAAATGTTGCACCTCAAAAAGTTCCTCAAAATCAAAAATGATTTGGAAGTCCATGACGTCGACCGACCGCTGTGGAAGAGGAGCTTTTGCCGATAGCCTGAGGTAGCGGTCACCTGTAGCAGTGTCGATGAAAGGGACGTCGTTGATGAACGACAGCATTGAAGGGGTTGTCCTTCCTTTCCTACCTGCAACTTGCTTTTTTCCGCACGCAGATGATGAAGCCATTTCGTTGCTTTGAAATGGAGAAATAGAAAGCAAGAATTGGATGTAAAGAAGCTGAAAATTTTCACAAGAATACACTAGAGAGGAGCTAGAGAAGTGAAAATGTGAAGGTGTGAAGAAATGGATCATTTTGGGTGCTATTTATAGCAAAACAGACCCCATTTCGGTCGACAATTTGTCGACCGACACCCCCAACAGTCGTTTTCTGGATCGTTCTCCTGGTCGCCCAACGGTCGTATCTATGGCCGTTACAACGGTTGAAATTCTAGCCGTTATGACGGTTGATTTTTTTAGCCGTTACGACGGTTGATTTTCTAGCCGTTGTGACGGTTGATTTTTCTAGACGTTATTCGGTCGACAAATTAGTCGACCGATATGATTCGGTCGACGATTCATCGACCGAGATTGAGCCAGAATTCATTCACTTAAGTACCTATAGGGTCGGTTTTTAGGTTAAAACTGACCCTACAGGTACTTATTCATATGTGAAATACTAAACTGAATCCTAGTTTATCTCGGTCGACAATATTGTCGACCGAATGTGCTTCTAAGGTCGGTTATACAGAAAATACTGACCCTAAAAGTTGCTTATACACTTGAAAACTGACTCCTTATCGGTCGACAAATTTGTCGACCGAGAAATGCTCTAAGGTCGGTTATAAGTGCAAATCCGACGCTAGAGGTGCTTATACATGCCTGAATTAGCTGGATCCAGAATAGAGATCGGTCGACGAATTTGTCGACCAAGTATATCGGTCGAAATATTGGTCGACCGAGGAAGCTCTAAGGTCGGTTTTAAGTGAAAATCTGATGCTAGATGTGCTTATACATGCGTGAACCTTGATCCAGAATAAATATCGGTCGACAAATTTGTCGACTGAGGACGCATTTAAGGTCGGTTTTGTAAAAATAACCGACCTTAGAGGTGCTGAACTGAGGAGGACTATAAGGTCGGTTATAAAGAAAAAACCGACCCTATAGGTGCTTGTATACGTGAAATTCATCTCGTTTTCGGTCGACAAATTTGTCGACCGAGGTGCCCTTTAGGGTCGGTTATAAGGTAAAACCGACGCTAGAGATCGTGGCGCGAAACCAAATTTTTGCCGCGGGAAAAATTGTCTATAAGGTCGCTTATTTTAGAAAAACCGACCCTATAGAGATGTACTACAAGGTTGGTTATTTTTAAAAAAGCGACTCAAAAGGTCATAAGTGGTGCCCGCGATTTTTATAGACATATAAGGTCGGTTATTTGGAACGCCGACCCTATAGAGATACACTACAAGGTCGATTATTTTAAGAAAAGCGACCCAAGAGGTCTTAAGTGGTGCCCGCGTTTTTTATAAACATATAAGGTCGGTTATTTGGAAAACTGACCCTATAGAGTTACACTACAAGGTCGGTTTATTTAAAAAAACCGACCTAAGAGGTCTTAAGTGGTGCCCGCATTTTTTTTAGACATATAAAGTCGGTTATTTGGTAAAACCGACCCTACATGTAGTGACGTTATAACCCATTTATGTACTAGTGAATGCTGCTGAAATTCTCTTGAAAAGCCAATACACATTATACACTTACTAGTGAGATTAAGTGTTCAAGAATGGGATAGGTGGTACACATTTATTATATATAAGAATGACAACACATGTATTTGTTGGCCTAGAAACCCGTCCAAGATTTACTCATTATGGGTAAATCTTGGATAGTCCCCAGTTTGGGACTGTTCTTGAACACTTAATCTCACTTAGGATGTTTTAACCATTAATTATATATAAGACCTTAAAACCTAATGTTTTAACCATAAACCCTAATCTTTTAATCCTAGACCCTAATCTTGTTCTAATATATACTTGTTTTCTCTTTGATCATAGAATGGATAGATCATGGATGTCCATTCCAAATCACTGCACCCCCAAGTTTATTTCTGGTCTTGACTATTTTATTAGATTTTTCAAGGAACATAGGAAACAACCTGGAGATAGGTTCTACGGTCCATGTAGGAATTGCGCTAACAACTTGAAAGTCAGCACTAGTGACGAAATCAAAAGTCATGTCATGTGCAACGAGATTGTACAAGGCTATACAGAATGGCACTAGCATGGAGAGATTTCAAACCTGAAATCAGTGGATGTCGATAGCAGTGCTTGTGTGGAAGAAGAAATTGCCTTTGATGGCATAAATGTGAATGAACCAGTTCCAGTAGTCATCGTTGATGCGATGCTGGATAGTTGTGGGGTAGTGAACACCGATCCACCTCCCATGTTTAGAAACATTGTGCATGATGCTGAGATACTGTTATACGTAGGTTGTAAGTTTACGAAGCTTGCCACTGTGTTGAGATTTTATAAACTGAAAGCTAAAAATAAATGGAACGAAAAAAGCTTCACATCATTATTGTCTTTGTTGAAAGAAATTCTTCCTGAAGGAAAAACTGCCAATATCAACATACTGGTTAAAGAAATTGTTGTGCCCAATGGGAATGGAGGCCAAGAAGATACACACATGCCTGAATGATTGTATATTATTTCAAATGGACTATGTGGATTTGAAAGATTGTCCAAAATGTGGTGCGTCAAGGTATAAATTGATGACTTTGGGGGAGTCCAAAACTGGTTCTCCTACGAAGGTGATGTGGTATCTACCTATAATACCAAGGTTTCAACACTTGTTTTCCAATCCTACAGATGTGAAGAATTTGAGGTGGCATGCAGATGTTAAGAAAAATAATGATGGGATCCTACGACATGCGTCTAATTCCCCACAGTGGAAGAAGATTGATTTATTGTACCCTGAATTCGGTGAAGAAGATAGGAATCTAAGACTTGGGTTTTGTACAGATGGGATGAATCTGTACGGGACATTAAGAAGCCAACATAGCACTTGGCCAATTATGCTTGTTATATACAATCTTCCTCCCTGGTTGTGTATGAAAAATAAGTACATTATGCAGTCGTCTTTGATATCGGGTCCTAAACAACTTGGAAATGATATCGAGATTTATCTTGAACCTATGATTGGTGACTTGAAGAAGCTCTAGGTTGAAGGTGTGATGACCTATGATGCTTCACGAAGAGAGACATTTCCTTTTCACACTATGTTGTTTTGCACTGTGAATGACTTTCCAGCGTATCGGAATTTGTCTGGATATAGTGTCAAAGGATCTAAAGCGTGTCCTATATGTGAAGAGAACACTAATTCAATATGACTAAAACATGGCGGCAAGACTGTATATCTTAGTCATCGAAGGTTTCTTCCAAAATTTAATCCGTATCGTAGGTTGCACAAAGCATTCAATGGACGAAATGAGAAATAGAGTGCACCTAAACCTATATCAGAGGAGGATGTTTATGAAAGAAAAAAGACATCACAAATGAATTTGGTAAGAGATCACAATGTACGATGGCTACACGGAGTGACAAGTCTTTATTCAATAAGAAGTCAATATTTTGGGATCTTCCTTATTGGATTTCTTTGACTATCAAGCATTGTATCGATGTCATGCATGTTGATAAAAATGTATGTGATAGCGTCATCGGTACTCTGTTGAATATACCAGGTAAAACTAAAGATATGATAAAATCCAGAATGGACCTACGTGAAATGGGAATATGGATAGAATTAACAGAAGTAGTTTGTAGAGATCGGAGAACATACTTACCTCCCGCTTATTACACATTGTCTAGAAAGGAGAAGAAAGCTTTTTGTGAATGCTTGGTAAATGTTAAGGTGCCACAGGGTTACTCATCCAACACCTGTACATTGGTATCAATGAAAGATCTAAAGTTGATAGGTCTTAAATCTCATGATTGTCACACTCTAATGCAACAAATATTACCTGTGGCAATTCGATCTATATTTTTGAAGCATGTACAATTTGCAATCACCAGACTTTGTTTCTTTTTCAACAATCTGTGCAGCAAAGTTATTGACCCTAATACTCTCGATAAATTGCAAAGAGAAGTGGTTGTTACCCTATGTCAGCTTGAGATGTTTTTCCTCCTTCGTTCTTTGATATCATGGTACATCTAGTTGTCCACTTGACTAGGGAAGTGAAAATGTTGGGACCAGTTTTCTTGCATTGGATGTATCCCTTTGAACGATACATGAGTGTTTTTAAAGGTGATGTTCGAAACCGTTATCAGCCTAAATGGAGTATGATTGAGGGTTATGTGGCAAGAGAGGTTATGGATTTTTTCAATGACTTTCTGAGTGCTAATGATGCTCATGTGAATGAATTGAATACTGAGGAGCATTTTGGCAAAGGCATTTTGGGATCACGGGTGGATGTAATCAGCAGTGAGCAGTTGGATCAAGGTCACTTGTATATTTTACACAACATTGACCAAGTGAGTGTTTATATCGAGGAACATACCAATTTCATCAAGAGACAATATCCTCGATCCAATTCAATGTGGCTTGCTAGAGAGCATAGTAAGACATTTATTAAGTGGTTTAAAGATAAAGTCTTACATCAACTATCTCAAATACCATATAATCTTACTGAAACCATCAAATGCCTCGCCTTTAAACCAAAATTGAATGTTATGCCTTATGAAGGGTTTGTCATAAATGGATTCTCGAATTACACAAAGTGTTAAGATGATAAGAGTGTCATCCAAAATAGTGGGGGCACCCTTCAAGCGTCTTCATTATTTTTTGCAAGTGCAAAGGATCATAGTCCATGTGAAGCCAAAATGTCATATTACGATGTCATTGAAGACATATGGGAGTTTGACTATGTAGATTTCAGAATTCCGCTCTTTAAATGTAATTGGGTTGATAACAAAAAAGGAGTTATAGTGGATGAATTGGGTTTCACGTTAGTGAACTTTGAAAAGATTGGCGAGAAGGGTGAACCATTCATATTGACATCACAAATGAAACAAGTATTTTATATCGATGATCCTACAAATTATAAATGGTCGGTTGTTCTTCATGGGTAAAGATAGTTCATTGAAGATCCTATAGATGAAGAAGAGTACTATGATAAGTATGATGACTCCAGTCCATTCTCAGTTGGGTTGCCAACACCACCAAACATTGAAGTTGGGGATCAAAATGACGTGTATGTTCACGGGGATCACAATGAAGGATTGTTAATTGATAAAAGATCACAATATTAGAGGCATGACTGTTTATATTTTTTATATGTTTTATTTTTCTGAATGTGAACTTTACAATGTGAATGTGTACTTTACAATCTAAACTTTACAATTAGTGTTACTTTACAATGTGAAATTTATAATTTGAATGTGAAATTTCAGATGGCGGAGCATTCCCATGATGACCGTTCTGATGATCACCATGAGGGTGAGGACGTGCTTGCGCCGCCTGACAATGTAATTTTTAGGAATATATCCCTGAGGTTTCTATCTATATGTTCATTTATAATTATATCATGTAAGTGTGTTTTTTTATCAAATTTTAGGTTGCTGATGTACCCCATGAAGAAATTACAACACTTGATGAGCAACAAAAGAAAATTGAGAAAGTGAGGGGCATCACAATGATGAACAAGTTAATACAGCAGAGGGGCAATGGACCCAAATTGGTTGTGGATTTCGATCATGTAGGAAATCCATATGGAGTGAACCACAACTCATTTGTTTCATATCTTGAGGTTCTTACTTACATCCATTGCAATCCTATCCTAGAATCCTAACATAAAGTTCCTAAGGGGAAGAAAGACCACATATGGAAGGAACTATGCGTGAGTTATTATTATTTGTAATTCTATTTGTGTAGATTACTAATTTTTAGGATACTAGCTAATAGGAATTCTATTTAATTTGTAGAGCATATTTGATCTGGATGAAAAGTTGCATCATAAATGTGTGATGCAACGTTGTGGGAGGGTCCTAAGGAACTATAGAACCAATCTCACCTGAAATTACATACGCGATGCTGATAAGAGGTTCTTTATTGATTTCTAATTCTAGACATTGATCACTATTTCACTAACTCTACACTAATAATTTGTATTTGTATTCTCTTTAAAAAATAAATTTAGGTAGAAGGAAGCCACACAGCAATGGAACTACCTTGACCCCAAAGACTGGGAGGCGTTTATTACCCAAAGAAAAACAGATGAATTCAAGGTATTAAGTGCCACTCCCAATTTAATTAATATATGTTTGCGCCTCATTGAGCCAAACACTATAAATAGAAGAAGAGGAAGGCCTAAATTAACATGGGATGAGCTTATAAAGAGAGATTTTGAATCTCTACATCTCAATCAGAATATGGCCCATGATAGAGCTGAATGGAAACGTAGGATCCATGTAGCCGACCCTAACATAGTTGGGATTGAGGCTTAGATGATGATGATGATGATGTTTTTATGTATTCACCTATTCAAGAGTAACCTTTAGTGTTACTAACCAAATCAATGTGCTAACTAACTAGGCCCTCAGTGAGGCACAAAGACCAAGGCGTGCACTGAATGTGCACAACCACACAATGAGTCCAAAAGGATATGCAGGAGTTCGCCAAAGACTACAGGCTGAGTCTGCTCAGCCTACTGCTACTCAGAAGACTGCATAGTCCTCTACTACTGCTCCCGTACCTCTACGTCGTCATGCTATGTGGATAGCTGGGAGGCAAAACAAGAAGGGAGACATACTGAAGCCCACAACTGCTGAGGCTTCTGCAAAAATGGTAAAAATCAACTCTTAGAGCAATCAATCGATATTGATTATTGTTATGGAAACAAAACCAAAGAGTTAATTAAAGCAAAAGGAGAAGATGGCGGAAGGCTCTTCTAGGGTTTTCGGCGGCGGAAGCCATGGTGGCCACGATATCTCACAAGAGGAAGGAGACGGGGACCCTCCCAGAACAAGTAGTTCAATTCAACTCGGAGAAACGAGCATCCAGCTTAACTTCTCAATGAGATCCAACTCGCAGCAATAGAGCAACTGAACACAGCAGCAAGCCATGGAAGTGGATCGTCCGTCTGCAGACGACCTGTTCCCGCCCCTAAACCAGTCGCCCCAGGCTAAGGAGGGAGTTCCCGCGCAACAACAGGACAAGCCCTCCTACAAATCAATGACTTCCACCGCGACAGAAACCAGCCGCCAGGGCTGGATCAAGATTGACACAGACTATAACGTCCCAGGATTTGAGGCCTTAGATAATATGATCTTAAAAGGAATGATTGGACTACCCATATCACCAAGGTCACCTCCTTTTCCGGGAGCCCATCACTAAGAACTCCATAGTTAAGCGTGCTCATCTTGGAGTA
Source organism: Alisma plantago-aquatica (assembly GCA_963693085.1). Lineage (NCBI taxonomy): Eukaryota > Viridiplantae > Streptophyta > Magnoliopsida > Alismatales > Alismataceae > Alisma > Alisma plantago-aquatica. Next base: position 525,809,491 of record OY856413.1, on the reverse strand, counting down.
GTACTGGGATGGGTGACCTGTCGGGAAGTTGATCCTGGAATGCACGTGAGTGGACAAAAAGTGTGCAGTTAAGGCTAGTGGTGGTCTATGGGGCCAGTCGTCATTCCTGAAACTTTGCTAGAGCCTTGGGCAGTGGGCTCGAGCGTTACAAATGGTATCAGAGCCAATTCCCCTCCAGTAAGTGGGGCCCACATGGGCATGGCATGCCAGTCTTGAGCCGTGCGGTCTAGGCATGTAGGAAAGGGTTGTCCATGGTTGACGTAGCCACCCTTACACTGGTATTCTGTGATCGGGAGTTGGGTGTCCATGGGCCATTGTGGGTCTGCACTGAAATGGGGAAAGAGATTATGAGGCCTTATAGTTGAGCCTTGACGAGGACGTCAAGAGTCTAAGTGGGGGAGATTGTAACATCCCAGGATTTGAGGCCTTGGATAATATGATCTTAAAAGGAATGATTGGACTACCCATATCACCAAGGTGCACCTCCTTTTTTGGGAGCCCATCACTAAGAACTCCATAGTTAAGCATGCTCAGCTTGGAGTAGTACTGGGATGGGTGACCTATCAGGAAGTTGATCCAGGCATGCACGTTAGTGGACAAAAAGCGTGCAGTTAAGGCTAGTGGTGGTCTGTGGGGCTAGTCGTCATTCCTGAAACTCTACTAGAGCCTTGGGCAGTGGGCCCGGGCGTTACACAGACACATGCGAAGCCAACCTTATGGCCCATGACATCGTCGTCAGTGTTGATCAGGAAATCCCTGCCTTCGACATCCGCAAAGATGCGATGGAAGAAATCCTACAACCCTGGAAATACACTTTCGTTGTCAAACTCCTCTCCCGTGACATCGGATACAAAACTTTGCATGACAGAATTAAGCTGCTCTGGAAACCCGTTGGAGGCTTTAACCTAATTGACATGGAAAACGACTACTTCATTGTTCAACTACAAACTGAGGAAGACTACATCCAAGCCCAGACAGGAGGACCGTGGCCGATCTTTGGATCGTATTTAACTGTCCAAAGATGGTCCCCAACCTTCTCCCCGAAACTAGCAACGCCCCCACGGATTGTAGCATGGGCGAGAATCCCAAACCTTCCTATCTACCTGTACCAAGAGGCCCTGCTAACAAAGGTGGGGAACCAGCTGGGAAAAACAATTAAAGTCGACATTCAGACCAAGCTCCAGTGCAGAGGATGCTTCACCCGAATAGCAGTAGAGCTTGACATGGGCAAGCCGCTTGTCCCGGTGGTTTCCATTGTCAACCGGCGATACAAAGTAGAATATGAAAACATCCTATTCATATGTATGCATTGCGGATGGGCAGGACATTTAGAGAAGGACTGTATGAAGAGAATTGAAGAAGAGAATGGGGCAAGGGAAGCTGCTCTGGCTGTGGGCTCTATCATCCATGCCCCGCCGTAAAGGATGGAGGGTTTCTCTGAAGCAATTCACGCTCAACCTATCAAACGGAAGCCGAGGCCACAGCAGAAGGAAAAGCCCAAAGGGAAAAGCCTGGAAACAAGCAACATGTTTCAAAATCTCTCTAACGTTGAGGATGAAGATGAAGAATTGCAAGAAGTGGTGGACGTGGATGGCATAGCGGAACGAATCACAAACGGAATAGACTGGCATGCCAGAAAGCATCTCCATAGGTCATCTAAAAACTGTGCTCACCAGACACCACCCGACCACCCTGAGTCAGATGTGCAGTCCCAAATCCCGCCACCAACACAGAAGCAAACCAAGAAGAAAAACTTTGATCACACCACCGTTTCCGCGCACGAGGAATCCGTCATCCCAGGCAGAACGGACACAACCACCCCACTCACCTTTTCCCTCGACAATGCTTTCACAGGGGGTCCGAGCTACGTCTCGTACAGAAGCCCCGCCAAATCCTCGACGGACATCCACCTACGAAATAGGAAGGTGGTGAACACATGTGATCCAAGAAGGGCTTCCACCAGAAAAAGAGGAAAGACATCCCTTATTCAAGACCTTGAAGATGAAGCACGGAAGATGGGCACCTCCACCTTGGAAGATCCCAATCAATGAACATCATATGCTGGAACGTCTAGGGTGTCTGCGACAAAGACACCCAAATCACGATCAAAGCCCTAACACACAAATACATAATTTTTGTCATGGTTCTGCTCGAAACTAGATGTAGTGGTCCAAATGCTTCATGCATCATTTGCAAGCTTGGCTTCCCCCAATCTCACAGAGTGGAAGTGGTGGGATTCTCTGGAGGAATTTGGGTGCTTTGGAAATAGTCAGTAGATCTCAGGATCATTTTCTCCCACAAACAATTCATTCACTGCGCTGTTGCTAACTACCTTTACACTTTCGTGTATGCGGGCACGACAAGAAGTAGAAGGAAGTTGCTTTGGTATCATTTACAGAACCTGAGCCAAAACATCAACTCTCCTTGGGTAGTCCTCGGAGACTTCAACGTGGTGATGTACCCGTCCGAGAAATTCGGCATCGACTCCTTCGACAGTGCTAACAGCTGAGACTTTACTGAAGCCATGGATCACTGCCAACTCTTTGACTTGGGAGCTTGCGGAGCACGTATAATGTTTAGAAGAGGACTCTTGCACGAGTGCCTATATAGGGCCTTGGGCAACCACCTATGGCTTAGCTCGGAACACAGCAACCCCGTCCAAGTGTTGGAACGCTCACATTCTGATCACGCCCCTTATGATATATGCTCAGATTTTTAAGATCACCTAAATTTGCACAATGTGATCAGTTGCTACTAAGTCTCTGTGCAAAGCATTCTTGTCACCTTCATTAGTTCTCATAGTATCCAAAGTATAAGTGGTGTTCTCCACATGATTTTTAAGAACAACAATGTTATAAAAAGTGTTGTCAACTTGATGACAACACCTTAGAGAATCATGCCCTTGTTTCCCACAAATTTGAAAGACCAAAGGTGGTATGGGATAGTTCTCTTGAGTATTTTTAATAACACCACTAGTTTGTTGAGTAAGATGAGATAATCCTCTGTCCTGAGATGAGAAATGAGAGACATTTCAAACTGGAGAACATCCCATGATTCCTTGATTGTAACTATTAGTTTGCACTCTACCTCTTCTTGTACTGTTGAATCTTCCTCATCCATTGTAACTATGTTGTAATTATTTTGATGATTATAAGTGGCCTAGCTAGTATCATTTTGACTTGTATATAAAAACATAGGATTGCCAAATTTTTCCTTGTAGACTTCTTTCTTTCAAAGTCTTGAAAACGAGATATTAAGTCATTATAGAGAGGTATAAGAAACTTGAGCATAGACACTACAAATCATTCATAGTCGTGGTTGCCTATTCCATATAGAAGGGTAAACACTCTACCTGATTACTAATCACACAACCAACAACGTAAAATTGATCACTAGATGCTATTAATTTTATGAAGATTAATCATCCATAGAGTTGATTCCTTTCTGAAAGGTTTGAGTTGCTATTTTAATTCAAATTCTCTTGACTGTGAAGATCCAACAAACTTTTTAATGAAAGTGGACTATACCTCAATTGGGTTCTTAGACTCGATAATTCATCCCATCACTTCCTCACGGATAGATCTAGAGATCCATCCCTTTAGTAGTCTATTAGTGTGAATTCACACCTTGTACGATTTCCAGTCTCATCCTGAATGATGAACGGTGGTTGAATTTCAGTTCCAACAAGGAAACACGACTTAGCTAGGGTTATTATATGGGATTCACATAGTAGAAAGTTCTTTAGATTCAACTTGATAGACAAGAAGTTGGAGATGTTCAATCCCATGGGATATGAACAAGAAGGGTTTGGTGATGAGGAGATATCAAAATCCTCAAAAGCCAAAGCCAGAAGGAGGAAATCTCAGACGATCAAAACAGGCAAGAGAGTAGAGAGTTTTTCTCTTCTTGAGCACGGTGAAGATAGAGAAGAATTTGTTCCATCAAGATGTGCGAGAGAAATAAATTTAACTGAGGATGAGAGGTAATACATGGCTTGGAGAAGAAGTAACTGCCTGAACTGAGAGGAAATTCTGGTGAAGCCAGACTTGGAGACGAAGCAACCATCTAATTTGAGAGACCAACTATCTGATCTAATTTCTTGAGAAGAAACAACCTCCTAATCTTAGAAGGCCAGATAGATGTCACGATCTCTGATCACCCTTTCTAATTTTGGCAATACAAGATGAAGGCTCCAAATTATAAGAAATCCTATAGAAGCCACAATTGCTGAATTCATATCTTGCATTTTTTTAATTGTTCTAGTAGCGCCTTGTAGATGAGATAGATGAAAAGGAGGTGACAGAGCTTCCAATTTGATGATGAGCATGATAGAAGAGAGAACATGGATGTTTTGATCTAATTGCAGCTGAAAAGGAAGTGACGAGGATGTTTACGCGAGGAAGAGGAATGAACCCTCAGGTTCTTCCATCCTTCTTCAAATCGTAGAGTAGAGGTTGATCGGTGGCTCTGATACCATGATATATTGGAAAGGACTCGGAACTAGATAAGGGTATCACACACATCATGTAGTGTTGATTTCAATATATATATCTGAAGCAAGGTTATAGTGGGATGGCAGTCGAGTAAAGCAGAAGAACAAGTGAGGGAAGAAAAGTAAACCTCACATAAGTTGAACTGAAGAGAAAATATGGGAGAGAGTGGGTCAGCACACAGGCCTGAGATAGGCATAAACACAAGCATTTACAATGCATAAGAGAACACTAGGCATTCTTTATGTTCACCAGGTCATTCATACAGCATTAGGGTCAGAGAAGAAGGAATGATTTCTCGTCTTTGTTCCCAATTCCTGACACATCAATATTTCCTTAATGCAACCACATTAAGCATGCACAAAACTCCCTTCGCTCTGAACAAATAGAACATTCATCACTATCTGTGAAATTTCACTTCTTACAATTTGCATTTGTTGTCAACACCTCATGAAAGTACAATATTTTTATGGAACCACATAAAAGTATAGTATTTGTATGGAACCTTTGCACTCCGGATCTGTGTCATGGTCCCAACATTTGCCTACATTTACCTTCCCTTACTGTCTTGTAGACTGACTTAGTCAAGAAACGTCCATCAATGGGCTTCATCCAACACCATTCAGCCTCCTTGTCGTTATTCAGCGGGCGTGGTAACTTACAGATGCAAACCACCGTTGGACGTCACAGATGGTACTCCAGGAATTGTCTGTGCCACTCGCCATTTAGCTTCACTAGACTAGCTGCTTTCAGGTCCTCGGTTAGTCGGTTTCCTCATCAATAGGTTAGATCACCACATTCCGCTACACCAAATGACTCACTACCCACTTACCCAGGTATCCAACTATTTCAACGTAGTTGATCCAGTGATAATGCCTTTCCTCCTATTGTAATTGATTATTGGTTGTAGACCCAAAATCGCCTGCCACATCCCTATTGTATGCTGACCCGAAGCTCATCAATAAGACTTTTATTTCCTCCTCATGGCTTAACGCCAGCTGATCTTCCGCTTTGTAAGAAACTCCCACACGCTTCTCATAAGAACCACAATATTCCAATCCTGCATTGCGACATTACCCAACCCGCCATCTTCTTTAGCTGCTATGACTTGTTCATATGCCACTAATGAGATTGGATTTAGTTTCTTCACAACACCACACAGAAATTTCCAGATCATGCAGTCGATTCTCATGCACAGAATACTTGGGATTATGCTAGTTTGCAACGTATATATCGAAATGGCATACATTACATATTTATTTAAATATAACCTTCCTGCCAAAAAGAGGTTCTTCGGCGCTCTGCCAATTATGTGTCCCTCGTCCTTTTTTGCAATATCGCATAAGTGTTTTTGTTAATCATCAAATGGATTACCGGGACACTCAAATACCAAGCAAGAGTTGTGGTCATCTTAAAACCTGTCAAATCACAGATATGTTCTTGTGGATTGACTGGGGTACTCACTGATAAAAGAAGGCTGTCTTCGGCAATGAAATAGCCTAGCATGATGCTCTTTCGAATACTTTACAGCATTCAAATATAATGTTCATATGTTTAACTACAGATATTTATATATATTAAAAAGCCTAGCAGAAGCCTTTTCGAATATGATTATATAAACTACAAATCTAGCATGTGAAAGCTTGGGCCCTTGTTGGTTGATTTTAGTGGCTTCCTGATGAAGCCCCTAAATGAGTCTTCATCTTCTGCTTAAGGCTGCATTTGTTACATCGTCAATGATGGGGACGGGAATGATGGTAAAATAAAAAATATTGTTCATTTGCCATGGTGATAGGGAAAAAAAAATATTCCATGGTGAATCTATGAGAAATTTAGTTTGTATTTGATCCCATAAAAAAGTATGGTGAATCTGGTGAAAAAATTCTTTCAAAAGTCCACTACTTGCTTTGACACATATACAATTTTTTTAATATATGTGATTTCTTACTTGTAGGGTGTTTTTTTATAAATAAATCTTCCCTCCTACTCCTAGTCCCTATACCCAGTGACGGAAGAACAGGGGGGGGGGGGCGACTGGGGCCATGAACCCCCCCCCCCCCCCCCCCCAAATCTAAGATGTTTTTCTAATTACATATGCTAAATTATTTGTAACTTATTTATTGCCCACCTATCAGACTTTTTTTCGGAAGCAAAACTTCCGTAAAAGTTAAGAGTCAATTTTTTTAAACAAAACTTCCGTAAAAGTAAAGACTTTTCGTTTACTCGGTCGTAACTTATTTATTGCCCACCTATCAGACATTTTTTTCGGAAGCAAAACTTCCGTAAAAGTTAAAAGTCATTTTTTTTGGAAACAAAACTTCCGTAAAAGTTAAGACTCTTCGTTTACTCGGCCGTGCAATCAACGACTCAAAAAAAACAGCATCGTTAATCCAAAGACGACCGTAACTAATATTTTCGTCAGTTGTTTATTATATTCCGTGGATATGTATTTAACAGCCTTGCTAATCCAAAAATCAAGTGTCGTTTCCGCAAAACTGGAGTCAGTTCATATAGCAGCAACCATGGCGCAAGTCAAAGCCGCCGACACTGAACAATTGTTGTCTCCTTCCCGATCGTTCTCTTGAGACAAAGTTGCCTCCTTCCCGATCCTTCTCTTGAGACAAAACTACCGCCGCTGCACAATTGTTGTCTCCTTTCTGATCGCCGCAAAACTGATTGTTGACGACGCACACACTAGAAAGTTTTTTATAAGAAAACTTTTACTGGGAAGGTTCGGACGGGAGTTCTATTTTTGTTCCGGTGAGAATCGTAAAACACAGCTCAAATAATCCATTGTACCCAGAAAATTACTTTTTTATATTTTTTTACGTAGAACAAGTTAGATAATCTATTATAGTTGATTAAGTGATTTTTCCGATTGTTTTTGTTCTTTGTTAATTGGACAAGTTAGATAATCTATTATAGTTGATTAAGTGATTTTTCCGATTGTTTTTGTTCTTTGTTAATTGGACAAGTTAGATAATCTATTATAGTTGATTAAGTGATTTTTCTGATTGTTTTTGTTCTTTGTTAATTGGCCCCTCAATGTTTGATTTCTGGTTTCGTCCCTTCCTATACCCATGTAACAAATAATATTTTTCTATCTTTTTCTCAATCCCTATCCCTATCACCATGCACATATTACAAAACAACATATTTTAACAATTTCTCCATCACCGTAAATTTTCCCTTCCCCATCACCATCCCCTTCTCTATCATCACCAATTTTTTTCACCACATACCAAACACTGACTAATTGTTCATTATTTTTTTTTTGGGTAAACCCAAGCCTCAGCTTGGCAATCTCATAAATTATCTTGAATAACGTAAAACATATGAAAGGTACTTTGTTCTTCTAGCAGGACCTTAGAAAGAAATGGGGGACAAAAAACTAGGGGGATATGGGTGTCCGGCTGCTTGAGGCAGTGTTTTTCCAGGAGATTTGCCAGGATGTTGAGATTGTGCCGCACATGGTATATAGCTTGAATTCTGTTCGACTTCCATTCTTCCTTTATTGCTTGGACCAGTAATGTATATTTGGACAGTGGTCTCTGCAGGTTGCTTACCCAGAGGTAAGACTGCTTAGAATCGGTGATGATGATGCCTTTATGAATGTCGTTTGCGTTGATGTACTGGACGTAGTGGAGAATTGCATGTAGTTCACCTGTTTGGGGATCGGATCCTCGGATAAGTTTAGATATGCCTGCCAGCCAAGCCCCCATGTTGCTTCTGGCTATCATGCTCGTGGATATGATCTTTCTGTTAGCGTCAATTGTTGTGTCTACGTTGAAGATTGTACTGTCTGGGCTTATGTGGATGGTAGATCTGGATTGGGTCTGTCTGCAGATAGATGTAGCCTCGCCGTTGAAGGCCTGTGAGTAAGCAGCTGTAGAAGAGAGGCAAGAAGTGGCCAGGACAGAGGAAGGCACTCGTGTGTTCTCAAAGATCGTAGCATTCCTGTCTTTCCAAATGAACCAGCAAGTGGTAGCGAATAAAGCGTTCCAGCCTTTTACCTTTTTCAGAGTTTTGAGGTTGTAACCCACCCACGAGGCAGTGGAGTCATGAGTAAAGAAGTTAGTGGCTGTGCTGGGGAGGACTTTCCGCCATGTGTCTTTGGGTACCCTGCAGTGTCGGAGGGCGTGGAGAACAGTTTCATCATCCATCTTGCATCGGTTGCAGATTGCTGAAGGGGTCAGGTTCTTCTTCTTTCTTAATTTGTTGGTGAGGAGCTTGTTCCAGTGTGTTAACCAGAGGTGGGCTTGTACTCTATGTGGGACGGGGAGTGCCCATATCTGAGAGAAATGGTCGATCTCGATCCTGAGAAGATTACCCATCAGAAGTTTGTAGGCTGAGTTAACCGAGAAACTGCCATCAATGGAATGTGCCCAGATCAGTTTATCTGGCCCGTAATGAGGTCGAGGAGTGGGCATTTAGAGAATATCTTGTTGGGTGGTGTCTGTGAACCAGTGGCACATGAAATTCGTGTCCCAGGTTCCATCGTCTTTGACAAGGCATGCGACCTGTAAGTCTTGAATGTCATCCGATATTTGCTTGTTCTCTTGTAATTGTGGTTTGAAGCCTTCTCCAACCCATGCATCCTGCCACACATTCGTATCCCATCCTGATATGACTCCCTTCCATGAGTTCCCAAGGAGAATGGGGAGGAGAGAACAGATGTCGCGCCAGATATGGGAGCCCGAGAGGTTGTTCAAATTCTGATTAGAGTATTTTGTTCTCATTAGGCCAACCCACGGAAGTGCTTCGTTCTGCAGATAGGCCCAGGCAACTTTCATCAACAACGCCTTATTGAAACTTCTAGCAAGGCGGATATCCAGACCTCCCTGGATTCTAGGTTTGGTGACATGTTTCCATGCCACCAGATTAGTTTTCCGTCCTTGAGAGGACCCGCTCCAGATGAAGGTCCTAACCGTTTGATCAATTCTATCACAACATGACAACGGTAGAAGTGCAGCTTGCATGATGTAGAAGGGCTGAGAGCTCAGTACAGATTTGGCTAACGTGATGCGGCCAACCAGGGAAAGGAAACGGTTCTGCCACTGGTTGATACGAGCATGCATATTTTCTAAAAGATGTTGGAAATGAGCCTTAGCTTTCCTTCTGTGAATAATGGGCACCCCAGGTGTCTACCCAGGTCTGAGGTTTCTGTGATCTGTAGCTTGCGGCAGATGTGTCTTCTGAGAGCACGAGGTGTGTTATATGAGAAGAATATAGAAGATTTTTCAGTGGAGAGAGTTTGGCCTGACGCTTTGCCGAAGGCACGTAGGCACTGCATCATTGTCTGAGCTTGCGAGATGGAAGCGTCTCCAAAGAGGATTATGTCGTCTGCAAAACTTGTGTGTGAGTAAGAGAGCTTCTGTCTGGTGAGAGTAATCGGTTTCCAATTCCCATTGTTGATTTCAGATTGGATAAGTTGTCTGAAACGTTCAAGACAGATAACAAAGATGTAAGGTGAAAGGGGGTCTCCTTGTTTCACTCCTCGAGAGGGAGAGAAAGAGCCAATATTTTCTCCGTTCCATAATATAGAAGTGGAGCCGGATGTGATGATCTGCATAATGATGGAGATCAGCTTCTCTGGAATGGGGGTTCTATGTAGGGTGTCTTCAATAAAAGCCCAGCTCATAGTATCGAAAGCTTTGATGAGATTGATTTTCAAAGCTAGCTTGTGCTGCTTGCATTGCTTTGACTCCATGGAGTGAATAACTTCTTGCACGAAGTTGATGTTATCACCTATGTGGCGACCAGGAACAAAACTAGATTGGAATGGCGAGATCCACTCGTGTAGAAAGGGCTTGATTCTGTTAGCAATAATCTTGGATAGAAGTTTCGAGCACAAATTGTTGAGGGAGATGGGGCGTAACTGTGAGCACGCCTCCGGGGAAGGAACCTTGGGAATGAGAACCAGCAGAGAGTTTGCCACCTCGGGGTTGAGCATGGTGCCTCAGAAAGGTGCTTGGATGAACTCGGTAAGTTGGTTCTTCAGAGTGTGCCAATGCTCCTGGATAAAGGATGTGTCCACTCCGTCGGGTCCAGGAGCCTTCAGGGGAGGCATCAAGCGGAGAGTCTCCCAAACTTCAGCTTGGGATGGGATCACCTTCATGGAGCGCACCGTAGGGAGGGTGAGGGCAGGAAAGACTCCAATGAAGCGCTGACTTGCAGACCGCCTGGTGTCCAGGTCCAATTCCTGATAGACGTTAGTGAAAAAAGAAACGATTAAGCTTTTAATCTGACCTTCATCATCTATCCACTCGTTCTCGGCGTTCTTCGGTCGTACAATCTTGTTCCTTTGGCGCCTTTCTTTAACCAGAGACTGGAAAAACTTAGTATTGTGATCGCCTAGCTTTACCCAGTCACAATGGGCCTTCTGTTGCCAAACCTTCTCTTCTCTTTGGAGGATCAGGTCCAGGTCCGCTTGGAGTTTGCTTGTCGTTGTAGCTAGAATGGGGTCGAACTTTAAGGCTAGACACATTTGATTCCACCTGATCTTGTTGCTGATCTTACGGTTGTCTCTTGAAGCTTGCTTCTTCATAGCTTTGTCCCAGGTGTTAGCCAATTTCAGGAAGGTTGAGGCAGCCTCCGTAAAAGATGTCTTCGCATCCCAGTTGTTTACAAGGAAGCTTTGGAAGCCCACTGTGCTTCTCCAACCAGTAGATGTGCGCAGCTGTCTACCGATTGAGTTGTGAGGTGTAGAGGATATCAACATGAGTGGGGTGTGATCGGAATGTGAGCGTTCCAACACTTGGACGGGGTTGTTGTGTTCCGAGCTAAGCCATAGGTGGTTTCCCAAGGCCCTATCTAGGTGCTTGTGCAAGAGTCCTCTTCTAAAAGTTATACGTGCTCTGCAAGCTCCCAAGTCAAAGAGCTGGCAGTGATCCATGGCTTCAGTAAAGTCTCGGCTGTTAACACTTTCGAAGGAGTCGCTGCCAAATTTCTCAGACGGGTACATCACCACTTTGAAGTCTCCGAGGACTACCCAAGGAGAGTTGATGTTTTGGCTCAGGTTCTGTAAATAATATCAAAGTAGCTTCCTGCTGCTTCTTGTCGTGCCCGCATACACGAATGTGTAAAGGCAGTTAGCAACAACGCAGGGAATGAATTGTTTGTGGGAGAAAATGATCTTGAGATCTACTGACGATTTCCAAAGCACCCAAATTCCTCCAGAGAATCCCCCGTTTCCACTTTGTGAGATTGGGGGAAGCCATTCTTGCGAATGATGCGTGAAGCATTTGGACCACTACATCTAGTTTCGAGCAGAACCATGACAAAAATTCTATATTTGTGTGCCAGAGCTTTGATCGTGATTTGGGTTTCTTTGTCACAGATACCCTGGACGTTCCAGCATATGATGTTCATTGATTGGGATCTTCCAAGGTGGAGGTGCCCATCTTCCGTGCTTCATCTTCAAGGTCTTGAATAAGGGATGTCTTTCCTCTTTTTCTGGTGGAAACCCTTCCTGGATCACCTGCGTTCACCACCTTCCTATTTCGTAGGTGGATGCCCGCCGAGGATTTGGCGGGGCTTCTATACGAGACGTAGCTCGGACCCCCCGTGGATGCATTGCCGAGGGAAAAGGTGAGTGGGGTGGCTGTGTCCGTTTTGCCTGGGATGACGGAGTCCCCGTGCGAGGAAATGGTGGTGTGATCAGATTTTTTCTTCTTGGTTTGCTTCGGTGTTGGAGGCGGGATTTGGGACTGCACGTCTGACTCAGGGTGGTCGGGTGGTGTCTGGTTAGCACGGTTTTTAGATGACCTGTGGAGATGCTTTCTGGCACGCCAGTCTATTCCGTCCGTGACTCGCTCTGCTATGCCGTCTACATCCACCACTTCTTGCAATTCTTCATCTTCATCCTCGGCGTCAGAGAGATTTTGGAACATGTTGCTTGTTTCCAGGCTTTTCCCTTTGGGCTTTTCCTTCTGCTGCGGCCTCGGCTTCCATTTGATAGGTTGAGCGTGAATTGCTTTAGAGAAACCCTCCATCCTTTGAGGCGGGGCCTGGACGATAGAGCCCGCGGCCAGAGCAGCTTCCCTTGCCCGATTCTCTTCTTCAATTCTCTTCATACAATCCTTCTCTAAATGTCCTACCCGTCTGAAATGCATAGATATGAATGGGATGTTATCATACTCTACTTTGTATCACCGATTAACAATGGAAACCACCGGGACAAGCGGCTTGCCCATGTCAAGCTCTACTGCTATTCGGGAGAAGCGTCCTCTGCGCTGGAGCTTGGTCTGAATGTTGACTTTAATTGTTTTGCCCAGCCGGTTCCCCACCTCTATTAGCAGGGCCTCGTGGTACAGGTAGATAGGAAGGTTTGGGATTCTCGCCCATGCTACAATCCGCGGGGGCGTTGCTAGTTCCGGGGAGAAGGCCGGGGACCATCTTTGGACAGTTAAATACGATCTGAAGATCGGCCACGGTCCTCCTGTCAGGGCTTGGATGTAGTCTTCCTTAGTTTGAAGTTGAACAATGAAGTAGTCGTTTTCCACGTCAATTAGGTTAAAGCCTCCAACGGGTTTCCAGAGCAGCTTAATTCTGTCACGCAAAGTTAGGTATCTGATGTCACGGGAGAGGAGTTTGACAACGACAGTGTATTTCCAGGGTTGTAGGATTTCTTCCATCGCTTCTTTGCAGACGTCAAAGGCAGGGATTTCTTGATCAGCACTGACGACGATGTCCTGGGTCGTAAGGTTGGCTCTGCATGTGTCTGCGTCAATCTTGATCCAGCCCTGGCGGCTGGTTTCTATCGTGGTGGAAGTCACCGATTTGTAGGAGGGCCTGTCCTGCTGCTGTGCGGGAACTCCCTCCTTAGCCTGGGGCGACAGGTTTAGGGGCGGGAACAGGTCATCTGTAGACGGACGATCCACTTCCATGGCTTGCTGTTGCGTTCGGTTGCTCTGTTGCTGCAAGTTGGATCTCGTTGAGAAGTTAAGTTGGATGCTCGTTTCTCCGAGTTGAATTGAATTACTTGTTCTGGGAGGATCCCCGTCTCCTTCCTCTTGCGGGATATCGTGGCCGCCATGGCTTCCGCCGCCGGAAACCCTAGCAGAGCCTTCCGCCATCTTCTCCTTTTGCTTTAATTAACTCTTTTGCCTTAACTTTTACGGAAGTTTTGTTTCCAAAAAAAAGGACTCTTAACTTTTACGGAAGTTTTGCTTCCGAAAAAAACGTCTGATAGTTGGGCAATAAATAAGTTACGACCGAGTAAGCAAAGAGTCTTTACTTTTACGGAAGTTTTGCTTCCGAAAAAAACATCCGATAGGTGGGCAATAAATAAGTTATAAATAATTTAGCATATGTAATTAGAAAAATATCTTAGATTTGGGGGGGGGGGGGGTTCATGGCCCCATTCGCCCCCCGTTCTTCCGTCACTGGGTATAGGGACTAGGAGGGAAATTTTATTTATAAAAAACACCCTACAAGTAAGAAATCACATATATTAAAAAAATTGTATATGTGTCAAAGCAAGTAGTGGAGTTTTGAAAGAATTTATTCACCAAATTCACCATACTTTTTTATGGGATCAAATACAAACTAAATTTCTCATACATTCACCATGGAATATTTTTTCTTCCCTATCACCATGGCAAACGAACAATATTTTTTATTTTACCATCATTCCCGTCCCCATCATTGACGATGTAACAAATGCAGCCTTAAGCAGAAGATGAAGACTCATTTAGGGGCTTCATCAGGAAGCCACTAAAATCAACCAACAAGGGCCCAAGCTTTCACATGGTAGATTTGTAGTTTATATAATCATATTCAAAAAGGCTTCTGCTAGGCTTTTTAATATATATAAATATCTGTAGTTAAACATATGAACATTATATTTGAATGCTTTAAAGTATTCGAAAGAGCATCATGCTAGGCTATTTCATTGCCGAAGACAGCCTTCTTTTATCAGTGAGTACCCCAGTCAATCCACAAGAACATATCTGTGATTTGACAGGTTTTAAGATGACCACAACTCTTGCTTGGTATTTGAGTGTCCCGGTAATCCATTTGATGATTAACAAAAGCACTTATGCGGATATTGCAAAAAAGGACGAGGGACACATAATTGGCAGAGCGCCGAAGAACCTCTTTTTGGCAGGAAGGTTATATTTAAATAAATATGTAATGTATGCCATTTCGATATATACGTTGCAAACTAGCATAATCCCAAGTATTCTGTGCATGAGAATCGACTGCATGATCTGGAAATTTCTGTGTGGTGTTGTGAAGAAACTAAATCCAATCTCATTGGTGGCATATGAACAAGTCGTAGCAGGTAAAGAAGATGGCGGGTTGGGTAATGTCGCAATGCAGGATTGGAATATTGTGGTTCTTATGAGAAGCGTGTGGGAGTTTCTTACAAAGCGGAAGATCAGCTGGCGTTAAGCCATGAGGAGGAAATAAAAGTCTTATGGATGAGCTTCGGGTCAGCATACAATAGGGATGTGGCAGGCGATTTTGGGTCTACAACCAATAATCAATTACAATAGGAGGAAAGGCATTATCACTGGATCAACTACGTTGAAATAGTTGGATACCTGGGTAAGTGGGTAGTGAGTCATTTGGTGTTGCGGAATGTGGTGATCTAACCTATTGATGAGGAAACCGACTAACCGAGGACCTGAAAGCAGCTAGTCTAGTGACGCTAAATGGCGAGTGGCACAGACAATTCCTGGAGTACCATCTGTGACGTCCAACGGTGGTTTGCATCTGTAAGTTACCACGCCCGCTGAATAACGACAAGGAGGCTGTACGGTGTTGGATGAAGCCCATTGATGGACGTTTCTTGACTAAGTCAGTCTACAAGACAATAAGGGAAGGTAAATGTAGGCAAATGTTGGGACCATGACACAGATCTGGAGTGCAAAGGTTCCATACAAATACTATACTTTTATGTGGTTCCATAAAAATTACTGTACTTTCATGAGGCGTTGACAACAAATGCAAATTGTAAGAAGTGAAATTTCACATATAGTGATGAATGTTCTATTTGTTCAGAGCGAAGGAAGTTTTGTGCATGCTTAATGTGGTTGCATTAAGGAAATATTGCTGTGTCAGGAATTGGGAACAAAGACGAGAAATCCTTCCTTCTTCTCTGACCCTAATGCTGTATGAATGACCTGGTGAACATAAAGAATGCCTAGTGTTCTCTTATGCATTGTAAATGCTTGTGTTTATGCCTATTTCAGGCCTGTGTGCCGACCCACTCTCTCCCATATTTTCTCTTCAGTTCAACTTATGTGAGGTTTACTTTTCTTCCCTCACTTGTTCTTCTGCTTTACTCGACTTCCATCACACTATAACCTTACTTCAGATATATATATATTGAAATCAACACTACATGATGTGTGTGATACCCTTATCTAGTTCCGAGTCCTTTCCAATATATCATGGTATCAGAGCCACCGATCAACCTCTACTCGACGATTTGAAGAAGGATGGAAGAACCTAAGGGTTCATCCTCTTCCTCGCGTAAACATCCTCGACACTTCTTTTTCAGCTGCAATTAGATCAAAACATCCATGTTCTCTCTTCTATCATGCTCATCATCAAATTGGAAGCTCTGTCACCTCCTTTTCATCTATCTCATCTACAAGGCGCTACTAGAACAAATAAAAAAAATTCAAGATATGAATTCAGCAATTGTGGCTTCTATAGGATTTCTTATAATTTGGAGCCTTCGTCTTGTATTGCCAAAATTAGAAAGGGTGATCAAAGATCGTGACATCTATCTGGCCTTCTAAGATTAGGAGGTTGTTTCTTCTCAAGAAATCAGATCAAACAATTGGTCTCTCAAATTAGATGGTTGCTTCGTCTCCAAGTCTGGCTTCACCAGAATTTCCTCTCAGTTCAGGCAGTTACTTCTTCTCCAAGCCAGGTATTACCTCTCATCCTCAGTTAAATTTATTTCTCTCGCACCTCTTGATGGAACAAAGTTTTCTCTATCTTCACCGTGCTCAAGAAGAGAAAAAACTCTCTACTCTCTTGCCTCTTTCATCGTCTGAGATTTGCTCCTTCAGGCTTTGGCTTTTGAGGATTTTGATATCTCCTCATCACCAGGCCCTTCTTGTTCCTATACCATGGGATTGAACATCTCCAACTTCTTATTTATCAAGTTGAATGTAAAGAACTTTCTACTATGTGAATCCCATATAAGAACCCTGGCTAAGTCGTGTTTCCTTGAAGGCTTCCTTGTTGGAACTGAAATTCAACCACCGTTCATCATTTAGGATGAGACTGGAAATCGTACAAGGTGTGAATTCACACTAATAGACTACTAAAGGGATGGATATCTAGATCTATCAGTGAGGAAGTGATGGGATGAATTATTGAGTCTAAGAACCCAATTCAGGTATAATCCACTTTGATGAAAAAGTTTGTTGGATCTTCACATTCAAGAGAATTTGAATTAAAATAGCAACTCAAACCTTTCAGAAGGGAATCAACTCTCTGGATGATTAATCTTCATAAAATTAATAGCATATAGTGATCAATTTTACGTTGTTGGTTGTGTGATTAGTAATCAGGTAGAGTGTTTACCCTTCTATACGGAATAGGCAACCACGACTATGAATGATTTGTAGTGTCTATGCTCAAGTTTCTTATACCTCTCTATAATGACTTAATATCTCGTTTTCAAGACTTTGAAAGAAATAAGTCTAGAAGGAAAAATTTGGCAATCCTATGTTGTTATATACAAGTCAAAATGATACTAGCTAGGCCACTGATAATCATCAAAATAATTACAACATAGTTACAATGGATGAGGAAGATTCAATAGTACATGAAGAGGTAGAGTGCAAACTAATAGTTACAATCAAGGAATCATGGGATGTTCTCCAGTTTGAAATGTCTCTCATTTCTCATCTCAGGACAGAGGATTATCTCATGTTACTCAACAAACTGGTGGTGTTATTAAAAATACTCAAGAGAACCATCCCATACCTCCTTTGTTCTTTCAAATTTGTGGGAAACAAGGACATGATGCTCTAAGGTGTTGTCATCAAGTTGATAACACTTTTTATAACATTGTTGTTCTTAAAAATCATGTTGAGAACACCACTTCTACTTTGGATACTATGAGAACTAATGAAGGTGACAAGAATGCTTTGCACAGAGACTTAGTAGCAACTGATCACATTGTGCAAATTTAGGTGATCTTAAAATTCTGAGCATATATCATAAGGGTAACTCTATAATGAATGACAATGGTTAGTTTGTTCCTATATCTCATAAAGATTATGCATATTTAAATAAATGTCCTCTATAAGATATTCTTGTTGCTCCATATATTTAAACATAACTTCTCTCTATTTCTAAGCTAACTTCTATGATTCCTTATTACTTCATATTCATTACCGACATGATTTGTAATAAAGACTCAAAGACCCACATAATCCTAGCTTTAGGGATGTGTAGTAATGGCATGCACTGCACACCCACTGTTGTTTTCAAATTGACACCTGTAATAAAGACATTCAGAGTAAATATTTCTTCTCCAAAGGGAAATTATGTCTTTAGAAGTTGTCTGGCATAGAAGATTTGGACATCCAAATAAAAAATTTCTTCGTCATCCCATTGGTGACAAGACCATATATAATCTATCTAGTTCTAATGATTTCATATAATAGTTGTGAACTAAGTAGACATATTCCAATTTGTCACCCACATATAAGGTCAACTAGACCATTTTATGAATTTCATTGTTATGTATGGGGGTAAGCTCTTGTAATGTCTATTCAAAATGTCTCTTTCTATGCTATTCTTACTAATGATCCTAGTCGATATAGTTGGATTCTCCCTATGAAACAAAAGAAAGATTTTACTAATTTGTACAGTAAGTTTTATAACATGATTCATGTTCAATTTAGTGTTTCTATACAATACTTCGAAAGTGATGGGGGATGTGGATTCCTGAATGAAAAGGATTAATGGTCAAGGAATATTATACCAAATATACTAACCACATGAATTGTCACAAAGTGATGTTGTTGAAGCAAAGCACCAACACATTGTAATGAGGAATAGTAATGATGTTTGAAGAAAGCTTAGCCAAATAGTTTTGAAGTGATGCTTTTTCTACTACAAATTACCTAATTAATCTCCTTCCAACCATTATTCTGAATAAAACTTCTCATCATGAAGTTTTATATGAAAAAGACTTCTTATCAACACCTAAGGGTACTAGGATCCTTGTGCTATCCTTTTCTATTGAGCAACACTATTAACATGCTAGATCCAAGATATTTATCATATGCATTTGTAGGGTATAACCTACAATATAAAGGATACAAATATTTTCATCATGCTACAAAATGAATTTATATTGCAAAGCATGTGATAATTAATGAGAACACTTTTACTTTCAGAAAGGATACACAAATCAAAAAGACTGATTGTGCACTAGTTTTAAGCAACTTTTACAATGATCAACTATTTAATTCTGTGAACTAAAGCTCAATGAAATAGAATATGAATGAAGTAAAATTTTCTCTTCACATTTTGATTTAAAAGGGTATGTACAACCTATTGATTAGTTTCCCAATTTAGACATCAATAATTCCACACAATAATGTTTTTCTCCTTAAGAACAAACCATGACATTTCAATAGTTTGGTTCCAATGATGTTAACTTATCTCAACACATACAGTCTGATATTCAAGATGAATCTAACTCGAATGATCTAATTATAAATTATACATTCCATGATAGTCAAGAGCCACAAAACATGTACATTTTCACACCATGATTACTCGAAGCAGACATGGTATTGTTAAACCAAATCCCAAGTACATCTAAATAGCTATGGGCATACCTATGACTCAAAAACCATTCACACTGCTCTGAAGCATGATGGTTCAAAGTCAGAAATTCATAGTCAACTTTATACTCTAAATAAGAACAACATATGGATTCTCAAGGACCTACAAAGTCACTACAATATGATTGGATGAAAATGGGTGTTTAAGAAAAAGTTAAAAGTGGATGGTGTTGTTGATAGGCTAAAAGCCAGTCTAGTAGCAAAAGGGTTCCATCAAGAAGAAGGAATTGACTACCTTGAAACTTTCAGGTCTTTGATAAAGTCTCCTAATATGAAGATTATTTTTTCTTATATTATATCAAGAAAATGGAATGTCATTCAACTAGATGTCTATAATGCTTTTCACAATGGTTTCTTCGATACTAACATCTACATGACTCAGACACTAGGCTTTTTAGATCAACATAAACATAATCTCATCTACAAATTACATAAAGCTTTGTATGGCCTGAAGCAGGCATAAAGGGCTTGGTGCAATTGTATTAGTCATTATCTTATGGAACTCAACTTTCTATCTAGCTCAACTAATTCATCTCTCTTTGTCTTGTCCATTCAAGTTCATATTACATATCTTCTTCCATATGTCAATTACATTCTAATCATGGGATATAATCAAGACTTGATTCATGAGATCATATGTGTGGAACATGAATTTTTACCTTGAACTTTGTGAAAACTACACTACTTCTTAAGCATTCAAGTTGAAGACAATAAAAATGGCTTACATCTACATCAAACAAAATATGCCTACGAGATTCATCAACGAGTAGATAAGGTAGACTGCAAACCAATTTCATTACCTTTTAGTCCCTCTTTTATATGAGAATATGTGAAATAAGGAGATTCCCTAACTGATCCTAGTACCTACAAATGGATAGTTGGCTTGTTACAATATTTAACTTTAACTAGATGCAACATCACATGTGGGGTCAATATTTCTTGCCAATTTCTTCACAATCCTACTATCATCCACATGACATTGGTCAAGAGGATTCTTCGACATATTAAAGGATCTATTCATCTATATATTCATATCTATTTAGACCCGAGTTTATCTGTGAGTGTTTATTCAGATGTGGATTGTGTTGGTTGTCCTTTTACAAGACAAAGAACGAGTGGTTCTTGTGTTTTACTAGGTAGATCTACATTTCCTAGTCTTCAAAGAAGAAGACTACTATTGCTAAGTCCAACACCAATGTTGAATACAAGTCTCCTTCCATATCGACATATAAATTCATGTGGATTTCGTAGTTGATATGAGATTCTCACATTCCTCAGCTACCACCAATCATCCTCTATTGCAATAACATCAGTGATTTACACTTATATGTTAATCTTGTTCTTCATGCAAAGACTAAGCAAATTAAGTTGGACTATCACTATCCACATGACAAGGTTGCTAAGGGTCACATTACTACCACATTTTTCACATCCAAAGATCAATTATCTGATATTTTCATGAACGCTTTCCCTAAACATGTTTTCAAGCTTCTAAAGCCAACCTAGGTCTGCAATTAGCTCAACACCAATTTGCGAGGGGGGTTTAAGGTATTTTTAAACATACATAATTCTTGGTGTGGTCTCATGCATTATTAATGTTTGTGTCATGTGTGTTGATCCCATCTCTCCTATAGTTTTTCTTCAGTTCAACTTATGTGAGGCTTACTTTTCTACCGTCACTTGCTCTTCTTATTTACTTGACTATGCCACTGGATTTGCATTGTAACCTTACTCCATATAAATATACTAGAATTAGTACCAAAGAATGTGCATGATTCCCTTCTCTGGTATAGAGTCCTTTCCAATCTATCATAACTGTAGATCTGAAGGAAGATATTGTCAAATAGATCCTATTCTTTGTGGATTTCTAGGTGATTTTTCAAGGATGGAATCAGAAGATATTTAAAAAGAAAACAATCAATGTAATAGTGCACAGAAATATGGCTACGGAATAGGTAGCGGAAACAAAAATTTAGCTATCATATTCCCCTTCGAACAGTTGATCGCGTCAATAACTATGTAATTCAAAGGATAGTTTGTGATGTTATACATAGTCTTGGAACAAGTCCAGTGACAATTCCCTCGTAGTAGTGTGCGCCTTTGTTCAAGTTGCACCCGGACAATGTTAACAACAACTTCATGGTCGATCACCACAGACAACAGTTGACCTCATCCTCCTAGAAGTAGGAACAATCACCTCGCCTCTATAGTAGTCCACACAGACTACAAGAAGCTCCTATTGTTTTAGAAGAATGGACAAGAAGAAGTTGCTCCTTCTAGTTGGTGTACTAGTACTGACTTGCTCCCCCACAATTGTATATCCCTTGTTATCCCTCACTTTAGCAGTTAGGACCTACTCTGGTTCTCTCGGTTACCTCAACTAGAGGAGACAACAATTGTTAGAGCTAATTGATGTTTTTCAGAAGCCCCCAATACCCCTGTATTTATATGAGGGTTAGGGTCAGGGTCCCTATCTATGCGGGAGTCAAATGGGGAAAAATTTCATAATTTTTTTCATTTTACTAACAAAAAAATAGTTAGTTCAGAGGTGAAATTGACCGGTTGGTATGTGAAACGATAGGTTGAACCCTTCAGCCGTTCGTTTCAACATGTTTCATAGTCACAATTGTGTTGGTAATTAGTATTTGATGAATGGAAAATAAGATGTCATTACTAATCCATGATCCAATGGAATTAATCAACTAAATGGTTAGTTCACAACCAGAACCATTTGGTCAATGGTCATGAGATGATCGGTTCATTTCCTGTATCAATTGTCTCATGGACCAAATTGCCAATTTTAGTTTAATTGATCTGACACTTTGAAATGATCAATTAAACACTTGAACCGGTCGGTTCACAGTCCAGTCAGTCAATAATCAACCAATGTTGTTAAAATTTAATACCTAACTCCTCAGTACTCAAGTTTAAATCACAATCATGAATAAACACCTATTCCAAGTGTATCATATGTGTGTGACCCTATAGGTTCCATGTTATGTTGGTAGTGAATGTCCATAATTTATTTATGACATCACAAGAAATGAATGGTATATACAACACATCATTTCTACTCGAGTAATTCTGAAAATTAGAAATGACTTCAACCTACAATTTGTGATTGGTGTTATATTGATTGTATAATTCTTTTAACTCTGATATCTAGATTGAACTCAAGCCATTAAATCATCATACTCTCAAGGTTCAATCCATGTTCCTTTAACTAGAGCAGACTATCTGAGGTATACGTAAACTCAATATCATATATTGATTCACATGTGCATGCACATGCTTTTCTCAATTTTTCTTATCAAGTGGCCTAGATATCATACTCATGTAGGAGGGACAAATCCCATCTTGATCACTCATAGTCATCCCCATGTCTCACAATGTACTCGAGCACCACCTTTATCTTAACCCTTATTCAACTTCATGATGGATGATGTATAAGTATATCAAATGACATGTGACGAGTGTAGTGATTTCAGATCCAAGAACCACAATCAACATCATTACTTTGAGAGATGATTCTAACAACCAATTATGGTTTCCATGTATCACTCTCAAGGTAGGTTTGTCCAATACACTATTCTCTAAAAAGTATCTGAGTTTGGTTTGCTATCATATATGATGACAAATGAGATTTTGTCATTAAGCAACACACACTCGATTCATATGTGTCATTGATGTCTATCAACCTTCCAAATAACATCTGACTAGGGACATAACAAGAACGTACATACTCTTACCATCTATATGATCTCAATGTTCATGTCCTCAACCCAAAGACATATGTCATCGAGTAATATCATCTTTAGACATTCACTATGTTCCATCATTATCTTATAATTGACTAAAAATAGAATGAATCAGAAGATTGTCTTTGTTATTAATCAAATAGTTTACAAGATATGCCACTATAACCATCATATAATTGTCTCTCTGGGCATACATAGCAACAAACTCTCACTTGCACTTAGAGAAAATCACCCACAAATCTCATTCTAAGTGATCTTATACATGTCCCTCATGTTTGTGCTGGTCAAGTGCTAATCTAGTGGGTTATCAACATTTTTCTTTAGTTGGTGAATTGTATTTTTCACATCTCTTTGTCGTACAACCTCTTGCATCAGACAAAATTGCCATAGTATGCTATATGATATTCCTTACCTAATCAATAGTTGCATAGTTTTCTTAGTATTTCTACTGTGTCATCAATGGTTAGAACATCCCATAAGTTCATCTATGTCAACCTTTTGATCCACATAGTATCCTTTGTTGCGTTCATAACACTAGGATATTAAACTTCTATTTGTAGAATAAAACTATTTTCTGTATTTGGAACTTTTCCATCTTACAGTCCTTATATTAAGATCAAACACAAAATTTAGATTGCGATCATTAATTTTCTTTGTCATTATGAAAGCTTGCATTGGTGTGACATTTACACCCAACTCTTCCTTTTTACCATAACCAAGGAACTAGTCAACTTACTGCTTCATAAGTACATAAGGATGTTCTTTTTGGCAATCCAATTACCTTGATTGGAATCTGATTGATATCATCTTGTCATGTCTAATACATATAAGAATATGAGATGAGTACATTATATTGTAGACATGATATATCTAATTGTGAATAGATATGGAATCTTGGTATAACCTCAATTTTTCATGTATTGATTGAAATTATTTTTTAAATTAAAGGGGTTTGAATGGAAAATTGTGTGATTTGTTTTCAAATACTGGATTATTTTGCAAAATTTCCCTTGGATGCATGATTTCTTGGTTCAACTAATTTAATAAATCCAATAATGATAAAAGGGAAAAAGAGATAAAAGAAATCTCATAATAAATAAAAGGGAAAATAAATAAAGGGAATTATATGTATATGTGAGAATTATGTAGAATTCTCTAGAAAGTGGTAAGGTTCACCACTATTGATTAAGTTCGATTCCTTTTGTCTCCTAATAAGAAAAGAAATCAAAATGAAGAAAATAGAAAAGAAAGAAAGAGAAAAAATGAATTTTAATTGCATATTTATGTATTTTAAGTGGATGACTTGCATATGAAGAAAAGTCTCTTTTACTTTCAATTTTTGGTTCCAAACTTTGTGCATAAGTAAATTAAGTTTTTACAAAGTTTTCCTTAAAATATGGGATCAAAACTATAAGAGCTTTTGAAGATATGATTTTTATAAGATTTCAAAAAGTTGAAAGGAAAAGCAGAAATACATTAAATGTTACATTTAATATTCAAATCAGAATCTAGGGCCTGGACCATTAATGTGTCACACTCTCTAGTAGCCAATTCATTTGAGATCAATAGTCCTTAGATCATCTAGTACCTCCAGTCTTTTATGAAAATAAGAGGGGGTTGTACATCAACTAGAATTCCAATCTCCCTCTCTCTCTTCATTTCACTCTAGCCTTTAGAAAGACTCCCAACAAAACTGGGAGATTAAAACTATGCCAACCACCCATGTGTTTCTCCAGTTTAGGGTGGGTTTTGGATTTTCCCCAAATCACAACCAGTTTGGAACTCCATTAATGGCTTGAAATCACCATGTCTCTTGTCAACGCCTATTTAAGCATAAAGCTTCCTCAGGATCTCCCTCGAAATGAGACGAACTCATTATATTATCCCAGGGCCTATAAACTACACCTATAATACTCCTTTTATTCATTTTGGTCCCATGTACACCGCACACATAGGCCCCTTCATCGGTCGTTGACCCTACCTCCTTCGACTACGACGAGACCCTCTGTGAGTTCGTGTGGAGCTGACGGAGGTGTTGGACCCTTCACTTGGCACCCTGGGACCCTACAATCCATATTCAACATTGCATTTCACTCTCCCAGAAGGTAGAAGTGGGGAAGGACCTCGTCATGAGGAAGGTGACGACCATAGTGAGATGTTGAATCCACCCTTGAGCCTATGGGACTTTTGTCCACAAAACTGAGGGTAATAAAGACTTTTGATCTCCCTTGAGAGTCTCGGCTCACATGGTGTGAGGAGCCCAAATGGAAAAAATTAATTAGCCAACACTAGAGCCACATGGAAATTTGCAAGTAAAATATAATCTTCTGACTTGGCACTCATTGATTGGTCAAAAATGGGTTAACCTACAAATAATCATAGCTAATTATTAGTAATTCATATTGCAATGAGTCATATATGAAAATTGATTAGAAGAATATAAGGAATACAATAAAAATATTATCAAGGCCTATATATGATTGTAGCTCGAAAAGTGTGTAAATATGCTATCTTTAATGGTTTTAATTAATTTGAAAACCTAAGTTTTGAAGATTAATGGATCTAATGGTGTTCCCTGACTATTATGATCAAAATTTATCCTTTTTACATAAAAAGGATGGATTAGATCTAATTGGATGATATTTGTTCATAATTTTCTTAATTAGGGTCCCATGATTATAAAAGTGCATTAATGAACTTAGAAACCCTAATATGATAATTATGAGGTTTAATGGTTTTAAATTTGGAAATCAATCAAGAAGATATGAAAATAATGTTCTTGAACTCATTTGTTGATAAAGACCCTCAATTTAGATAATTTGAGTAACTAGGGCTTTTTATGAGTAGAAAATTGCTTTTAGGCTTTGTTGACTTAAAAGGGTAAAGTTGGAAAGTAACAAGAAACCCTAAGGAAACCCTAATAAGGCTTAGAAACCCTAAAATTGAATCCCAAGTCAATAAAAGATGTTTGGATGTGATTATAACAATTAGCTGTTAAAAATTCTTTTCAAGATCAAGATTGTTTGATTTATTGCTTAGCTTGGTTGATTGGACTTCTTGATTGAATTATCTGTCTTGCTTGGTTTTGAGACTTCCAAATCAAGTATGTGGTTATGATTATGGCTAATCACTCTACTTTCACAATGATTTTATGAGGTTTTATCAGTTGCTTGAAATTAACTACTTGGATGAACTTTAATTCTTGCAACTATAAAGTGACTATGGCTATCACCATAAATATATGCATGACTAGCTCAGATCCTAGTCCTCCTCTGTAGCTTTGAGTATATGCTCAAAATTGATTACCTTGCTATATGTCTACCCTTGGGGTAGGATCATCAGGTAATCATGAGTCGATATTTGGTCAACCTTTGGGAAGGATCATACGACTATATAAACCTATGTCTTGGTCTACCTGTAGGGTAGGATCAAAAGGACTATTTGGGATCTACTATATGAGAAAGATAGGATGCATGTCCACTATAGGGACAACACAAAGGCTTGGATATGTAAGGATTGAGTAGTTATGTTTAAGATGTAAAGTTTGATCTATTAAGCAATAATTTTGTTGCAATGTGTTGTTACAATTAGATGCAAACTTTTGGTTCCCCCACATAGCAATACAATCATTTATACTGATTGACGTTTTATTTGTTGGTGTTTCAGGGTTACATGCAATTATATGCTTACCAGAAATAGGATAATCATTTAAGGTGACATTGTAAGAATAAAGATAAATAAAGATATGGAGGATTGTAGATAGATAGATTCCTATCCGGGGTAAAGTTCTCAATTCCTATGTTTTGAACGATATGTGAAAAGAAATATTTTATACTATTTAACCTTAGTAGTGGTAGAATTTCTTAATTATTTTAGATTATTTGCAAAACCATATGATCCTATTTTGGGATGACGACTCAAGCATCTTGGCCTTCCTCAATTGGGGGTTGTTGAGGGGTGGGGTCTTTACATTTGGTATCAGATCATGGTTTCCATATAATCTCTAACAATTATTAAATTTTACAAATTCTTTAGATCCCAAAGAGAGTTATTAGAGAATTTTCTAAAGATGGAGGTGTTTAGAAAAGGATCACGATCCAGGGGCTGGCAAGATTTTTCTCTACCTGCTAGTCAGTTTATGAGGACTCCTGAAGTTTGTGTGACTTCCTGGCCAAAATATGAGGATTTTACTCGAAATAAGATACCTCTAGGATTTATAATCTACTTTCATCCCTTCTTTACCCTCTTTCACTAGACAAACTTTTAGTTCTTAAGGTTTTTTCTCTCTCCTTCTCCTCCTATGTTTTGGGGATAAGAGTGTTAAGGATTTAGCTACCCTCTGCCAAATAATTAAAGGGTACATAATGATAAAGAGAAATTTTTTTATGGGTTTTTGTGATATAAAGGTAAACCCTAGATGAACTAGGGCTGGTAAGGGAAAACAACCTCAATGGGTCATGGGAATCACAAAGCTTAAGGTGTGAGTTGTAAACCCTAACCTCAACCCAAAACCTTAAGCAGTGGATAGATAAAGAGAGAACCTCATAAGTTTGATACCTTAGTTTGTCCATGCATGCAAGTATGTAGGTTAGGCATGCATAGTATACATGGAGGGCTTGAGTATTCATGTGAAACATAGACAATAAGTGGTTGCATGACCCCTAGTGCAACTATTGGTTGTGGTGACCCGACCTAGGGTGGTCGTCCCTAAAAAGGAGAAAAGATCTAAGAACGAGATAGCACCCTAAATTTGAAGTTTAGTGGTGACCAAAAAGTTTAAACTCCTCCGGGTAGGAACCCTAACAAATGTGTTCCCACTCAGATACAGGTAGGAGATAAGCATACACCTACATCAAAGTGAGTGACATCAAGGCTGGAAACATGATTTAATTCTAAGCCAGAGGGGTAATGCCTGATGGATTATGAGACATGCATACTAGAGGAAATGAATAAGGAGCTTTGTGTTATGAGATAATATGGTATATGATGATCTCATCCGGACATAAGATTTGATAGTACATTTCATGATATAAGGTAGAATAGGAGAGTATAAGATTTGAATATTTAGGAGCCTCAACCTGGTCCACAAAGAGGGAACCTCTAGGGATAGGACCGGTTATAGGGTTAACTTAGGAGAGAGTGAGACCCAGAAGGAGTAGGTTGGGAACCCAGACTCCAAGACATGAGGAATTATAAGAAATATTTGTATGATGTGTCCTCAACTAGACTACCCTGAGTGGATGAGTTGAGTAGCTTCTGCATGATCACTAGAGGCTTGTCATACCCTAGATGTCCTTTGATGTACCAAACCCTAGAAATAGGGGGGGCTTCATACACCCATGTGTAGATAATATGAGTACCTATCATCTAGGTGAGGGAAAGAGAGTCTCGAGATCCTGGAGAGGTAAGGAATGATAATATGATGTGAAGCCTCAGACTCAGATTGGAAGACTAAGGATTTCTTATGTTGAAGAGAAGTCAGCAAGAAAATTTCTATCATATTATGGTTCAGTATGTGCATGAGCGGGTAAGACATGCCGTTTAGATGACTAATGTTGTGGGAGTGAACCTGAGAAAGGAAGTAGCGGAAATCGGTGCATATAAAGCTCTCAAGGTTGAGTGAGTTTATAGGTATTAAGCATGGAACCCCCTCAAGTTTTGGATAAAAAGAAACCACACTTGGACTGAGGTATATGTTATGAGTCACTCTCACATGTTGGTGTCATATGTATGTAGGAAACTGGTCCAACCTTGAGAAATGACAAACAAGTATGACATGAAGGAAAACATAGAAATGGTTTAATAAGTTGTCTACTTGCTATCGACATGCATGGGTGGAGTGATAGGATATATGCCTACATGTGATGATATAAACCTTTGATTTAAGAAAAGTTTTTGGGACCTCTGGTACTATCAAGTGATAATTTTATCCTATCTTATGAAAGGATCCTTCTTAAAGGAGTGGGTACCAAAATTTGTTTAAGAATTGAGGTAATTTTAAAGGTCACTTAAAAGAACTTGAGAGATTAAGTGCATGAAACACAAAAGAACATAGTTTGAGTATGAATCTTTAGAACCAAGTATGACCATCTTTAAGAGACATGAAGAAAAGTTACTATGGAAGAGATGGGTAGAATGGGACCAGACCTAGATAGGTAGGTCGCCATGTTTCCCATGAAGGGACATAAGGAAAACTATGAGGCCAAGAGAGAAGATGAAAATTTAGGTAAAGATTCTAAAGAATGGGATGTGCTTGAATATCATCAAAGGAACCACAAGCAATATGTGTGAAAAAATAAAGTTATGTTAAACCCTAAGTCAATCCTAAGGTCAAGTAGGGATAAGACTAATGGGAGTAGGAGTTGATTGTTCCCTGAATGCACAAGACCATAGGTCAGGAGGTAATGACTATATTTGCTCGAGGTTCATGGGTTAGGAGATTGGCCACCTTCATGAGTTCATGGGGCCTGAGGGGTAAATGTGAGAGGCACTCCCTAGATGCATAAGGTAAGATCACCCCAAAAGTACCGGCACCCTATGACCTTGAGGAAATGACTAAGGTTTGTAAATAGGAGTTATGATAAGACTCAAAGGTTATGAGAAAAGTTTTTCCAAAATGTATATGTCGAATTAATAGAGTGGTGGTATTCATGGTTTGGACTTATGAGGAGGATAATTCAACCTAGGTTTGAAAATAAGATGGTAATGTATCAATGTAACGTCTCTGCTCTTGGAATGGGATGAACTCTATATTTGGACTACAACCAAATGCTTATTTCATCTTATTATGAGTGTGAGAGATGAGATAGACGCATGCCATACTAGGAATAGAAATGATATGTGGAATAAACACTTAAGTTAAAATATTTATTGAGAATTGGAGGAATTGCCACACCCTCGTGGGAGAATATTGGATAAATAGTGTGGAATACAAGGTGAGCAAGTTAATCATCAAATAATGATTTCAAGTGAGAATATCTTATCAAGTGGAGTTTGGATGCTACATGTATAAGATTTAGTCTGGAGATACATATAATGAATGTAAGAGCTTGAAATACCTCCAAACTTAGAAGGACTTGAACTGTGTATGGATTACCTAAAGGATTATTATTTCACCATTGCCTATCATCCTAGAGAAACTAATGTTGTAGCAGATGCACTTAGTCAAAAATAGCTCAAGTATGTTTTTGTCTTATCTACCAGTGGAGAGGGCTGGGAGAGTATGCTAAGTGGACTCTATAGTAATAAGACGACCTGATATGTGTGGCTAACATCTAGATTAAAGCTGACCTGGTGATGGAGTTTGTAGCTGCCCAGTTAGCCAGTCCAGAGCTTGACAAGATGAAAGGTTTGTTAGAGAAACCTCCAACCCATCTCTCGGTGGGAGTAGAATGTGGAATCCACTAAAAGAGTTGTATTTGGGTTTCTGAAGATTCTCCCTTGAAGAATCATATCTTGCAAGAAGGTCATGGTTCTATGTGCACAATACACCCTGGCACTATCAAGATGTTTAAGGACTTGTAGTAGTACTTTTTGTAGCCTAGAATGAAGAGAGATATAGAGGCATATATGGTCAGTTGTCTCATGTGCTAGATGTTTAAGGTTGAACACCAGTGATCCGATGGATTGTTGAAATTGATTGAAATCCCCGAGTAGAAATGGAAGCATATCACCATGGACTTTGTGGTGAGTCTCCCAAAGACCAAGAAAGGTCATGATGCAAAATGGGTTGTGGTGGATCACCTTACCAAGTCGGTGCCTTTCCTTGCTTTAAAGACCACTGCCAAAGTGATAGATTTAGTTGAACTTTATATCAGAGAGATAGTATGACAGCATGGTGTTCTGAGTTTGATTATTTCTGATCGTGACCCAAAGTTCACTTCCAAATTGTGGAAGCAAGTGCAAGAAGAACTCGACACTAGACTAAAGTATAACACAACTTATAACCCCTAAGATTGATGGACACTCAAAAAGGACAATCCAGACTTGAGGATCTATTGAGAGCATGTGTGCTAGATTGAAGTGGATCATGGGAGAAGTACATGCCCCTAGCTAAATTTCCTTACCATAACATCTACCAAGCTAGTATCAGGATGCCTCTGTATGGAGCTCTTTGTGGGAGGTTGTATCGGTCAACACTTCATTGGGATGATGTTGGTGAGAGGACCTTATTGAGGTCAGAGGAACTATAGTTGTATGTTGATAAAGTCACTTTGATCAAGCAAAGGCTAAAGAGAGCCCAGGATCCACAGAAGTTGTATGTTGATGCGAAGCGGACTAACTTGCACCTCAATGTGGGTGAGCATGTGTTTCTAAAAATCTGACCCCTTCGAGTTATAGCTAAGAATAGAGGAAGGTTGAGTCCCCAATATGTGGCTCCATTTGAGATTTTGGAATAGATTGGTGAAGTTGATTATCATATGATGTATGATGTGTTCCCTATGTCCAATCTAAAGCACATTGTGAAGGACCTGATCCATGTTATGAGCATTAAACCTATTGAACTCCAAGTGAGGCTGACTTACCATGAGTCACCTATGAGGGTACTGGACACCAAGGTGAAAGAGTCCAGGAGTAAATGAATAGAGATGATAAATGTTCTTTGTAAGCATCAAGGAGAGGATGAAGCGATGCGGGAGCTAAAGACGGACATGGAAAAGGCTTACCCTAATTTATTTATTTAATTAGTTAAATTTTGAGAGAAATTTTCCTATAAGAGGGGAAGGAGGTTATAACCTCAATTTTCCTTGTATTGATTGAAATGCAATTTTTCAAAGAAAAAGGGTTTGAATGGAAATTGTGTGATTTTTTTTCCAAGAATGGATTCTTTTGCAAAATTTCCCTTGGATGCATGATTTCTTGGATCATACTAATTTGATCAATCCAATAATAATAAAAGGGAAAAAGAGATAATAGAAATCCCATAATAAATAAAAGGAAAAAGAAATAAAGGAATAATTGTGTGTATATGTGAGAATTATGTAGATATCCCTAGAAAGAGGTAGGGATGACCACTAGTGATTAAGTTTCAGTTCCTTTTGGCTCCTAATAAGAAAAAAAATCAAAATTAATAAATTAGAAGAGAAAGAAAGTCAAATATGAATTTTAATTGCATATATATGCCTTTTGAGTGGATGACTTGCATATGAAGGAAAGTCTCTTTATTTTCCAGTTTTGGTTCCAAACTTTACAAACAAGTACATTAAGTCATTATAGAGTTTCCCTTCAAATTTGGGATAAAAAAGATAAGTGGTTTAGGATATATGACTTTTGTAAGATTTGATAAAGTGGAAAGGAAAAGGGGAAATACATTAAATGTCACATTTTATATTCAAATAAGAACCTAGGGCCAGACCCATTAATGTGTCACACTTTTTAGTATCCATTTGATTTGAGAACAATGGTGCTCCAATCATCTTGTACCTCTAGCCTTTTATGGAAATAAGGGGGGGTTGTATATCAACTGGCCTTCTGATCTCTCTCTCTCTCTCTCTCTCTTCATTTCACTCTAGCTTTTGGAAAGACTTCCATCAAAATTTAGAGATTAAAACTGAGCCAACCACCCTTGGGTTTCCCTAGTTTTGGGTGGGTTTGGGATTTTTCCCAAATCATAGCCAGTTTGGAATTCCATTAATGGATGGAAACCACCATGTCTCTAGTCGGAACCTATTTAAGCATAATGCTTCCTCAAGATCTCCCTCAAAATGAGACAAACTCGTTCTATGATCCTAGGGCCTTTAAACTACACCCACAATACTCCTTTTGTTCCTTTTGGTCCCTTGTATGCTGCCCACACATGCCCCTTCGTCGATTGCCAACCTTACCTCCTTCAACCACAGAGAGACCCTCTATGAGTTCGTTTGGAGCCGGTGGAGGTGTTGGACAACCCTACAATTGAGAGTCTACATTGCATTTGACTCACCCAAAAGGTAGAAGTAAGGAAAGACCTTGTTGTGAGGAAGGAGACGACCACAGTGAGATGTTGAATCCACCCCTGAGCACGTGGGACTTTTATCCACAAGGCTGAGGGTAATAAATCCTTTTCATCACTAATGAGAGTCTCGACTCGCATGGCGCAAGGAGCCCATGTGGACAAAAGTAATTAGCCAACACGGGAGCCACGTAGAAATTCACAAGTAAAGTATTGTCTTCTGACTTGGCACTAATTGATTGGTCAAAAATGGGTCAACCTAGAAATAATCGTAGATAATTATTGGTTATTCGGATTGCAATGAGTTATATATGAAAATTAATCAAAAGAATTCGAGGAATCCATTAAAAATATTACCAAGACCTAGATATGCCTGTAACTCAAAAAGTGTGTATAGATGCTATCTTTAATGGTTGTAATTAATTTAAAAACCTAAGTTTTGAAGATTAAGGGATCTAATGGTGTTCTTTGACTATAATGATCAAGGTTTATCCTTTTGACATAAAAGGCCTGATTAGATCTAATTGGATGATATTTGTTCATAATTTGCTTAATTAGGGTTCCTTGATTATAAAAGTACATTAATGAACTTAAAAACCCTAATTTTGATAATTATGAGGTTTAATGATTTTAAATGTGGGAATCAATCAAGAAGATATGAAAATAATTTTCTTAAACTAATTTGTGGATAAATGCCTTTAATATGGATAATTTGAGTTTCTAGGGTTTTTATGAGTAGAAAAGTGCCTTATGGGTTTGTTGACCTAAAAGGGTAAAATTGGAAAGTAAAACCAAGAAACCCTAATAAGGCTTACCAACCCTATAATGGAGACTGAAGTCAATAAAAGTTGTTTGGATGTGATTATAACAATTAGGTGTTATAAATGCTTTTCAAGATCAATATTGCTTGATTTATTGCATGGCTTGATCGATTGGACTTCTTGATTGAATTATCTATCTTGATTGATTTTGAGACTTCCAAATTAGGTATTTGGTTATGCTTATGGCTAATCTCTCTAGTCTCATGTTGGTTTTTTGAGGTTTTATCGGTTTCTTGAAATTAACTGCTTGGATGAACTTTAATTCTTACAACTATAATGTGACTATGGCTATCACCAAAAATATATGCTTGACTAGCTCAGATCCTAGTCCTCCTCTGTATCTTTGTGTATATGCAAGAAATTGATGACCTAGCTATCAGTCTACCCTTAGGGTAGGATCATCAGGTTATCATGAGTCAATGTTTGGTATATCTTTATGTAGGATCATACGACTATACAACCCTATGTCTTGGTCAACATGTAGGGTAGGATCAAAAGGAGCTATTTGGGATCTACCATATGAGAAAGGTAGGATCCATATTTACTGTAGGGATAGAAAAGAGGCTTGGATATGTCAGGATTGAGTAATTATGTTTAAGACATAAAGTTTATTCTGTTAAGTAATAATTTGGTTGCAATATGTTGTTACAAATATATGCAAGTTGTTGGTTCCTCCACTTACCAGTATAATTTATTATACTAACCGATGTTTTGTTTGTTAGAGATTTAGGATTACATGCAGTTATATGCTTACCAAAAAGTGGATATTCATTTAAAGTGACATTGAAAGAATAAAGCTAAATAAAGATTTGAGGATTGTAGAAAGATAGATTCATATCTGGGGTAAAGTTCTCAATTCCTATGTTTTGAAAGGTATGTGAAAAGAAATTTTTTATCCTATTTAAGCTTAGTTGTGGTAGAATTTATTAATTACTTTTTATTATTTTCTAAACCATATGATCCTTTTTGGGATAACGACTCTAGATTCTTGGCCTTTCTCAATTGGGGGTTTTCGAGGGGTGGAGTTATTACATTACTCATGTTTTTCCATTCTTCTAAAGAACTTGAATGTAGGGGTTCTTGAGAGACTAATCCCATCTAACATGGACAAATTTTCTCTCATTGAATCCTTCATGTTGAACCCTTTTAGCATCTTGCAAAAGTATGTGCTCATTTTTATCTCTAGAAGCCTTCCACAACTATCTCTATAGATCTCAATTCCTATAACATAGAATGCTTCACCAATTTCCTTCAAAAAGAAGGTACTTTCCATGCTAGGTTTCAATACATAATAGTATTGAGATGTAATTCCATCATTATGTGGAATATAAATATGCTCCCACTAAATATTTTGTAATCACAGATTTTATCTTCATTTTGACATGAAGTCAAACTCTTTACTATCCTATCAAGTCAAAGATTTCATATCTAAGATGCTTATTTCAATCAACTTGATTGACCTTTATAGCTTATAGGACTTTATTTTCATCAATGGAGTTATAAAACCTTTAGAGCTTGTCATGTACAGATCATTTTAATTATTCCTATTGAGAATGTCATTTTAAGATCCATATGCAAAATATCATAGTTTCGACAAGATACAATGGAAAGCATGATCCTTATGGACTTAACCATGATAATTGGTAAAGAGATTTCATCAAGGTTAACATTTTGAACTTGTTTCAAACTTTTTCCAACCAATCTTCTCTTATAGGCTATTGATGTCAGTCTTCTTGAAAACCCAATTTCTCCCTTTGGGTTTTACCCCTCTAGGTGGTACCACCAAGGCCATAACTTGTTAGTGTACATGGAATCCATTTTGGATACTATGGTTTCAAACTAATTCTTAGACTTTGATCCCTCAATAACTTCTAGATAGGTTCTTGGCTCATCATCTTATGAACAACTTACCACCATTCTAGGTTATAAGATATCATAATCTTTCAATCTCAAGGTGTGTTATACTATATTTGTGAGGTTTTATGTTACATAAAGAACTTGAGATTCCACAACAATTTGTGACTCTCCTTGTTCCTACATACATCTTTAGGTTCAATATTTCGTGGTGATCTCAAACTTTTTGAGTTCTAATATTCTCACCATGATTCCTTTGGAATCTAAATTCTTCTTAAGGAATTCAGCCATCCTAGTAACAAACACTTTCTTATTGGATTGATATAAAAGCAACATTCAACAAACTAACATTTATGTGATTTGTGGATTAAGCATTTTTAAGTAACTATTTTCTTATACAAGCTTTCAATCCTAGTCCTTATGAAAGACATATCACAACAACTCCCATGCCATATATCAAATGATGTCTTTTGGACCATTTTAGATAGTATATTATTTTTGTGTTAAGAATGTACCCTAAAAGAAATTTAGAAGACATGTTAGATTCATTGATAATCACATCATGAATCATCAGGGTGTGACTCCTTCTTTCTAATACATCATTATGTTTCAGGTGAAGTTTATAGTGATACACTATTACAGTCTCCAGAAGGTCCTCAAACCTCTTAGTGTATTTATTTTAACATCGATCATATCGCAGTGTCTTAACACTTTAACCAGGGTGGTTACTTCATTCATAATCTTCTTGACCATTTCAAGATACTCATATTTGTATTTCATTAAATACAAATTAATATATATGTGGAGACCATCATTAAATATAGTGAGGTACTAGTAACTACCTTTATCATTTATTCTAAAAGGTCTATGTATATCAATATGTACCTGCCTTGATAGAATACTTGCTCTCTTACTTCATCTAGTGGAAGGTGTTTTTTTCATATTGCCAAATAGATAAGATTTGCACGTCTATATTCATTCAGTTATTAAAAGAGTCAAGACAAATAACACCATGGATTCTAGAAATGCATTTCATATTTATGTGTTCTAGATGACAATGTTATATGTGTTCATTGTATGAATTAACAAGTGTAATGTTGGTATTTATGCTATTAACATTTATCTTTGGATCCATAAAAATGAAGACCATTAGATATTTCGGGAAATTCCATAAAAGATCTCATCCTTTTGAATAGAACATTGACTATACTTAATAGGATTTTCATATTCATCCTTGTCCATACAAGATGCAAAATGTAAAATATTTATATTATCTGATAGATAAGAAATAACAATTCATTAACTCTATTACATGTCTTGTGGGATGAGACAAATTATAGCCTTTGATTGTAGTGTCATCAACTTTTGCTCCATGTGCGATGAACTGTTTGACCTCGCCCTTTCATAAAGGTTTACTTCTTTTTAGATCCTGAATATATGAACATATGTGAGATCTACATCCGGTATCATATATCGAAGTTGAAGAAGTGGTCAAATTCATCCCATAAAACATATACCTGAAGTGAGATCTCTATCCCCTCCCTCTTCTTCTTTAGTTCCTCCCGATAGAGAGGGAAATTCCTCTTCTAGTGTCTAAGCTAGTGATAGTGGTGACAATTGCCTCCCTTGTTCACCCCTCCCTTTTTTTTGAGTTTTGAAGACTTGGGCTTCTAGACAGATTTAGAAATTTTCTTATCTTTTCATATGGCTTTAGACTTCCCCTTTGATCTTCTAATCATCATCACATACTTGGACTTGCCTTTCCTCATTTGGGTCTCAACTGTTCCTAACATGCCAAGTAAATCTGTCAATAACTTGTCAAAGTCATTCATGTTGTAGTTCATGACAAACTACTGTATGACTATAGCAGTGAATGCAAAATGACATCAGTGGACAACTCTTGACCAAGGGGAATATCAGAATGGAAAGGTTCTCCACAAACCCAATAAACTTGAGCATAAGAGGACCTATTGTATCTCCTTCTGCCATGTTACATTTGAATAATGCCATAGAGACATCATATCTCTCCTATCTTGCTTGATCTTGGAACATGTTCTTAATATGTGTAACCATCTCAATAACATCCATGTTCTCGTATCATCTCTACAACTCATAATTCATGGAACACATCTTTAGGCATCTGACATCAACGACGTCTATAGTATGCTTCTTATAAGCATTTTTGTCAACCTTAGATGCAGTGGGAGGAGGTTTATCTAGGTCTGGTGCCTATAGGACATAGAGCTTGCTCTCCTATGTGAGAACAATTCTCATCATCTTGACCTGGTCGTTAGAATTATTTCCATTTAACTTGTCCTTCTCAATGAATTATCGCAAAGAAAATTTGTTGTTGGTTGCCATTTGATTCTACAAGAGAAATTTGCACTTTTGTCAAATATTTTTATTTGAATTTATTAGATTAACATAAATTTTAACATGTTTAGTTAGTCCATTACTTAATTATCACTCTCACTATTTTGTCCAAATTGATATCCCTCACACATCAATATGGAAGATTGCAACATACAATCTTCTAGTGAGCCAAGATCCAAAAAAATTGAGTTATTACCAACCCAACACCAGCAAACACATCAATCATTAAGGTAGAAAACTTTTGCCAATTTCATCTTATGCAATTCATTGATAGATGGTATGTACCACTCTTTTCCATAGTCATGTTCATGCTTATATGATCTTAATATCATTAAGATCACTTAGTAAAGTCTGATCCAAAAGACAACACGATAGTAATGCACCTTTCTTGGTAGGCCCACATAACTACCACGACACTTCCCTGAGATGGACAACACACCACTCTTGGTGTGCCCACACATAGTCAATCAAGATTTTCATATGTGTTGCTAATGGAATGTATCTTAGGATTAATATGTTATGTATATATATATATATATAATATATATATATATATATATATATATATATATATATATATATATATATATATATATATATATATATATATATATATATATATATATATATATATATATATATATATATATATAAGGTATATCTTCACTACCCGTGCGGGTAACTAAGATTCTCTACCCGTGCTTCAGTTTTGTAATGGGAAGGTATGCATTTGTAATGAGACAATCCAAATTTATAATGAGACGACCGAAATTGTAATACAAAGACTCGTTTTGTATTACAGAACTGTTACAGTAATAAATATATATTTATTAGTGTAACAGCGTTGTAATACAAAATGAGTTTTTGTATTACAATTTCGGTTGTCTCATTACAAATTTGGTTGTCTCATTACATATATGTGTCATCGCATTACAAATTTGATGCACAGGTAACGAAATCTTAGTTACCCACACGGGTAGCGAAGATATACCCTATATAGGGTATATCTTCACTACCCATGCGGGTAACTAAGATTCTCTACCCGTGCTTCAGTTTTGTAATGGGAAGGTATGCATTTGTAATAAGACAATCCAAATTTATAATGAGACGACCGAAATTGTAATACAAAGACTCGTTTTGTATTACAACGTTGTTACAGTAATAAATATATATTTATTATTGTAACAGCGCTGTAATACAAAACGAGTTTTTGTATTACAATTTCGGTTGTCTCATTGCAAATTTGGTTGTCTCATTACATATATGTGTCATCGCATTACAAATTTGATGCACGGGTAACGAAATCTTAGTGACCCGCACGGGTAGCGAAGATATACCCATATATATATATATATATATATATGTATAATCACTGCATGCTATATCGCATTTCATATATATACTATATCTCATGAATGAAAACATGCAATTAAAAACATAAGTGATGGTTATGGCCATACTATTACAATTCTTTGGATCTAGAAGGAAGTACTATAACATATGGTGTACATCACATGTAGCAACCAATTTTTGTTGTAGATTTGTGCCTGAACCATTCGGAGTTGATCAGTTCATGCCATGAACTGATTGGCTTGCCTCTTGTCGGTCGGCTGGTCATCAGATAGATCACCTAACCTCCAGCTCAAATGACGTTTAGACACCTCCAAAGTCTTAGTTGGGCCACTAGAAAATTAGTTCGACTCATCCTACCATCCATTCTTCTCGACCCTTGAGCTAATCAACTCGTCTTCTAAACGGGTGGTGTGTTTGATTCTTAGCCTCATATCTATTGTAACAAGAATGAAACTATCACAATAAATGTATTACATTGTAATGGAGAAACCTCAAGTTACATTCAAGGGGATCATAGGAAGGAGAGAGTAATACTTTTACATATGGAAGAGAATATTGAGACTTGGTATGTAAACAGAGATAAAATAGGAATAAACAACCACAACCAACCAAGAACAAACAACTAGGGTTATTGGCCATTACCATGCTACACATCCACCATCAAAACCAATTTTAGGGTGATATGTGTAAAATGCATATATATATATATATATATATATATACATGGGATTGTATATGGTATTTAATCAGATATGTACATTACTCATTTAAAATATCCATATCATATGCAATATATAAAATATGAAAACCAAAATCTAGTTATAACTATAAGGTAGGTTAGGCAGCTTTAGAAGCGTCCACACACAATTTTTGTAAGCATGGGGTTGTGTGTGAAGCAGACCACCATCATTTCCTTCCTTTTTCCTTTGATGTCTCTGGTGTTCTTACTGATGACTCAATTTCTCTCCTACGATGCATACACCATATCATAAATAGGAATATGATGATGCCATCATCTACTTCTTCAGATTTTTTTCTTGAGATCATTGGTTTTTCCATACAAAAAGGATTAGCATTGCAATTTGAAGGTCATGCCTCGATGAAGACATTTATTTAAATTGTGTTGCAAACCTATGTAAAAAAATTGTATGCAATGGCCTTCTTAATTTGAGTGGGATATAAAAGGAAATAATTTAAATATCACTTCATTCATTTTTGTATTTTGCTATGGTTGAGGATTATTTATCTTTCCATGTTTGATCAATTACAATCAATTTTAGGACCACCCAATCCCGATTGGGTGGTGCAGAACTTGTCTCCTACCTCTAGTAGGAGGTAGAACACATAAACAATATATATGCCCTAGTTTTTTATGATATTCTCCCTTGTTTCCTGATCATTCTTCAAGATTGTTTTCCATTGTGTTCCAAATCAATTTCCAAATCCAATGATAGGCAACTCGCGATCTAAGCTCCCTTATTTAAGTTTTGCCTAATTCTCTCTTGGTTCATCTCAAACCAACCACTTGAGATATCCTTAACTATGATTCTTATGTATATCTATCTAACCCATTACCATCTCCGACCCTAGCACTATCATCCTCTTGAGTCAATTTGGTCCAACTTTCTCCCATCTACCGCTGCTAAGTGTTTTCCCTCTCTCTGCTAAACTCCTCACCGAAAAAAAATCTTGCTACCATAGTTTGAATTGATGTGAGGGTATGTTTTCCTTAACCATTTTCTTCATTTTTGTTCGGTTAGAATCTCTTATTGTTGAGCGATTCCACCCTTGGTCATGGACCTTCTATTTCAGAACATGGTCTTTGAGCAGCAGAGAAGATAACCACTTAGGAGAAGAGATGGAGAAGCACAATAGCTATTAAATTTGTAGTAGAATATGATATGATATTTGCAAACACCCATTTCAAAAAAAAATCTCATAAGATTGCCATCAATAGTAGGTGTCATTTCCATATAAATTATTACCTTACAAGGATGGTGGATCTTAAAGTATGGAAGGATTGCCAAGTGATCCCTGGAGAAGAACTCACCACCTAAGACAGGTGGTGCTTTTGGATATTAACATGAAGATCAACAAAGATGAGGATAATATATGACAAGATAGAAGTTTTAAGTTGTGAAATCTTAAACAATAAAATAAATTAAATTTTTGTGATGAACTCATAAAAAGCACTTGGAACTTGGAGTCTTATGTTAACATTATGTGGCATAATATGAGTTCAAGCTTATAAAAAAATGTCAAATAGGTTTTGGAGGAGTCCAAAGGATGTGAGCCTCCATAGAAAGAGACTTGGTAATGGAATGGTTATGTATTGAAGGCTATTAAAATAAAATGTTGATTTATAAGAGATTGCACAAATCTTGGGATGATGCAACTTTTTGGAGATACAAGCAAGAAAAAGAAGAAGATAAAAAGGTTGTTAAGAAGACTAGGTCTAGATACTTTGGATGGATTTTTAAGAAGATGGACACAAGAGAAGGTGAAAAAGATACATATAAAATGGTTCATATAAGAGAAACAAAATGAAAAGATTTGAGTCAAGTAAAATACATTAAGAATGCAGATGGAAGAGTGTTGGTGAAGGATGATGATATCAAGAACCAATGAATAAATTAATTTCATGTCCTTTTCAAAGTAGACACTATGAATAATTTTACATACTCATATGACATGTATACAAGAAATATCATGTACACATGATAGGCTTCACTTTTGAGGTTAAAAATGCTTTGGAAAAGATGAAAATGAGATAGGCATGCAGACCAAATGGTATTCCAATTGACGTATGGAAGATCATGGGATGAAGAGCTAAGTGGTTAACAAATTTCTTTAATAAAAATATGAAGACCAAGAAGATGCTAGATAATTGGAGTAATGGTACTATGATCCCCATATACAAGAACAAAGGAGATGTTTAGAGATACACAAACTATAGATGCATCTAGTTGATGAGTCACACTATGAAGCTCTGGAGAGGATATTGAGTAAAAGCTAATATCTATAACCCAAATATTAGACAACAATTTCGGTTACATGCCAAGAAGATCAACAACATATGCCACTAATGAGGAGGCTTATGGAGAAGTATAAGGAGAAAAAAAAAGAGATTTTCATAGGGTTTTTATTGATATAGAAAAGGCTTATCATCAAATACTCAAGGAAGTGTTGTGGATGATTTTTTATAAAAAAGGTGTACCAATCCAAGACATTGACTTGATTAAAGATATATATGGTAGCTCAACATCAAGAGTCAAGACTCCTGGAGGAGAGACACCAACATTGACTATAATAGTTGGGGTACATGAACAATTAATATTGAGCCCATATCAATGTTTTCTTATTATGGAAGAGTTCAAGTCGATATTCCTTTTTACATGTTATTTGTTGACCAGTGTTGGTTGACGAAACTAAAGTTGAAGCGAATGACAAAGTTGAACTATAGAGAAATTTGTTGGAATCAAATGGATTGATGATTATTATGAGACACAATGATTATATGCACAATTATTTCAGCCAATCTAGAATTATGAATGGAGGGGACAAGTTGGACAGAGTGTATGTACCAAATTGTGAAAAATTAATTGCTTAGGTTCAATTATTCAAATGAATGGGGATGTTCAAGAACATGTTTTTCACATGATCACTACATGATAGTTGAAATGGAGGAGTGCTACTAGAGTATTATATGACTGGAAGATCCACTCATATTAAAACGTCAGTTTTACAGAATAGCTACACAACCAACAATGCTATACTGAATTGAATGTTGTGAATTAAAAAATAAGGTCCCATCAACATGAATGTGGTTGAAATGTGTATATTGAGATAGAAAGCATCACTTGAGAATGACTATACCAGGAACAAACTAAGGGTGGGTGGCGAGTATTGAGGACAAGTTGTGCAAGGTTAGTTTGAGATGGTATAAACATGACAACATAGATCAACTAACACACTTATACAAAGCAATGCTATCAAGTCAAGAAGTAATAAAAGAAGAAGAGGCACACATAAGTACCTAGGAATAACTTATAAAAAGAGTTTTTGAACATATACATCCTGATCAGAATATGACCCATAATAGAGTTGATTGGAAAAGATGGATCCATGTATGTGACCCAAACATGGTTGGGATTGAGGCTTAGATCATGATGAAGATAATATATATACATGTACACGTAAATATATGTATATGTGTATATATATATATGCATACATGTATATATATGTTGACGATATGTATATATATGCATACATATATGTATATGTATATATACATATATGTGTATGTATATATATATATATATATATATATATATATATATATATATATATATATATATATATATATATATATCTGTGTGTGTGTGTATAATTGTAGAAATATAAACATATATATTTATACAGGAGTGTACTTGTTACCTATTTGAGTAACATAAGTTAGTTATAAGAAATTTTGATTAAATTTTGTGCATTCTGGTTATTTGAAATTCTAGTTATAAATTTCCACTCCTGGTTACAATTTGATGATGAATGCATATTCATCATGATTTTCAGTCACCTTCTTGGGCTCTTTTTGATTCAATACATCCAATTTCTATTACTAAATATCAAAATGTGCAAAATTTCCTAATTGGTTCAATTATCAAGGTTCCTAACTGAGTTTATG
Organism: Alisma plantago-aquatica; assembly: GCA_963693085.1. Lineage (NCBI taxonomy): Eukaryota > Viridiplantae > Streptophyta > Magnoliopsida > Alismatales > Alismataceae > Alisma > Alisma plantago-aquatica. The sequence goes on along the minus strand of OY856413.1, from coordinate 525,765,390 downwards.
TTGATTTTATACAGGTCTTGATGAGGTTGAACAATCAACTGGGACCCACCTTTATCTGCCCTTGATCTACCCTCACTCATCCTTGGTCTTAACCATGCGGTCTCTCCCATACATTCTCACCCATACGGTTTTATCCATACGGTCTCAAGACCATATGGACAACCTCACCTGAAAATCGTTTGGAAATAACTTTACTTCCAAACTGATTGGGCGCTAGCTGTTCTCCACCATCAGATCACTGATCAAAAATCTACATTCGTCCGCTTAAACGATCTTGAGCCACCCCTCTGTCCGAGACTGTTTGGAGTTGGGAATGTCAAGACCATTTGAGGAGTACCGGTCTGCGAGACTGATTGAGCGTTCTATTCAAGACCGAATGGAGGACCTTCCGCTCCCTGTTCCCTCCTTCTTTCCATCATCTTCAACCCTTGTAACCCTAGAACTAGTTACAACCAGCATCGCCCAACACCACCGCCATCGGCGCCCGTGCTTCCTCTACCATCGTTGCTCTCTCAACTCGACCAAGTATAGCAACCTCCCAATTTTTCTTCCTTTCTTCCTCATCACCTTGCCATCACTGAATCTGCAAACCCTTGCTGCCCCAATGCCTGTGGAACTTTCTTCCTCAACCGCGGCGTAGCCCTAGGCACCTACAACTTTGGCACCTCCGCCATCCACCTTAGCCTCCGCCATCCCCCACACTTCTACCGTCACCTGTACGGTCTCAGACCGATAGAACGACAACTCCAACATCGTTGGATGATGGAGGAGAAGACCGTTTGGAGCCATTGACAACAAACTGCTAGGGCAGCGATCAGTTTACAGATCGATTGGAGGAAAAAGTAACAGGCCGTTTGAGATTAGTTCAAGACCGATCTGAAGTATCAAACTCTCCAAGACCGTTTTCCCAGTGGAGGAATGCCCAGACCGGTTGATAGCATTCAGTCTTACAGACCGTTTTCCTCTCTAAAGAAAAAACCGTTAGGGCAGCAATCATTTAAGCAGAGAATGTTTGATAAAGGTGGAACTACAAGACCGATTGGAAAAAGGGTTGAGAGACCGATAGGCAAACCAAATGAAGGCATGCAATGAGACCATATGGAGGTCTGCATGAGACCATTTGGAAACGCAACTACAGCAAACCATTTGATAAAGCAACTACAACAAACCTTTTGATAAAGTACAATACACCAAATTGTTTGAGCCAATGGAAGCCAAACTGTATCGACATGTATTCAAGTTCATTTGGAAAAGCACATGTGCAAGACCGTTTGGAAAAGTTAGCACTGCCAAACCATTTGATGTTGCTGGACCATTTGAAAACATACACAATGTAGACCATTTGGTCATATGCAACCAAGACTGTATGGTCACTTAACTCAGGATCTTTTAAGCAATTAAGTTGTAAAAATTGCAACTGGGCCTAAAGCATGAGACCAGACACGAGCCTATAAATAGGACCAACATGGTCCTCATTTGGGCATCGGTTTCGGGACGCCGACAGGTTGCCTATACGCTGGTCCAATCCTGCTACTATCACTTCACGTGTTGTTCCTATTGCAACTCAAGGAGGCTGAGAAGAGAAGGAAGGATGAGTGAGAAAGACTGCCTGGTTTGTCTTGTTGTCCCTCATTCTTCGTCCAGATCTGCTCTGACTCTACGTAGAAGACCGCATCATCTTCACCGAGCTATGACCACCTTCTACATCATGCTCATGGTGGAACCCTCTCTCTTTCTTATTCTTCTTATTTCTTGCATCATGAGCGAGTAGTTCCTTTTCCCTGGGGTGCGGGGACTAGCCCCGCTCCCCATGCATTCATGTCTTTTTATTTAACATTCTAAGGCAATGTATATAACTTTTCATTTTATTGCTAATTGATATGCTTGTAGTTGATTACCTTCTTGCTTTCATCTTGTTCTTCTCTTCATAGTATAGAATGTTGATTAATGAGGTAGACTCCTTGATGAGAAATATGATAGGGTTCCTTGAGGTCGGAAGTGTGTGATTCATGAGGGGACAAGCCATCTAGCCTATAGTGACGCTTCAGTGGTCTAAACATCCCTCAGGGAGGACAACAGCCTTAGTTGGTTGTTGTATCTTCTTGTTAATTGTTGATGTTTGCTTACAAACTAATTTCCTACATGTGTGTCGATAAGCACGGTTGACTCCCGGACTAGAAATAGAATGGGGTTCCGTGAGGTCATAAGTGTATGATCTATGAGGGGACGAGCCATCTAGCCCACGGTGACACTTTTGTGGTCTAAACATCCCTCACAGAGGATCACAACCTTAGTTGGATGTTGTATCTTTGGAACTGTTAGTGCATGATCTGGATGGTGACGAGAAATCTGATGGCTAAGGGGATGCTTACGCAGGCATAAACATCCCTCTAGGAGGGTTCCAGCAGTTCCATTTGGATAGTTAGATGCTTTCCTGGATGTTATGTGTTTGGATGTGTTTGCATGTGTAGTGGTGATGAAACCCGATACCATCCCAGTGATTGCATATCATCTAATCTAAAAAAACTTTCATTCTTCTCATTTACTTTCCTGTAATTAGTTTACTTAACCTCAACCAAATCAATCGTTCTAAATATTAGTCTCACTGGTCCTAGATTCAACTGACAAAGATTCTTAAAAATGTTATCCTTTAGGATTCGATCCTTAACTATACTGCGATAAGACTCATCTGCTTGCGAGTGGTATTATTGCATGAGGTTTTGGTAAAAGCTCGAAGATTTCAACCCTGAGTAAATTTGTTAGTGTGATATTTACCACGTCATTTGAGGAGGAGATTTTTTCTTCCACAAATTTCATTTTCACTATTTTCGATGAACACAATACAACATTGAAGATGTGTTTGCAAAATGAGTCTTCGTATTACAATTTTGTTCGTGTGTTTATAGTTTGGTGCCTCCTATTACAAAACTACATCCATGAGTAACTAAATTATGTTACCTAACTTAGGTAACAAATTTATGGACTACACACACACACATATATATATATAAATAAATAAGTAAATAAATAAATATATATATATAGTCCACCTTCGCTTCCCCCGCGGGTAGTATTCATTAGTTACCCATGTGATTAAATTAATCTAATATTTATGTTTCCTACCATTATGCCTATTCTCCATGACAATGTGTGTGTGATTAAATTAATCTGATATTTACGGTTCCTGCCACAGTGCCTATTCTCCGTGACAATGTCTGTTCTTTGCATCTGCTAAGTCTTACGCTCCTCGTGCTTCTCCGACTGGCCATACTCATGTAGCTAGCTTCCAATCATGTTAGTGCTAGTTGTGAGGCATCGTCCCAATGATTTACGAACGACATGGAAATGAAAAATGAATGAACAATAGATAAACAAATTTCCATTACGTGCATGAAAAATCATCTGGTAACAATACACTTACAAGCCATTTTGGGTGGAGGCTGAAGCTGGCATATTGACCAATGAAAAATATGGAAGTCCTTCTGATTGGATGAAGAGGTAAAAGTTGCATAAGACGTATTCGATAAAATTTCTAGACAAAATGTCATATGTAATATGGAAAGTCACATTGTAATAGGCAAGAGTCAACCATAATGTAGGTGACAATTTTGTAATATGGATACTCATATTGTAATAAGCAAGTGTCATTTGTAATATAGACAGTCACATTGTAATAAGAAAGTGTCATCTATAATCTGGACAGTCACGTTGTAATAGGATAATATTGATAGTCATATTGTAATAAGCAAGTGTCATATGTCATATGGATAGTCACATTATAATAGGCAAGAGCCAACCATAATGTAGGAGACAATTTGTAATATGGATAGTCATTAGAAATTATCTGTATAGATATAAACTTTTATTTCTTATTACAGAATGTCACCTTTCTTTACTTGTTTTCATAACTCAATATACATTGTTAAAAAAATATACATTACATTTTCTTTTTTTGTAATACAAAATACTTATTTTAGTTACAATGCATTTATTCATATTACAATTTTCTTATGTGTGTTACAATTTCCCTTTACAATTTATAGTTTCTCTTTACTATTTACTTTGTTTCATATTATCTATTATAATATAGACAGTCACATTGTAATAAGCAAGTGTCATATGTAATATGGACAGTCACATTATAATAGGCAAGAGCCAACCATAATGTAGGTGACAGTTTGTAATATGGATAGTCATATTGTAATAAGCAAGTGTCATCCGTAATATGGACATTCACATTGTAATAGGCAAGAGCCAACCATAATGTAGGTGACAATTTGTAATATGGATAGTCATATTGTAATAAGCAAGTATCATCTATAATATGGACATTCACATTGTAATAGTCAAGAGCCAACTATAATGTAGGTGATAGTTTCATAATATGGATAGTCATATTGCAATAAGCAAGTGTCATATGTCATATGGACATTCACATTAATGTAGGTGATAATTTTATAATATTGATAGTCATATTGTAACAAGCAAGAGGCATATGTCATATGGATCATTACATTATAATAGGCAAAATCCAACCATAATATAGGAGATAGTTTGTAATATGGATAGTCATTACAAATTATCTGTTCTGATTATAAACTTTTATTTCTTATTATAGAATGTCACCTTTCTTTACTTGTTGTCATAACTTAGTACACATCGTTAAAAAAATATACATTAGATTTTTGTTTTTTGTATTACAAAATATTTATTTTAGTTACAATGCAAACTTGTTAGGAATGACGGGCGTGGACGGGAGAGCGGGGGGTGGTGGCGGCAAGGGCGATCTCCGAGTAACCCTAGAAGATGATGGGGGGGATCGACGAGCAAAAGGCAGAATGAACCAAGGAGACCGCAAAGAGGCCGATCAGAAAGTGCATCCATGCTCCAGAGAGTCGGACTGAACCTGAACTACAAAGGCATGTGAGGAGATAGCAATTCTGGAGAAGCTGCAACCATGACAGAGATGGAAACAGACAAGGAGGAGCCAAGCAATGGAACAAACAACATGGACGGCGGGATTCCGTCTGTACCAGATGGCGCACCATCTCTCTAGACAAGATCGTTCAACTAGGTGATCACCGATGTAGAGAGCGGAGAAGCAGCCGACCCATATTTTATTGAAGATGAAACCGAAGAAATAATAAATCCAGATGATATAGAACTCATGCACGAGAAGGGATATCCAGAGATCTACGTGGGATTAGAAGTCGAAGAGATCATGAGCAGGCCGTTCAAATACGCGGTGATAGTGAAACTCATCGACAGGCACGTCAGCTTCCTCACCATGGTCGAGAGGCTGAAACTCCTATGGAAACGAGGCGGACGGTTTGAACTCTACGAACTGGCGGAGCAGTACTATGTAGCACAATTCTATAGCAGATTGGATCAAGGTCATGCACTGATGAAAGGACCTTGGTCCCTCTTCGGTAGTTGTCTCATAGTATGGCCCTGGGATGCGTACTTTGAACCATCAAAGGGCCTGCCACAACGCATTGTGACATGGATTAGAGTTATTGGTCTTCCTGTACATTACTATAACAAAGAAATATTTCACACAATTGGGCAGGCTATGGGAAACCTCATACGTGTGGACGATCACTCCATGAATCGCACAAGAAGCAGATTTGCTCGCATTGCTGTTGAGATGGACACTACAAAGCCCATTCATCCAGCGATCATCATCAATGGCAGGGAGTATAAAATTGAATATGAGTCATTACCCAACATGTGTCTAAGCTGTGGAAAGCTAGGACACGATGCATCTGACTGCTAAGGACCTAACGAAGAGCCAACGAAGCAAAAGGAGGCAGAACCGAGCGAAGAGGCTGGTGTCATATGGATCGAAGAAGAAGAAAAATGGTAGGTCTACTATGGAAAGAAGATGTTCAACAAGAGACAACAAAAGGCAAAAGACCTTTCAAAGAAGAATAACTAAACGAACAACAACAAGTTCCAAACGCTGCTAGAGGAAGCTGATGAAGAACCTGAAAATCAAGTTGAGGAAGGAGAGGCTAATAAAGTGTCAAATACAAACGAGGATAGCAGAGGAGCAAAAATCTGGAGAAAGAAACAAAGAAGGAATGAGGATTGAGACGTATCCAAAACAACCCACACAACAAACCAAGCCAAACAACAACAATAAGGGGAACAAGTACAACCAACTGAAAAGAATGACAGGAGGGACGAACCACATACAATGGTTGAACCTATGGGAGATGAGATCATCTTGGGCAGATTGGGAAAGGAAATTGAAGATCAAAGAATGGATGATATGGTAATTATAACTACACTAGCGGACACCACAGAGAAGACCAAAGAACAATGTGAAAATGACGCCTCGAATGGGAGGAAAGCAAAGGAGAAGAAGGCTCCACCTGCAGGCAGTCCACACAAGGGGCATGGGTCCAATACGAGGAGCAAATCTAAGAGACTAGTTGACGAACAAGAGGGGGCGGCGGTGCCCCAGACCAATTAATTCTTATTTGTCATTATGATTAATACAGTCATCTAGAATATAAGAGGGGCTGGAAAGAAGAATGCCAGAAATTACCTCAAACATCTCACACGCAAACAAAAAATCCAGATTGTCTCCATTGTTGAACCACACATCTCAGGTGACACATCTCTTGCAGTGATAATAGACATTGGTTTCATGAGTTCGCACAAGGTCGAAGCTAGTGGGTTCTCAGGAGGCATATGGGTACTCTGGAACGAAGCTGTGTGTGATGAGCAAATTTTACAAAGCCACAAATACTTTGTACATTGTTGTGTTAACAACAGTGTGTACTACACCTTTGTGTACACATCGCCTAGACCTGGGGGAAGGCCATGCCTCTGGGAACATCTAAACCTACTCAGCGAAATGATCGATAAGCCATGGATAACCATGGGAGATTTCAACTGCATGATGGACCCAGACGAGAAGATTAGAAGCAAGAATTTTAATATAAATGAAGCCACTAGATTTAAAAATGCTATGATACAAGCAGGCCTGACGGACATTGGAAGCACATGCTACAAATACACGTATAAGAAAGGGATCCTCCACAAATTCCTGGATCGCATCCTAGCTAATGCTTTATAGATACAACGCTACCCGAGCTTCATATGTGAGAACCTTACTAGAATTGGATCTGACCATAATCCTATAGCTCTCCTGAATACCCACGAAGCAAAGTGGAAGGGAAGGTTCAAATCTAAAGCCAATTGGCAGACACATCACACCTTCATCATCGTTCTGACCAAGCACTGGGATAAGGATGCAGATTTCCACGAAGCACTCCAAAACTTCACCCAACCAATCATGGATTGGGAATGCAAGAAGAAAAAGGAGACTAATGCACACAAGAACAAGCTTATGCACGAGCTGCAGCATTTGCAAAAGGACCTGGAACTGAAGTATGATAGCTGGAAGGACAAAAGAAGCATATCACTGGAGGCACAGTTGGAGATAATCCAACTCGAAGAGGAGGAAGACTGGAAGCAAAGAAGTCACATAAATTGGCTGACACAAGGAGACAACAACACATCTTTTTACCACGCGTATGTCAACAATAGAAGATGCACAAATACTATCCGCATTCTCCAGGATAGGGAGGGAAATTGGATATATGAACAAGAACAGTTAAAGGACCTTGTCAACAAGCATTTTAAAGACCTATTTCATACAAATTCAAAACCTTCTATTACGGCCATGGAAGCTATTCGTGGAAGGTTCAAGCAGCTTACTGAGAAGCAACAAAGACTCCTGGGTGGGACGCCTACTGAGTATGAACTCTGGCATATTGTAAAGAACTCTTACCCCTACAAAGCGGGAGGGCCTGACGACACCGACATGCTGTTCATTAAGAAGAACTGGAAGATTGTTTGCACTTCTGTCGTAAAATCTGTCCGCAGCCTGCTCAATGGTGATCCTTTTCCTGATGGCATGGGAGATTCATGTGTAGTTCTCATCCCAAATATGAGAAATCTGGTAAACTGCAATCAACTGTGACCTATATCCCTGAACAACACCTGCATGAAACTAGCGTCGAAGGTGATAGTGCAAAGAATTCAAAAGTACATTTCGAATTGGGTGTCCCTGACACAAACCAGTTTCATTTCGGGGCGGAACATATCCAATAACATCATCTTAGTTCAAGAAATTATTCACAACATGCGAAGTAAAGCTAGTGCACCCCAAATGGCCATCGAGGTTGATCTGTCAAAGGCTTATGACCGTATGGCGTGGGGTTTCGTCGATAACACTATTAGCAAGCTATCCCTCCCACAGAACATCAAACAATATATCATGAATTCACTATCTGCGGGGTAGACAAACATACTTCTAAATGGTGAAGTGCTCTTGAGTTTCAAAACATCACGAGGACTGCGGCAGGGTGATCCACTGTCCCCATACCTGTTCGTGCTTTGCATGGAGAGATTCACACATCTTGTAAACAAATATATTGCAGAGGCCAATGGAAGCCGGTCAAAATATCCCAAAAGGGCCCGACCATATCCCACATTGCATTTGCAGATGACATTGTTATCTTTGCGAGAGCTTCACTGCAGCAGATTAACACGATCAATGAATGCTTTCAAATGTTTGAGGCAGCATTGGGATAACATGTGTCTATTGACAAGTCAAGAATCTTCTTCTCAACTTCTGTCAACTGGAACATCAGGGAAAGCATCACTTCAGCTTCCGCCATCCCTGAGACGAATGACCTCGGTAAGTATCTGGGAGTACCGCTTCTGTACAGCAAGGTGAACAAAACTACATACTCTTTTCTAATCAATGCCATGGAGGCGAGAATCAACGGTTGGCCGCCAGAACCCTATCCTTAGCTGGACGTTTATGCCTTGTGAAGGCAGTCCTTTCCACTCTACCTTCTTATGTCATGCAAACGACCAGAATCCCAGCGAGCATTTGTATGAAGATAGACAGGATCATCTACTGTTTCCTATGGGGAGGTGGTCACAATGGCAAACCTTTGTCACTTGTTTCTTGGAATCTGGTCTGCACCAGTACAGAGGCAGGGGGCTTAGGCGTGAAGTCCATGTCTGACTGGAACAAGGCACTCCTTTGGAAGAATGCTTGGAGGCTAATGAATAACAAATAGTCAATCTGGAGTGTTGGACTACAAAACAAATATAAGAACTCCTCCCACCAAAGCAAAGGGAGGACCACACCTCTCTGGAGAGTTGTTCACTCGAGCATCGAGTTTGTCAAAGAGAATAGCATTAAATCTATCAACAATGGTGAAAGTACTATGGTGTGGGAGGATAGATGGGTGCCTGGTTTTGAGAAACTAGGCGACATATGCTCAACACGCATAGAAAACAATATTGTCGATCTCAAAGTTTCCAGCCTCGCAAATCGCACAGGTGAATGGGACATTGATTTCTTGAAAACTTACCTACCCAATGAATGTGTGGAGAGGATTATGCATATACCCCCACCAGTAGAGGGATCGGGGAACGACACCTGGAGCTGTATTGATGACAGTAAAGGTAGATACTCGACTGGTTCAGCTTACAACAAGATCTGGGGGACTGAACAAGAACTGGATACTATTTTCTGGAGGAGAATATGGTCACTAGCCGTACTAAGTAAAATCTGCACGTTCATCTGGTTGGTGGCACATGACACAATCATGACCAATGCTAGAAGATCACAACAAAGGCTCACTGAAGATGATATCTGCCCCAGATGCGAAGCAACGGTCGAAACAACTATACATGCTCTATGGCGGTGCCCTTTTGCTAAGGATGTATGGAATGAGTTAAAGGTAGGAGCGGACCCACCTGAAACTACTGGAAATGCATGTATAGAATGGCTAAAGAACAACATTATGAACAATGAGGCAAACCCTGTCACCTTCACGACCACTTGTTGGATGATTTGGAAGGCAAGGAACAAGGCCGTTTTTGACAAAACTGTTCTTCCTTCTACTCGGCAGATTGCCCAAATCAGATCCCTTCAGATGTTGCTCTCTGCTCAGACATCAGGATCTTTGATGCCTACACCTAGTGTTCGGGAAGAGGAGGAGAAGTGGACGGATCTACCACATGAGGAACACCTTGCAATTGTAGACGCTGCGGTATGCAAGGACAAAGCTGCTATTGTCGATGTTTTCCTAGACTGGAATGGGAGATGGCTAGGGGGACGTGCTCGCACCATCAAGATATCTTCGATAGTGGAAGTTGAGCTTAGGGCAATACTCTTCACTCTCCAAACATGTGACAATAGACAAGGAAAGAAACTTACTATCCACTCAGATAGCAGCATAGCAGTCACTGCAACCATGCAGATGGGGGAGCTCAACCCAAGTCTCACCCCTTGGATATCCAGGATCGACCAAGCAAGAACTAAGTACTCTGAAGTGTAGATCATGAAGGTCCCAAGAGGTAGGACTCACATTAGTGACTCCCTCGCCAAGCACCACATCCAAAAAAACTGGGAAGAATGTGTTTACACACATCCCCCACTCGACCCTATGGGTCATCCCCTCCCTTTCCCTCTAT